>CM059019.1:42219479-43423328 GCA_030272315.1 Paspalum vaginatum
TTTTCTTTTTTTGTTTTTGGATAGGCATTTCAGTGTTTACTTGTTGCAGTTTTGTCGTTTTTCACTTTGATGCTGATATCTATCAACCTATTTGGTAGGAGGATAGGCCAATTATGCTTCATTTAATTTGCTTGTTTGGAGATGTATATTATTCCTTTACCCAAAAGGATCATCCAATTTATTACATATACATAGTGCCAAAACCCGTCAGCAGAGAAATCTAGGAAATAACTCACTGTACAAACCTGTTGCTAACATTAGAGATTTCACTAAAAAGCGCAAACAGAATAGAGAAAGGTGACCAACCACTCAGCGTTTTTCAGAAATTAGGACGCCTGCAGAGGAGATGAGAGAACATGAGGATGTGGACTGTGACTTGTAATAGCCACAACTTCAAAACATATGTTTGAGGCTTACAGAGCCATAATAAGGGCGATCAGTTTGTCGGAACATTTGGCCTACATGTGCCACAGCTGCATGACCATTGAGAAGGTCATCAGAAGGGTGTGGGCATTTATTAAGTAATCTGGTTCCCCATCTCATCTGAAAGACTCGAGCAGAGCGGCGGCAACAAAATTTTCATTGATCCATTGACAATTCATATTAACTCCAGTATACTACAGTGCACCACAAAGCTACAGTGGCACAAAATTGCTGAGCACACTGCCCATCGCTGAATAACTGAGACGCAGCATCAGAAAAGATTACAAATTGGCAACCTCAGCACATATCTGCGATAAATATGCAGCAATGATGTGATTTTACTCGGTCCTCACTTGGCAACCAACCAGTTCCAGATGGTTCCCAGTTATTCCATTGGCATTCTAAAGTGTTTTCTCCCTGCACCAAGCAAAAGTGTTAAAGATTTGGAAAATCAGGAGCTGCTGGGAATGTTGTTCATTACACAGTTATTTTTACAGTCTTACCTCTTGGTTGCCAATTTTCAGCTACAGATGCATAAAATCGTGTGAATGAAGTATTTCCGCAGCTCTTCTCCTCCTGCATACAGCAATAAGCTTTTCAGTGACCCTGAGTTCTCGGCAGGTCAAAGGAGGACCATTGCATTAACTGGGCAAATCCTACCTGAAGGAAGCTATCAACTGATGCCTTATCATTTGGTGAAAAGGATGCAACTTCTCTTTCCTTTCTATAAAATCCTTGTTCTCATTTACCTACGATTTCAGCATTTAGCATCATCAGATTCAAACCTGATGAAATAAAAGCAGAAGGATCCTGTATTCCTGAGCAATTCACACTCAAATAGAAGAAGGATCTACTTCTCTTCTGTCAAGTCAGATAAAAAGTTGCAAGACAGAAAGCTTATGGCCCATATATTCGCATTCAACGTTCTTGGGGGGGGGGGGGGGTGTTCGGAAGGTCCCATGCAAATGTGTGGAGGTCTTCGCAGAGCAACAACATTATGGATCATCCAAACATGCTGAGTTACTGACAGAACCAAAAAGAATTTTAGATTATTGAGTGTATTCACCTGATCTATCAATCGCTTAATAGGACGGTGAAGCGATTCGATTGCTGTCTGCTCATGTAGTCTTTTCAAGAGGATAAGAGGAATGGTGGCTACTTCTGGGAAAGAAACATGGTAGCTCCACTGGGCAAAATGTGTTGATATAACTTGAATCGCTGAAAGAATACACTCCTCTTGGAATTCCCTTGATTTCAGCAGGCTCTTTGGTACCTGATTGCGAAGAAACAGTAGTTAATCCAAACCATTCTCAGGATAATTCGACATTTACATGTTTTCAGAACAGACATGATAAACCATAAAAAAATTCTAGCTGTTAACATCATCCAGATTCTTTTCAGTAAAGTGGCATACCTTCAACAGCGACGAGAATTTAACCTTTGCTTTTTGTGTTTGTGCTTTCTGAGAGTCCTCTCTAAATTCTAGGCAGTCAAACAGCAATGATGGAATTGGAAAGAACATCTGACTGCAAGTGGAAAGCTCATTCAGCATCTGCACAAGCTTCAGTCTCAACGGTAAGTACCTTGTGCCTGGAAATAAGTGAGCTACTCCTCTTATTACTTGAAGAACTCGAGAAAGTAATGGATGGAGATTGTAATCCTTGTAGTTACAGCACAGAAACCGAACCCAGAGGTTGACACAATTAATATATTGCCAGTTATCTATCTTCCTGAGGTCTTCCTGCAGCCACAAGCAAGGAAACAAATTGTTCATGTAAAACACCAAAAGAACAAATAGGAGACTGCATCATGAGGCTAAACTTCAGAATGCACAGGCAGAAGTTCCTTTCTGTTCTTTTGGCCATGTGAAAAGGGCATGTATATATCAATACCCTTCCTGTACTATAACAGATTCTGTAGATAGGCTTAGGGTATTGAAATGTTACAGATTTTCAACAGCATAGAAGTTATACCAAGGACAAGATAAAAAATATGTTGCCACTTGGGAGCTGACCCCATCATTTTGTGTATGTAACAAATGTACAAGTGTTCTTCAACCTCACTAGACGAAAACCATGTTGGTTTAATACTTTGGAGAGTGTACTACTTATCACTATAACTGGCATCCAGACACATTTTTGGGCCCTATTTAGATGTATGGGACCCAGCCCAATTAGCCAATCCACAATACTCAAAACGGACCTAAGAATACTCAAGAATGCCCTGATCCCAAAGAATCTGCCTGGGGTGGATAGACTATACTTAAAAAAGGCCCCAAAGACTCATGGAAAGGATATGATAAAAACTTCATACTCCTGGTCTAGAGTTAAACTAAGTGCACATAGATATGCAGATGCATGCTTTGTGGCTTACCTTTTCCTTAGTTTTAGAAGCCCGTCTAAGAATAGCATTCAATTGCTCCACAGAGGTTACTGCCCTCTCGCTTGATTTCTGAACATCAAGAGAATGAAGTTCTACCAGACAGTTCATCAGAAAATCAATATGCTTCGTATTTCTGTCATTCACAAGCTTGGTACTGGCAAGGTATGTATTGTATGCTTTAGTTAAGCAGAGATCCAAACAGTCAGGCAACAGGGAAGCTACTTCACGGATCATGAGAAATGCAGACAGAGACAAGGTTTGATCACCACTTGCCCATAAGCGCAATAAAATCTGCAGCGTTTGCAGCATATGGCAAGTTAAAATCACATAAAAACAAAGGAAAAAATACAAGATAAAAAATGTAGCTCATATCTTCACAAGGTTGTATCATAATTCAAGACCATCATACAACCACAATTTTCATATAATAGGGTCTATCTAGCCAGGAACAGGACCACACTTACAAAATAACAATCCTTCCCATCGTATACCAGGAACTGAGGACTAAGAAACCCATTTAAAGCATTCAAGACTATGTCATCATACAAAAAAAAATCATGTAACAGGTTTCGCTAGAAACAGAACAATGTTTTTCCACATACCAATTCCATGATCACTAATTTATCAGTATTTCTAAAATAAACATATTACCTAGAAATTTAAAAATCTCTCACAAATCATTAGATATGGTTGTAACTTTAAGACACGAATTCACTTTCATAACAAACACATGATTGGATCGACTGGCTTCATGAATTTTTTTCATAACATGTGAGCACCCATAGTTGAAACATTCTTAACAAACAATATATCATCAAAAGATGGCAGTACCTTGAGAAGGCGCCTTGATGTTGATGGATATGCAGAAAAAAGAACCACTGACACTCTCAACCGAGTCAAAACAAAGGCAAGTATTTTGTTATCAGTTAGTTGACTAAGCAGGCCAAGAGAATTCTGTAAGTATGACTTTATGAGAGGATCCACGGTTTTCCATTTCTTTGACTGTTTCAGATTCATAATTTTCCCTTTGTTAGCATCATCCGAAATTTCCAAAAGAGCACGAAAAATGTTGTCTGACTCAGAAAGTACAAATGTTATTATCTGATAAAATACTCTTGCGTTTTGAAATCTCTGCAACGAAGAGCTATCAGAGTGAACACCATATCGACAAGCATCCCGAAAAGCATTTAGTAGATTACGGATGGCAGGTGATTTAGGTTCCTTTGACACTAACTGGCTCCATTCATTTATGGTTTTGCCTGTAAGGATCTTAGCACTTCGGGAACTTCCATCATTGGAGTCATCCTCATCATCCATAGAATCCATCCCATCATCTTCGTCAGAGTCCTATCACAGATTGAAAAAGAGTTAAGAGACACAACAACAACAAATTGGTCAGTTCAGGTGTAGAAAGAACGATGTAAACAGGAACAAGTGAAAAGTGCATCTCCATTTTGCTCCTGCTAAAAGGAACACTACTAATACTTACCTCTTTGCTTCTGTAGCTCTCCAACTCTGATTGCCATTTTCAAGGAAGTTCACAAAGTCAGGGTCCTACAAATAAGATTATGCCTTAAGATCAACATTGAAATCACTATAACTATAAGCAATGTAGATCACAACCCTAGATATCCATTTGACTTTGTACTGAGTTTTCATATTTATTTCTTATTTGGCTGAAACAGGTAGTTTGAAGCATCCTGAAGAGGTTAGAACATCAGAATCTCACTGGAGTTAGTACATAATTCCCTAACAATTTAGATCCCACGTTGTAGCACAGCAGCTACAAACTGTATCTAAGAGTAGAGAAACTATGTAATTTGTGTACTTCGCTCACTAGTTTACTAAATAAATGAGAAAAACGCGATTTCAGCATTTCGCCATCGTCAAAATGGGGTTTCGCCGGAATGCCATCCCGCAATTGGGTTTCGCCATTTTGCCATTATGAAACCGAGCCCAACCGCTAAAATGCCTTTTGGGGATAAAATAAAAGATTGGAAATATTTTGGTTGATGGAGTGACCATTTTACCCCTGCCTTATCCTCTCCTCTCATCCACTCATCCGCTCGGCCTGAGCGAGACCGAGCGAGCGCTCGCGCCGACCGCTCCACCCCGCACGCCCCGAGCTCTCCGCCGCCTCTCCACCCCGCCGCCGGCGGCGTCCAGCCCCGCCACCACCCTCGCCGCCCGTGCCGCCACCACCACCCGCGCCGCCACCACCACCCGCCATGGCATAGGGCGTCAAGCAACCTGCAGCGTTTAGTCCATAACCCTAGGTTGGTGGAGGACAGATGGACGGCATCGAATTCGATTGGAGTGATTGCCCCACCGGGTAAGCAGTCTCTGTGATAAATTTCGTAGTCTTCTAACCATACCCAATGAGGATTGTGGTAGCACAAACCATAGATGTTCGTCTTCTAAGATTAACTAGTTAAAAACATTTGATTGACAGGCTCGATGAAGAGCCAGGGCTTAGTTTAGCATTGGTAGAAGCTCCTATTGAACATGCCAGTCAGCTAGATGTTATTGATTGGGATGCACTGCATATTATTGATCCACAAGATGAGAACTCAGTCCTATTTAGCTGTAACTGAGATGTGAACTCACTCTTTTTAGTTGTATCTGAGATGTGCAACTCAGCTTGGTGAAATGTGAACTCAGTGCTATTCTGTTTTGTTCTTGTATCCTGTTGTTGTGGTGTTAAAATTCTGTACAAATCAGAGGTACAAAGTCCAGTTGTTATGCGCCAGGGTGGAGTGGCGTCCCAGGCCGAGCGCCCACCAGGGTGGAGCGACGTCGTCCCAGGCCAAGCAAACGAGCGCTGAGCCTCCCAGGCTGAGCGAACAGATGAGAGGAGGGGTAGAATGGTCAGCCCATCCCTCCAAATATTTTCTATCTTCTATTTATCCCCAAAAGGCATTTTAGCGATTGGGCTCGGTTTCATAATGGCAAAATGGCGAAACCCAATCGCGGGATGGCATTCCGGCGAAACCCCATTTTGACGATGGCGAAATCGCGTTTTTCTCCTAAATAAACAGGAATGGAAGTTCAGAGTAGAGCTGATTAATCTAACAATTAGCTTAACCAATCAATTGGGAAGAAACTTTGCAGCTAAAGACTGGCACAAATAACTATTAGCTAGAGCCTACAGGAACTTTTCAACTTTTTTACCCCTGTACATTTGCTTCCAGTCCCCACTATCACTTATACGATGAGTTAGGGATGCAGAAAATCTATATGTACAGACTACAGAGAATGAGATATACATGCACCCGCTAAAGCAAGTTGTAAATTGTTTTCTACTCCCTCCGTCCCATAATAGCTGCTGTTTTAAGATTTTAAGACAATTATGGAGAGTATGATATGACACAGGTGCCCCTGCCAGTTTCACCACGCAGCATGCCGATAACACTTCTGTTTCAGTTGCCTCTTGCCTGTGCAACTAATGCCATGATTAGCTTTATTTGCAATGCGCCAAAATAATTCTTGTACAACATCACATGGTGTCTTTTGGTTTTTGGAATAAAAAAAAATTACATGGAGGCAAACAGCAGACCGGAAATAATGGAAAGGTTACATCGGAGAATGCGATGGCGGGTTCAGTTTCCTTTTTATAAGTTGATAAATGGGTACACAAGCCAAACCCACAATTAATTTGGGACAAAATTTGAATACTAAAACAACAGTTATTATGGGACGGAGGGAGTATGACATAAAAAAGAAACTACTGCACTGCAACAAAGAGCAAGATATCCGAAAGCAGACAGTCTGAAATGGTAAGATCTGATGGTGGAAGGAAGTTTAACCTTATCAAGCAGCTTCTTCAACTTTTTCTTTTGTTTTTTGATATCCAGATTCATATCCTCATTCTGCCTGTCCAGACCATCTTGCATGATACAGTCTGCACAAAACGTTGAGATATTTAGAAACTAGAACTCTAGCACAGCCAAGCCGACTTAGTGTTATGACAAAACACACTAACCTTTCACAGCATCACCATCCTCACTGTCAGAATAGTACGGACACCCAGGATCCTGCATGTCATGAATCAAGGAAGGGAGTTACTAAAGGAAGTACTGAGCAGTTACCCATACGCATAAACTCTTCCAAGTGAAACCTCCCAACAATAGAACAACAGATGCTGTTGCAGTGCAAAAACGCTAAAAATGGTGAGGGTGCATCATGATTCCCACGCTTGGTTGTGTATCACAAGCCGGCGAACAGGATAAACAAGCATACCTCTGAAAGATAACCGTCGCTGTCCGAAACCTCGGCGTCTATTTCAAAATCATCCTCTGGGAACTCCAAGCCATTGATCGAAATAGCAGCGTCATCGTTGGTGGCCCTACAGAAAAAAAAGGCATTTTTGAGCTTGGTTATTAGCTAGAGGGGAAGAACACACTGGCCAAATTAGAGCTAAGCATCTCCTGGCTGTTCGCGAACTAGTAGGTTGGTTCCAGACAGCTATACTGACTAGTACTGTACTACACTGCGGGCACATCCCATGAAACAAAGAAATTAAGCAGCGCGTGGTGTGGTAGGATAAGACTGACGAATTACATGGTGGCATCGTCGACCCGCTGCGGCACCTCCTGGTCCCCATCCTCCCGTGCGGCGCCCCCACCTGAAAACGACTCGAGCAAGCTCCCAATCAGTCCCCTAGCGCAGGCGCAGCCAGGCAAGCGAGCGGAGACGGTGCAGCGCAGAGACTCGCCTCTGCGGGGGCGGCGGTGGTTGATCTGGTTGCGGATCTTGCGGTTGCGCTTGGCGGCGGACTGCAGGTTCTTGCGCGCGAACTTGCGCGCCTTCTTCCCCAGCTTCTTCGCCATCGCCGCCTCCCCTCCTCACTCTCGTCGGCGGCGGCGGGGTTTAGGGTTTGGATTTTGCCTTTTCCCCACGCTCGTTATCTGTTGTTGACCAGCTGCAAAGTCTGAAACACGGGCCCCCACACTCCACTACTGGGCCGGATGTTGCTGGGCTGCGTAAACGGGACAGCCCGCGAAAGGGGTCTGGAGGAGGATGAAGGGCCATGGCCCTGGCAGACGTGGGCCGCTAAAGCCCATGAGGATCAGGTTTCCTAACAGGACGATGCGGGCCCTGGTGGCTCTCTGGCGCCGGGTTCTTTTTTATTTTATATTTTTTAAAATTTATTTTTACAAAAATATACTACCGCTGACATCTTTTACGAAAAATATACTTCCAGACACCTGAATACTGAACGCCAAGGTACCTGGCGCCGGGACCCACAGGCCGATTAGACAGGTGGGGTAGAGTGGGCACCTGGCGTCCGGAGGCCAGGCGTGAGGTTAGGCTCCATTTGCATGCATGACCCCTCGTGCTAGCCAGTGCATGCACAGCTCCGGCAGCGAAATCATGCACGCTAGTTTATATTTACTAGATGCAACTAGCGCTTTGGATCCTGGAACTCGGACATGCCAATCCCATGCGGTGCACGGTGCTTATGCTCAGCAGTGAAATCATGTGCCCTTTTTTTCTTTTTTATATAAAAAATAGTACGAGTGAGTGGCGAGCTTTGTGACCAGATCTGCCGCACAAAAGGCAGCGCGGCGGGTCACGGCAGGGAGTCGGAGATGCAATGGTCACGGGCGAAACAGTTGAGCAGGGCGTTGTAGTCTTCAATGCGGGACCCAGGCGTTCCCGTACCGGCGTGGGTCCCTCGGATGTGAATCTAGCCATCTTTTCTATCTGTACATATTTGGATGTACACATGTTGATGAGCGTGAACACACATAAAATATATACTTTTTGACCTGGAGGGAGCACATAAAAAGAATTATCTTGATTGTGCAAAAGAAAATGTACCAAAGAAAATTTGGATGTATGTATGTCGATGAATATAAGAAAAGAATTATATTTTTAGCCATTTTTTTAATAGTACTGATTAATTTACAAAACCAATACTTTTAACCATCAATTATTACGTTCTTTTTAATGTAACATTTTTTCTCCTCTCTCCCACAGATTACCGCACTTTCTCTCTCTGTCTTCTCGCATCAGGCAGATTTTCCCGTCCTGCGCCGTCACCGGCAGTCTGCCTTGGCTGCCCCGTCCCCCGTACGTGCGCCCCCGCTTCTGCCGTGCTGCGGCTGGTCGTCTTCCCCATCCTGCGGCCGGCTGCCGGCACAGCTCCTGATCTGGATCCAACTGGCGCGCGAGACTCCTCCTCGTCCTCTGTGGAACCCAGCCGGGCGGGCTGGTGCCGCGCCTCCTGGGCGGCTTGATGAGCTTGCGGCCAACAATCTCGGTGTTGGTCAGTACGATTTCCATTGGTTCGATTGTCCCCAACTTTGATTCCCATGTTTCTCCGCATCCCGGTGTGACATGCATTTTGGTGATGATGTATGAGCAGGGTAACTTGGCAACCTTCCTCTCTTTATTAGTAGGTAAAGATTTGGTATTTGGTATTATCGTACGACGATGGTTCCATGAGTGTTCGTTGTTGGGCCAAGGATTATTGGGCTATGAGTGTTTAGCGACGGACGAAGAAACCCATCGGTCCGGTCATGGCAGGAGAAGGACCATCGGCTCCACCCATCGATCCGGTCGCGGTTGCGGCAGAAGAACTGGAGAAGACCGTCGCCTCGCCTGCGTCTCCATCCTCTGCTCGTCGGTGGGACACACTGACGTGGGGGCGGGGCGAGAAGCCTAAGTTCACTTTGGAGTTTGGACTGACCCGCCTGGAATGGGCGTCGGTTCGCCGATGGCGCCCTGGCGGAGGGGATGGAGTCGGACGATGCGCATGCCGAGCGCGTGCGGGCGTTGGGTGGACGGAAAAAGGTGGCAGAAAAAAAAGCCTCCTCTCTTTATTATTAGCTAATAGATAAAGAAAGTTGGAAAATATATAGGATTTCTTTAAAAATAGTATCTAGCTGGGGAACATGAGACAGGAAAGAAATTTATCTATATGTGGATGGAAGTTTATGCTATACTGTCTCCCGTTGGGATCACATGGAAAGTTAAAATACATGTAGCTAGAACGCGGGATTTAATCGACCGAATCGTTGTTCTTAAAGTTTGGATGCCAACTGTTGTACGTTGAATGGACGATGGCTTCTGTTATTTGTACTCACCTAGCTACTATTTTGTCATTTCTTTTGAAACATCTCTGTGTACTTTTTTTTTTAAACGGGAGTTCTAGCACTGCCTATATAGCTCAGTCGCCTCGAGTATCCTGTGGTGTCTACAACAAAAAACAAATAGGAGTATATATATATGAGCTACAGTGGCTAGGCCAGCTAGCTGATGAAGGGGTGGTCGCAAGCAATACTTGCGACTCACAGTAGTGTTTCGTTCGGAATAACGGGAAGAAGATCAACGTGTGGGTGTGTCGATGGTTTTTAGGGGTGAGAGGCGTTGGGAACTCCATCTATGCTCGCAAGACGACACCTGGTGCGTGCTTGCATTCGCTACGAACTTGGACGCTCAAGCTGCTCATGCGCACAGCCACATGCATGGCGCATATCCATGGCCGGGGCAACGGATTTTACTAGCGGTTGAGTAGAGGCTCCAGGCGCAACGCATCGGCGGTCTGTACGTAGTTTGTGCCTGAGATTGACACCTTCTGCTTCTGGAGATTCACGTGCAGGGGCGACGGGGCGCCGCCGCATCGTGACGAAGACCACTCAACTTCCGCGGCAGATGCCACGGCCACACCTGCAACACCCACGCCGGATCACATCATGTGGGTGCATAGAGATTGTAGTCTCTATCCGATCTTCTTACGATGTAGGAGTGCTAGTTCAGTAACTATGCAGGGGAAAGGAAATATCTTGATTGGCTTTTGAGATGTGATATCCAGAAATTACTGTTGATGTGTGCTTAAAAGAGCGGATGGGCACCAGCGTCGACGTTGAGAAGAGCGAGGCAGTGGAAGAATTAAACGTGTTGCCATCTTACTATTACTAATTAGAGGTTGTTTTAAGTCTCCACGTTAATTCTCACGAAACGCGCTAGAAAAAAAGATAAATCCTAAAAATTCTCACATAAATCAGAACATCCAACCATCAATTGACATATTAAAATATTAATAGCCATTAGATCTGTTTTCTAAATAATTATCCACATTTGCCATTATGAAAGGTTTTTAATACAATTCTCAACGAAAACAAATTTTTTTGGGCAGATTTTCCCATTTGTTTTCTAAGTAAATACCCACCTCTGTCATTATGAAAGGTTTTGAGTTCAACTCCCAACGAAAGCAAATTTTTTTCTTTTTTGGCAGATTTTTTCTATTTTCAAATTTACTCTCAGTTTTTTGTCAATGTTTTCCATTTATAAATTTACACTACTAAATGATCGTGTAATTTTTTTTCAAAAGATGCTTGAAACATTTCTATGAAACAGATATTTTGTGTCTAATCTTGCTATTGCTAATTGGGGACTCTTCTTGG
Organism: Paspalum vaginatum; assembly: GCA_030272315.1. Lineage (NCBI taxonomy): Eukaryota > Viridiplantae > Streptophyta > Magnoliopsida > Poales > Poaceae > Paspalum > Paspalum vaginatum. The sequence continues at coordinate 42,230,696 of CM059019.1, forward strand.
AGCCTCCTTATTAATCCTCACAAGATGCGCTAAATAAAAAATCAAATCATAGAAATTCTCACAATAATAAAAAACACCTATCAGCAATTGCAAATTGAAATCTTAATAGCCATTAGATCGATTTTCTACACCATCCATCACGTAGCTCTAATAATAAATTTATTTTCTAAGAAAAAGATAAATCTTAAAAATTCTCACAAAAATCAGAACCATACCGTCATCCATCATATAGCTCTAATAATAGGAATCATTAGATCTATTATAATTTCTAAAAAATTACCCACCATGACATTATGTAAGATGAAATAAAATAATCTCCTAAATTTGTATAAAATTGACCATCATGACATTATGAAATATGAATTAAATAACCACTTAAATTTGCATAAAATTACCCACCATGTTATTATGAAATACAAATTAAAATAAACATTTAAATTTTCATATAAATTACTCAACGTGACATTATAAAAGATGAATAAAAATAAGCCCTAAATCTGCATATAAATTACCCAATATGCCATCAGAAAATATAAATTAAAATAATTTCTAAATTTGCATATGCATTACCCACAATAACATTACAAAAGATGAATTAAAACAATCAGCTCTAATATTTTTACGGATTTAATTTATATTCCCAAAACTTTAACACATGCGACAGCACGGGTTGATGGATTACTGTACCAAAAGATCCTGAGATGGTGGGTCTTCGTTTTCACAATGTTTTTTTTTTTAAACCTTGAGATATTGAAAACTTCATTTTGCATGCAGAACTTTGATGAGCACATACATCAGCACAAATAAGTGCAGATTCATTGTATTGTACTACTCTAGTACTATCAGTTGGTTCTGGGCTGAGATCCCTTGCAGTTTTGATATGTGCAGTTGTTTTTCTGCTATGTAGTTCTGGTGGATCTTTAGGGGTTTTGGACTCTTCGTCTTATTCAAAAAAATTTATAATTTATCATTTATTTTGTTGTAATATTATTTTACCATTGTAGATGGTTTGAGCACGACTAATTTTTTTATACATTTACACAAATTTTTTGAGTAAGACGAAGGGTCAAAGTTTTAAAAAAAAAGTCAACCATGATTTATATTTAAATACGGAGGGGAGTACAACGCAACAGCTCAGGGCAAGAAAGTTACAACTTTCTCATAGGCAAATCAACGAACACCTGGTGTGCAGTGGCGCCGTGTCTCTATGGACTATACACCACGAGACTTGGCCGGCAGCACAACCGCGAGGGAAACAATTGGGTCGGCAGTTCGCGGTCGACGGCCTGGAGCTCGCGCGTGGGGAGGCACGGCAGCAGTGCTGCTTCTGGTGCTGCCACGCACGCCAGCATGTCCTCGCGCCCTCCCGCCGCAGGATCCTGCTGCGGAGGCGCAAGCGGCGGCGTCTGCACTAGCACCTGCGATGGCGGTGCCACAGCCATACCGAGAAGGACGGGGGAAGAATGGGATCGCGCCTTCCTCCTCCCTCCCTCCCTCTTCCTCCTCCTCCCCCGCCGGCCGCGTGCCGTCCATGGAGGCCGGATCCGGCGAGGGCCGCCTCCTCCCTCGGGTCGTCGTCTTCACCTCATGCGCTGCCTCCTCCCCCGGGTCGTTGTTTTCTCCTCGCGCACCGCCTCGCCCGGGTTGCCTCCTCCTCCCCCACTGGTCGTCGCCTCCTCCTCGCGCGCCACCACACCCGGACCACCGCCTCTGCTAGCCCATGGTGCTCCGCCCACCGTTGCCTCATCCTCTGGGGCGAGGCACGCGGGACGCCGGGCTGTCCCTGTAGCCCTCGACGCGGCGGCTGAGCGGAGCGAGCGGGCGGCGGGGCGAGGGCAGTGGCGCCGGGCTGATGGGTGCAGGCGGAGTGAGGGCACGACGGCTGGTGAGGCGACCTCACGGTGGCGGAGCGAGGCACGTCGGGCACTTGGCGGGGGTCGGTGGTGTGCGCCTGTGCGGGGAGTGGAACGGAGTCGGTGTGGGATTTCGGATGGACTGGAGCGGTGAAACGGGAATGGTAGAGACTTTTGAGGAGGAGGCGCGGCCGGCGGGCGAGGCGGCACAAGGCGGCTCCTCGTCCACTGGCGAGGAGGGAGGCCAGGAGCGGAGGAGCGCGACTGCCGGATCTGCCAGGGCAGAGAGGGAAGTAGGTGGTGCGGCTGCCGGATCTGACAGGCAGAGGGAAAGGAGGCGGGTGTGGGGGCGCGCAGGCGTGGGAGGCGGTGCGGGGTGGGTGGGGGAAGGCGGGAGCGGGAGCGCACAGGGGACGACGGACCGTGGGGTAGGTAGAACTGGGAAACGCATGAAATTTTAAGTGGTAGAGATTTATAAGATTTAAGCAATGTGCTAAAATGGAAGTACAAATATATTACAACACCTCAAAAATAATTCTATTTTTAGGATGTGAGAAAATAAGTAATTCTTGCTTTCCTAATTTTTATAGGCTTGAAATTTTATAAACAAAATCCACTTAGGTTTGAAATATAGCTCCGAAATCTTGTTTTAGAATTTCTATAAAACCATTCGAAGTTTCTTTTTGGTGATCCGATCTAACTAATCCTCTATCAATTCCTAGCCAAAAATCCCTCCCTTTGCCCCTTTTTTTTTTTTTGCAATTAATTTTATTCTTTTCTCGTTCTCCTGTACACGGGCTCGGCCAGCCTCCCTAAAACGGGCCTTGGTCCAAAACAATGCAAGCCCAATCAATCACTAGGTTAAGCGTGCGCGTAGCTGCTGCCGCAGGCCGAGGTGACTGCAAAGGCGGCCATGGCAGCTGGAGAAAGCGGCCCGGCAGTCCTAGGGAGGAGAAAAGAACCTTTTTCTTTTTCCCATTTGACCAGATAAAGCACCTAGGTTTGACCCTAGCCATTGTTTGAATGCAAGAGGATTTTAGCCCCAGGTCAAAATAGCAAGGTTTGAGATAAGTTGGTAATCTACAACTTTGGTTTCGCAAACTAGGGCCTAAATTTATTTTTGATATCTGAATTACAACCTAGGGCTTGCTTCTTTTATTTCCCTACATTGAATCACTTACAAGTAACAAGGTAACACAAAATTACCATGCAAACTCATGAATTATTGCAAGGATACATTCAAATATATGCATATTTTTGCACTCAATGTTTCTTAGTTGCTTTACTATTAAATTATTTGTGGTTTATAATTAATTTCTAACAATTCCATTGAAAGATTGAAAAAGGTGACCAGATGGGGTGAATATGGGCCCTTAAAAATTCAAAACCTTGAAGTGGTGGCAGTTGGCGGCGGGGATGAGGTGGCCAATGACATGAAGAAAAAGGTGTCCGGTGCCGATTTTGGAGAGAAGTGAGGGGCAGATTGATCCATTCATGTGTGTTGGTGAGTGAAATAAAAAGGAAATAAGGAAAATGGTTAGAATCCCTCGAAAGGAAAGAATTCACATTCCCAATGTTAAATATTGGAAGGCTTGCGAATTGAATGTCAAATTCGGTGAGACGTGTGAGCTTAGGTTCAATTATTGAAATTTGTCCCCACAAACTGGTTGGCTACACCTACACTCTGAGAGCAAATCATGCATTCAGCTGATGATAGAATAACACTACAGTACATACATGATTTTCTTTGCCTCTTATGGGATGGAAGCGATTACCCACTCACTAACATAGTCACATGATCAAAGCAAGGGGTGATGCATACATAATAGAAATACAATCAACAAGCTGAATATCGAAAGCCGAATAACTTGCCCTGAATGTCGAAGATGGTCTCGAAGGATCGAGTGGCTACATTCCCCAGTACTTGGACTGGGATCCTAGGTTCGTGCCCAAAGGTCATGCACAGGCCGAGGACACGATCATTGTAGAAAAGGTTCTTGGGTGGGAAAGCAAGCGCGGCGGCTCCGGAGAAGGCCATCTCCACCGTCGGCAAGCCAGACCAGTTGGTGAAAACCGTGTGCTTGCCCTTCCAGTTGAGGCTATCGGCTTCTGATATGAAACAAAGACGGTTAGGGTCACTAGTGTAGCTTCGCTGGTAGCCCAGCATTGATGCCATTGCCTCTGTCATGACCTTGTCAAGCCGTCGGATCGTGTGCTGTGCCAGGAAGGTCATGGTTGAGCCAGAGTCCACGACCATATCTGAAGGTGCTACCACGATGACCTGACCATTGGCCACGAGCCCCTCCATTGTCAGTGAGTAGGTCCGTGTCATGATGCCAGACGGGAACAGTGGTGTGTAGCCGTCGACGCCTTGGCGATTGTAGTCCCCCAGGATCATGTATCCTTCCGTTGCCTCATCACTAGGGAAACAGTAGCGGAAAGCCTTGTAATTGATCAGCCTTGACTGCCTTGAGACCTGCTCGAAGAAGGACATGGTGCCGGTGCCAAAGCCTATAATCCCTGCTTCGTACAGTGGGTAATGCACGGCCAGGCTGCAACCAAACAAGAAACTGAAGCTGAAGCGTGTGTCGTCGTCCTCCTTGGTGGTGGTCGTCCCACTCCCAATGATAAGGTTGTCCCATGCCACTTTCCCAACCGTGTAGTGCACCCTAGCTCCATAGGTCACCAAGTACAGACACGCATCCTCCTTCCCCATGCAATTACCAGTCTGCAGCATAAGATCGTGCTTGATGACGGAGCACTCAGCTGATACGCAGCGTGCGGTCCGATACGTCCTCGAGTCGCTAGGGTCGAAGATCTGACCAGCCTTGGCGTCCTGGTGGTGGCATGATGGCTTGCACGGCTGGCACTGTACCCACGACAGACTTGATCCTGTGTCGATTGCCACGAGATTCATAACCGGTGGAGTACCAAGGTTGATGGGCATCAGAAACAGGGAAGGATTGATGCTTCGATCTTGGATCACGTCGATGGATCTCTCTGCGGCTTCTACATGCTGGTGCTCAATATTCTGCTTGGCACTTGTCATGCGGAGGCATGGATGGTTTCTGTGGAAGACGGGAAACTTGATGGCACCCTTGGAGTTTACGGTGTGATCTGTATATTATTGAGCCAAATAAAAACAAGAGAAAAAATATATCATTACAGGTTAGTTGTTCAATCAAGCAGCATCCTCATTGTTGTAATCGTTGTTTGCGTACATGCCCGCCGTTTAAAAGCTATGCTATCTACTTATTAGTCAACTTTGTTGGCCGTGTACTCTGGTTTAATCATATAATCCGTTTTTAGCCCGTTTAGAAGGCCATGTAATCTGTCTAATTAATTGCTGAACGAAAGGTGGCTAGCTCTTTTAGCTTTAACCATTTGGCTAACACTTGTTGTAAACAACAATATTCACATCCATTCAACAACAAACAACTCTACAACAATTCAATGATTCATTACACACTGATTTATTGAATAGAGGAAAATGATTATTTCTACTTGGGGTTAGTATATTAACGGTGCTAAAACCATTTTGTGGCTATAAGCAAATAACGGTGCTTAAGAAAGCCACAACATCATTGCCTACCGTTGCCATACAATTAACAATATCATAAGGACACATGTCTTGTAAAAAGGAATACTATAACAGGTTGTTCAATTCAATCAAACACCATACTCTATTGCAATCAATATATTCATATCCATTCAACCACCAACAACTCTACAGTAATTCAAGGAAAAATTGATAAAACGCACCGTAGATGGAGGAGGGGCAGTCCATGCTGCTGCTTCCCATGGTAGTAGAGCTCATATCGACGAGAGTGATCGTTGCTGCGAGCAAAACCAGCTGCTGCAAGGCAACTTTGGCTGCCATGGTCAGGACCAACCACCACCTTGGCCTTGGATTCAAGAGAGGAGAAGGCGTTGAAGAAGCCAGCACCGCAATCTGTTGAAGGAGGACAGAAACGCAGGCAAGTAAATGCTTGCCGTGTGAAAGAAAGGACAGCAGCAATGATTGTGTGAGAGAGCAAGGACAGTGTGCTGCTGCTGTACTAAATTATCGTGTGCTAGGAAAGGATAAAGTCCTACCACTGTGCACTACTCCAGTTCCGACGCGTGCCACAAAGTCTTTCCTTTTTTTTTTTAACTCAAACACATTGCACACGAGGCAGGGTACAGGCACAGCGAAGAAGTCTGGCCGCTGGGCGGAGTAATGAATGAATTACTTTCGAAAACTTTTTTCTTATTTGTCATCGAAATAACTCGGTACCCTTTATCCCGTAGAAAAAACTTTGAGACTTTTATCTACCATGCATCCGCTTAAAATTTTATTCCTCGTCAACCATTCTCTATCCATTTTAATATTAAGTACCGTTAAATGGAGGAGAAATTGCCTTTGTAAATCGGCCCGTCTAGATCTCAGCAATTTTTTTATCTCTGTTTTTACCCGTTAGACTCGTGATGATGTATAGCTCTGTTTTTTACCCGTTACACTCATGATGATGTAACTAACATACAATATGATTTATCATGTCATATTTCTAAAAACTTAACCAAATATGAATTGGACCGGCTCTACCAAGGATAGGTCATCCAAGTTGTATGTTTATTTCACATGGATGGAATGACGCAACTTCTTGGTTGCCTGAATCGATGAGACTACTGTAAGTGGGATAACAGTCTTCTTATTATGAGTTGGAGATTTTTCAAGTCTTCACGTTAATCTTCACAAACACACCAAAAAAAGATAAAACCTAAAAATTCTTATAAAAATTAGAAATATCTAGCATTCGTTTTTTTGAAAAGAAAGCTTTTATTGATCTTAGTATATTACATCAAGATGATACAAAACATTAACGTGACTTCCGGCCTCTACACAACTAAGGTGTACAAAACATAACAACCGCTATCATATCACAATAAACTACACAAAACTTGGCTTTCAAAGCCGTCCACCATCAACTCATCACTTTGAATCTGATAAGAATATCCAACAACGCCTCCAAGGAGAATACGATTAGCCCAGGCACTGCCATTGTTATGGTCCAACCAATTAAGGCCAGACCCTAGAACAGATCCTATAATTTCAAACAATGACTTCAACACAATCATTGCTACGTACAACCAATTAAGATTAGACCAAGAGATTTCTCCCCAAAATCGAAGAAACTGATACACACGAGTACCATCATATTGGAAAACCCAAATGCCGCCACCAACCTCAATCCGAGCTAGTGCTGTCATGCCACTTAGTCTTAGCCCAAAACAATAACCACAAACTCTATTAAGGACAATCAATCCTTAGACGTGCAACTCTACGATTACTGATTTGCGAACAAGCCAAATGGCACACAATAATCCAGTATGTAGAATTCATCTAAAGATGGGATGCCTGATCTGAGAAAACGAAGCAGCCAATAGATGCTATAATTCACAAAGTATGTATGAATAACACTGGCAAGCTATGAAGACACTGTTGCGAGAAGCACTCACCTACACTTCCGGTGATCGCCACGAAGCAGACACTTGCAAGGCCATTCAACCGAACGGCGGCCGGCTGCCAGCCGAGGGTGAACCGCGTGCATCACAAGCCGCCGCACCCTTGAAGTCAACACCGCAAACAGCCGGAGGCCATAGTGCCTAAGACTAGGCCCGTGTCGTCTAAGCCATAGTCCAATGGTGGCCGGTGGCATCCGGCAGTGCCGCACCGCGTTGGCGTCTAGCCGCGCCCGGCGTCGGCCGGCGGCGTGCGCCCACACCCACAGCAAGGGTTGATGGGCCCATGTGTGCCCATGCCTGGCGACGGCCGGCGGCGCCCGCCCGCGCCCTCACAGATCCAAGGGTAGGATGACCCGGCGTTGCCATCCTAGGGGACTGAACCGATCTCCGGCGGCCTCCTTCGTTTACGATGAGGGGAGGGGAAGGGAGGTGGGGCGGCGGCGGATAGTGCTAGGGAGGGCGGCGGCTAGGGTTTGCTCTTGTGATCAGAGGAGCGCACATAAGCATGCGTAGGTAAGGAACAAATCACACTTGCAGTTCATCTAACCTTCAACTTGGTGTCCTATAATCACCATAACCATTGGATATATATCCAACAACAACCCCGATAACTGGTTCAGAATTATCCACATATACCATCAATCTTACTCTAATTCTTTGCTTATGAAATCTTTTTAAGCTAGATGCACCATCGGCAATAACCCAATCAAAAAGTTTAACATCTTGCTTCCTATATCTTTTTCAGGATCTTCTTTGGCAATAGAGCACGACTGAAATGCACAAGTTGCTTCTTATAGCACAAGTAACAAAGGTAAGCATCTTGCATCTTAAGAGTTTTTCAGGCATACATCATCGGCAACCTTGCTTTTCGTAGCTTTTGGGATAGCAGCTTGGACATTATCATGACTATAAAAATACACATGTATACGGTATACCACTGTAGTTGCCTTATTTTGGATTTAAATTACAATCCTACACACATCCAAGTTGATTTACTTTAACTCACTAAATCATTTAAATCTAAATTACTTGGGCCAAATACACTCATTTGTGAGTGTTGATGCTGGATATTTTTTCCTTCATCTAAAAACTCACATTTGCTCTTATAAGATTACCATAAATTATCCACCTCTTGTTAAAAATAAATTAAAAAAAATATTCCCTCAAATCTACATTGGCTATTGTAAGAAAAATGTTTGATCAATACAAATATATCAATGGTGTAGAGTTCCAGACTAATAAGCCGAGCAAAATTAAGGGCATGCAATTCTACTCCTGGCAAAATAAAAATACATGTGCTAAATCAAATATCCAATATTCATTTAGGTTACAGTAAATTTATTTTCAAGTTGCAACTAAACAAACAATTAATGGTTCCATTGTTGTTAACTACACAATTCGAAACCAAAAGAGAAGACTCCATCGTCCCTGTATGCTGTAAATTTTCCTCACACTCGAACGCAACGCAGATCTAACAAATATAAACTAAGGAGAAGACAAGAATCAACGGTGGGTTCAATCTAATGTTCATAAAATAGTCGTGATCAGTGTGATTCCTTGCAAAGCTCACCAGTCGAAATTCTACTGGCGTATACATCTCTAAAGCCTCCGGATCATAAACAAGTTCTCTATTATACTATTCGTATTGAATTTGTCTAAAAAATCATGAGACCAAATTATCAAAAATATAATTCTCTATAAATATGAATATCTTATAAACCCATGCAGAACACAAGGGCTGCTGGGTTAGTTAGTAGTAGTGGACTAATTATATCTCCTAAACTTTAACTTCAAGTAATAGGAGCTAATCATGCACTAAATACACACTACTCACATTAAGGGCATGTTTGAAACAAAGGAATTTCACAAGAATTGTATATGAATTTTATGGAAAACAATTTAATTTTACATAAAACATAGTAATAGGAAAATTTTCCCTCGTACCAAACATGCTCCGACAATTATTTTACAGTGTATATATCATGGCAGCTTGGAACTAAAGTTTTTTGAAACTAAGGACAAAAATACCACTGTCTTCACATGCTGAAGTAAAATTGCACTATTCCTTAAAACCATGACCCGTTTAGTTCCACAGTTTTGTCTTCCCTTCCTTCCTTCCTCGCGTCGCTTCTCCCGGCCGCCTTGTGCCCTCGTGCCCCTAGCTGCCTCCAGGTCGCCGACGCGCCCCACTCCGGCTAGTGCCCCGCCCTGCCTCTAGGCTGTCGATGCGCCCCGCCTCCCCGCTCCAGCAGGCGACAGGCCCTAAAAGCTGGGCGAGCAGGGACCGGCGCGGAGAAGGAACCGGTGATGGCACGGGGGTACGAGCTGCAGGCTAGCGACGAGTGGCGGCGAGAACGGCGGGGCAAACATGGGTGAGTGGGGAGGAGGTATGGCCAACGGCGGCGGAGCAGGGACGGCCAGGGATTGGCGCAGGCATGCACATGCATGGTGGGGAAGCAAGGCAGAGAGAAAACTTTGGTCTGTACATAAATATCGAATATTTCAAAAAAATATTATGGTTTTGTCTAGATAGCACTGAGCCAAAAACCGAACTTACGATCATTTGTGAAAGATTTGCCCAGGCAGCCAGGCTACCTGCCGGTTCTTGGTCGTCCAAACTCCAAATGATAAAGCCTGTCCCATGCCAGTTTCCCAACCGTAGGTGTGGGACAGGCGGACAACCCAGTTATTCCATAGATCACCAAATTAAATAAGCATAGAGCTTACATCATCCTCACTATTCTAATCATCTTTCCTATATCCTCACTGTCCCAATCATCATTCGGTCTATTTGCTGTCTAGGGCCAAATGCTACAGTGTCTGCAGGGTTCCCAAAACGTATGCCGTCGATTTGCTAGCTAGGGTCAAATAAGATCGTCAAAGATCTGACCAGCCTTGGCGACTTGGTGGCTTGCACGGCCGGCACTGTACCCCGCCATGGCACTTGATCTGCACTCCGGAGGGATGGAGGAGGACGACGACGAAAACAACAAAACTTATTAAATGCTTGCCGTGCATGCGAAAGGAAGCAGAGATTGCCTGTGTGCTACTGTACCACATGTCACATCGTCCGGTCCTATAAAAGACCTATAAGTGTACTGTATAAATTAGGAGTACCTGACATACAACACAGGGGCAGCTAGGATAGACCGATGACGATGATGGATTGAAAGCTCGCCATAGGTCACCCACCTCTTATTTTTTTGCCAATGGATTAGAGTCAATGATGATATATATTGTTAAAAGGCGACGCAAATCCTACTCTTCTGATTTGGATTTCAAAGAAAAAAGGATGCAAGCATTTTTTAGTTCTACTATAAATTGGGTGTACCATCATATGAGGAATATATAGGACTCCTTTGAGTGAATTGGAGAGGACTATATCTGTCCTAATAAAAAGCGAGTTTAATCAAAATTAATTTTTATCTAATAAATTTACACTCACCTAGACCGTCTAGATCTACTATGGCTCCACCAACGAGGCAACAGGGTCCACAAATTTGGCTAAAACCCGAGTTACAGAGCAGAACTGAACAGAACGCTCGTTCCTGCCTTTGTACCGGTAAACCGCGAGGCGTCTTGGCGATTTTTTTCTCACCATCGTCTCTTCTACCCGCCTCCATAATGCCCATAATCAATCCTACGTCAGGCAATGAAATTCAACCAAAAACTCAATAATCCTCGTGGCCCAACAACACAACAAAAGGAACCTAACAACAATCTGCGATCTTGAAGAAAAAGATCTCAAAAGTCCATCTCAGCCCATCAAAATCCACAAGCCCTGACATAAGTTAACCCCAAATCGCCGTTTCAACTGCGAATAATTATGTACACATAGTTGAACGAAGAACAAACAACCAAAAATCTGCATGGGCAAGGCAACAAGAAAAGCTGGATCTCGATCTATGGGAAAGAAGGGGAGGAGACGTCGTGGTGGTGGGCCGGGTGACGGCAAACACGCGGCGGCCGGCGGAGGCGGGAGACTGGGATCCGGGCGCGGCGGGGCAAAGGAGTGGTCGCTGCCATGAGCCCGAGATGGGGGAGCAAGCTGGAGGAGGCGGCACGCAGGCGGATATGCGCCTGGCGGAGGTGGCTCGGCCAAGGGAGCGGCGCGCGGCTTGGCGGGGAGGCGGCCCGGCCGAGGCCGGAAGGAGGCGGCGTAGGGGCGAAGGCGCGATGGGGTGGGAGAGATCGAGGACGGAGGCGCGTGGTGGTGGGGCCGAAGACGATGCCGGGCTGGGCAAACACCCGTCGCGCCTCCTCCCCTGGCGGCCGCCTAGGGAGGGGCCGGTGGCCGTGCCGCCCGCTCGAGGGAGGCGACTGACGTGGCATGAGGGAAAGAGAGGAAATGGAGAGAGTGTATCTTAAATTAGGTATGTGAACATACTCAAACTGATAAATGAGTATGTGAACATACCTTTATTGGTTTTTTGAAGATGGGTGTAGCTACATGCGCATGTAGATAAAACTCTTCATATATATATATATATATATATATATATATATATATATATATATAGGGGTGTGTGTGTGTGTGTAAACAAAGGGTTGGAGTCCATAGGAGTAGTCAAGTCAAGAGCACGGTCTCATCCAAGCTAAGGCTTGTAGAGTGACTCGGAGAGCTCAAGAGATTAGGCTAATAATGTGCTTGGTTTGAGGAATCAAGTAGTCCATCGTCACATTTTTCTTTGGTTGGAGGAACAAAATGGGTTGATCAATCATCATATTATTCCTCACTAGCTAATTTTTTTAGCACTAATATGAGAATGATATGGGGCCATCTCACCAAAATTTATAGGATGAATCCCATAATGAATCACCACATCTAGGATGAGACGACTCCTCAAACCAAACACCTTGTAATAAGGAATTATGTAGCACTAGATTTGAGTACAGAGCAAGAATATTCAAGGTTATTAAAAGGTTGGGTAGGGTTGTGAGAGAGTAACAGGCACTTATTTTTCAAAGATTATGTGGTCGGCTCTGCTCGTGGCTGCTCCAATGTCATCAGAGAGGGTTTTTTTTTCTATGAGGTTCATCCACACAATTCTTGATATTGTGTACTCTTGTGCCAAAATCACAATACCGTGGCAAGATCCAAAGGTGTCTACGTATAATCAAGGTAATCAGATTCTAACAGAAGTGGGCTCTTTATTTGGCTCTAAAGAAAATGGTAGGTGCACATTATTACAAAAGTGATGCACATTATTATTACTCTGCTGAGCGCTGCCACCTGCCAACAACAATTTACTTCAGACTTTGATCAGAGTTCAGACGCGTGCATGCATGGACGGGAAAAATAAAATCCTCCCCATGTCCTTCCTTGGTTTTGCAGCGGTGAAAACTCGTGGGCAGCACAGTAAAAAGTCGGAACTGAGGGACCGGCGCCCGTAGCAGTACGTGTATAAATAAGGTGCTGTGCTCTTGGCCTCTTGCCAAGTCATTCTTCTATCGGCTGCTTGTCTTGTTCCATTCCAAGCTCTTGTTCCATCGCCCGCCCCCCAGACGATGGCCCTGCCCCCCTACTCTTTGCGGCTGCTGGTCCTTGCTGCAGTCCTTTTAGGACCAACGATCCCACCTTCATCTTCCTCGTCCGCCGCTGCCGCCGTCGAGCCATTGCCACAGTGCAACCTGGCGTACACGAGCATGGCGTTGCTGCAATGCCGGGAGACCACACCGCAGGCACCAACGCCGCCGTGCTGCGACACTCTGCTCTACTCCATCGACGAATGGCCCGAGGGCCCTGACCAGGGGGTGTGCTGCCTCTGCATGTACGTGGTGGTGGAAAGCAACATGACGGCGCTCGATCTCGCTACGACCTACGTCTCGTGCCGCGGCAAGGACTCGCGTGCGGTGCTCCAATGGATGGCCACAATGACGGCGGCGAGTCCTCCTGATCGTCCAGAAAACTGCTACGGTATGTATAATGGTGTACTGTACTCCACCGCCATCTGTCCATTTCAGTACTCTCTCCCTCGGTCTGTTTGTGTTTGCTATATATACATATATGTGTGTGTGTGTGGTGTGTGTGTGTGTGTGTGTGTGTGTGTGTGTGTGTGTGTGTGTGTGTGTGTGTGTGTGTATGACGCGCGCTTGTTTCCGTCCTTGATCAATAAGTCCATTTCCCTAGCTCAGTATGTAATGCATTGGCTTTGGCGTTGGTGCAGATCCATGCGGCATTGAGGCGCCGCCCTCGCCCCCGCCCCCACCTCGCCCTAGCGAGAAGAAGCAGCAGCAGCACCACGTAGGGGTAGGGGTGATCGTTGTGATCGCACTTGGCGCTCTATTTGGTGTAGCGGTAACGGGATGGTGCATCTACTACCATTTTTTCAGTCCGGCAGCCAAAGCCCGAAGGTCTCCTAATCCCAGTGGTCAGCCGCTAGCTCGATCGATCGGTGTTCTCTGATCCCTAGCTCTCAATATATGAGAGCATGAAGAATATGTCGACGGTCTCCTTTTCGATTGCATCTGATATGATCTATCGTTGGTGATGCAGGCACAGGCACCGCAGGTGCTGAGGATGACGGCGATGGAGGACGACATGGTGGTGGAGTCCAGATGTCGCGCCTGTCCTCGTCTCGACGCTCCTCCTCCGGGATCCTTTAATTAGGTGCTGCATTTGCCGGCCTTGCGATGCTCATCACTTCAGCAAGCGCATGCATCCACCTGCTCATCAGCTCGATCTCGCGCCGCTCATGTAGTACAACTAGCTAGCTGTTATGTTGGATGTCGCAGATTAGATTATATGGAATACTCCAATTGATTAGATTAGATCAGATTAGATAGCTAGGCTAGATCCTTAATTAATCATATCTGGACCTGCTGTCGTGTCGCCCCTACTAAAACTGCACCAAGATATAGTAGCTAGGCACCACTACGGCACGGCAGCAGCGGATCTCGTTCCAGTACCTGTATCTTCTCTCTCTCCCTCCCCTATCTTTCTAGCTTGCTTCCAGTTCCATGCATGCATGTGTCATTCCTATGTACCAGGAGCAAGGACTATATAATGTCTACTAATTCATATGATAGATGGATGCAAGAAGATGGAAAAAAATACATTATTATGGAAAAAAAATACATTCTACACCATCAGTTGTTAAATATTGTGTAGCAAATGCAACTAATAAAAGAGCTATTTTTTACAAAAAAGGACAAGAAGATAAAGATAGTGTTCTCCACCATTATTATCTATCTATTATGTTAATAAAGGAATATTAAAAGAGGCCACCATGTTCATAGGATTTAGAAATTGCAACATTAATTGAAAAAATGAAGAAGAATTCACACCACATTATATAATCAATTTCCTTAATTAGCTATGTGTGCATCTTGTCTATACTATGATATTCCTTTTTCTTTTTGATGAAATAGGAGGGGTTTCACCTACGGATTAATAAAATAAATAAAGGAGCAAACTCCAGTACAAATACAAGAATAGGAAAAAAAACAAAGCTCAAGGGAGCACAAGAAACAAAGAAAGAGAGGAGAAAGATTAGAAAAACTAGCAAGACTAAGAGGGCTAGGGAATCATAACCGGGAAATAGGAGCTTTTAGCTCTCTGAATCATTGAAGTCTGCTTTAAAGTGGGAAGCACAAATGCTCACTGAAGGCTCCTCGTTTCTGAAGATTTTGCCATTCCTAATTTTCCAGATGTTCTAACAAAGCAAAATAATTACTTCCATGAAGAAAGGTACGCCCAATTGAATTTGAGGAACTCGAGTTCTTCAAAAGCGCCAAGTGCTGGATCAAAATTTAGGTTCAGCTCATTCCAGCAGGCTTGAGCGAAAGGGCATCCTGAAGGCTTGTTTGGAAGCCATGTTTCTAGAAACTGTGGTATTTAAATACCATGGTTTAGAGACGTGCCACCCATTCGAGACTCCTCCCTTGGCGCCTCAAACCGTGAAAATAGCGGCGGCGGCGCCGCCGCCCCAGCAAACCTCCTCCCCCACCCTCCTCAGACCTCACCGCCGCAGAAGCTCGCTAGTGGGAAGCCCGCACGGCCGCGATGATGGTGGCGGTGGGGCTCTTCTTCCTTCCCCTTTCACATGAGCGCGCCTTCCCTCCCTACCCTCCCACGGCGGCCGTCGGGCTCGCCGCCGGTGGGGTGGTTTCCGGCCACTGCCGCCACCGGATCTGATCCCCCCGGCTCCGGATCTAAGCTTGGGCCGGCCGTCGGGCTCCCAGCGGCGCATCCTCGCCAACGGCGCGCGGCGTGGTCAGGTGGCGCGTCTGCGGCACTGGATCCCCTTCGTCCTTGGCTCGGCTCGGGCCAGCTGCGGCCTGCCGCGTGCGTGGTCCGCGTGGCTCCCCGTGTCGGCGGCGCACGTGGCCGGTTCTGGCAGCGCTCGCCGTCCGTGGGGCGGTCGGCGTCGGGCCGGTCCTAGCGTGGCGCCGGCGGCTTGTGCGGCGCGGCGGCGCTCATGGCACCGACGTCTCGCGCGCTCAAGCACCACTGCCATCTGGGACGCGCCGCCAACTCCGGTTTTCTCATCCGCCGCCACCTCTGCCTTGCCAACGTCGGAGAGCTGCTGGCTGGCCCGCGCGGTGCCCCGTGATGGTGGCGGGCTATCGGATCTGGTCCCTGTGTGGCCGGATTAGCTCTCCCTCGACCTGGACTCTACCTCGGCGGTGCGGGCCTTCGGGCCGCCGCCGTCGTCTTTTCCGTCGCTGGCAGTGCAGGCCTTTGGGCCGCTGTCGTCGTCTCCTCCCTCGTTGGCGGTGCGGGCCTTCTGGCCGCCGCCATTGCCTACTACTCTGAGGTGGGTGCGCACGTCCCGGTCGCCGGTGGGCGCAGCTCCAACCTCCACCACTGGATCCGGCCCCCGTGTGGCCGGATGAGCTCTTTCTCAGGCAGGGTGCATCACCATCGCGGTTGCGCAGCCTTCGGTTGTCGCGGGAGTGAGGGCCTTGGCGAAAGCTATGCCCAACCTCAGTTGGTGCTGGCGACGGTGACGGCCATAGCCATGGTCGCTGCTCACCCTCTTTGGGGCGTCGTCATAGCATCCTCCTCCATTGCAACCACTTGATGACCCCATGTGAAAACCCTGTTCAGTGATACCGAACGAGCCATGGCGGCGCCATCGACATCGCATCCTGGAGCTTAGGCGTCGCTTCAGTGGTTCATCGTCAAGCTACACCTTGGTGATGTCCCTGCAACCCCTTGGATTTGTGCTTGGAGTACTCTCCTTTGCAGGTCTCTTGGTGCCCCTTTGCCTTGCACCAACCTTCAACCTCTGCCGTGGTTTCGATTGGGTCCATCCTTGGCACCTCTACTCTGTCTGCACGCTCCTTGTTGACAGCAGCACGTAAATCTTATGCCGGGTCGGTGTTTCCGCCTCTCCTGCCATTCCCCTTCGGGGGCTCCTCCCCTCGCTCGGCGTGGTATGCTGCAGTCAACGTGCCTTTTGCCGTCCTTAATCCCCGTTCGCGTCTTGCATGGCAGATGGCCACAAGGCTGCGGAATGGCGTAGCTACGAGGAACGATCTGGATGTGCAATGACTCTTTGTGTACCGGCGTGTATCCTGTTCTTGGGTGTGGTGCTAGTCGACTATCGAAAGTTCTCGTTACAGTCTTTTAACCTGCATTGTGTTGTGTTCGGATGGTCTAATCTTTTGGCGCCATCGGTTCCCTCTGCGATCGAGCACGGGAGTTTGTAAGATGGCGCATGCACTTTGTATCATGTACCTCTCTGCTGCTCACACAAACTCTGTGTGAAGTGGCTTTTTGAATGAAAGACAGGTGGAGCTTCGCTCCCCCCGATGTTGCAATTAAAAAAAAAGGTTTAGAGACGTCTTGACTGTCAAAGTACCATGGTTTTGACTTACCTGCGAAAAACTACAGTAGTCTTTGAAACCACGGAATGTTTAGGTCCAGGGTTGTGCTATGGTATACAAATTATTTCTTAAGAGTTTAAGATTTTAAACTGATCTGAGCCATTGAATTAAAAAAAACAATTACTATAATATATTAAATAGGAAAAAAATTAAATAGAGTAAAAATGCCTTATCTCTCTCTCAGCCTCCGCAACTCCGGCTGTTCGTTACGCGATCTCTGCGCTGAGGGAGCGGCAGCAGAGACATCATCGAGAGATTGTTTCGGTAGTGGCGCGCAATAATTATATATTTCTTTAAAAAATCTATCACTTTTTTTCTTGCAAAAGTCTGAATGAAGTCATTGGGACAGACTAAGCATACATTAGTCACGGTGAAAAAAAGACTACTCTATATTGTTTGAACTTATTTTAGTTAAACATAAACTACTCAAGTTTAAAAAGTCTTGAATTTATTACGTTGGACAATAATAATATATTAGATACGTTGAGAAAAATCGTTTACGACACATATTTACTGGAGATAGAGTTGACAGGATCAATCATACACGTGCAAGGGGATTAGAAATCCCGATTTACAATATATAACTGTACGAAAAGTGCCACCCGCCTTCATTAAAAAAGGCTATTTGTTAAAGGTAATAATCTGACACATTCACGTTCAGTACAAACATGTAGTCACCTTTGTTATTGATGGATTATCATATTATAAGCACGTCTCCAACAAACATATGGATCGTCTCCATCGGAAGAGATGGATCACGTCGCGTAGATGCCGGCCACGTTTGTTAGTTACCGTTATCCCATGCCGTTTTAATATTAGATTAGAATTTAATAAATATTTTTTTAATTATTTTGAGGTATTACTTCATAGGAGAGGTAATTCCTCCTTTTAACTCTTTAGATCTAACAAAATAGACGGCTCACAGTTGTTTCGATGTACCGTAGCAATTGCCTTGGGTCCATGGTCTTTGTACTGGCGTAGGAGGCAGGGAGCCAAGGCGCCGTTGGCCGGAGGATGGGGGGTGCGGGTGCAGGTGCCAGGACGCACGGAAGACGGGGAGCGAGCGCTGGCACCTGGATGCTCCGGAGGAGGGGCACCGTCAGCCGGAGGATGGGGGCACGGCCGCGGCTGCCCGAACGAGTAGGAGGAGGGGCGTGCGGCGGCCGGCGTGGGCATTGCCGTGTGGACTTGGGGTACCGAGCGGCGTCGACGGGAGGACAGGGCAGAGGCGTCGACGACGGGAGGACAGGCCGCAGGCTCTGTCGACCGGAGGTGGGAGGGGGGGACGCCACGGACGGCGCCACCTATGGCACGCCATCAGCCGGACGCGGAGGAGGGGTGCTGTCGGTGTTGGTTGCATGGAGGACAGGTGCAGTTGCATTGCCATGCGGGTGCGGGGGACTGAGCGGTGCACGCGAGACGACCTTTGCGGGAGCGTTCCGATGAAAGCTTCGCTAGACCTAAGTATTCAATACTTTAGAAATATTTTGGTTTTAGCCGTACTATGATTTTCAAAACAGAATTTGGCAAAGAGTTACTAAACACTTTTGTTTGACAAAATACTACGGTACTCTTTAATACTATAGTATTGCCTATAAACCACAAATATATACTGAACTTCCAAACAGACTGTGTTTATACTATGATACTCTTTTGAAAATTGTAGTATTGAAATCATTTGGTGGATGCCTGTTTTGTGATGCAACAGACTCTTTGCAGCACAGCATGGCTCTGCAACCTCGACTGGTTCGGTTGGACCTCGTGACAGGGGAGCCATATCATTTGTTAGACGTACGTGCATGACTACCTCTTGCACTCTGGTCCGGTTCGGCAATAGTGCCATGCACGGCTTCTGTAATTGGCTAAGGATGGCTAAGCCACGTACAGTGGGATGCTTAAAATCAGTGCTTAAGAAAGAAAACCGGATTTTTTCTCCAAACCCTAAGTAAACGGTGCTTAGCGTGAGGCCCAGCTGCTTATATTTGCCTTGTGACGGGAGAGCCATATCATGTTAGATGTACGTGCATGACTACCTCTTGCGCTCTCGTCCGGTTCGGCAATAGTACCATGCATGTAATTGGCTAAGGCACGTACATTGAGATGCTTAAAATCGGTGTTTAAAAAACCGGGTTTTTTCTCCAAACCCTAAGTAAATGGTGCTTAGCGTGAGGCCCAGCTGCTTATATTTGCTTCGATGCTTCATCTTCCGTCGTTGCCGTTTTCTATATATCCTCGATGCTTCTGCAAATACCGTGGCGAGGCTTCCGCAGATGCCGTTTGCGAGGCGCTTTGCATAATTGCATGCACAGTCACGTTCCTATCCAATACCTAACAACCCATGCTGCATTCTAGGAGTGAAGCTCCTTAAAGAAAAGCTAACGTGCAGCAACCTACCTAAGCATGTTTCCATTGTAATCAAAGCTGCTTACATAGATGCTTAGTGCTTTTCTATCTACTAGTAAAAATGCACCTGCGTCCTGCACGTGACAAAAAATACCTCATAATTACATTTTAAATTATATAAAAATTAAATTTATATGGGTATTATTTCTGTTTATTTAATTTTTTAAATTTATATGAATATTTTTGTTCATTTAATTTTTTAACTGGAACAAGACAAGACATGTGTTTTAAACTACATTTTATGTTTTTTCTGTGTATAATAAATATTTTTATTTGTAATATGAGTTTTTTATATAATAGAGAATCCATATAAAGTAATAAGAGAAAATATATAAGCCCAAAAAATATTCTATGCGGCCATACATTCTATACAATTAGTTTATGCGGAGATAGAGTATGTTTAAGATTTTTATTTGAGTAAAATCTATCTCCGGTCCCTAAATTTATCTTGGTGTGTCAATCCGGTCCCTAAAGTCTCAAAGTGATCATCTCGGTCTCTAAACTTATCTTGGTGTGTCAACCGGGTCCCTAAAGTCTCAAAGTGACCATTTGTACCGGAACTGGGTTGACAAACCAAGACAAGTTTAGAGACCGGGTTAAGACACCGAGACAAGTTTAGGGATCAGGTTGACACACCCAAACAAGATTAGGGATCGGAATGGTCACTTTAAGACTTTAGGGACCGGATCGACACACCGAAACAAGTTTAGGGATCGAAAATGGATTTTACTCTTTTTATTTTTATGCTATTGGGCTATAAAAAAGGGTATATACAAAATAAAAGAAAACATGAGAGTCCAAGGGTGCGTCTGGTTGGAGGGATGGGATGGGACGAAGTAGGATGATCCTACGTTTTTCCCTATTTGGTTAAGGGACGAAGTGGGACGGGATCATCCCTAGGAGAAAATATTCCCCAGATTCGGGGGGCGGAGTCATCCCTCCAAATCGAGGGGACGACACCATTCCTCTCCGATGGCATGAGGGAGCCGTGAGGCTTGCGCTCGCTCTCGCTCTCACCCGCTCACTGGCCTTCGCGCCCGTCGGCCGTTGCGCTCGCCGTCGCCCGCCCGCCCCGCCCGTTCCCATCGAGCTCGCCCCCCAGCGGCGTGCTGTGCTAGGAGGAGAGGAGCCGTGGTGGCAACACGCTGGAGGAGGAGGAGCATCGCCGCGAGCTGGAGAAGGGGCGCCTTGCGTGCGGTGCGGGGAAGAAGAACACGCCAGCATGTATCAGTGACAGGTAGGTCCACATGCAAATGGTGTTAAACATCCATCATCTGAGATTCCTCGAAAAAAAATGGAAATGACCCTATCACTCGAACCAACAAACAGGTACATGGTACCGTTCCATCTCAGAAACTAGAGACGGGTTTATCCCACCTCACTTTGTCTCTCGACCAAATGCTATCCAAATAAACGGTGCAGGTGCATACTAAAACCTTACAGTATATTGTTTAATTGGAATCCAACGCATAGCAATGACAGACATGCTCCTTGCCGACCACAGCCGTGTCCATCTTGGACACCAGCACCTCCTTGCCGTACAGAACGGCAGTCCTCCTCACGCTACACGTGGCCAATAGCTCAATACACGTGGGACTCTGGTCTCCGCTCAAAGACGGAGTCCCCTCCACTCTAGTTTCCGCTCTCGCTGCCTGAGGTTGGAGTCCGAGCTGCTCTCCTAGCGTTCGACACCGAGCTGGCTTTTCTTCTGCGCAAGTAGAATCCTACTACCGCTTCCGCAACGACCGGATAGTATGGAACACCTTTCCCTTCCCTTTTCTTCACCCATCTCTCGCTCGGCCTTTCCTTTCCCCGTGCTACCGCCGGCGAGGCCGCTGATCCCCTTCGTCTCTGGTGGCCCTCTGGGCCTCGGATGCGAAGGGGATCTCCGGTTCTCTGCTCTGTGGTGTAGATTAGGTACTAGCTTGTCTAGGTTAGGGTTTTCAGTCGGCGGCGGCGAGGTGACGGCAGTGACAGCGGTGTGGAATAAGTCCCTCCAACTTTGTCCCTGTCTCGACGGTGCGAGCTCCGGCGCCGGCCAGACGTTCGTGAGGGCGGGGTCCGACGGAGCGGGCGGCTCAGCTGCAGCGGGGCTTAGTCCTGTTCTTGGGGATTCCAATGTAGGAGTTCTTTCATCACTGCTTCAACTAGGTATGGTTCTAGCTGTAGTGATGTTCTACAGAGGGATGGCGAAGGGTTTGGTGGTTGCTTGGTGAATGGATTGGCTCCTGTTCTTCGCTGCTTGCTGGCGAAGGGTGCTACTCCATGGTCGGAGAAGCTCGGGGTGCGTCACCGGCCGATGCGCCTTAATGGTGTCCTTCTACTGCGCCTCTATACAAAGCCTGTGGGCGATGGGGCTTCTTCCGATCTGGGTGATGCGGTCACTCGTCCTCAACTCCGGTGTTCCTGATGGCAGTGGAGGAAGACGAAGGCGATGGCCATGGATCACACGCGCAAATGCTCCCCAGGGCTTCGTTGTAATTTTCTTTTCTTGTAGGGACTTTTGTGCCAAAAGGTTAGGGCAGCTGTCCTTCTTGTATCCTTCTAGATGGTGCATGTATTTGTACTGTTTATGTGTACGTTTTTCTTGTCTAATACAGGCCGTTGTGTTATAAAAAAAATGACTGGGTAGTATGGGCAGGTACATAAAATCTGTGGTGAGGAAAAGACAAATAAAAAGACAGGAACGCATAAGGTTTAACTTACGACGTAACAATTTTTAAGCTTAGCGCAGCCCAAATACAGAGAATCCTATAAGAATTAATTATATAAATAAAGTTTGCGGGCCCATACATATATACTTGACTGCTAGATTAAAGGATAAAATGAATCCAAAGGATAGGTATACCTTTGGGTAGGGAAGCTTTTGGTACAGAATGATTTCTTCTAAACTCGCTCGTTTATATTCTACTGTCTATATATCATCTCCCTAAGCACTATAGCGTTGTAACAGTGCCTTGTCAACGCTGATGTGACACGGTTAAGTGGGCCTTTCCTCTCACCCTTTCATTCTTTTTCTCTCTCTTCTTTCTCCAGCGAAAACCACCTCTCAAATTAAAACCATTCTCAAAACACTAAAATGTCCATCGGATCCACGTCACCATGTCATCGAAAGCCACCCTCAAAGCTGCTTAGGGATAAGGATGAGGCAAGTGGAGCATTTACGGGCCCAGCCTCAAAACCCGCCCACCCTAAACCCGACGGGCACCCAAAACTCAACGGGCCCCAAAGGGTTTCCATTGGAGGAACAGCATTTACAATTTACCGCACAACAGTGAGCACAAATAGAGTATATGGGCTGTGAAAATACAGTTCATGGGCCACACAAATACAGTGCATGAGTAACCGCAGTACTGGTGGAGGTGGTGCTCCATGGCACGCTCGCCGATAATTCGCTCAGAGTCTATATCTATATCATTTTATACCGACGAAAAAACATGAGCGCCTACAATTGACAAATATGTACAAATATAGAAAAAAATATTGCAAGTATTGAGTTCAAACATCATGGTTAAAGTTTATTGGAGTACTTAAAAGCTAAGCAAAATTAATTACCATAATTAATGCTTGAAATTAATTAATAATAAACACTGACTACACCTATATATCAAGTAAAATGAGCAATCTAGTAAACATTTTACGTACGCAATATCTATATGCAATCCTCGCCCAATTCCTTTCCTTTGCATTCCGAGAGCGGGAATGGAAGAAGGCCGGCTCGGATGGAAGCTGGATCACGCGGTTTGTGTGGGTCGCGTGGGACGTAGGTTACCAAGTGCGGGCGGTGGATGTGGTCGAAGCACTCCTCCACGTAGGGCGCCCACTCAGGGCGGGAAAGGATGGCCGTGCCCTGGATGATGGCGTCCTCTGGCTCCACTCCCCTGCGGCTGTTGGCCCCCCTGCCATGGAAGTAGTCCTTGACGAGCTGACGGAGCTTGGGGATCCTGGCGCTGCCGCCGACGAGGACGATCTCGTCGACCATGCCCTTGCGGCTGTCGTCTCGTGGCAGCCAACTCGGCGGCGCCCCCATCACCACAGAGTCCACCAGCCTCACGGCTTTCTCGAACAGGTCCTGGTTCAGCTCCTCCAGCTTGGCCCGCGTGAGGGGCGCCGAGAAGAAGCCGCCGCCGCCGCCGCCGCCGACATGCTCGACCTGCACCAGCGTCTCTTCCTGGTCGCTCAACGCCTTCTTGGCGTGCTCGCAGGCCACCGTCAGCGCGCGCAGCGCCTCCGCGTCCCGCCGAACGTCCCACTGGCGCTGCTCCATGATGAGCTCCGCCATGTAGTCCACGATCCTCGCGGTGAAATCGTCGCCGCCCAGGCCGATGTCGTCTCGCGCGTGGACGAGGCGAGCCGCGCCGTTGATGAACTTGATGATGGCGGCGTCGGAGGTGCGGCCGCCCACACGCAAGACCATGATGGCCTTGCCGTCGCCCTGCGCCTCGTGGTGGCGGTACGCCGCGGCGGCGGCGATCTGCCGGTCGATGACCTTGACGCCATGGAAGCCGGCACTGAGCCATCCGGCGCTGACGATGGACTGCCTTGCGGCGTGGTTGAGGTGGCGCGGCACGGCGATGACGGCGCTCCAGAGCTCGCGGCCCAGGTGCGCCTCGGCCCGGCGCCGCAGCTCGGTGATGAGGATGACGGAGAGGTCCACGGGGGACAGCTCCTTTGTCGTCGTCCCGGCTTGGATTTTGATGGCGGCCCGCCCGGCAACCTCGGAGAACTTGTACGGCGCGCGCTTCATCTCGTTCTGGACGACGTCGTCCTCGAGCCGTAGGTGCAGGAGGCGCGTGAAGCCGGAGACAGCGGTGGCGGGGCTGACGGCGGCGTGTTCCAAGGCGGCCTCGCCGGCGAGGGTGCTGCCGTCGTCCTTGACGGCCACCCAGGAGGGGATGCAGAGCTGGTAGTAGTCGTTGGTCCCAGGGTGGAAGTCGTAGGCGGCGATGCAGGAGTTGGTGTTGCCGATGTGGAACGCCGCCGCCGAGCCCAGGTGGTAGGGCGCGGCCAGATGCCCGTATTTGATGCAGTAACTCGCCGGGATGTCTCTTTGGACTCCGAACGCCGCCTGGCATCTTGGGATGCCGAACGCCGCCGCGCTTCTTGTTGGCTTCCCGGCGCCGCCGCACGTACCTACTAGTGTGACCGCCAGGAGTAGCAGGAGAAGACGAGCTCCTGATCTCGTCATACTCTCGTCGACTCGATTTGCTGGCTCCTCGACCTCGATCGATCTCGTTGATTCTCCTCTTCTTCTTCTCTCTAATCTATAATAATTAATTCATAACATAGGAGGAGTACTTGTCCATATATAGGAGTACGTACGGTACGACGCGCTGGCCAATCGGAATCGGAACTCTATACGCGTGCAGTGCGTCTAAAGCTTGATGGATCCCACTTTCTGTCTATCTAGGAGTATTTATTATTACTCATACTAAATTAGAATATACATATTACCTTATACTATATTAATTGAAGATTTCTTTTAAAGCCTAAATTTTTATATAAAAATAATCTCTAAATTTATATGTAAATTAATTAACCATCATAAATCTATCTATCTACTCTATAGAAGAGAAGAGTTTAGGTAAAAATATTTTGCACCCAATTCTCATCTACCCATTTATGTACCCACCATTGCATTGCCTTTTATCCTTTAACCTAACGGTCCATTGTAATGAATTGGGTCCACAAACCTTTAAATCTAACCAGCCCCCACGTATTATACTCGGTCTCCTCGTTGCGCAGCCTAAGATATTGTTATGCAGCGTAACATTGTTACGCGTTTCTGCCTTCGACGTTGGAGTTTTTGCACCAAAAATTTTTTTCTACCCACTCTACTTCGTACCATCCAATCACGCACTCCGTTTGAGGCTTGGCGTGACGCTGTTTCTCGGCTGGAGACCCAGTACGGCCCGACATGTATACTGTGCTTGCGCCGCCTAAGTATGGTAGCACACTGCCATCCTTGTGTGATCCATTAGCATTAATCTGCATGAGATTATATATGCCACTTCGCATGCTAGGGTCCTGTTTGTCTATTAACGGCTAATAATTAGTGGGCTAATAATTCTTAGCCAAACTAGCTTACTAATTGTTAGTCAACAACCTCTTATCTGAAATGGCATTTGATTCCAACAATTAATATAATAGTAATAGGTACAATAGTCTTTTATGTGCTATTAGCTGCCATTAACTGAGTTGAGTTAGCTAATAGGATAATTGTTTACCAAAATCTAGCTCATCTATTAGCTGGTTCTATTTGGTTCTTTAGTTGATATTTTTAGCAACTAACTATTAGCTAAGGGAACCAAGAGTGTTTCAATTTTAATCAACTCTATAGAAGAGTGAGTTTTATAAGAGTTTCTACTCTAAGGTTTTTGTAACTAAATTTAGGCACAGTTGATTGGATGCCTGAATTTGAGCAACCAGGCCGGTTGGATGCAACTAGGCACCTGTTTGGTTGAGCTTGCATGCATTTTGTGTCTATGAGCAAGTGTTTGGTTGGTTAGTCTACTGCGCCCGTTTGCATGGTGGGATGCAGAATCTTGCTGCTAGGCAGGCCCGCCGGAAACGAGTTCCATTCTCGTTTCTCTGGAGCCAGGCTCTGCCTGGCCTGTCTCACGAGTGCAGGGGCTCTGGAGAAAGCAACCAATCGCGTCACAGTTCTCTTACTTTTTATGGATCAACTCTATAAGAAGCGAGTTTTAGAAGAGTGTTTTTCAACTAAGTTTAGGCATAGTTACCCACGTGCAGCGTTTCTTCGCAAAGTTATCATAAAACTACTCCGTCTCTATATAGCTGGTCCGTAGATTAGGCAAATAAATTATTTCAATTAAAATATTAGATAAATAAAATTAGCGCACCGAATTCAATATAATTTCAAAATTAATTACACGATATTTTTTCACGTGCGGGACGCACGTGCATTTTTACTGGTTATTATAAAATATGAAGTAGAATAGCCTCTAAATTTGGATACAAATTAACAACTATGCCAGTATGAGATATGAATTAAAATAGTCACATCTAATATTACTAAAAATAAAATAAAACAACATATAAACTAAAAACATAGGTTGTTATAATAAGGCGACGGGAGTGGGACTGGCACCCATGGATGCGAGAGTCGTGGAAGACGGTGGAGGTCGGATGGCCGCGGAACGAAGCGACGGCGGCAGCCCTGGATGCGGTCTGCGATGGTCTTCAGAGGCCTTGTCAGTGTCCCCGCCACGACATCGTGAGCAATCTCCTTCTGTCGAGGTCCGCCTGGCTCGTCTCTCAGCCATGGCTGCACGGGCCAACGCCGGATCATTGTCACGCTCGTCTAAATCACCAAGATTGGGCCGGCAATGGCGTGCGGGATCTTCAACTCCATTCCCAACGTACGGCAACTAACCCTAGATTCAGATTGGTCCGTAGGCTTGGCCGGCACTTTCAGCTGTTCTTGGTTAACCAATGTTTATCTGAAAGTTTGTAGCAAAGCGTCAGTAAATTGTTAGCTCAGCTTCGATCCTAGTCTCACTGCACGCATACTTAAGCAGTATATTCGTTTTCTTTTCTCAATTATTTTTAACTGAAGATCTCAACTGTGTGCATGTAAAGAACACTGTAATTACCGGCTTATTAGAAATATCGACAGCGACACCTGAAACAGGAGTAGTTCTGTCAGATTTGCTATCCATTCTTCAGTTATGAAGGAACTATGCTGAGAGTGCTTCAGTTGAAGTAGGTGTAGGATTTTGTATCCGAAATCACTTGTCAGGCTGAATGCGTGATACTCCTTTCACTTAGGGACGTTCTTATTCATGAAAGTAAAATGAAACTATGCTCCTTGTCAGTTGAAACTGGATTTGTAATGCAGTGAAAGTACAACGATGGATTGATCTGCTCATAGGATCTTGGGCTGATGCTAGATAGCCCCTTTTATTTCTAGGATAAGATTGCACTTTTCTTAGGTGAATATTAGTAATTCCATGCTCTATCGAGCAGGGACCTACTCTGTTGGCTAAATCATTGCATACATTAAGCACTTTGAATTTTAGACATTTACTAGTAGCCTGCTATTTAGAGTATAGGTTGTTTTAATATTCAGATTGTTTTGTGAGGACAGCTAGAAAGGCAAGGACAGCTTCCTGTGAAGTAAGTGTGACGCTGCATTAGTGCGAGAAGTTATGGAATTGATTAATGAATAAAGAAGAAATATTGTAATTTATTCAGTTAAGCTCGAATGCGTTTCATTGCTGGGATTAACACATTTTGTATTTCAAACTTTACTGTGACATACACATTTCAATATGTTTCAGTGCATTGCTGGAGTAATACATTTTCAGCCCATAGTTTCAGTTATGGAAGTACTGTGACCATTTTTTGTCTTCAATTTCAGTTTCAGTTTTGAAAAGGATGGACTGTGTAACTTTATATTCTGGTTTCAGTTTCTGTGATCACTGTTTATATGCAATGCTTCTGATCCTTCTAGTTGATCATCAACAATGCACTCTGAAGGATGGTTAAAATTTACATTAAACTCTTCATATCCAACTGTGATTTCACATGTTTAGAGTACATTTCAGTTGAGGCATTACAATTTATTGATACAGTACAAGCTTTGTACACACAACTCTCCATATACAGTAAAAGATACAAGTACTCCAACTAACCAGATGCGAGTAGTAACAGGTACAATACAGTTGATTGTACTAGAGTAAAATAAGAAATGTGGACGCTAACTACTCAACAGAAGGGACACTAATGTCACCACCGCTCCTGCCCCAGTGCACCACCTCCCCCATCACTAATTGTCCAGAAGTTTGCTGATCAGATATCTAGAAATGTGTATCAATATCAACAGCAACATTTTGCCTAGTCTTTCCTCGCAACTGTGGTCCAAAACACGATCAACAACTTATGAACAATTGTCGGAGTTAGTTACCATGATTAAACAAAACAAAATAATTTTCAGAGTTACTCCCACAGCTATGAACACAGAAGACGAACACAGGTCAATCAGAAGACAATCTTGGCAGGGGTCGACCCTCCAGGTGCCCAGAGCCTGGCGGCTGCGAACGAAAGCTGGCATGGCGGGATTGCCCCAGAACTTGACGCCGCCGAGCTCGATGTCGAAGACAATGCCATCAAGCGACAGCATCGCCGAGGGGGCGAGTTGACGAGGTGCCGCCGAGGACCGAGGCAGCTGTTCCAGAGGTACGCGGTGCCGCGGGCGACGACAGCTCGAAAGCCTGATCTTGGCAGCCACTGCACCCAAGCCGGGGATCACCGGATCCGGCCAAGGGTTCGCCGGATGTAGCCCCTGGTGAAGCCCGACGACGAGAAGACTCCATGGCTGAAGGACGACGATGAACCATTTGGTGGGGAGAGGTAGGAACAGAGGCCACGCTACCGCCGTCCTCGCACCGGCGCGGGCTGGAACGGAGGCAGGGATGGTAGCGCACGCGGGCCGTAGGGACAGCGGGAGCGGCGTGCGGGAGGCCGGGACAGTGGCAACGGCGTGCGACAGGGGCGGCGGAGGCGACGGCGTGCAGGAGGGGCGGCGGCGTGCGGGAGGCAGGACACGGGACGAGGAAGGGCAAATATGAGATGTCACCGAAGCTTTGTGAACCAGCGTCAAACCAAAAAAAAAAAAAAAAACACTTCTGATTTGTGAACGGACGTCTTACAAAAACGAACGGGCAACCCACTAAGGATCTAAATTCAATTTTTAAGCCATTCAGGTATTTGTGAGTCCTACTGAGCTAAAATATATGTTACCATCCAATATGACCTTCCATTAATGTATTCTATTGATTTTTTTAGCTAATATCATTCATGCATGCAACTATTAGCCCATGCAAATACCATGCTACAAAACTCTTATAGCAAAAACACATATAGAATCGATCATTTAAGGGTTGATCTCTCTCTTGTCCTGACCAAAGATGAACATGTTGTCATGCATTGTCTTTGAAAAAAAAAACGTTCCTTGCAATCAAATCAATGTTTCCACCTTCAAATTTCATTTAAAAAAATAGTTTAAGAGAGTCTCAACCAAATATGAACATGCTATCATGCACTGTCTTTTTTTGCAAAAAATGTTCCTTGCAATCACATCAATGTTTCCACCTTCAAATTTTATTTTAAAAAAATAAATTCCCGCAGCAACGCGCGGGTATCACCTAGTTATTAATTGGAATAAGTCCATTTTTGGCCGCTCAACTATTCTTTCGGCCAAACCAGACACCCAAACACATTAAACCAGATAATTTTGACACCTTAGCTTGGTTTGGGTGATTTTGGGATGACGTGGAACGAGTGGTTTTGCTGCCAACGTGGACTGCTTACATGAGGTCGCCTCTCCTCTCTCATTTCTGTGACGGAGGGGGCGCTGGCATGTGCGGCGTCAGGAAGTAGGGAGCGCGGAGAAGAGGGGGCAGGGGACCTGCATGGTACGACGCGGGGGCAGAGGGCCCGAGTGACGCTAGGCCAGAGGGAGTGTGCTGTGGAAGGGGCCCTAGCGCTGGGGCGGAGGAAGGGCGAGGCGCCAGGGCGGAGGGCTAAGGGAGCATGGAGTGCCGGGCTGAAGGGCTCTCCAACCTCTTTGCAGTGGCACGGGGTGCAAGACTCAGAGCTCTCGAAGCCGGACGAGGCGACAGTGGCCGACGAGGCCACGGAGTCATCCAATAGCGAGAGGAGCACGTTGGTGGACTGGTGGAGAGCGGCGTCGAGGTGTTGGCGCTGAAGGTGGCTCCTGAGATTGTCGGGAACATGGTGGCCTCCTTAGCACACAACAACCACTGCAATTTCCTATCCCTTCAGCCGCTCGTCCTCCTCGACCTCTGGCGAGGAAGGAGAGCATGGCGGAGAGGCTCCGAGGAGGCGCGGGAGGTGGAGCCCTTGGCTTTCGGCGAGGAAGGAGGGTGCAGTGCAGGGAGGCGCAGCGGGGAGGCTCTGAGTCAGCATGGGAGGAGGAGGAGGAGATCGCCAGTGTGGGAGGAAGAACAGAGGAGAGACGAGAGAGATTGCAAGCTAGGAGATGGGGACGTGGCTTCAAACACCACGGTGGCAGGCCAGAGGGGTCAAAACCGCTCCACATCATCCTAAAACCACCCAAATTGAGCTGAGGTGCCGAAGTTATCCGGTTTCAATAAGTTTGGATGCATGGTTTGGCCGAAATAATATTTGTGGGTGCAAAGATGGACAAATATAATAGTTGATGGGCTAAATATGGACTTATTCCTTATTAATTTCGTGGGTCAGCACATGAAGTTAATTAAATTTGTGGGTTCCTGTACCAAAACCACGAATTTATTCAATACTAATTCGTGGGCCCTGTCTTAGCTCATCAATTTTCTCCAGTTTATTACAATGATAGTTGATGATCAAGAAAATCGGAGAATCATTGTCATGAATTACTTGTAATTAAGCTGCAATATAGTAGAGTTCATCAGCATTATTCTCTCACTTTTTAGGAGTACCATCTAGGCTTCCAAACATTTAATGAGGTTGAAATTCTTATAAACCGTATATATAAAAGATAGAATAAGTAGCATATCCAGGTTCTTATGAGAATCGCCTTTGAAGATAGTATATTTTTTTATAGGCCGTTTTCCTTTCTTAGATAATAGAAATATAGTTTATGGTTTCATTTCTCAAAAAGAGAATCATACCAAAGTATTAATTACAATCTACACAAATGAAAGTTATTTATCATTACAGAGTGTAAACGATTCAAAAAGAAATTCTAGACACATATGGCCAGACCAAAAGACTCAAAAACTTGTAATGTCATTGTCTCCATTCAACGACAACATTCAAGCTCTTCACTTTGCTGCAATTTGACTCATAGCCGAAGCCAGTTAATTTTCCTAAAAAGAAACTGTAAAAAAGATTGGGGTTGACTTTTCTCAAAAAACAACACAATTTTTAGTCAACCATAAAGCACAGCAAAACCCTGGTGCACCCAAAAGAAGTAAATTGCCTAGATTATTCCCTCACCATGTTTCGGAAAAATTACCAGTCCCTAGAGGTGGAGCAATACGGCTGTATGGCATATGCACCACAAGAATTTTGCACAAGGACACTAGAGCCTGAGGTGTTGTATCGTCTCAGTATAGCTACAAAACACACAATTTTTATCCCCTCTCTCTGGTTTCTCCTACTGAGATTATCTTTAATTAATAACACCCCTTTTTTAAGGTACCACAAAAAGATTTTAATCTTCAGTGGTAACCTTACATGCCAGATATCTCATGATACCCTAATGTTATTGTTAATGAGATGTTTATACATTGACCGTACTGTGAAGGACCCGTTTCTATGAAGTTTCCAACTAAATAAATCATCCCCTTCTGCTAACGCTACATTCATTGTTTGAAGGACTAGATTATGCCACTCTATAAGCTTGTTCCTCGTCAAAGCTCTCCTAAAGGAAATATTCAGAGGCGATGAACATACGACTTCAGCAATAGTAGTATTTTTTTTCCGAACAATATTGAAGACAAGGATATTGATATTTTAAAGGCCGGTCTCCTAACCAAGTATTTTCCCAAAACCCAACTCGGGTCACATTTTTTACTACAAAAGATACAAGATTCAATTTTTTTTAATATTTATTAGTCCAGACCAAAGATGTGAGTCACCTGGTGTGTTGCACACCTGGCTTAGGGTCTTATTCTTAAGGTATGTTAACTGCCACATCGTCCCTCCTCATTATACATAGTCTAAAAAGCCACTTGCTCAGTAGACGTCATATCTATTTGGAGTACACATGCATGTAGGCATCTAAAAAGCCATCTGGCTTAGGGCGTTTCTTCTTATATAAGCAAAATAATATAGAAACCACACATGCATATTATTATCAATTCTACCCTAGCTCCAATATGACTAACAAAAAGCAATATAACAATAAGTACAATATATGTAGTATTATGTGATGGTCAAAGCCTCAAAGGTAGGTAGTATGTATATGAAATTTCATATGTATATACTTGCGCACTGTATGTATTCATCATAGCTAGCGCCTATATACTAGTACTACTTGAATTCGGTGCATCAATCAGTTGATATGAGACCATTGTAGTGCACGTACGCCGGTTTATTAGTTCACCACAATGCAAGTTCAGAACATGGGTGCTCCAAGAAGGAGAGGAAGAGCAGAGGCGACCAAGAGCGGAAGGAGCACGTTGGCAGGCGTGACGCTCCCCCGCCCTCCCGCCGGCGCCGACCCGAAGTAGAGCGGGCCGTTGTAGCCGTAGGTCCCCGGGCCGAAGCCGCCGGGCCCGCCGAACCAGCCGTAGCCGCCGCCGCCGCAGCACTCGTCGCCGGGCCCGCCGAAGCCCAGGCCGCCGTGGCTGCCGAAGCCGAGGCTGGCGCCGCTGGGCAGCTCGTCGGGAGTGGGCACCGGCAGCGCGGACGCCACCTCCGCTGCGGGCAGGTACGGCTCGCCGCCAGGCAGCGGGAACTTCTTCGACTCCGCCGTTGGTTGTTGTGGCTGTGGTAGCGCTGCCGCGGCGGACGCGGACGCGGACGCAGGATGCGCGGCGGCGGCCGGGCTCGGCTGGCCTGCTGCTGCTGCGGTGGCGGCTGCAGATGTTGACGAGTCGACGGGCGACGGCACACCTGCTGCACCTCCTGCAGCGGCATGCAAAACATTTCAGTCGTCGTCTTCGTATCGTTCCGGCGGCCGGTCGTGGCTGGGTAGCTAAGCTGCAGCGGCGCCAGCTGAAGCTAGCGATAGTATGTATGTACTTGCCTGTGGGTGCGCTGGGCAGCGCCGACGGCGGCTGCTGATCAGCCATGGCGGCCGACGCCGGCGGAAGAAGCGCGCAGCAGCACGCCGTCCACAGCGCCGCGGTGACGACGACGAGGGTCGACGAGCGGACGAGGCAGGCAGCAGCCATTATGACGTACGTACTAGTGTACTACCGTGGAGCTGGACGACGATGCGGCGGCCGATGAAGAAGATGGACGACGTCGAACGTGTGATTATTATATAACGACGAAGTCTCTCGCTAGCTCGTCGGATAGACCGGCCGGTCGGCGGTCGATGGGGGTAGAGGAGAAACAAGGGGATTTGCATGCATGCATACGGAAGCGGCCGGGGGTGGTGGATCGGCAGCTCCATCTACTTCTACACCTTTTTTGATTCATCAGCTGGAGTATAGACACAAGTCAAACAAGTTCAGAGGTGATGGTGATGGGTGCATGTCCATGGCCGGTTGGTGGGCAAATCACTTCCTCTTCCCCCCCTTTTTTTTTCTGGCTGGGCCGCCATGCATACCACACAGTGGGCCGGCCGGGCCGGCTTGAAACTGACGGGTTGCGACCCATGCATTGGTGTGCGTCCCCGTTTTACATATATTTGGATGAAAGGAAAATAAATAAATAAATGGTGTTTGTGTCTTATACTGTGTTTTTGCTATATATATATATAAATATATGATGTGTAAGCATACACTTTATTGTTCTACTGGAAAGTCAATGAGAATTTAAAACAAGTCATCACAAATAATGTTTTTTATCATGAATAACAATACTTGTATATTTCAATGATGACATGCATATATACGTAGTAATACGATATATATACTACCATAGTAGTTTTTTGTTTGGTTATGTTTGCATTGCAGCGCCGAGTGTCCGTTTCACGGGCGTTCGCTCGGCGATCTGCTCCCACGCGCCAAGTGGGCCCAGGTAATTGCTGTGAGCGTTGGCTTGCCCCGCTCGGATCGAACGAGCCGCTCCGTGCAGAAGGAAAAGCGGGCCAGGTAAGTTTTTTTTTGTTTTTTCCTTTTTCTTTCTATTTGTTGTTTTTTCTTTTTTCTTTATAATATAATGATCATAATTTTTATGATGTAAGTTTATGATGTAATAATTTTAGGATGTAAGTTTTATTATGATCGTAGCTTTTATGATATAAATCTATGATGTAATATTTTTATGATGTCAGTTTTTTCCTCTTTTTGTTTTTTCTCTTTTCTAACGATAAATCTTTTTTTTTCATGATAATTTTATGGAAACATAATTTATCAAGATAACGTTATGGAATCATAACTTATCACGATAACTTTATGTAAGCATAACTTTATTACGATATTTTATGGAAGCATAATTTATCACGATAATTTTATGAAAACATAACTTATCACATGATAATTTTATAGAAGCATAATGTATAATGATAACTTATCATACGATAATTTTATGTACACGTGCGAGACGCACGTGCATTTTTGCTAGTTTCAGATAACGAGTAGGACAATAATTGGACAGTATGCAAGAAAATCACGAGGAAACACAACAAGGAAACAGCAAAAATCAGAAAAAGAACAACGGCAGTTCCGTTCCTAATTGCTCCGGGGGCTTGCTGCCCGCTGTGTGGTGGCATCGGGAAGCTGCGGGAGAAGGCAGAGGGCCTCGGACGCTCGTGGCTTCGGCGGCGCCACGGAGGAGGAGGCGGCGGCAGCGAAAAGTGATGGCATAGTTGGGTAGGGAATCAGAGAGACACCCACCGTAGGATGGTGAGGCACCCATCTAAGGGGCTACGCGCACCACGCGTCCCCAACCTGACCCAAATTAATTTTATTATTAATCCCCAAATTCCTGTAAGTGCAATCAACCTATTTGAGGGTTTTAGTGAATGTTGACAATACATTAAAAGTAACTAATGAGTTTACATGAGCGTAATCATAGAGACAAATCAAGTGAAATTACTACACATATCAATATGGAGCAAGTAAAAGTGGATTTCATGTTTATATTCAAGCAAACAAGTGCTAAGGTGCATTGCAAGCAAGAAGAGAGACCTCTCATATGCTTGAAACAAAAGAAAAGTGGTTCAAACTCTATATTTGAAGATTAAATAGATTTGCTAATTTATCTTGAGTATAGGAACCACCGTTCTATAAAGGGGGGGCAACATGAAGTGCTACTAGAATCATAAAGCTCACAAAGTTTATTTATCTCCACTCATACAAATGCTCTAACCCTAAAGTCTCCATTCATCTGTGTTTTTGCCCCCACCGGTTGCCTGACCGGTTCAACCGATCGGGAGGCTGGAACCGGTCTACCGGTTCTGCTGTTCGACCGGTTGCCCGACCGGTTCAACCAATCTGGAGGCTGGAACCGGTCTGTAGGTTCTGCTGTCCGACCGGTTGCCCGACTGGTTCAACCGATCAGGAGGCTGGAACCGATCTACCAGCTCTGCTGACCTACCGGTTCCACCGGTGCCCCATCGGTTCAACCGGTGGGTCACTGTTTTGCACTGTAATGGTTCAAAACGGCAAGTTCGGGAAGGAGGAGTATATATACCCATTCACTTCCCTCTTTCTCTCTCTTGGCACTCCATCCCACCTGAGACAAAGCTTGCTTGCTCATTCACTCCTTTCCCTCACTCTCCACTCTCTTGAGCTCAAATCCTCCATAGATCTTGAGTGTGAGTTTGTGAGGTCTTGAGGGAGCATCGAAGACTCCGTGTTCATCCTCTCCTCTCTTTTGTTCTTTGTGAGCTTTGATGATTCTTGAAGCAAACTTGGTGGACTCGTTACTCTTGGAGCCTTGTGCTCCTATTCGGCTAGGCGTCACCCGTTGAAGCATCCGTCTCGTGTGGATTGCTCTGGGAAGTTTGTAATCTTCGCTCTTTGAGCCTCATAGTAAGTGCCTCTCCGCCGGTCTTTGTGATTGGGGAGAAGAGGATAGGGTTGTGAGCCCAAACCCTTTGTGGGTTCCTCTACGAGGACGTAGGGATGCCTTTGTGGTGTGCCCGAACCTCGGTATAAATCCTTATCTCATGTGCCTTCTTGTGGTGGTTGTGTCCTTGGTGTTCATATTGTTCTTGTGTATACCCATCTTGTTCTTGGCAAGTTTGGTATGGATCTATCTTGTGTGTAGGTTTCGAGGCTAGCCCCTCTCAAATCTGCAAGAACAACCTCCAAAGAACCTCTACAAAGAATCGGTATCAAATTTACTTGCATAGATTTATAGATCAATTCAAGATTCCTTTTTTCCACCAGCTGAACCGGTGAGCATCAGTTCAACCGGTCCGACCAGTTGAACCGGTCCGCACCGGTCCAACCGGTGGGTCACTGACTTCCGCTCTTTTAGTTTGTATAATTTTTCAGATTAGCCTATTCACCCCCCCTCTAGGCTACTTTCAATTGGTATCAGAGCCTAATCCTCGTGATTAGTGCTTAACCGCGTGAGGAATGTCGACCGTAGCCGAATCGTCCCGCGCTAAAGGTGAGAAAGATGCCCCCATCGATGAGGATGATCTTGTCTCCATCGATCTCAGCTCCGACTCGGAAGAAGAAGAGGAAAGCGAAAGTGAAGCCCAAAAAGAGATGAAGAAGATGGCTAAGGAGATGGCCAAGAAAGCTCTAAAGATGATGACCAAGAAGCTCATGGCCAAGATGGAAAAGAAGATAGAAAAGAAGTCGGAGTCCACATCTTCACAAAAGAAATCAAGATTCTCCAACAACAAGAAGTTCACTCAAATTCCTTTTGATTACTCGAGTTTGTCCAATGCCTCTTCCAATTTTACTTTCGTACCCATTGGCAAGGCACCTATTCTAGATAGGTTAAACTATGCCGATTGGGCTTCCGATATGAAGATGCATTTAATATCTTTGCACCCAAGTCTTTGGGAGATTGTGAATGTAGGTGCACGTGTTCCCAAGGAGGGTGAAGTGATCACTCCTGAGTGGATGCAAGATCTTCATCGCAATGCATAAGCAACCCATGTTCTTAACAACGGGTTGAGTGAAGAGGAACGTCGTAAGGTCAAAGGCATGGAGATTGCAAAGGAGATATGGGACAAGCTCCAATTGGCTCATGAAGGTGACCGCAAGGCCAAGCTTGGAAAAATTGAGCTAGTGGAAGGTGAATTGGAGAATTTTGTCATGCTTCAAAAGGAAACACTTCAAGAGTTGTTTGATCAATTCATGACACTCATCAACAAGATAAGAGCCCTTGGGTGTGAACAATGGGATGATGAGAACAAGGTTGCAAGAAGATTCCTTAGAGCTTATCAAGTGAAGAATTTGACCCTTGCAACAATCATTAGAGAACGTGATGACTTTGAGGCCATGGATGCTCATACACTTCTTGGAAAGCTCCAACAACATGAGATGATGGATGAAGCGGCAATTGCGGCCGTCGGAAGAATCCCGAATGCAATTGTGCCAAATGAAGGTGAAAGCAAGGGAGTGGCTCTCCAAGCCACAAATGAAGTGGAAGCTAGCAACACAAGGAAGAACAAGAAAAAGATTGAAGAATCTTCAAGTGATGATAGCTCAAAAGATGAGGATCAA
This sequence comes from Paspalum vaginatum, assembly GCA_030272315.1. Classification (NCBI taxonomy): domain Eukaryota; kingdom Viridiplantae; phylum Streptophyta; class Magnoliopsida; order Poales; family Poaceae; genus Paspalum; species Paspalum vaginatum. The sequence goes on from CM059019.1 coordinate 42,268,590, forward strand.
GATATGGCCATGTTCATCAAGAATTTCAAGAGGATGATGAGGAGTGGAAGCAAGTACAAGAGAATATACGGTGATAAGTACAAGAATGACAAGCACAAGAAGAGAAGATGCTATGAATGTGGAGAGTTTGGACACTACATAGCTGATTGTCCCAAGAAGAAGGAAGAGTACAAAGAAAAGAGGAAAGACAAATACAAAGAAGACAAGAGCAAGAACTACAAGAAGAAGCGTGGCTACGCCCATGTGGGTGAAGAATGGGATTCAGATGATGAGAGCTCAAGCTCCAATGAAAAAGGGATAGCAAGCATTGCCATTCACAAAGCATCACCGACCCCACGACTCTTCACCAACCTCTCCGACGATGATGAGGATGACTACACCCTCACTTGACTCATGGCAAAAGCGAGGAAGGTACAATCCGACGACTCATCCTCTAGTGATGATGATGAACCTAGCCATAAACAAAAAATGATAAAAGAATTTGGGTTAAATGGCTACAACATAATCACAAAACTAATGAAGAAACTAGAGAAGAGAAAAATGACTCTTGACAAGGAAGAGGACTTGCTTATCCTTGAAAAGGAAAGAAACCTTGCTTTAGAGAATTCGTTGGTCGAGGAAAAGGAGAAGATGGAAGAATTGACTAGGGAACTTTCTGTAGCCAAGTCTACCATATAGGAGAAAGATGAAAATCTTGCTAAGGCAAACTCCTCCGTGGACAACCTAAAGAGTGCCTTCCTCAATGGGCCTATCCAAGAAGTATATGTGGAACAACCGCCGAGCTTCGAAGACCCCAAGTATCCTCACCACGTCTAAAAGCTCCATAAGGCGCTCTATGGGCTCAAACAAGCTCCTAGAGCATGATATGAATGCCTTAAGGATTTTCTCTTGAAAAATGGCTTTGAGATAGGGAAAGCCGATTCTACTCTCTTTACTCGTAAATTCGATGATGATTTATTTGTGTGCCAAATATATGTTGATGACATGATATTTGGTAGTAAAATCATGACCAAAAGGTTTGAGATGTCCATGATGGGTGAGCTCAAGTTCTTCCTAAGATTTCAAATCAAGCAACTCAAGGAAGGCACTTAAGCACGGCAAACCTTATACTGCAAGTGACAGTATCGTGTGTAGCTTTTCCCCAGGATGAGTATCATGGGTTTTGTCAATCCAGAAAACGAACTAATTGTGAACTAATTAACAAGAGTTTAGAGTAAAACTAGGGTTTAGGGGTCATTTAAACTATATCTAATATATCTCTAATCTAACTCTAATCTATGTCTAAACTACGTCAGAGTTAGAAGATAAACAATTAGAACATAACTAGAACACCGATCCAAAGGGTATTAACCAGAGTCTAATTTAGCCCTAATTGGATCCAAGACAAGCATGATTAGGCACACCAAAGAGATCAGAGCAACGAGTTAACTAGGAGCTCAAGGTAAATATAAGCACGATCAAGCATGTTCTCCATAGCATGATTAAACCAAGATTAACGACCAAACCCCCTAGATCAAACTTAACCTTTTCCTCCAACCACTTGTCACATAAGTCAGGGTAATCGACGAGAAGCTCTCAATAGGCATACATGTTTAGAGAATCACATAGTCTAATAACATAATTAGCATAGCAAGAACCTCTAATCACCATGATCACAAGAACTAGCTACACAACTATATTACTAGTAAGCAAGATCGATAATCAAGATCGCTAGAAGAACATAACCTTAAGAACATGATCTAATTAACATGCATCTAGACCTAAAGTTAATTAGAGCTAGAACAAGCATAATTAGAACAAGAAGACGATAATTAGACAAGATCAATGCTTCATTAGTAAATAGTATCATACTTACAACCATGGCCATATCGTCTTGATGATACAAGTAGACCTCTGGAGCTAGGTAATTAGAGCACCGTGCAAGGGCTCTAATTACTCCTATGGATTAGATAGGCTCTAATCCCTAGCCTAGAACTCGACCCTCAGCTCTCCTCTAGTTGATGTCCCTCTTCTCTACATCTTTTCGCCTTGATAATGAATTGGATGCCCGACTTCGGGGCCTAGCCTGGCTTTATATAGTCCGGAGATGACGTGGGAGAAAGGGAATCTTCAACCGACTTAAGGTGGGCCCTGGTCGGCCGACTTGGAGGGGTTTGGTCGGCCGACCAGGATTCCTTCTCTACCCGATTGTTTCCATCTTTCGCGGGGACGTTGCTTGGTGCTTAAGAAATATAACTGCGGGGGATCTCGGACTCTTGGTGTTCTAGAATCTTCTATATTCTCTAAGATTTGTCGAATCCTTTTGTTTCCATGTAGATTTCTTCTAGTAGCTTCCCTTCCCAGCGTAGCATATGATGTCTTCGAGAAGTTTCCGATTAGAAAGCCTTGATTAATGTCATCCCGGCTGATGGCGGTAGGATTTGGCGGAGGTGGGCATGTGCATGGTGAAGTTGAGCGAGGATGGTATCGTTGTGGGTGGTGGCGACCGGAGGCCGCACGATGTGGTGCTTTCATAGTTCCATGGGATCATCACGGCAGCAGCAGCATCCGCATACATGGGCGCTGCCGGTGAAGCTACTAGGAGGATGCGGGTTGTGAGCCAAGAGGCGGCAACGGGGTGGAGCCGGCTGCATACCTCGTGAGAGACGATGGGAATAGGAAGCAGTGGCATCCTCTAGGGAAAAATGTTGCTCAAGATCGAATGGTGAGAAAATCGGAGTGATCTTGGTGGGTCAACGAGGTGCTCGAGCTTCAACTATAGATTTGGTGTTTAGAGATTGATTCATCGGAACATGTGAAGGCCATTAAAAAAAAAACAGGAATCACTTCAACATGAGGTGTTATGGATCCATGAATTAAATTTTCTTTCAATTGATCCACATGAAATTTAGATTTCAAAGCAATTTGAATTTTGGTTTTTGATCAATAAATATTGGTTTCCAAGGTTGGTTGTGACAGTAGAAGAAGGGTTTTTCTACTGCATTATTAGAACAATGTGGAAAAGAGCAAAAATAAAAATAGGTTAATGCCATTATTATCAATATAAAAGGAGGAAAAAGGAAAAACAAATGTCAACCGACCAAACAAGTAACCATCACCCGTAACAACAACCTGGGTGTGGCTGGTAACGACTTGAATCAATTCTTTAGAGGGAGCGGGGTATTAGGAATTATTATACAAAATAAAAGGATGCGACTAAATGGAGACCAAAGCTACTTCCTAATCTTGCATATGGCGCGATAGGTCCCATCCGTCAGTGCTTCCTTGGCGCTATGGGTCTCATGTGTTAGTATTTTGAGAGCGGTTTTAAGTGTGGTTTTCACCGTAGAGGAGAGAAAAAGGGAGAAGGAGATAATAAGAGAGGTGAGGCCCACCCGCCAGTGCTGACATATGAGACCAACAACTGCATGCCAGCAAAAATAAACATCATAAAAAACCACTCAAGTGTGTATTTTGTCCGGTTTTGAATATTCGAGCCTTCGAGGCATCGGTGTCTGGTTTTCTATTTTTAGGCTATGTAAACTAGACAACCATGACAAGTGCAAGGTTGCAAAATAGACTTTTACTCTATATTATAATTTGAAACCGAGAAGGAAAGATACAATTAATTTTCTACCGAGCAGTAATATATTATTAGTATTTGGATCTCCGTACGTATGTTCTACTCACTCATCTGTGTAGGGGCTAGCAGGGATGGCAGCAGGCCAGGCCATGTCTAGCAGGTGTGCCAGAAGGTAGACTGGTCCTAAGAGCAGACAGAACCCCAAACTGTTGCATCCGTTGAGCAGCAGCCTCCACCGCATGAACGCGTCGTCTGTCCGTGTCTCCGTGAGTCCGTCCTCTCCGCTGGCCGCGATGGTGCCGCTTCGTGCTGCCGCGAGCGCCGGTGCCGCGCGCAGGGTGCCGGTCAACGAGCCAAGCTCCGAGCTGCAGCTCGCGGAAGCGAAGGGACGGGACGAAGGGCAGAGTGCTGGACGAACCGGCGTGCGCGCCGTCACGCTGGCCGCGCTGGTGCCGCTCCGGGCTGCCGTGAGCGCCGGTGCCGCGCGCCGGGTGCCGGTCAACGAGCCAAGCTCTGAGCTGCATCCGTTCCCCAACGAAGAAGATGTCAATCTTGAAAGCTCGCATGGCCATGCCTCCACAAGGTGCCCTCCCGCATGCTCATGGGTTGCTATGTCATCGCCGCGCTGCCGCAGCGTGAGCACGTTCCCCAGAATTGGAATCAGGCAACGCATCCGACACAATCTCGGCTCCAATTTGCTTTCCTTCGTATCATATTTGTCTGTGGGCTTCCAAATCGTAAATAGGAACCCAAATCGACAGGAATATGAGAACCCAAATCGACAAGAATACGAATCTAAATGGCAATGACGCGATTAGAATCGGGCAAACATAGAACAAATCAATCCAAATAACAAGGAGGGGGCAAGACTGCAAGGGTGAAGAAGCTCCATTGTTTGAGCAACAGATGCACAATACCGTAGGCTCAGCAAAACAGCGAGGCAACGGATGAGCGGCCAGTAGCTTGACGCTGCCATGGATGACCGGTTGCCAGGCTCGATGAGGCACGGGATGCCGCGGGCTCAACGGCAAGGTAGGGGACGGACTCCAGTGGCTCGACGCCGCCATGGATGACCGGTCGCTAGGCTCGACGAGGTGGGCAGCGCAGAGGCGGTGGAGCCCCTGCGTGGCGTCGACGCCCTCCGTCCAACGAGGCGGCCTCGAATCTGGCGCGGTGGCGGGGGAGGCTCGGGGCGGGGGATGCGGTGGTGACGAGGTGGCGGATCCGGTGGACGATGTCGGCAGAGTTCCAGGCAGCAATGGCGCCTACTGCGGCTGGGCGGAGCTTGGGGACAGCGGCGCGCCGTGGATCCATGGTGGCTGTGGTGGTCTGGACGAAGGGCACCCGTGGTGGAGGAAAGAGGCCGGTGGTGGATCCATGGTGGCACGCGGTAGACAATGCGGAGGAGAGGAGCTGAGCGACGGATCTGGGGACGACGGCGCGACGAGGACTCGAGGAGAGACCAGAGTGAGACGACGTGGCTGGTCTGGGCCTGTGGGGACTGGGATCCGAATGGTCAAAGGATGAGATTGCCGTTGCTTTTACTCTTTTCTTTTCTGTTTCTTCATTTGTTTTGGTGATAATGTTAATAAAAATAATTAGATTCGGTTCCCTACAGTAGATAAAAAACTATTATGACATGAACCATCAATACTACCAGGGCACAAACTATTAGCCTTAATTTTTAATTCGGCCCTTAATTTAAATTCAATATATTTTGCATATTGAAAATCGCCCTTTTAACTTAAATCAATTCAACACACGAATATAGGGATATTGCATGTCAAATATAAATTTAGTTTTCCTGTCAGTTTAGCAACACAAAGTAGGTAGATTTTGATACGTCGTATATAGTTATAACTCGTTGCAAAGCACGGACGATTTTACTTGTAGAGAATATAAGAGCGTACTCGTACAGTTAAACCAACTGGGCTTGTACGATGGTTGAGTAGTAGACGTGAAGAACTTGCGCGCGACTTGACTTGCCACGATGATCTCGATCGGATAGTTTAGTTTTCATCAGGAGTAGGTACGCACGTAACGTATATAAGGACGATGGATGCGCAGGATCGAGTCCGGCCGGCCTGTTTTGATGGCCGTTGGCCGTGCGAGTCGGGGAGTGCTATTCCGCTGGCGCTCGCTGTGCCAGGGATCAACGAGCGATCAGATCAGCTCCCCCTCAGCCCCACGTGCATGTCCCTAACAAATGAATGACTGAGCAGATCAGCTCCATGTGCAGGTTCGGATGTGGCTTGTTTTCTCTTTCCCCGTTTTCCGCAAGCGAGCTTTGCAACACGTTTTCTATGCATGGTTTTATAATGTTTTTTTATGTATTTTCTGTTTATCTAACAATTTTAGAATGTAATTTTTATCATAGCTTTTTATAGTAAAAATTATGACATAAAATTATAAAAACATAATTTTATGCTAACATAATTTATCATAACTGTATGACATAAAATTATGCTAACATAATTTATGTTTATTATAATAATTTTAGGATGTAAGTTTTTTTTATCAAAACTTATAATTTTAGAACGTAATTTTTTATCATAATATTTTATGGTAAAAATTATGACATAAAGCTACTATAATTTATCATAACTGTATGATATAAAATTATACTAACATAATTTATGCTCATTTTTTATCATAACTTTGTGCTAAAAATATGGTAATATAATTTATGCTAGCATAATTTTCGGTAGCATAATTAGTCATAATTGTATGACATAACATAGTTCATTGGTATAATCTGGTGTAAAATTATAAAAACATAATTTATGTTAGCATAGTTTATCATAATTGCATGACAAAAAATTATGCTAAAATAATGTATGCTAATTATAACAATTTTAGGATGTAAGTGTTCGTACCTTTATGGTAAAAATTTGCTAACATAATTTATACTAGCGTAATTATATTACGAAATTATAAAATTATATTATGAAAAAAATATTTAAAAAAGAAAAAGAAATTAAGGAAAACTCACCGTAGAGGGTGCGGGGACGCGCGGAACCAGCCCACGTCGCCCGTCGTGGTCTCACGTGGGGCCCCTTCGTGGGAGAGCGGGGATCGCTCGCTCGCGTGGCTCCAGGCAAGCGATAGCAGAACGGACATTGGGGTGAGAGTCCGAGTAGGATTGATCCGATCGAGAGACACAGACGGAGTGGCGCCTCTCCTGCAGGATATTCACCATGCAGGATGGACCAAAGCCTCTGATCACACAGCCTTGGGCGCCACTTCGTCCATCGTGAACGCTTCAACCAGTCGCGGCAGGACATTTTGTAGGGCAATCCTGAACCCGGCCGAGCACGACCGCTCCCTGCCCGCCTCCGTGGGGCATCCCTCGCCGTCGAGCGTGCCCACGAGGCAGCTCTCCTCCATGTACGCCTGGCACGCGCGGAGGATGCGCCGTCCACGCCGCCGGAAGTGATCCCTGACAAACATCTCGAACCCCGCCGGCGGCCGGCGGACGAGGTGAAGCATGGTCTGGACGGTGAGCAGGCAGGCCTTCTCGCCGTACGGGGGCTCGTTGCGGCGGCCGGTCTCCTTGCCGGCCTGAGCCCCGTAGGCGGGCTCGTTGTAGTAGGGCCGGGCGGTGAGCACGAGGCCCTGGATGAGACGACGACCTGGAGGACGCTCGATGCCTCCGGCGACCACAGCTCGCCGCCCTTGCCGCCGAACTGAGGCACACGGTTCCCGAGGGGTAGAGGTTGGGGTTCACGTCGAGCCCGAACGAGCGGTAGTTCACCAGCGGCGGGGCGGCGGGGTATGACGGCGGCAGCTCCAGGTCGAAGAAGAAGAGCCCGTCGTGGTACGGTGTCCCAGCCGCGCCCACCGTCACTGCTCGGAGCAGGTCCATGCATGCGGTCCTCGTACGCCCGCACGTAGATGGTGTCTGCATGCATGCCAAATTTCATCATTTTATTATTAGATGAGATGGTGAATCAAGAAAAATAATGTTCGATTGATCGAATGACGGAGCCGCAGTCTATCACATTTGTTTGTTATTAATTGCAGTAATATAGTGTTCAGATATAATGTAGTAGAAGATCATCGATCGGGAGAGATCATCCACCATCCATTTCAAAGAGCAGGACTACCCTGCCCTCGCGTAGTTTAAAAAGAGTGTTGAATTGAATTAACATTTTTCCACATGTTACCGTACGTCCGTACGTACCTGGCAAGTGTTATTTCCTAGCATTTTCCACTCCTTTTGCACTCTTTTTAACCACTTCTTTCCACAACCCTGCAGTGTCAATTCACATGGATCAATTTAACTTGGAATAACAAGCACTGTTTTTTTTAACAACTAGGTCCGAAAATAAACTTACAAATATGATAACTGACCGGCAACAACACGCTATATCTACATGCATGCTATATACACATATAACCAAGTGCTAGAAATTAAAAAGAAGAGAAGCCATGTGAGAGAGCCAATGGACCGGCTCCATCGTCTCTGGAGTGATGAGTGATTGTCAACAGTAGCAAGATCTAGAAGGACTTAGGCACAAGACCTCCGATGGACTGGAGGTAGAAGGAAGTCCTCCGAAGGACTGGAGGCAAGCTCCGCGTTTGTCGGCCATGGGAGTTCCGTACACGGAGGAGCGGCACGGCGACGGTAGGAGTAAGTCCTTCGAAGGACTGCGAGGCTGGCTCGATGGACAGGAGATGCCGGGCGCCACCGCGGTGCTCCAACCCGAGTGCGTGGCGCGAAGACGTGCGAGGGAGGCTTTGGCGGCTTCAGCTCAAAGCCGCCAACCAAGCTACACAAGCCTTGGTGAGTTGGGCCTTGACTCGCCAATATAGAGAAGATGGGCCAAATCCGGCCCAGGCGGAGACTTCCTAAAGTTTCCCGATTTCTGACTTCAAAACCGGGGGTGGATCGCGGATTGGACTACTGGCCACGTGGAGAGCATCCGAGGATTGCGTGGAACTTACAAAGATCAAGACTTCATCGTGGTCGTCCGTCCCGAAATATCCTGTAATCTTTCGTTTGAGTCCTTATGTATTGTCTAGTTGTAGGGACCTAAGTGCAAAACTGCCTTATCAGCACTAGGGTATAAATAGCTCCAAGGCAGGTCATTAGAATGACTCTTAGCTACTAGGATTAGTCTTTACTAGGTGATTTTCGTCCTCAAGCCTTGAGCTCTATTGTTAGGGAGGTTAGAGTAGAATTTAGCCTCCTAATCTTGAGGGAAGGTGAGGGTGGTTGCTTGGAATGAATTTCTGCTTGTATACTGAATCTTTAGACCCTTCTTGGGCATCTATTTGAGGTGAATTTGTGCAGCAACCTTGTGTTCTTCTCCTCCCCCTCTCTCTTTGGTTTTTGGGTCCAATCCTTGGCTTTTGGGTGTTTGTGTTGGCCAAGCTTGGATTCTTTTCTCTTTCTGAAGTTTTAGACTTGCTAGGACATGGAGATTATGACTTAGTTCATCTCAATCCTGCTGGATTGCCATGAGCAAGCCTTCTTTGAGTTTTCCCCTTTCTAGCCCAAAGATTGCCATCTTACGAAATCTGAAATTTTCGTGATCCCTTGGTCATTTTGCGTTGATCTTTTGGGAAAAGCTTTGAAATAGGGTCTAGATAGCCTGTGCAAAATTTCATGAAGATTGGACAAGATTTGGTCTAGTTTGGGTTAGAAAAACCCCTGTCTGCGACTCTACCGGACAATCCGGCAGAGGCCACCGGACAATCCGATTCTACCGGATAGTCCTGCAGCGCCCACCAGATAGTCCGCTGTGTGGCTCTGCCTAGGGCGTGCCACCGGATAGTCCGGCAGCAGGCACCGGATAGTCCGGTCCCACCGAACAGTCCGGTGTTGGCCACCGGACAATCCGGTCCTGCCAGGGAGCTGAGGTTTTTCCTCTTTGGTTTTTCCGCTGTGTTTCTGCTTCGGATTTTTGCATTCCTCACTTCCAGACTATTTTCTTTACTTGCTGTAAGTCAGTGAGACGCACCTCGGTGCTGTGAGTATCGTGTGACGGATTTTGCAAAGTTCGTTGCCTCGGTGCCATTCTTGGTCGGATCTTGATTTTTCTCGCATTAGTGCGTATCCTCTCAATGGACAGCACCCTTGCGCTGCTAGGCACTTATCTGTTCAGTGGACGGTGCCTAGTTCTTTTTCTCATGAGCTTTGCAAAGAACTTGCTCGGGGGTTGCGATTTTGAGTTTTAAGTGCTTCTATTCACCCCCTCTAGTCGCACGTCTTGGTCCTACAATTGGTATCAGAGCCGGTTAGGTTTCTTCATACCTTTACCGGTGAGAAACCAGTAGTGACTATTTCTCACTCCGGGAAGATTCCGGTCCTTGGCTCCGATGGCTACTCCTACTAGAAGGGTAGGATGAAAGCATTCTTGCTTAGCCAGGGCCAGGACATATGGGATGCTACTCAGAGTGTGAACTTTATGGTGCTTCCAGTTGCTCAGCGCACTACCACAGCTATTGTGGCTCAGCATGATGCGAATGCCAAAGCTGTTAACTTTCTCTTCTCAGGACTTGCTCCAGTTGATTATGAGAGAGTGAGCCACCTCGAGACTACCCGTCAAATTTGGTCCCTGCTCAATGCACACCATGAGGGCACTGCTACTATCAAGGGGCATCTCGTTGAGACTTACAGGCTCGAATATGAGAATTTCATTCAGAAGCCTGGTGAGTCCATCGATGACTTGTTTGGTCATTTTCAATCGATCATCAACAAGTTGCGTGTTAACTCCAGCACTGAGAGGATCCCATACACCGACCATTAGCAGGCTGTTAAATTGTTGTATGCGTTGGATAGGAAGATATGGGAGATCAAGGTTAGGCGAGTCTGAGGCCTATGACACAATTGGAGTGGAGGCTCTTTACAGCAAGCTCAAGGCCACAGAGGTGGATTACAAGTTGAGAGATTCTCTCGCTTGTACTGGCTCTAAGAGCCTGGCCTTGGCTTCTCCCTCCCGTGAGGCCGCTACTAACCCCCAGCTTCACAACTTTTCGTTTTCTGCTCTTATGTCTGTTACAGAGGAGCAGTTGGCGTCTCTTGGGGATAATGAGCTTTGCCTAGTGTCTAGCCGCTTTCAGCGTGCCTATGACAACCGGATGAGCAAATAGAGGGGCGAGAGGCCCAAGTACTTCGAGCGCGGAGAGGTCGGCCACTTCATCGCCGAATGCCCGAACAAGTAGAATGACTACTACAAGAAGGGCAAGAGCCACTCCCGCGACTCCAACAAGTACCACTCTGCCAAGCACGACTACGGCAAGCGTGACCACACCAAGCACCACTCCGGCAAGATCAGGAACTTTTGGAAAGCTTTCAAGAGCTACCAGAAGGACAACCGGAAGCGGGACAAGGCCGTCTTCGCCGAGCTTGGTGGTCTGTGCAGCGGATCGTCCTCCTCCTCCTCGTCTTTGTCAAGCTCAAGCGATGAGGAGATCGTCACCAAGCAGGACAAGAGGAGGGACCAAGGCGGTCCAGCTAGACTCTGCTTCGTCTACACCAAGTCCAAGCACAAGCACAAGATGCACCGGAGATCCTTTTGCTCCATGGCGCTTGAGGACAAGGACGACAAGGGAAACGACAATGAATCCTTCGATGAAGAGGCAACCCCTGAGCAAGCTAAAATTCTTGAGATGTTGGAGGCAAACAGTCGTGAGTTGAAAGCCCAGGATAAGATATTGGAGAAGGCAGCCAAGAAGCTGCAGAAGTAGAAAGCCAAGCTGGCTGATGCTTTAGCTGAGATTGAGAGGCTGAAGAGTGTGCCAGCCCAGCCTAGTGAGTCTAAGTGCCCTACCTGTGAGACTTTGATGAGAGATCTCTGTGAGCAGAAGAGCAAGTACACTCATCAGGTAGAGGAGATGGATAGACTGAAGGTAGAGTTAGGCAAGCTCCAGTCTAAACTGGATGAGCCTATTTTGAGTGATGAGCCTGAGTGTGAGATGTGCCCCTACCTAGCTGTTGACATAGCTGAGCTGAAAGTAAGGTGTGAGGGACATCTTAAGGAATTGGAGGAGCTTATGGCTAGACCCACGCTTTTGGGTGCGTGCATGGTCTGTCCTACCTTGAGGAGTGAGCTTGAGCAAGTAGAGCTGATCTTGAGGTGCTTTCAGTACCCCCTGATACGTGTGAGAACTATCTCACTTTGAGGTTGATGTTGGTGGATAGGGATGCCACCATTAAGAAGTTAGAGAAGTCTGTTCCCTCTATTCCCTCTCTAGACTGCCCCACTTGTGCTGCCCAGACTTTAGTTCTGGAGGATCTGAGAGAGGAGAAGTTGGTCCTTGAAGAGGACAACTGTAGGCTGAGAGAGGTACTAAGCTAGATGTATGCTAGAGAACCTTAGCTTAGAATGATTACAGAGGGAAGCAAGCGTGAGGAAGGTGACAAGAGTGGACTTGGGTTGGGAGAGTGTAGTACATCGGGTGAGAAGAGTGCCCCAATTAAGCTTAAGACTGCCTCTCCCCAGCCTGATACTACGGTTGACAGGGTTTACCATGAGCCACCCAAGGTTGCCCCAAGAAAGTCTTACTGGACACCTAAGCCACCACAGGCTGAGCTGGATAAGATTGTGAAGGAAGTGCTTAAGCCTTCAGGCAAGAAGCCAGTCCAATAGCATGCACCACCCAATGCTACTCCACCTAAGCCTAAGGCCCAGGCTAACCATACTCCCAAGAGGTCTGTCTACCATTGTGACTTTTGCCAGCGGAATGGCCACTTGGAGGAGTTTTGCTTTAGGAAGAAGCGAGCTGAGAGGCAGGAGAGAGTCTGGGGGAACCAGGATCAGTTCTACCAAGGTGGTAGGCAGGATCCTCCCCGTTGTGGTGAAATGAGAGACCGTTTTGCTGGTGAGAGAGGAGGCGGCTTTCAGGCCCGTGCTCCTGGTGGTGAGAGACGTTTTGCCAGTCGAGCTCCTAGTTGTTTTCAGCGCGGCTATGGACCTTGTGACCGAGGCTTTGGAGGTAGAGGGTTTGAGAGCTCACGCTTTGGAGGTCGTGGGTACCCAGATAGACGTGATGCTTACTTTGATTGTGCTTACCCTACTTTTGAGCAGATGGCTCGGCACTGGTTCAGCAGTTTCACTAACCCTAGTGCCGGACCATTTACTCACTCTCGCTTTCCTTGATTTTGCAGGATCGAGGCTAGGAGGACATATGGATCATGGACTCCGGCTGCTCTAGGCACATGACAGGGCACCGCAGATGATTCTCCAGCCTCAACCCCATGAGCACCAAGGAGTACATCACATTCAAGGATAATGATCAAGGTAAAGTGTTGGGTGTTGGTTCTGTTGCGCTTTCTGGCAAGATTTTCCTGAGAGAAGTTGCTTTGGTGAGGAATTTGGGGTTCAATTTGGTTTCTGTCTTGCAACTTCTCAAGGAAGGGTTTGAGGTTTGCTTTAAAGAGGGTTCTTCTTGTGTGCTTGATGCTAAGGAAAACCTTGTTTGTCGGATTTTGCCCTATGGGCAGGTTTTTAAGGTTGACCTTGCATCTGTTTCTAGTCCTCCTTGGTGTTTGGTAGCTGGTCCTTCTACTGATATTTGGAAGTGGCATAGGAGGCTACCAATTCTCGTCTCCTTATACCCCACCTCAGAACGGCATCGTGGAACGGAAGAACCGCACACTTGTTGAGATGGCGCGGACAATGCTTGATGAGCATAGGACTCCGCGACGCTTTTGGCCTGAGGCTATGAATACGGCCTGTTACATTGCCAACCGCATCTTCCTACAAGCTTTCTTAGGGAAGACTTCTTACGAGCTATGATTTGGTAGGCAGCCCAGCGTCAAGCACCTGCGTGCATTTGGCTGCAGATGCTTTGTGCTAAAAAAGAGGGGGCATTTGGACAAATTTGAATCTCGCTGCTTGGATGGTATTTTCCTTGGGTACGCCTCTAGCTCTAGGGCATATAGAGTGTGGATCCTCGATACCAAACAAGTGATTGAGACCTGTGAAGTTTCCTTTGATGAATCTATGCTTTGCACAACCCCTGCATTTGAGCTTTCAGGTGATGATGAAGAAGGAACCCCCATCTTTGAAGATGAGGAAGTTCTGGTAGAAGCTAGTGATGCAGGAGCCACTACACTGGCTGCAGCTTCTACCCCCTCTGCTACGAGCTCTGAAAATCAAGGAGGACCTTTGCCTACGGCTTCCTCCTCACTCTCCCGACTGCAAGCTCGAGCAGAGGCTGGCCCCGCTGAGGACGCAGGGGAGGTGACCCCCGAGATTGTTCCATCTCGGCAGGTCCAACGGGATCACCCTCCAGACAGGATGATTGAAGATCTACACCAGCGTGTCACACGCTCTTCGGCTAACTCTCTAGCTTTCTTCTGCCACTCCGCATTTGTTGCTTCTTTCGAACCTCGGGATGTGTCACATGCATTATCTGATCCTAGTTGGGTGAATGCCATGCATGAGGAGTTGGATAACTTTGAGAGAAACCATGTCTAGGATTTAGTTGAACCTCCACCAAACTGCTACCCTATAGGAACCAAGTGGGTCTTCAAGAACAAACATGGTGAGGATGGGATGGTTGTGAGGAACAAAGCGAGATTGGTTGCCCAGGGTTTCTGTCAGAAGGAGGGGATAGATTATGAGGAGACCTTTGCTCATGTAGCTCGTTTAGAAGCCATTAGGATTCTGCTTGCCTTTGCTGCCTCTAAAGGCTTCAAACTGTAGTAGATGGATGTCAAGTCAGCCTTCCTAAATGGTTACATAGAGGAGGAGGTATATGCGAGACAACATCTTGGTTTTGAGAGTGCCAAGTTTCCAGACCAGGTGTATAAGCTGAGAAAAGCCCTTTATGGTCTGAAGCAAGCTCCTAGAGCTTGGTATGCTAGATTAAAAGCTTTCCTGCTCAAGTCTGGGTTTGTGATGGGTTCAGTAGACAAGACCTTGTTTCTGTTGAATCGTGGCGGTGACACCCTTCTAGTTCATATATATATTGATGACATTATCTTTGGTGGTTCATCTCACACTTTGGTGTCTAAGTTTGCTGAACAGATGAGCAGTGAGTTCGAGATGAGCCTCATGGGTGAGCTCCAATTCTTCCTCGGGCTACAGATCAAGCAAGGCCCCGAAGGAACCTTCATCCATCAAGCCAAGTACACGAAGGACATTCTGAGAAAGTTTGACAAGGGAGACCTCAAGCCCATGGCGACTCCCATGTCAACACAAACGACACTTGATGCAGATGAAGAAGGGGAGGTGGTGGACCAAAGAGAGTGCCGAGGGATGATCGACTCAATTCTGTACCTGACGACGACTAGACCGGGCATCCAGTTCGCAGTCTGCCTCTGTGCGCGATTTCAGGCCTCACCGAGGACATTACATCGTCAAGCGGTGAAGCGCATTTTCAACTATCTAAAATACACTCCTGAGCTTGGTCTTTGGTTCTCTTCAGCTTCTATGCTCTCTCTTAGAGGATATTCGGATGCTGACTTTGCGGGTTGTCGGCTGGAGCGCAAGTCTACTTCCGACACCTGTCAGTTTCTCGGTTCTTCTCTTGTTTCTTGGTCCTCACGCAAGCAATCTAGCGTAGCCACTTCCACCACAGAAGCCGAATACATTGCTGCTGCTAGTTGCTGCTCCCAGCTGCTTTGGATGAAGTCCACCTTGAGTGATTTTGGTCTCAGTTTTAGGAAGATCTCTCTCCTAGTAGATTCTACTTCTGCTATTTCTGTAGCTAAGAACCCCATCTTGCACTCCAGAACCAAACACATAGACGTGAGGTTTCACTTTCTGAGAGATCACTATGAAAAGGGAGATATAGACTTGATTCATGTAGAGACTGAGAACCAGTTGGCCGATATATTCACCAAGCCCTTAGATCTTAGCGTGTTTGCTCGCTTGCGTGGGGAACTTGGTGTTTATTACCCCTTTTAGGTTGGGGTAATTTTGTTGTAGTTTAGGGTATTTGGTTTGCTTTTTCTTTGCTTTTCCTTATTTTTCTTGCATTTTGTATCATACCATGCATTGCATTGTAACATATGCATTTTCACTTATACTAGCACTAGAGCTCTTTTGGTATGACGAGTTAGTACTTGCTTGTGCTAGATTGTACAGTTGCTTGCATGATCATGGTTGGCTAAGCTCCTTGAATCTGTCTAATATCATTTGTGATCTAAGTCACTTTTGTTTCTTAAAAATCAAAAAACATAATCACCACTTGACTTGGCTACCTAGCATGTGTAGGAATGTTGAATGCTATTCTATCTTTTCATGCTTGGATATGCTAGTCGTATGCCTTTGTTAAGTTGATGACTAAGCATTTAGGACACCTTGCCTAAATCTGAAATCTGAATTAATATTGTTTACAAGTGGTGTCCTATGAGCTAAATTGAAAAGATCTAGGTGGGTTCACTTGTCACACTGATCTAGTTTGAGATAGCTTGCCTTTGCACTTTGGCATGAACTTGGACTAGGCTGTGTATGACCAAAACCTTGTCTTAAGCTTCTGATGGTTTTCTGAACCTAGGCTTGGCATTGATTGGTAAGAAGTGGCAAAGACAAGTGAATAACCCCAGGCAAGATTTGATTTGCATGAAGTGTTAAATTGCTAAATCTGAAATCTGTAAGTCTCTAAATTGCTTATGGCCTGTTGCATATGTTTTGGTTGAGAGTAGCACACCTTGTATGTTTTGCTAGCATATTGCTGTTCATGCCTATTTTGCTAGATGCTATTCATGTTGGTGATTGTCGGTACCCAGCTAACCGGGTACCCGCTTACACTGGACGAAAATCACTAGGGAGGTAACTACTGCAGTACAAGGAGGACCTAAGGCTGCATACAGATGGGCCCGGCCCACTCCTTGGGGAAGATAGGGCCACGCACCCGGCCCACAGGGGAGGCCCCGGACCTCCTTGAGGACCGAGCCTCCCCCAGCCACGCGAGGAGAGGTCCGGACCTCTCGGGCCGGAGCCCGGGGCCCGTACCTTCGGTGGTTCGGGGGCGCCTCGTGCCCACAGAGCACGGGGAGGTCCGGAGCCGGCGCCCCCAGTGGTCCGGGGCCGCCACGTGCCCCCAGAACGCGTGGAGGTCCGGAGCCGCCACGTGACCACAGGGCACGGAAAGGTCTCGCGTTGCCACGTGCCCACAAGGCGCGTGGCAGGGGCCTTCAGGCGGGCGCCTCGCCCACCTGCCGCATTTATTGCGGGCAGGCGGGCGTGCCCGATGCCGCTGACACCGCCGCTGTCAGGCTAGCACGCCCCAACGCCGCTGACACCACGAGTGTCAGACAGGCGTGCCCCCGTAGCCCGCCGCCGTTGTCAGGCAGGCGTGCCCCCGTCGCCCGCCGACGCCGCCGCTGTCAGACGGATGTGCCCCCATCGCCGCTGGCACCGCCGCTGGCAGGCGGCGGCGGCAAGGGAAAAGGGTGCGCCTTACCAAGGCGCGGCGACGATGACAGAGCACTACAGTTGATTTCCCTAGCTACACTGCGGACTATATTGAGTAAACAAGTACGCTGTACTCATCATAAGCCGCGCCTCGCGCGGCGGCCGCGCTCAGCCTAATACTAGGCAGCGGCGCTACAACGCCGCTACGGGCGCCCTGTCGCGCGTGCGCGTCCCCTGCCCCTCGGCCTCTGACGCCTCTCAGCGGGTTTAGCAGCCGATGGGACAGGACGGCGTGAGACAGGACGGCGCGGCGCCGTATCCGGGCGACAAGACGGTATGGCGGATCTCCAGGCCATACCCGGTCACGACGGTGGTACAGGCGCGAAGCATGGAAGCGTTGGACATCAGTCACAGAATAGAACTGTAGCATAGAGGAAATGGCCGGGACCACCTGTCGGGGCCCGGCCACCATGTACATGCCCCCCTTGGGCTATAAAAGGGGAGGCATACGCAACACAAAGGACAGACTCAGACAAGCTCGAACTAGCCCACGAAATACAAGAACACACCCACAGTGGACGTAGGGTATTACGCTCCGGCGGCCCGAACCACTCTAAATCCTCTCGCCACCATCGTGCCGCCACCAACTTAGCTAACAACGATTGCTCCCCCTAACTACTCCCAGTACTTAGGATCTCGGCCGGGTGCACTCCGCCACCTGACCAGGAGCACTCCCGCTCCGACATTTGGCGCGCCAGGTAGGGGGCGCATCAGTTAGCTTCATCCCTCACCGCATGATGGTGCGCATCCGCGATTTCCATGAGGAAGCAGCCGCATCAGAGGAGGTGGCCTCGACTGGGTCGCAGGCCTCTCCCTACCGTTCTGAGGACGCGGCGCGAACGCCGCGGCTCCCTCGACGCCCCGCAGGGGGCACCGCTGCTGCAAACACTGCAGTAGCAAGTGCTGTAGCGGCAAACGCCGCTACAGCGAACCCCGCTGCTGCTAGCGGCCCGCTCGCCGCAGCCAGGGAATTGCTGCGTAACCCTCCGGGGCCGACAGCCTCACCTAGCGCCTTGGCGCAGTGGCGAAGCGATGTGGATCGCCTGATCCACCTAGCTGAGGTCACCCCTGGCCCGGCTAGGACTGGGTCACGACTCCCTACCAGCAGCGGGGGGAGGTCGAACCGCCGCAGGCAGCACAATGCGGCAACATCCGCGCGCTCCCCCTCAGTAAGGAGCGCGCAGACAGAAGACCTGTGAGCCGAGCTCAACCGCCGGCGAGCAGGCACCCCCACCACCGTGGAGCAACCGCAGATGCAGCCAAGCGCCGCCAAGGGCAAGAACCTTGACGCGGCATTCGCCGCTGCAGCGCCTAAGCCCCCGGCTTACGCGCCACCCCCGGTTGGCGTGCAAACGCCACCAGGGGTCGTATCGGCTGGAGTTGGCTGCGCAGCACTCGCGGACAGTCTCCGCTCCGCGCGCTGGCCGCAGAAGTTCCGGCCGCACCTGCCGGAAAAGTACGACGGGAATACCAACCCGTCGGAATTCCTGCAGGTGTACGTCACCGCTATCACAGCGGCTGGCGGAGACGACGCCGTTATGGCGTCATACTTCCATGTCGCCTTGTCTGGGCCGGCCCGGACTTGGCTCATGAACCTCTCCCCCGGGTCAATCCGGTCCTGGGAGGAGGTCTGCACCCTGTTCCAGGCGAATTTCGCGAGTGCATGCCAGCAGTACGGCGTGGAGGCCCACCTCCATGCAATACGCCAAGAGCCTGGCGAATCCCTCCGAGCGTTCATCGCCCGTTTCGCCAAGGTGCGGGGGACAATCCCTCGCATCTCCGACGCGTCCATCATCACAGCCTTCCGGCAAGGCGTCCGTGATGAGAAGATGTTGGAGAAACTGGCGACCCGCCAAGTACAGGACGTCGCCACCCTGTACGCACTGGCGGACAAGTGCGCTAGAGCTGCTGAGGGGCGTGCATGGCACTCTCCACAGCAGGACAGGACTGCCCAGCCAGGCGCCTCTGCCGGTGCTGCCCGAGAGGGCGGCAAGAAAAAGAAGAAGGGCCGGCGCCCTGAGAGGTTCCTGGAAGGGGCCCCTGTCGCTGCGGCAGGACCTGGAGGCCACGACACCAGTGGCAAGCGCCCGAGGCAACAGGCGCGGAACGGTGGCGGTTCATGTCCTGTTCATCCCAACAGCGGTCACAGCGCCGCCGAATGCCGCGAGATACAAAAGCTCGTGCAGCGGCGTCTCAGTGAGCGCCGAGAGCGTCCGACCAAGGATGACTCGCCCCCACGCCAGCGTCCTGGCAAGGGGAAGGCTACCAGCGACGGTGGGCCCGTCGCTGGGGGCAAGGAGATGGGCTACCAGCCCCCGGAGCGGGAGCTCAAGAGCGTCTACGCTCTAGGCCACTCCAGCTCCGAATCCAGCGACAACGAACGTCGCAAGAGGCTGTACGTTATGTACGGCGGAAGCTGGGCGGTCTCTTCCCGGCGGGACGTGAAGGCCCTGCGCCGAGAAGTCCTCTCGGTCAGGCCGAGCGTCCCTGGGGTGGCTCCACACCACAAGTGGAGAGACACCACCATCTCCTTCGGGCCGGCCGACTGCCCAGAGAACATGGCTGGGGCTGGCGTACTGCCGATCATCACATCGCCAGTGGTCGCCAACATACGGCTCCACCACGTGTTGATCGACGGCGGAGCCGCCCTCAACATCATCAGCCACGCAGCCTTCAAACAGCTGCAGATCCCGGAGTCACGCCTGGCTCCGACGCGCCCATTCTCCGGCGTGGGTCCAGTGCCGATCTACCCGAAAGGGAAGATCGACCTGCCGGTCACCTTCGGGACCCCGGAGAAGTTCCGCACAGAGAACGTCCAGTTCGATGTCGCGGAAGTCAACCTGCCGTTCAACGCCATCATTGGCAGACCGGCACTGTACCGCTTCATGGCCGTTGCCCATTACGGGTACTTGGTCGTGAAGATGCCGTCCCCGGCGGGTGTTCTCACCGTGCCGGGAGACCGCTACGCAGCCGTCGCCGCGGTAGAGAAGCTCCATGCTCTCGCTACTGACGCAGCGAACCCGGCAAGGGACAACCCCTCGGCCTTTCGGGCCAAGGTTCCTGTTAAGGAACCAAAGGTGCCCAAGGTACGCCCTTCCGACCCCGAGGACGTGCCGGTCAAGACCGTCCAGATCGGGGCAGAACCCTCCCAGACCACCCGCATCGCAGGGAATCTGGGAGAGAAATAGGGAGACGCGCTCGTTGCTTTCCTCCGGGCAAACATCGATGTGTTCGCCTGGGAACCATCGCAGATGCCTGGGATCCCTAGGGAAGTGATTGAGCACCGTCTGAAGATTAGTCCGGACGCCAAGCCGGTGCGGCAAAAGCCGCGGAGGCAGTCCGTGGAGCGCCAGGACTTCATCCGTCAGGAGGTCCGGAAGCTCCTGGACGTGGGCTTCATCGAGGAGGTCCATCACCCCGAGTGGCTGGCCAACCCGGTGGTCGTCCCCAAGGCGAACGGGAAGCTTCGGATGTGTATCGACTACACCAGCCTCAACAAAGTATGTCCTCCAGACCCTTATCCCCTCCCGCGCATAGACCAGATAGTAGATTCCACCTCCGGGTGTGAACTCTTGTCCTTTTTGGATGCGTACTCTGGATTTCATCAGATCCAGGTGGATGAGGAAGATAAGAGGCATACAGCCTTCGTAACAGTAGATGGGTTGTACTGTTACGTTGTAATGCCATACGGTCTGAGGAATGCTTTACCTACGTTTCTGCGTGCCATGAACTTCACGTTCCACGACCTGATCAGAAACATAGTAGAGGTCTATGTCGATGACATTGTTCTCAAGACCAGGGTAGGGTCGACCTTGATGGAAAACCTAGCCCTCGTTTTCGATAGATTGCGCACAACGCGCACGAAGCTGAACCCCGAGAAATGCGTCTTTGGCGTCTCGGCCGGTAAGCTGTTAGGGTTCCTAGTGTCACATCGTGGCATTGAGGCAAACCCAACCAAGATCAGGGCGATCGAGGGTATGCGGCCGCCGGCCTGCATTAAGGACCTCCAGAGACTCACTGGGTCCTTGGCAGCCCTCAGCCGTTTTATCTCAAAACTAGCTGAGAGAGCCCTGCCCTTCTTCAAGCTTTTGAGGAAGTCCGGACCATTCATATGGACCGAAGAGGCTGAGCAAGCCTTCCAGGAGTTGAAGCAGCATCTCACTACTCTGCCCGTTTTAGTGGCGCCAGAGTCTGGTGAGACCCTGTTTCTCTACCTCGCGGCGACATCCGAGGTAGTAAGCATGGTCTTGGTCGCCGAGCGACCAGCCCATCCCCACGAAGGGAACACCGGGGTCCCCCAAGTGGAAGGTGGTGGTCCGCCCACCACGGGAGCTGCAGCCGGCCCCGATATCCGAGGTCCGGTTGGCACGTTGCCCTGCCAAGGCGATAAGCCGCCAGAAGCTGGAGGCCAAGCCGCCCAGGGGGCCAGCCTGGCAGGGGGAGATGGTCTCGGACCTGCCACTAAGGTCCGGACCATCCAGAAGCCAGTCTATTACGTCAGTGAAGTCCTCCACGGGGCGAAGGCCAGGTATCTGGAAGCCCACAAGTTCGCCTACGCATTACTAATTGCTTCCAGAAAGTTGCGCCACTATTTCCAGGCGCATAAGGTTGTCGTGGTGACCTCTTACCCATTAAGAGCAATCCTGCGCAATTCTAACGCTACTGGGAATATCGCCAAATGGGCAGCGGAACTGGCTGAATTCCAACTTGACTTCCAGCCCCGAAATGCCGCCAAAAGCCAAGTCCTAGCCGATTTCATCGCAGAGTGGACTCCCACCGCCTCGGAATTTGGAGGTCCGCAAGCCGAGGCGGAACCTTCCCAGCCGGACAGGACCATCCGAGTTTTCACCAAGCCGCACTGGACTCTCTTCTTCGACGGGTCCGCCCGCGAAAAAGGGTCCGGAGCAGGAGTGGCCCTCGTGGACCCAAACGGGGATCAAGTAAAGTACATAGTATGCTTCGAATTCAAAGCCACTAACAACATGGCGGAATACGAAGGCTTGATCTTTGGGCTCATGATCGCTCATTCACTTGGAATCAAGCAGCTCCTGGTTAAGGGGGATTCCCAGTTGGTGATCCGACAGGTCCGGGGGGAGTGCTGCTGCAATAACCCCCAGCTCGCAGCATACCTCATGCGGGTAAGGGAGCTCGAGAAGGACTTCGAGGTCCTGGAACTGCAGCACGTTCCCAGGAACCTCAACTCAGTGGCAGATGACCTCTCTGCGAGGGCATCGACTCGGGGCCCAGTACCCGAGGGCGTCTTCAAAAGACAGCTGCTGAGTCCAACCGCCCAGCCAGCCGAACTGGGCGAAGGGGGCAGAACTAGCACCTCGAAGCTAGCAGTCCCGGTGGTCCTCCATCTCTGGAGCCCACCAAGGGTCGTGTGGACTGATGACCCCGGCATGTCATCAGGGACACATCCAATGGCTCAGGACAGCCCCGATGCACGGATCTCAGAGATCCGGGACTACCTGAAGGACAAAATCCTTCCCGAAAAACGTGTGTCCGCTGAGCGCATAGTGCGGTTGGCTAAACGCTACACGCTAGTAGAAGGGGATCTCTACAGGCGTGGCGCCAATGGCATCCTCATGCGATGCATATCCCGGGAGGAGGGCCGCGATTTACTCGCGGAGATCCATGGAGGCGAGTGCGGGAATCATTCAGGGTCCCGTACGCTGGTCGGTAAAGCCTTTCGGCATGGCTTTTACTGGCCGACAGCGCTCCAGGATGCAGCTGAGCTAGTAAGGTCCTGCAAGGCGTGTCAGTTCCACGCAAAGCAGATACACACACCGGCTCAGTCTCTGCAGATGATTCCACCCTCTTGGCCCTTCGCGGTATGGGGGGTGGACATCCTGGGACCTTTCCCTAGAGCTGTCGGTGGGTACCGGTACCTCTACGTCGCCATTGACAAATTCACAAAATGGCCTGAGGTAACCCCAGTAGTAAGCATCACCCAAGGAACTGCAACAGCTTTCCTTAAGTCCATTGTGTGCCGGTTCGGCGTCCCTAGCCGTATTATAACGGACAATGGGACCCAGTTCACGAGCCAGGTCTTCCAGGACTACTGCGACGGCGTTGGCATCCAGTTATGCTTCGCCTCTGTAGCACATCCTAGGAGCAATGGGCAGGTCGAGAGAGCTAACGCAGAAATCCTCAAGGGGCTCAAAACCCGCACCTTCAACTGCTTGCAAAAGCACGGTGCGAAGTGGGTTGATGAGCTCCCCTGCGTGCTATGGGGGATCCGGACCACACCCAGCCGAGCAACCGGGGAAACCCCATTCTTCCTGGTATACGGGGCCGAGGCGTGCCTCCCACCAGAAATATTCTTGGGCTCCCCACGGGTCCAAGCTTTTGATGAATCTTTGCAGGAACAAACAAGGTGCGACGACGTCGACAACATCGAGGAGCAAAGATGGCAGGCTGCAATCCGGAACGCACGGTACAACCAATCGCTCAAACGCTATCATGAGCGAACCGTGCGGGGCAGGGTGCTCCAACCTGGAGACCTGGTCCTAAGGCGCATCTTGAGCCGAGAAGGGCGCAACAAGCTCTCCCCCAGCTGGGAAGGCCCCTTCAAGGTGACGGAAGTTAGTCGCCCCGGTTGCGTTCGCCTCGCCACGGAGGAAGGAGTTCCGCTGCCGAACCCTTGGAACATAGAGCACCTCCGTAAGTTTTATCCCTAGGCAAGAAATTCAGGGCAACCCTTTTTCTTTTTGTAAGCTAAATAGGACCACCATGTGGACCAGAGCGGTGAAGGTCCGCCCTTGTAATCCCGGCCTCTGGCTGACATCACATGACACCCCGTACCGCTTGATTAAAGAAAGAGTTTAGCCCTGAAATTCTTGTCTCCGTTATTACCCTGTTTCAATTTCTCCTAACCCCTGCGTGGAATCCTACTCTTGCCAAAAATCTCCTTGGAACCAGCAGGACTTAGCAGCTAGAGGGTGAAGCGGTTAGCACAGAGGTTGGGAAGGAGGTCCGAAATACTGGGTGCCAGGTCCAGAGAAAAGGGGCTCGCCTTGGTAGCCCGGAGCTGTCAGCTGCTTAGCCTGGTCTCATACCCTAAGCACTGAACACTCCCTACCACGCCGTGAGTTTCCCCCAGTATCTGGAACAGTGCGTTTAGTGCTCCGGACCACCCCCTAAGCTAATGACGCACCCCCTAGCCTCAGCAGCAAGGTCCGGCTGCGGCTCCAAGGACTTCGAGGCAGCACGGTTACCTTTTTCGTTTCGCTAGGAGAGGTCCGAACGACTGCAGGACCGGACCAGAGCTACGATGTTTTGGACTAAGGATAGTCCAGGGCTGTGTCGCAGTTTTGCCTGGTTCCGTACCCGTAACTCACACACCCTGCTATCCCACGAACAAACATCCTAGCCCCTGGCCCGGACAGCAAACGCTCCGGACCTCCAATAGCGGCAAAGGTCAACTCAGAGTGGGTCCCGTAGGTACGACACTGACGTTTGCCGTAAGTTGCATGCAGGTCTGGCCTCTGACTTGGTGGTAGCCAGTCTCGAAACTTAGAGCCTACCTACCAGGGGGCCAGGGCAGGGGGTCAGGTGACAACACACCAGCATGCAGCAAAGAGTAAATGAAGATAAGTCACAACTACCATTCTTATATTACTTGGCATACTAATGTTTTACATTCAAAAAACAAAAAAAAAAGAAACAAAACAGCAAAAGCTGTTGCCCTACGGCGCTGGAGAGGCCCCTGTCCCCGGTGCATCCGGGTCTTCGTCTGCAGGGGTCCGCTGGAACCGGGCGGCGACGACCTCCACCACCTCCTGCACGCTGACCCGAGCGGCGGCCTCTGCTTCCTCCACCGGACCTTCGATGACCGGGTCCAAGGAGATGGCGGGGTCGTGGCTCCGGAAGCAGACCAGGAGGTGCTCCACCACAAGGCGGCACAACTCGCGGCCCTCAGCTTCAAGGCGCTCTCCGAGCGTGGAGTCTAGGCGCCGGAGTCGCTCCACCGCCGAGTCGAGGACAGGGAGGGCGTCCGCAATAGTGGACGGCGACTCTGTCACCCGGATCGGACTCAGTCCGAGCGGTACCAGAGCCGAACTCGCCTCCCCGGCCCAGTCGGCGATACGTTGGAGGCCGGCGCGCATCTGCTCCCGGTCCTCCACCGCTGCCTGCTGAGCAGCACCCTGCTTCAGCTGCTCCAGAGCGGCCCGCTCAGCCAGCAGCTGCTTCTCCTGCTCCGCCAGCCCCGCTTCACGGGACTTCACCCAATCCTCGCGGACCTTGAGCGTGGCAGCCTGGCGAGCAGCAGAGTCCCTCAGAGCCTTGGCCGACGCCTCCCGCTGAGCGACGGAGTCCTCGCGAGCCGCAACCGCTGCCTCGCGCTCGACAAGCCTCGACCTCATCTTGTCGAGCTCGGAGTTGACGGCAGCTTGCCGCTCAGACACCTCCACCAGCTCTTGCCGGCGCTGCTCCACGCCCTTCCACGCGGACTCCAGCTTCGCCTGCTCGAGCTTCAGCCGCGCCTCGGCCACCTCGGTCTGCTTCTCGTGGAGCCCAACCGCGCGCTCCCGGCTAGCGAGCCTCTGCAGGTCCTCCTGCAAGGCTGCGCGGTCCGCATCGAGCTCGGTGCGGGCGGTGGAAAGCTCCGCACGGGTCCGTGAGTGCTGGGCGGTGGCGGCTTCGATCTGCTCCCCCAGACGGACCCGCCAGCCGACCAGGCCCTCGCGCTCCTGTTGCAGCCGGGCCCACTCCAGCTGGAGCGCCTCCTGGGCGTCATCCAAGGCTTGGTGCGCCCGGCGAAGCACGCGAGGGAGAGGGGCTCCACCCGGCTGGGGCAGGGGCAGGAGCGGCCTACCCAGAACCTCCTCCAGTTCCCCCTCGGTAGGAGGCGGGGAGCTGGGGCTGGTCGTCTGGGCGGTGGGCGACGAAGGCTCCGAGGTCCGGCAGTCAGGAGCCGCCCCCGGCGCAGGTCCTTGGGTCGCGACGCCCTCCGGCACCGGGTGGCCTGGTGCCCGGGGTTGCGCGCCCGGAGCTGCCCCCTCAGCAGGCACTCCGGGTACGGTCTCGACCCCCGAGGCGCCCCCCGACGTCGGTCCACCTGGGGCCTGGGGCCGGACAGACGGGGAGGCCTCCGGTGCAGGCCCCTCGGTCGTAGCCCGGGCCCGCGTGGCGTCTTCCGCCGTCGGACCACCAGGGGCGCGCTTCTCCGCCGTGGTCGCCCGGCCACCAGAGCCGCTGGGGGGAGGAGCGCCGCCCGGGCGTGACGGCCTAAACAAGAATGCACGGCGAAAGGCTGAGGAGCCTGGAAAAAGCTAGCCGTAGTACCACGAAGTACGCGAAGCTAATCCAAAGGGCTTACCTCGAGGTAGGCGCTGACCAGCGGCCACGAAGGCCGGACCCTCGCCGCGACTGCCGATCTGCGGTCGACGCTGCCGATGGCTGCTGTTGCCGCGGGCCCGAGGCCGGCGCGGCCGGAGAAGGTCGCCGCTGCTGGTCCGGCGTCGGAGGAGGTGCCCGGCGCTGAGGGTGCCGCTGGCCCGGAGGCGGCAGTGGCACTCGCTCCCCTTGCCCAGAGGAGCTGCCTTCCCCTGAGGTCCGCTGACGCTTCGGGTCGGGCTCCGAGACAAAGGTCCCGTCGCCGCGGGCCAGCCTTCGCCGCGTCCCCTCACCACCCGCCGGCGGAGCGGCGGGGGACGCTGCCACCGGCTCCTTGCCCTTGTCAGCAGGGGCGGTGCCTCTGGCACCAGAACCCCCAACCGGGGCGTCAGCGATGTGGATCCCCCGGTTGGGATCGCCTCCAAGCTGCCGCGCCGCGAGGCCGCCGTCGTCGAGCGTGGGCATCTCCCGGAGTACCGCCGTCCGCAAGGCCTGGTCGCGGCAGAGCGGCACGATAGCGGACGGCAGGCGCAACTGCTCCGGAGGGAAGCTCACGTCCGTGACGCACCGCACCCATTCCTCCAGCAGGACCGGCGTCAGGTCGTGCTCTTCGCCACGTACTACCCGGCTGCAGTCGTTGGGGCCGGTGTAGTTCCACGCCAACCTCGGCCGCATCTGCAAGGGAGCGAGCCTCCGCCTGAGGAAGTCCGCGAGCACGTGCAGCGAGGTCAGGCCGCCGCTGACGAGCTCGGCGATCCTGGCCAGCACGGGGGAGAGCTCGGGTGGCAGATCCGTCGAGGCACCCTCCGGGAGGGGTGCGTCGGGGCTGCTGTCCGGGAGCGCCAACCGGTCGTTCGGCTCTGCCTTGATGATCACCCAGTCATTACGCCAGTGCTCCCACTTGGCGCTGGCGAAGGTGGGGAGGTAGGTCGATCTTCCCCCGGACCCCTTCAGCAGGAAGTAGTACCGGCCGATCTCCGTCGAGCTCCGCCCGGAACACCTCACTGAGAAGAAGTGGCGGAAGAGCGTCACGCAGGGAGGAACCCCCACGAACATCTCGCAGAAATGGGCAAAGATAGCCGCATGAAGGATGGAGTGGGGGGTGAGGTGCTGAAGCTGCAGCCCAAACGTCTCCAGCAACAGCATGAAGAAAGGAGAAATTGGAATCCCCAACCCGCAGTAAAGGTAGGGGACGAAGAGGACGAACTCCCCCAGCTGCAAGTTGCGGTGGTGGGAGGAGCCCGTGCGAACATTATCGCGGCGCTCCGCGTCCGTCCAGCCGAGCAGGCGACGGACGCGGGTGAGGTTCTCCTCAGTCTCCCAGGGGGATTGGTGGCTCGGACCCATCGCTGAGGAAGATGGCAATGGAGAAGGCGAGGAGCACGCAGCGGGCAAGGAGCGAAAGCTCTGCTGCGAGGAAGATGAAGCGCCGCGGCGGAAGCAAGGGATGCAAAGGCAAATGGCAGAAGGACGTGCTCGGCCGATGGCCGAGAACCCTATTTGACGGTTGCCCCCAATCCTCCGCAAGCCGCGGACGACAAGTGTACGCACGCTCGGGCGCACCCACGGGCCACTGAGTCTATGACAACAGGGGCCCGAGGAGGCAGTCATGGCAGGCGGGTAGAAGAGCAAGCAAGGCAGGAAGGCGAACCGGCGCCGCTCGCGGACGCGCGTCCCGAAGCGACGTGCGGGGCCCCTGCCTTTTCCACTTTACGCACGGCTGCCCACGTAGCCGTCTGCCCCGCCTTAATGGCAGGAGAAGAAGTAGGTGAACCGCTGCGCGGTTTCCGACGCGGGCCTGCCCCCACGTTTCCCGAGAGATTCCCACGATCGCGCGCCTCCAGATCATGGGAACCCACGGGGCCACCCCGCGGGGTCAGGTGGCTGCCCAACTGTGAGCTTAACGGCTAAACGCCAGTAGCCACACACGGCTCCCAGCGGCTTGTGTAGTAAGCGACGGTGGGCTCACCTCAGGTTCGAAGAACTCACCAAAGGCGAGCCCAGGGGCCACTGTCGGTACCCAGCTAACCGGGTACCCGCTTACACTGGACGAAAATCACTAGGGAGGTAACTACTGCAGTACAAGGAGGACCTAAGGCTGCATACAGATGGGCCTGGCCCACTCCTTGGGGAAGATAGGGCCACGCACCCGGCCCACAGGGGAGGCCCCGGACCTCCTTGAGGACCGAGCCTCCCCCAGCCACGCGAGGAGAGGTCCGGACCTCTCGGGCCGGAGCCCGGGGCCCGTACCTTCGGTGGTTCGGGGGCGCCTCGTGCCCACAGAGCACGGGGAGGTCCGGAGCCAGCGCCCCCAGTGGTCCGGGGCCGCCACGTGCCCCCAGAACGCGTGGAGGTCCGGAGCCGCCACGTGACCACAGGGCACGGAAAGGTCTCGCGTTGCCACGTGCCCACAAGGCGCGTGGCAGGGGCCTTCAGGCGGGCGCCTCGCCCACCTGCCGCATTTATTGCGGGCAGGCGGGCGTGCCCGATGCCGCTGACACCGCCGCTGTCAGGCTGGCACGCCCCAACGCCGCTGACACCACGAGTGTCAGACAGGCGTGCCCCCGTAGCCCGCCGCCGTTGTCAGGCAGGCGTGCCCCCGTCGCCCGCCGACGCCGCCGCTGTCAGACGGATGTGCCCCCATCGCCGCTGGCACCGCCGCTGGCAGGCGGCGGCGGCAAGGGAAAAGGGTGCGCCTTACCAAGGCGCGGCGACGATGACAGAGCACTACAGTTGATTTCCCCAGCTACACTGCGGACTATATTGAGTAAACAAGTACGCTGTACTCATCATAAGCCGCGCCTCGCGCGGCGGCCGCGCTCAGCCTAATACTAGGCAGCGGCGCTACAACGCCGCTACGGGCGCCCTGTCGCGCGTGCGCTTCCCCTGCCCCTCGGCCTCTGACGCCTCTCAGCGGGTTTAGCAGCCGATGGGACAGGACGGCGTGAGACAGGACGGCGCGGCGCCGTATCCGGGCGACAAGACGGTATGGCGGATCTCCAGGCCATACCCGGTCACGACGGTGGTACAGGCGCGAAGCATGGAAGCGTTGGACATCAGTCACAGAATAGAACTGTAGCATAGAGGAAATGGCCGGGACCACCTGTCGGGGCCCGGCCACCATGTACATGCCCCCCTTGGGCTATAAAAGGGGAGGCATACGCAACACAAAGGACAGACTCAGACAAGCTCGAACTAGCCCACGAAATACAAAAACACACCCACAGTGGACGTAGGGTATTACGCTCCGGCGGCCCGAACCACTCTAAATCCTCTCGCCACCATCGTGCCGCCACCAACTTAGCTAACAACGATTGCTCCCCCTAACTACTCCCAGTACTTAGGATCTCGGCCGGGTGCACTCCGCCACCTGACCAGGAGCACTCCCGCTCCGACAGTGATGCTTTCTTTTCAATAACCCTGAAAAACATGCTCCTGATCTGTATAAGATAGATTCAATTGAGCTTGTTTGCATTCTTCCTTGCCATCACTTGCTCTGTATGCTAGAACTTGTATTTACTAGCTTTTCATCCTTGCTGAGCTCTTCATGGTACACTTCCTGCATTTCATGGCATCTTTTGAGGGAGAGTTGTCCATTTCAAGGGGAGTTGAGTTCTATGAACCCTTGATGTGTCCATTGTCAACAAGGGGGAGAGATGTTGACCTTTGGGGGAGAGATGTTCCCAAGGGAAATTCATGGACCCAGGGGGAGAACTCTATAGAGATCTAGTTGAGGGGGAGTTTGAGCTTTTAGCATGCTCTTGCATCGGTGCGTTGAGCCTTTTGCCTCTTTCTGGAGGAGCCGATGCTTTGCCTAAGTATGACTGTGTTGAGTCGGTTTGCCTCTTTCTTGAGGGGTCATGCTTTAGTTTGATTGACTGCGTTGAGCGGTTTCCCTTATCTTAGGGGGTCGATCTTTGGCTTTGTTTTTGTTTTTTCAATTTTCCCTTCTTGCTTGTGTTTGGGTTTTGGGCATCTCGAGCAACTTCTTCTTTTTCTTCTTTCTTTTTGGTTTTACGCTTTTCTTCTTATCTTTGTTCTATTTTAGGTTACAGGTTGAAGGTGTTGACGATGCACTCATCAAGGGGAAGATTGAGAGCCAATGGACCGGCTCCATCGTCTCTGGAGTGATGAGTGATTGTCAACAGTAGCAAGACCCAGAAGGACTTGGGCACGAGATCTCCGACGGACAAGAGGCCCTCCGATGGACTGGAGGTAGAAGGAAATCCTCCGAAGGACTGGAGGCAAGCGGCACGTCGACAGTAGGAGTAAGTCCTCCGAAGGACTGCGAGGCTGCCCCGATGGACGGGGGATGCCGGGCGCCACCGCGGTGCTCCAACCCGAGTGCGTGGCTCGAAGATGTGCGAGGGAGGCTTTGGTGGCTTCCGCTCAAAACCGCCAACCAAGCTACACAAGTCTTGGTGAGTTGGGCCTTGACTCGCCAAGATAGATAAGATGGGCCAAATCCGGCCCAGGCGGAGACTTTCTAAAGTTTCCTAGTTTCTGACTTCAAAACCGGGGGTGGATCGTGGATTGGACTACTGGCCACGTGGAGAGCATCCGAGGATTGCGTGGAGCTTACGAAGATGAAGATTTCATTGTGGTCGTCCGTCCCGAAATATCCTGTAATATTTCGTTTGAGTCCTTATGGTTTGTCTAGTTGTAGGGACCTAAGTGCAAAACTGCTTTATCATCATTAGGGTACTAATAGGTCCAAGGCAGGTCATTATAATGACTCTTGGCTGCTAGGATTAGTCTTTACTAGGTGATTTTCATCCTCAAGCCTTGAGCTCTATTGTTAGGGAGGTTAAAGTAGAGTTTAGCCTCCTAATCTTGAGGGAAGGTGAGGGTGGTTGCTTGGGACGAATTCTTGCTTGTATGCTGAATCTTTAAACTCTTCTTGGGCATCTATTTGAGGTAAATTCGTGTAGCAATTTTGTGTTCTTCTTCTCCCCCTCTCTCTTTGGTTTTTGGTCCAATCATTGGCTTTTGGTTGTTTGTGTTGGCCAAGCTTGGATTCCTTTCGCTTGCTGAAGTTTTAGACTTGCTAGGACGTGGAGATTATGACTTAGTTCATCTCAATCCTACTGCATTGACATGAGGAAGCCTTTTTTGAGTTTTCCCCTTTCTAGCCCAAAGATTGTCATCTTACGAAATCTGAAATTTCTGCTGATCCTTTGGTCACTTTGCGTTGATCTTTTCGGAAAAGGTTTGAAATATGGTCCAAATAGCCTTTGCAAAATTTCGTGAAGATTGGACAAGATTTGGTCTGGTTTAGGTTGGAAAACCCCCGTCTGTGACTCTACCGGACAATCCAGCAAAGACCACCGTACAATCCGGTTCTACCGGATAGTCCGGCAGCGGCCACCGGATAGTCCGGTGTGTGGCTCTACTCACGGCATGCCACCGGATAGTCCGGCAGCAGGCACCGGATAGTCCAGTCCCACCGGACAGTCCGGTGTTGGCCACCGGACAATCCGGTCCTGCCAGGAAGCTGAGGTTTTTCCTTTTTGGTTTTTCCGCTGTGTTTCTGTTTTGGATTATTGCATTCCTCACTTCCAGACTATTTTCTTTGTTTGTTGTGAGTCAGTGAGACGCACCTTGGTGCGGTGAGTGTCGTGTGGCGGATTTTGCAAAGTTCATTGGCTCGGTACTATTCTTGGTCGGATCTTGATTTTTTTTCGCTTTGGTGCGTATCCTCTCAGTAAACGGCATCCTTCGTAGCTAGAACACCTGCTCGGGTGTTGCAATTTTGAGTTTTAAATGCTTCTATTTACCTCCTCTCTTTCGCACATCTTGATCCTACAATGTCCATCCAGTTTGGGGTGTCTTAATTTTTGCAAGCATAATAGTTTCGTACCAGATTTATCCTCAGCTCCGATGACTATGGCACCGACTCATCGTTTGCCTGATTGCACCCCAGCCTGTGCCTGGTTGAGGATCGGATGCGCGCGCCAGGCTGCTTGCACGCGTGCATCGTTTGCCTGATTCCACCCCGGTCGGTGCCCATGACTATTTACTAGTACTTCTAATCATGTTCAAGCCTACCAAATGAATCGTTAGGCTATATTTCTCTTGTTCGAGAATAATTCTTTCATTTTTTGCTTATTTGTAATATTTTAGGTTGTTATTACATTGAACAAACAAATTAGCTATACTAATATGTCAACCCCGTACAAAGCACGAAACAAAGATATTAAAGTTTATATATAAATTGAAAGCATACAATTAATAAAAATCGCTACTATTAAGTATATCTCATAGGTTCATACTTTAATATTCAAATCGCTACAATTATATAGCTCTAGCTTAACATGTACATTTTGATAACGGCATAGTGCAAATTAAATACAGGAGTTGCTTTACTATCTTTTACAACAACACAAATAGAAAATTAATAATATGTAAATTAGGGGATGCTTTTAATTAATTTTTCATAATGGTAATTTATGTGCAACAATACTTTAATTTATTTTTCACAATGCCATGGCAGGTAAATTATATTCAAATTTTAGAAGTTAGTTTAATTCATCTTTCATAATAGCATGGTGGGTCATTTATATTTAAATTTTCTTTCATAATAGCATGGTGGGTCATTTATATTTAAATTTATAGGTATTTTATAATGGCATGTTGGGTAATTTTTTAACATATAATAGATCCAATGGCTAAATGGCTAGTATTAGTTGAGACTATTTGGTAAAGAGCCCTTTTACAATGATTGGAAAGTACCATAGGTATTTTTAGTAAAATCATTAAGTACCACAGGTATTTCTAAAGTAATTTGAATTAGTTTTTTTAATTAAATAAATGGTATTGAGGGTACCACGGTAACTGTGCACTATGATTTATCCCACGGATCAGGGCGGAACTGATCTCGTGTGCGGTTCATCCTCATCGACTACGCAATCCTAAACAACGGAGATCCTCCGCGCCATCGTTGCCGCACGCTGCCTTCAATTAGGCGCGTTTGACTCGACCGTGCCGTGAGGCTCCTCCACCTGCCCTCGTCGTCCTGATGGAGTTGCTAGCTGCAGTGGATTGGAGCCGCCGCTGCTGAGGACGTGCCCTCGCCTCCGCCGTGCCATCAGCCTCCTCCACCTGCGGACCTCCTATTGGACGCCTGTGCTTGTTTTCTGAGCGAGCAATAGCACACGAGACCTGAGATTTATAGCTCACTAATCGCATGATATGGCTTATTTGATTGGTCTAGTCCTTGAGAATAGATTACAGATTCCAGTATGCAGGTTGTTTTCTTGGTTTAGTTTAGGAAAATTAGTCGCTTGAGACCGATCTCACCGACCTGTTGAAAGAGGTGGTAACTCTGCCATGCTATGTTGGTAAATGTGCATGATTCCTAGAAATGGTCACACAGTACTACTTATTCTGTTGTCTTGCCGGAAAACAAGGTGGCACAATTTTGTTAGGTTCTGTTATGTGAACGCCGGATAGAGTTGATTGGAGTATTCTTAAGTATCATTTATGCTCTAGATTATATTGCTCTCAATTGGTACTTCTATATGTTCCAGAACGGAATATTGACCTGTACTGAAATTTCATAATTGTGTAGTGAGCATGTTTAATTTTGTGGTAGTATAATCACATTGATTCTTTCTCCTTCAACCCATTTTGTTGCAGTATAAACACTTATTTTTATAGGAGTGCGTTTGTAAATAAGTTGACCTACAGACCCTGGTCTGTTTTCACAACTATATCTATTTTGTAACGAATAATGAAGTCTGAATTTAGAGAAGTAATACATTCTAATTTTCCATCTCTGAGATATAGGAACATGTAGGGAGGGATTGTTTTCCTCTTAGTTTCTGGATAGAAGGCATTATCATCACTTGGTAGAACTGAGTTTTTTTTTATTTTGTGCTTGATAGCACCATTATTCATGACATCTCTGCAGCGTGATGAACGACTTGACTGGATATAGTCCTTCTGAACGAGGTAAAGATTGCTATGCTTCCATATGCAGTGTTTAGAGTTTTTTTTTTTTACAGAGCAGACCCACTGTTTTTTGTTTGGTTACTAGTGTCATATTTTGCAGGACTTCTCAAGTGTTCTATAACCAAGATAATTCATTACTACCAGGAAACAAAATACTGAAGCTATCGATTTGGTTGATGCCATCTCCAATACTGGTCGTTACATTGTGTACTCAACTTGTTCAGTGGTACCAAAGTATACATGGGGAGCATGTCTCCCAACATGCTGAAACTCTTGCTCGCCAAAAAGGCTTGGAACATGCATGCTTGTTGGGGATGGAACGAGTCATTGTCAAAACTGATGCTGGGAATATGGTGAATTCAATTGCCGGCCTTCAATTCAATGTTGACACATCAGTTTTTGGCACAATGACCAGAGAAATTAGAGCTAGGGCCTTATATGATTTAAGTGTATGCCCTTTTTCTTGTTGCACTCGGGCTTGTAATTCTGTAGCTCACACTTTTATCAGCCATGGAGCTTAAGTTGTACTAATGGTCTGATGTTATGGTTGGATAAATTTCTCTGATCCAGTGACTGTCATGGTGTCCAGTGATTTAGCTGAACGGAGGGCATAATGAAATTTCTGTTTTTCATAAGAAAAAAGTATAAATTGGGACTTGGGAGACTGTATGTGGTTAACCTGTAGGATCCGAGATATTTCTGTTTTGCTAGTATCTTTGACCGCTACAAGGGTGGATATTTTGAAAGCACTCTTTGTCATACATGCATCAGTCCTTTGCCATTTGCTTTCTCTAAAATTATCTTGTTCAGTAGGAATACTTGAAGAAAAATAGCGACGCACTGCACGCACTTAAAAAAGGAAGTTCAATGCAGTTCATATGCAACAGACAAGGCAATTTGCAGGGGAACACTCAAGATTAGCCAACTTCAGATATTATGTCACCGATACTTTTATTTTTTCAACTGTCAGTTAGCTATGAAAACGGTGACTGTGTGAGTGACTGAACTGAACTCAAGCTAGTCCATGTCCAACCACCACAACTAAGCCGCCTAGGCTGGTGAGCAGCAGCTCGTGCGGGCGCAGCAGCGTCGTAGTGGGCACGAGCAGCGGCGGCGTGGACGGCAGGGAGGACGGGTAGGACAGTTCGTAGTTGACTGCCGCATCGGCCCACCCGCCGCCGGGGTCCCCGTTCCTGGGCTCGGGGACGAGCGCAGCGCAGAGCTGGAAGCTGCGGCATGATCCAGAGGTCGAGGCAGGCCCGGTGGAAGGCGCTTAGGCTGAAGCTAGGGGTCTCCAAATCCCTTTTCCAAACACTGCGCTAAAACTGTAGTGTTACTGTTCTGCACTGCATACAGAAAAAAATAATTAAAATAATGATAAAAAATGAGAAATAGAGGAATAGTTGGTTTCAGCCTTAAGCCGGTGTGCAGCCTGGCGACTAGCGGCGGACAACGGGGCTCGTCGGTATCGCCGCACGCACGCAAGAAGGCGAGTGGCTACGGGGCGTCGTGCCGCAACCTCGTGGCGAGCGGCGGCGCGGCGCACCCTTGTGGAGAGCCGAGCCGGCTTTGGCGCTCCGAGCTGAGGGGGATTAGGGATGGTAATACCGAAAGAGGAAATACCATTTTTACCCTTCGAATTAAAAATAAGAAAAATAATAATTTAGAACTGGTTCTACCTTCTTTTAGTACTGGTCCCATATAATATCGGTACTGGTCCCACTCATTAGTACTTTCTGATGAGTACTTCATAATTTTTAATTTTTAAGCTATCCGATCAAATACAATAGATGGCTCATATTAATTGCCAATCATTGTAAAATATAGCTAATGGTAATAAAATTGACCGACGAACTGCTCCTGGTAACAAATGCTAGAAGCGGTACATAGCATCATCTGCTCCTACTAATTAATCAAATAGCAGAAGCGGTCCGTCCTATATACCGCTTTTAGTACAATAATTACAAGGTGTAGTGAATAATATGAACCGCTTGGGCAAGGCGGGTCGAGTTCCAGTGTGAAGCGGCTGTGATCGCCTAATTGGCCGATCTACCCTTGTTGATTATTTCCTGAGTAATATGAGGTTAGAGTCTAGCTGACGTATGTCTTGTGGTTTCTCGTGTCGTCCAAGTTTGATACGTGTTTTAGTACGACACGTGATGTATGGACTTTTGTGTTCATTTTTTTCTATCTTAATATAAAGATGTGCAGTTCTCCTATGCATTTGACAAGAAAAAATACGAACCACTCCGCTAATTATCTTCTAGCTAGAGCGGTTCATATCTTACCATTACTAATTAGAGTCACCTTTTGGAGCCTTCACGTTAATCTTCACGAAACGCACTAGAAAAAAGATAAACCTAAAAATTCTCGCAAAAATCAGAAACATCCAACCATCAATTGAAAGATTGGAATATTAATAGTCATTAGATCTATTTTCTAAGTAATTACCTACCTCTGCCATTATGAAAGGTTTTGAGTTTAATTCTCAACGAAAACAAATTTTTTCTTTTTTGACAGATTTTTCCATATGTTTTCTAAGTAATTACCCACCTCTGCCATTATAAAAAGTTTTAACTTCAACTCTCAACAAAAGAAAATTTTTCCTTTTTTGGCTGATTTTTCTATTTTCAAATTTACTCTCAGTTTTTTGTTAAATTTTTTTCCATATACAAATTTACACTACTAAATTATCCCGTAAACTTCTTTTATAAAGATACTAGAAACCATTCTATAAAACAGATATTTTGTGCTTAATCTTGCTATTACTAATTGGTGATTCCTTTTAGAGCCTCTTATTAATCCTCACAACACGCGCTAAATAAAAAATAAAATCATAGAAATTCTTATAAACACCTATCATCAATTGTAGATTGAAATCTTAATAGCCATTAGATTTTTTCTATGTAATTAACATCTCGTCATCCATCATGTAGCTCTAATAATAAATCTGTTTTCTAAGCTCTAATAATAAATATTAAGAATTCTCACAAAAATCAGAAATATCCTATCATTCATCATATAGCTCTAATAATAATTATGATTAGATCTATTATAGTTTCTAAAAAATTTACCCACCATCACATTATGAAAGATGAAATAAAATAATCCCTTAAATTTGTATAAAAATTGACTATCATGCAATTATGAAATATGAATTAAATAACTCTTTAAATTTGCATAAAATTATCCACCGTGCCATTACGAAATACGAATTAAAATAACCCTTTAAATTTTTATATAAATTACTCAACATTTCATTATAAAAGATGAATTAAATTAAGCTCTAAATCTGCATATAAATTACCCAATATGCTATCATTAAATATAAATTTAAATAATTTCTAAATTTGCACATGCAAAGATAAATTTTAAGAATTCTCGCAAAAATCAAAACATTCCGGCATCCATCATATAGCTCTAATAATAGTAATCATTAGATCTGTTATAATTTCTAAAAAAATTACTCACCATGGCATTATGAAAGATGAAATAAAATAATACCCTAAATTTGTATAAAAATTGACCATCATGCCATTATGAAATACGGATTAAATGGCCCCTTAAATTTTCATATAAATTACTCAAGATGCCATTATAAAAGATGAATTAAAATAATCCCTAAATCTGCATATAAATTACCCAATATGCTATCATAAAATATAAATTAAATTAATTTCTAAATTTGCATATGCATTAGCCACAATGACATTACAAAAAATGAATTAAAACAATTAGCTCTAATATTCTTACAGATTAAATTTATATCCCTAAAACTCTAACCCGTGCGAGAGCACGTGTTGATAGACTCGTAGATGATGTATGCGCTGATGCTTGCCTACCAAAACCGAAAGCTACACGTGTTCCAACAAATGTCGCACGTGCACACGATAACAGGCGCCACACGGTCAATACTCAATACCATGTTGTTAGCGATATATAATCCACTGACATTGACGGGATGCCT
The DNA here is from genome assembly GCA_030272315.1 of Paspalum vaginatum. NCBI lineage: Eukaryota > Viridiplantae > Streptophyta > Magnoliopsida > Poales > Poaceae > Paspalum > Paspalum vaginatum. The sequence continues at coordinate 42,306,790 of CM059019.1, forward strand.
CAGAAGCAGGATCGACCAGCAACCACGAAACCGATCAATCTCTCCGCACTGTGGCCTCAGCTTGATAGTGGTTGAATTAATTTATCCACAGCTGCTAGCTAGCACTTTCGTACGACTTAGTCATCATTATTATAAGAATGCAAGAAAAGAGGCCATCGATCAGAAACTGCAAGAACATCACAGCATGTAGTATTTATTTGCTAATTAACTCAAAGACATATAACATCACGCGTATATTGAATGGTGGTATGTGTCAACATCAACATATATGGATGCCACGCATCGACGACGTAGCCTTTATTTCACAGCATCTTTTTATTCATCAACTTTATTTTAATTGTTCTCCACTACGTGCACGCATGCAGTGGCAAGCCAAAATACAGTAGTACTTAAGTAATACGTAATACGACCCAGGAGAGGACTAGCTCATGGGCAGAAGGTGATCTGGTAGTTGCTGTTACTGTGGCACGCATGGGTCTTGGTGTTATCGGCCGGGAAGAGGTAGGCGTCGGGGCAGGAGGAGCTCTGGCACACCAGCCCGACGCCGGTGCTGCAGGAGAAGGCCATGGCCACGTTGTACCCGTCGATGACGGAGATGTCGTAGAAGTCCTGGGCGCCGTTGGCGCCGATGGTGTACTCGGCCAGCGTCGCCGGCTGCCCGGAGAGGGTGCAGGATAAGGCGCCGGCGCAGTCGCCGGTGGCGCAGTGGCCGCTGCCGCCGTTGAAGGAGCAGCCGGTGCGGGGCCAGAACCTGCCGCTGGTGCCGGGGGCCACGTCCACGGTCCACGTCTGCCCCTGGTTGAGCTGCGTGCCGCCGCCGGCGGGGATGCCGGCCGGCCACACCGTGAAGCCGCAGTTGTTGGTGATGGTGAAGGTGGCCGCGCTGGCGCTGGCCGCAAAGGCCGCGAGGACGAGCAAGACGACGGAGGCGGCTGCCCGGGACGCCATTGACGATGCTATATGCTTGTTGTCTACGTACTACGTATCAGTTGTGATTCGAGCTATCTAGAGCTTTGTAGTGTGTTGAGTTATGCACGATGAGTGCGTATTTATAGATGCCAGATGGGAGAAGGGTCTTTGCAAAAGTCAGTATTGGCGGGATGACCAATATTGGCTGATAGTGCGATTGAGCTATTTCTTTCCTTTCCCTATTATATTTCTGCCCTATATTGGATGGGATTGAGATGTTGCCGTATTGGAAATTTCAGCTGTGGTCTGTGGATTATTAGTCATTGGCCGGTTCCTCAACTTTTATTTAATTGCACTCTACCGATGAGCAAATTGAATTTCCGGTACAAACTGTGTATAGAGACAGAACGCGGAATGTGTGCCAAAGTAGCACTCTAGTTTTATAGTATGCACCAGCAGCTCACCAAAAAGTATATATATATATATAGTATCTTGCAGTAGGAATTGATTTTATCTGATATATAGCTAGCTATAGATGACGAACTTATGAATTCCATCTCAATAATATATACTCCATTTCTTTTTGTAAGGTGAGGTGCAGTCTCCAGAGCTGACATCACATTTAATTTTGATCATCAATATCTCCTATATTAATGTTCATGACTATGAACTTCACATCATATGAAAGTACAGTGTTTCAGACACCAAAATTTGTATTATGGTATCATCATCTACAATTTCTTGTAGGAAAGTAATGTTGGTATGAGTGCACACCTTACAGAAACAAGAAAGAAGAAGTTTTGTGCACAGACCGGGGTTCGCCCAAATTAAGTTAGGCAGTATACGCAACGGCGGCATGGGTGGCGTATTTGACTACGCCAGTTAAGCCACTAGCTAGTGCAACTGCATGCAGCATATATGCTGTAGTTACTTGTTAGAAGTTTCTTTCATTGCCATGTGACATTGGTTAGAAGTATAGGTCCAGTGACAAAACATTGTGGCTCCAGTACCAAAAAGACGTGGATCCAGTACCATAATTGTTTTTTTTCTTAATTTTAGTTCAAAGGGTAATTACGAAATTGTGTATCCTCCGACGTGATCGGCTCGTACGGCGTCCGTCACAATTCGTCGGGGTCGCAGCCCCTCTCCACTGCACTCTTTTGCCTCTGCGCCGAGCACCCCCCGCAGCCGCTTGCCGCATTGGTCCATCCGGGGAGCGCCCCTACATCCGCCGCGCTCCCATCCTTTTGTCACCGGCAGCGAGACGCCTCTTGGTAGCCTGGCTGCCTGCTTCGGGTACTTCTACTTGGATGCGGATGCGGCAGCGTCATCATAGCTGGCCAGGGGCAAGCGCGGTGGGAGTGGGACGCAGTGGTCATTGGCGGCGGCCGCCACAACGCCTTGTCGCCGCCTACCTCACCCGCGCCAGCCGCTCCGTCGCTGTGCTCGAGCGCAAGGCCGTCCTTGGCGGTCCAGCGGTCTCTACGTTTGACCTCGTCCATCGCATTGATGAAGTTGCTGTGGATACTCACGTATCGTATTCAAACGATGGAGCTGGGGAGGCACAGGCTCAAGCTGTTGCCGCGGAGTCCTCCGTCCTTCATGCCATGCCTTGATGCCTGGTACCTTCTTATCGGCCCTGAATCCTGATGCGAAGTAAAGTGCTAAACTACTCAGAGATCAACAAAGTTCTGCAAGGATGCAAAGGCATACTCAAGGTATTGTTTAGCTCCACATGATCTTCTCTGCATCTTAGCTAGTGACCATAATCTTTGGTAGGATGACCTGTATGCGAATGCTGGTAAGAGAAGAAGCTACAGATAAGCAGGGCGCCCATATGAGAAATCAATGAGAGTGGTGCTATTACCGACGAGAAGGCTGGACTCTCGATGTGGGCTGCGTGGCTCCGGCGAGAAGGACAGGCCAAGCCAAGAGCAAGATTCAGTTTTGCCGTGGTGGGGACCCAAGGAGCAATTACCATGATACCTTTATTCGTATTTTTTAATTATAAAAACAAACTAAAAGTACCGTGAGTACTTTCCAATCATTGTAAAAAAAGCTCCGGTGATAAGGACAGAACATTATATACTGCTTATTGGTTGTTGTTCAAATAAATTAAGGGAAAAGAGCTAGCCTGCTTGCTTGCCTTAAATTAAAAAGCCTTATTGCGTAAGTACATAGTAGGATATATACATAGCATTTGAACTAGCCTTGCATATTACATATAGTCACTATATCTCTGTTTAATTTACACGTACGTAAATACGTAGGGATGCAAGTCAGACTACTCGAGAGTTTAGCGATATAACTAAATATCCGAGTAACACACGAAAAAATAGTTTATTATCGCCAAACTCCCGAATAGTCCCACTTGCACCCTGTGAATACGTATGAAAAGAGAAGTCTCGCTGGAATTAATTTTGTGAGCTTACGAAGCTGCTAGTATGCATGTTGTGATATACACATATATATGGACAAAATAATAGCCTTCAATTTCAGGCTGGCATGTGCAGTCTCTTGTCTTATGCTCATAATATCTGAAGAAATTGCAGAGAAAAAAACAATGTATGGAAGATGGTCATCAAGAGATCCAAACTTTGGGACCTAACTATATCTCGCACACGTGCGCACCACCAGGATTTTTTGCGCTAGCGTGTAGGCTGTACCCACCAGGCCACCACATATATATCGACCCAGTCAGATAATTACGAAGGAGATTTGTCAAGTCAGCAGTCTACCATTTGGAGACTATTCGGCCGCTGGTCACGGCACATGCACTGCATGCATTTCCTCTCTTCTTCCACAGCCTAAACTTTTTTTTTCCTATCAATAATGACCACTCTTATCTTGGGAATTGTATTCCACAGCCTCAACAGTTTTTGGTAACTAAAAAGATAAGGACGGCATATCACACTATTAATGGTTGAAAAATTGACTGATATAACACTAAAAAAGACAATTGGGACAGGGCAATCAGTTCGTCAGCATAGCCTCTTAGGCCCAGGGCTTTTCCTTTTTCTCTTTTAGAATTCATTTAGCTGGCCGGCCCAATCCATATCAGTTTTTTGGGCTTCCAACGTTACAGGTAAGGCCCACGACGCAATTGCATTTGCATATATCCCTTATTTAGAATTTATTTTTGTACTTTTGGATTCAGTTTTTACACACAAAAAATAGCGTCTGAATAATACTCCCTCCAATTGAAGCGGCGGAATAAATGCCGCAAAATATGCCAACGCAAAAATAAAAGACATCTAGGGCTGTTTGGATTGATATCTCTCAAAGCGGCTCAAGTAAGGCATACCACAACTTACTTTCTAATGTCAAATAGTTTATTTTTGCCACCCCAATCTACCTCAGGTGAGGTGGTCATCGTAAACCGTCTTAGATGAGATATGCGGAGACGAGGTGATGCTGTTTGCCACAAAAGCCAAACAAAACAGCCCCATCGTCCATGTCACACGGTGTTTCTCGCAGCACACGTTCAAAAAAACATAACAATTGCATATGGGGTCAGGTTTCTTTTTCGTTTTTTCTCCGAGCAAGTGCCGTTCTGACCTCTTTTCAGTCGTACGTGCCTGATTTCTTTAGCTATAAGGTTGGCAGATTTGCATCCACTGCTTCATTGTACCTCTTCTGTATACTCCGTCACAATTCAAATAGCCTGCATTTGAGTAGTTTTTATTGTACACTAAAGAGCATTTGGGACGACTAAGCCTTCACAATGATGGCAGGACGAATAACATGGGGACCATCTCAGATAACATGGCTGTATAAAAATCATTCATATTGTACGTAACTGAGAGACACAAATCGTCATACAAATGTATGTATTTTGAATGCATGATATAGTGTGGTACATAAACCAAGAAGGTTACATACGCGTGAACAAGCATGATGAAAGGCATTATCAACCTTTTCAGAACATGCATGTTCTTATTCATCAACTTTTTATTCTCTACCACATTACTAAATCTGCCGGCCGCCTCATGGGCAGAATGTGACCTGGTAGTTGCTATTGCCGTTGCACGCATGCGTCTTGGTGTTATCGCTGGGGAACAGGTATGCGTCGGGGCACTGAGGGCCGCCGCAGTTGAGGGCCACGCCGGTGCTGCAGGAGAAGGCCATGGCCAGGTTGTACCCGTCGATCACGGAGATGTCGTAGAAGTCCTGTGCGCCGCCGCCGCCGATGGTGAACTCGGCGAGCGTCATCGGGGGCTGCCCGGAGAGCGTGCAGGAGAGCTGCCCCCCGCAGTCGCCGGTCTGGCAGCTCCCGCTGCCGCCGTTGAAGGAGCAGCCCGTGCGGCCCCAGACCCTGCCGGACTGGGTGCCGGCGGGCACGTCCACGGTCCACGTCTGGCCGGGGTCGAGCTGCGTGCCGCCGCCCACTGGGGTGGCCGCCGGCCACACCGTGGAGCCGCAGTTGTTGGTGATCGTGAAGGTGGCCGCTCTCGCGCTCGCCGCGAAGGCAGCGGCGAGGAGGAGCAGGAGGACCACCGAGGAGAATGCACCACGGGACGCCATTGATGCTAGTACTTGCTTCTTGTGTATGTCGTGCTCGATCGAGAATTCGAGAGCTAGAGGTTTGTAGTGTGGAGTTTCACGAGGATGCATGAGTGCGTATTTATAGACACCAGGGAAGCACACAAGCGCTTTACAATGGTCACAGTATTGGCAGGATGATCAAAACACCCTTGCATTGGTCGTCGCCAATATTGGCTAGCTGACGGTGAGATCGATCGAAATGTTTCATTAATTTATTTCAGTTCAGCTATTGCGTGAGAATGGGATGTTGCCTGCCGATTGGCAATTTCATGAGTGGATTATTATTCATTGGTTGCTGATGAACTTTTAACTCTGCCGTGAGCAAGTTCCTTCCGATCCCATGCATGCAAGCCAGTTCACCCAACGTAAACAGTCTATTTTAGCGTACTCCTCATGACCTCATCAGTAGTCTCTTGTATATACAGACATCTAATAGTATGTACGTAGTTTGAAACTTGAGTTGCGTGATGCATGCCTTATTAAAAAAGCAAAGAAATTAAATGAAATCATATTAAATTTCGCTCCCAAGTTATTAAGGTATGTAGTATAATATACGCGATGGTAGACGTACGCCGAAATGGCATATTTGACTGCTGGAGCCACACTAGTATATAACATATGCTATTGTTACTTGCAAGATTCTTGCATTATTGCGTGGAACGTTGGTTACAATTTGTCAGTAGTTCGTCGAGAAGCTGTGGAAATCCAATCCTACGTGACAAGGACAGGGGAAAAAGAACGATAGGGTCAAGGAGGTCTTATCTGGGCATAGATTGAGTTCCAACTGTTTAAAATCTATTGAAGTGATGAGACAGACCCTATAGAATACTGCCGATATGGATTATATATACTACACTAAAGTGGAGGGTCATTCAATTAGGCCAATCAACCCAATTTCTCCACTATGACGAGACAACTTGTTGCTTTGTGCATTGTAGAGCATGCAGATTAAAATGTGGAAACTGTTGCCAAAAACAAAAATGATGTGGAAAACATGTCACCAGCTGGCGGGCCTAACTTAATTATCTTGCTAGAGATGGACCGAGACCGAATGGCCAGATTCGTCAAGTCAGCAGTCTACCCTTTGGAGACTAAATAATCTGCCGCTGGTCACAGCACGCCGCATGCATTTCCTCTGTTCTTCCACAAGGCCCAAAACTTTTACATGAATGCCCCCCGATCTTGTGGAAGTCTATATGTGTTCCGATAGGAATCCATATATATTATGGATTACACTCTACTCCCTGCAACAGAAATTCACAAATATCCTAGACAATCATACCATATGCTCCTTACTGCACATTTTTACAAAATACACGCATATAGAAAAATGTAGCATGAAAAGAAAAGGCGCAACCTGCATTATGCATGCATTTCCAGTTAATTAGTTGTCTGTCTATCGCTAAGTATCATTTCGCAGTGACAGGTTCCTCAGTGTATTTTTTATTAAAAAAGGATAACACATGTATTATTCTAAGTGATTGCATAGTAGAAGGGTACGTGATAACAACTGAGATGAAGAGGAAGAAGGAAGGAGGAGGAGCAGGAGGGAGCTCTTATCATCCATATGCCTTCCACCTAGCTGGGGGTAAAAGCTCCATCAAACCTTTGGTAGCGTTTGGTTGGAGGGATGTTCGAGGATGGAGCCGTTCCATCCTAGTTTTGGAGTTGTTTGATTTGCTGAACAAGGAACGAAGCCATTCCTAGCTGGGAATACTCCTACAAGATTCGGGACGAGTGCGTAACCGAAAATCGCTCGGACGCACTCGTCCTAGGCGGATGACATTTTTCGCCATTGTCTTCTTCCATCGATGACGGCCGGAGGTGGTGGATCCAGAGCGTGGCAATCGGAGGTAGATCATGTGGCGGCGAGGCGGGCGGAGGTGGATCCTACGCCGACGCGTGGAGGCAACATGGGAGTCGAAGACGGAGGCGAGGCGGACGGAGAGACGACTGGAGCTAGCGGCCATGGCAAGGGAGAGACAGATAGAAGAGTGAAGAAGTATTGTCCCTATGACATGTGGGCCCACAGTTGATGGTGGTTAACAGAGTTGGAACCCCTCCATTCCTATTCCTCCAACCAAATATAAAAATGGAGCAGCTGTATCCCTTCAACCAAACGTGCGTGGAATGGAACCATTCTATCCCATGTCCTAGGAACGAAGCCATTTCATCTCACCATATCCACCAACCAAACGCTATCTTAGAAAAATTACTTCCTCCGACTAAATTTATTGGTTGTTTGTTTTTTACACCAAGCTTGCCAGGTTCATCTTATTCAAAAAATTTACAAAAATATGGAAAAATTGAAGTCATCTCTAAAGTATATTGTATGCTAAACTATATCACAACGAAAACAAATGATAATCGTGAAATTGTTTGAATAAAACGGGTAAGTCAAATTTAGTGTGGTCAAACGACCTATAAATTTGGATGGAGGGAGTAGGAAATTGGGAACATTTCTAGTTGTACGTGAAGTGAAGTGTATAAGTGTCTTGCTATTACTAATTAGAGGTTAAAAAAGAAGCACCAATTGTGAAGCGCGCTAAAAAAGGATAAATCCTAAAAATTCACACAAAAATCAGAAACATCCGGTCTTCCAAAAAGTAGTATCAGATAATACTGGCCATTAGATATATTATATTTTTTAAAAGATCACCCACCATGCCATTATGTAAGGTGTGTGAGCCATATACCCCTAGGTACCCTATGATGACTGGTCGGACTGTCCTGACAAGTGGGACGGGAGGTTTCGACCCCTGCCTCAAAGAACCGGTTGGCGTAGACTGCAAGTAAACCACTCGGATCTCAGAAGATAATATTCTTTAAAATATGTCTCTGAAAATCCGCCATGTAATCCCATGAGTCGGTTGTCGGCGGTTTCTCAAGAACATTTTTTTTAACCCTAACTTCTCGGCCTATATAAGGGGAGCTAAGGAAACGGCATAGATCATCTCATCTGTTCCTCAAGCATCCAGAAATACCATCCATCCCATACAGGACGCAAGGTATTACGTGGTTTAGCGGCCCGAACCTGTCTAAGTCATCGTGTTCCTGCGTGCTGTGCACTATTCACGATCTTCTTGCCACATCAACTGATCTCAAAACCACTGCAGGACCTACCCTGTGGTGGCTACTGGGACCAAACTCCCACACAAGGCCATTGAAGTAACCTTCTAAATTTGCATGTAAATTACCCACCATGCCATTATCAAATATGAATTAAAATAAATTCTCTAAATTTGCATACAAATTACTCATCATGCCATTATAGACATTAAATTTAAAATAAACCTAAATTTACAAATAAATTACCCACCATACCATTATGAAATATGAACTAAATAACTTGCTGAATTTACTTATAAATTGCCACCATGCCATTATAAAAGATGAATTAAATTTATCGTGGCATTATAAAATATGAAATTAAATAATCACCTCTAATATTCTAAGATAAAATAAAGATAACATCTGAACTCTAAACAACAAAAATATATGGATATAAAAAATTAAATAACAACAATAGACACACTTAAAATTATTAACTGCTGCGACTATATTATCTATCAACTTTAAATATGTACTAGCAAATATACCCGTGTGTTGCGACGGGAAGAAAAAAGCTATCATATCTCAACAAATATAGTGTGGACTTGCACATTCTCAACCCCTCTAATTCATGGCCATATCTTCGGTTCACTTTTAAAAAATTGAAGTACTTTTCGGTTCAGATTTGCAATTAAGCTGCCATTGTATTTTTTTCCATCCAACATATATTGAGTATTTTGAATAGATTTGGATTCCAGCATGGACTGCTTTTTCAGACCAAATAGGAGCAGATCTTCTCTTTGAAAAATAATTCAAGACATGCATGTGACAATGAAGTGGGAAGGAGGTTGTAGATCAGTATCCAGTTATCCGGTTCAATTTATAATTTAGTAGCTATTATTTTTTCCATCCAACATTGAGTAAGTTTGAGCGGGGTTAGAATCCAGCATACATTTATTTAGTTTTTTTATCTATTTAGTTTTTTCATCCGTCATTGAGTAATTTTGAGCAGAATCCAGCATACATTATCTATTTAAAACAAAAAAGTGCTGATTTGCTTTCAGTTGTACTGATTCAGGACAAAGTACGAAGGAGGATGTGAACTAACCGTATCTTATACTGAGATGTTTGGTGTTAGAAGTGATGGTGTTGAGTCATAGTCAGTCAGCTACTCATCGTCTCAAATCCACTCCATTCAGAATATTTTGCTTCTATTTGCAAAAACCAATATAATATAAAAAATTATCAATTCAGCGAGGGATTAGAAAGTTATCATGTTATTCACATAGGGAGGAAGCAAACCTTAATTGTGTAATAGCAGTGGTATGCAGATCCGAACAAGGAGCACCGAGAAGCAAGCTAGCGGTTCGTATCTGTCGAGAGGAGCACCGAGCAGCAAGAAGGACCAATAAATTCGTCTAGCAACGAACGCGCAGTTTCGATTTCTTCCTGAGATTAACATGTCTTGATACTGAATTGATCCTCCTGCATTGGCCGTGAGCTCCCATGGCGACAGGCGAAGAAGAGCCTCCTTGGGTGGAGCCAGCCTTCCTTCGAAGCGTGCGGGTGGTTCCAACAGGCAACCAACGGTGGGGGCGTCCTTCCTCTGGAGTGCACGCGTGGTACGCGAACAAGAACACGACGAAGAGGGCGAGGCGGCGAATCAGAGTCTTGTAGTTCATCTGTGGCGATGAAGTAGCAGCTAGCAGCTAGCAAAGTCGAGCAGTTCGTAGCGAGCAGAATCAAGAAATCCAAGGAATACGTCTGACAGCAAGAGAATATCTTCGGCGACGAATGCCAAACAATACGCACAATCAACCAAGAAATTTGAGGTCAATTTCTTTCCAGGGATTAGCGTGTTCTTGACATTGAGATACACTCCACCTATTAATATGTACAATTTTGAAGGAGAATAGGATCCGAACCCGGACTCTATACCTGGATTATACGTAGATAGAGTTCCTGCTAGATTTGCTCTAGAGTTCTTGTTGTGCCCGCTAGATATAAATAGGGCTCGCGGCAGCCCGCCGATCTGTCGCCGCACCGCCGCTCATCAACGCGCCGCGAGCTGCAGCTCGGAGCTTGGCTCGTTGGCGCTCGCGGCAGCCCGGAGCGGCACCAGCGCGGCCAGCGTGGCGGTGCGCACGCCGGTCTGTCGCAGCGCCGCCGCTCATCGACGCGCTGCCGAGCGAAAGGGACACACGAGAGGCGAGGCAGAGGAGAGAGGATGGATTCACGGAGGCACGAACAGACGATGCGGTCATGCGGAGAAGGTCCGGACCAAGAATACTTACTTGCTTTAATATTATTAGGTACCGGACGAAAAGGACACACGAGAGGCGAGGCAGAGGAGAGAGGACGGACTCACGGAGACACGGACAGACGACACGGTCATGCAGAGGAGGTCGCTGACAGGTGGAGCTTACCTGTTAGGATGGACAAAATTTTTTATTTGCTTTGATATTAGGTACAGATGTATATATCTCTTAATAACCTAACCCGTGCGAGGACACGGGTTGATGAAATAGTTCTACTAATTATGGATATAGAAGAAAATGCTTCGAGGAGTGTGTTTGTGGAGCTTCCATCACGTAAGATCTCCAATACGGTACTAGGAGCCTAATTTAGTCTTCAAACCAAGTCATATTCTACTATGTGCCATCACACACCTTGTGGGCTGCTATCTCATTGGGTTGTGTGTTTGTTTTATTCTTGTAGTGAAAATGGTGTTACATACTTACATGCATATTTCTTCGTGCAATTTGGTGATTGAGAGAAAACATATGATCATTAATTAGGACTAATTAACATGTGTGTCTAGCATGTCAATTACATGCCTTTCGGTCCTAAAGATGCAACTGAAGAAGAAACTGGAAATATTTGAGGAAATAAGCAAAACAAAGCCAACTCAAACATTCCATTGTCAAAGCATGCAGAAGACACTCATTAGAGTTGTTTTAGTGATCTAGTCACTAGTCAGTTTTGTAGAGGGCTATCCAAAGAAGTGGCCAAAAGTAGAGCCCTGATATTCCATCGGTGCTAAACTAGAGTTTAAATGAAGGAAATCATTTATATGTCACCGTACCTCATTTCCTAAGTTTATCCTTGCACTCTCATCCTTTCCTTACCTCATGTAACCTTCCGCATTTGTGAGGTGTCCAATTTTATAGAACAATTGGTAAGCCATATGTGATGTTTAATTTTATTGAGTAATTCATAAGCTATCTTGATAGCTATAGGTTGCAAAACTCTTGTGAGTAAGCAGCACATATCTTGCATTGGACCTAGCTGATTCCCTATACGGTTCACTTCGAACCAGGACTCTGCATCTTTTTTATGGCATTTGCTTTTCTTGTCAACCTACTTTATGTGATGTTGTGTTGATTTGTTCTCTGTTAATTATTTATATGAGTTATAGTTTTTCATTCTTTTCTTATTTCACATAATTTTATCCCTAACTTAGGATTCTTTTTTTTTTTTTTTTTGCAAAACATGATACAGATCCAGACGCTCACATGCACGTTCTATGAGTAGAGACTCAAACAAGTAATTTTCTTATCTCAGAAAATTAAGTTCAATATCTTGCATGGTAGCCAAAGATGCTTGAGGGGGAAACCAATCTTAATTTAGTTCAGTTAGTGAGGTTCGTTACGGTGCTTGTCGCTCGCCCCGTCGGCCGGGCTCGCCGGGTTGCCCGAACTCAGATGGCTGCAGGGACTCCTCCTCGGCCGGTGCACGTTCCAGGTCGTTGGCAGCCATGGCCGCGGGCGGATTCTAGCGAGTTGGGGTACTTGATCCTTGAGCGAGATGGCGGCACGCGCGTAGGCGGAGCTAGGCAATGAAGAGACCAAGGGACGCCGGGAATATATAGGATATGCCGCGCAAACCGACGGAGAAGACCCGACGACCGCCGTATCCGCGTGCGGAGGAAAAAAAAATCCGGGGCGATCAAAGGCCGTGCACAATCGGTGGGTTTTGGCTTGCAGGTTTCCTTCTTTGAGCACCGTCAATTTGCCGATAGTTGCACAAGGCAAGTGCTGCCCCGTGACGCATCAAATCTCCGTGGATTACGTACGCTGCCTTGCTCTTGGGCGCCTCCTCAGCTCGCGTCGACACTAATCGCCCTTCAGCGACGATCAACGCAGCTCGCCAACGATGCCCGCGGTTGCCGTATTTACCGACACACAATAATCGCCGGGCCAAGTGCGGGCCACGATTTTTGACTCAAAATCTAACCCAAAGCTAAAAAATCGACCCCACGAAGAGTGCACATGCCAATCCGACGTTAAACACAAGTCGAGTGCAGGGCGTCATATATGACCCACGACTCGATCTTGACCCGACCCAACCCGATGTTTGCACAGGTCTAGGCCGTAGCGAGTTCTCGAGAGAGGAGAGGAAGGGATAGCGTAGAGAAGTGGGTCCCACATGCCATTGAGAGGGAAGAAAAAATTGAAGTTCTGGCATGTGGACCCCACACACCACGTCAGCCAAACCGGCTTAGAAACCACACCTTCAACAGTGCTCGGGTGTATTTCGTCCGGTTTGGTGGCCCAGGTTACACAGTTTCATAGAAAACAATGGACTTTTCCCTTTAATATAAGTCGTGGTTAATTTTTTTCCTACAACTTTGATTGATTAAAAAATTAGAAATTTTTATTTATTTTGTTCTGATTTGGTTTATGATTGTGGAGAGTTGAAGCAATAATTTATTTGTTTATATGTTTAGAAGCAGCGACGTGTACACACCGGATACATATATAGTTTTAGCATGAACGCTCGTACTCGTATACTACATGCCCAGTGATCGACTTGAGGTTCACAAAACGGGAGGAGAAATTAAGGAATTCTACGGCATCTAATTAATTAATCAGCTGACTAGAACGACACCAATGAGTGTACGTACGTATATTGCTAACTTGTGAACGTAGTGATCGATGATTTCCGTACCACATACACAATTAATACATAACAGTATACAATTTTCAACCAAGGAAATCTTCATTATAAGTTCATAATTAACGGCGTCTATGTCAATGCTCGCTTCCGAGTACTATTGAAACCATGTACGTACGTGGGTCGATCAACTGAACAAAAACACATGATAAATAAATTATGTTAAATATGTAGGGCTGCATTTCCACCACACGTCAATAGAATACGCACGTCACGTGCTACGACTATGTAACATTTTATTTCCTTTTATTTGTGGTACCGAGTGAAGAAGAAACATCTAGCAGTTTAATAATGAAGGTACTGTAGAAATAATGGTTTTTCTTAATGTCAAATAGTCCGGCAAATGTTCAAAGAAGCAGCATGTCTTCCAGCAGGCTTGCAGATGCATGCATGCCTGCCTATAAATACGCAAAAGCCCCTGCCTCCCAACATACAATATAATCCACACCTGACCAGCTGCATATATGCTAGCACCATCAATGGCGTCCAGTACGTCTGCCTCCTCATCGGTGCTCTGCGTCGTCCTCCTCCTCACTGCCTTCGCCGCCGGTGCCAGCGCGGCCACCTTCACCATCACCAACAACTGCGGCTACACGGTGTGGCCGGCGGGCATCCCGGTGGGCGGGGGCACGCAGCTGGACCCAGGCCAGACATGGACCGTGGACGTTTCCCCGGGCACCAGCGGCAGGTTCTGGGGCCGCACCGGCTGCTCCTTCAACGGCGGCAGCGGGAGCTGCCAGACCGGCGACTGCGCCGGGCAGCTCTCCTGCACCGTCTCCGGGAAGCCTCCCGCGACGCTGGCCGAGTACACCATCGGCGCCAACGGCGCCCAGGACTTCTACGACATCTCTGTCGTCGACGGCTACAACCTGGCCATGGGCTTCTCCTGCAGCACCGGCGTTGCGCTGGTGTGCACGTACCCCAGCTGCCCCGACGCGTACCAGTATTCGACCGATGACACCAAGACCCATGCGTGCGGCAGCAACAGCAACTACCAGGTCACCTTCTGCCCGTGATGAGCACACAGGCGATCCAGTCTAGCAAAACTTTTTGTAGCATGCTTCAGAGAACGATTTAATTTCATTCTACTGTATTATACGGAGTACTCGGTACCTATGGCCGGAAGTCCGGCCCAGTTATGCGAGTATGTAATTGGCCTTTTTAATTGAGGTCACATGTTCGTCCATCCCACCACTTTTATTTCAAAAGCTATACACGTTCGATATTTTTGCACACCAATTAAGCTCTCTCTAGCTATTGAGCTCAGCCTCATGAGATGCACTTTGAACGGACTGCTTGCGCCATGGTCTTCGATCACAGGAGCATGCATGTAACCTCATGCAGCCGTCACCACACGCTGCCATGTGCGCTCCCACCACCACCGCACGCCTCCTGCATAGGGATGCAAGCGAGCCCGCCTGCAGGCAGCCGGCCGGTCGCCGCAGCATCTGCTAGGAGAGTTCGTTGATTCTTCAGGACCCTGCAATGCCAGCTTCGATCGACGCAATCTCCTGCCGGGCTTTGCAGAAAAAGAATCAAACAAGCGGTGGACGCCTGCAGGATCCCGCACACAAAGAATACGCCCAGGCAGCTCTCGATTAGGGACGCTCGTGACTCGTCGCCCGGCCCCGGCTGCCCGCCGCCCGTCCCCCCTGCCCCGCGCCCGTGCTCGCGCGCCATACGCCTCGCGCGCCGTACCTCGGTGGGCAGCGGCGCCCCATGCCCGGGTTGGCCATGGCCCCGTCCGGTGGCCAGAATGTACCTTCTGGGGCACGGCGCGGCGTGGTTAGAGCCTCCGAGGTCACGTCATCGTCGGGTACGTCATCGGCATTCAGGGTGCCCGCACGCCCTCCCCATCTTGCTCCACCGACAGCGGGTCCGGAACTGAGTTGCCATCTCTCGCGGCCATTGGTACGTGGTGGGCGCCTGGACACGGACAACTTTCTGCACAAGCCTCAGCTAAATGCAAGCGGGACTACCCACGGAAATCGTAAATAAATTCTTTGTCGCAAACCCACCGGTGGTTCCGCTTGAATCCCTAGCCTCAACTTGTCATCGTTCGTTCGGCTCGGCCTGTCTAGAGAGGACGAAGGAGGATGACCTGTGTAGTGCCCTGTGGTCACCATTGTGGGGAACTGTTCGACTGTCACCGTGGAGTCTATTTCAGCACAAATCGGTCAAAGATTCGATCTTGGTGCAGTGTATCGTACAAGGTCGACATGAAACGGCGGAAGAACCACGTTTGGAAAAATGGTGTGCACGCGTACATACGAGTTCTTTAATTTATTTTGTCTTGATGATGGGAGAGTTCTTTATTAACTATGACTGAAATGCATATCGGTCCCTAAACTTATCTCGTATTTCCATCAAGGTCCATAATCTTACAAAATGCACATCCAGGTCCCTAAACTTATCCCGTATTCCTATACAGGTCCATGATATTTCAAAATACACATCCAGATCCATCAACTAATTCCACTCCTATGCCGCCATCCAAACGATGGCATGTTGGCTTATTTCGTCTATGTGGAAATGCTACCGTAGCAAGCTGGCTGCCGCCTACTCCACACGCCGCCAACGGCCCCGCGTGCCCACGCCTGCTCGCCCCCCTCCCCTGGGTCGCCGGTGTGGCCGTCACCACCCGCTGGCACCGCATAACCGCGCGTCGCATTGCGCTCGCCCGATGCAACCGCACTCGCTCGCCGCACCGCCGTCGCTCGGTATGCTCGTGCCTGCACTTTCCGCACCGGCCCAACGCGCCCCTCCTCGGCTCGCCCAGATGGCTCACCCCACGCATGCCATCCGCCATGGCCGGAGCTTAGAGAGCTCATGTCCCCGCCTCCTCCACTGCCCCTCCCCCTCCTTTGGCGTGCGCATCACATCGGCCTCAGCCCGCTCCGCTGTTTCCCTAAGCTCTAAGCCTCTAAATTACCCTCTTACGAGCACATCCTCCATGGCTGCAGTTGTCTCTGCATGCTCGTATGTGTGGGCACGGGTGCACTAGGGCGTTAGCGGTGTGGCAAGCAGACGGGCCAGCAGCGGCGACGGCCACACGAGCGAGCCGTGGAGGGGCATGCAGCGCGGGTGGCGAGCGCGGGTGCTCCGGGTGGAGGCGGCAGCACGCGGTACATACAGGAGGCAAGCCTGCCTGCCTGTGAAAGACAAGAGGCATATATCGATCTCTCGCCGCTGTTCTCCTCCTTCGGTCCTTCCTTCTCCACTAGTTAATTAGTGGTTTCCGACGATGGGTCTATACTCTATCGGAATAGATACACTTTTAGAAGGGGGCTGAATAATGTTTTAAAGTTGAAGGAGCCCCGATAGAATTTTGTTCTAGATCCTCCACTGTATAGCTAGCATGAGATTGGTGCGCACATAAGCACTGATGGACAAAGTTCTAGAAAACAGGAGAAATTGAAGAATTCCATACACGGGAAGCTAATTAGTGAGTGTTGGGCTGGGTATTGCTGACTTTGCCGAGATGTTGTCATTTCCATGCCATTATGTACACGTAACGCAATATATTCAGCAGTTTTCAGGCGATAGCTCTTCGAAATGTCAACTAAGGATATCTTCATCGTAACTGCACGTCAAATATGATTGCTACTTGAGACCAATATAGTCTGCTGTCGATCCACTGAATACGCAAGACACGATGAATAACGCCATGCCGTCCCCTTACTTGTCAAGACAGGACTGCATTAATTTCCACCACATGCACATCAAAAGATTCAAGATATGAACCAATGCGCGATTTGGAAAACACGAATTAATCACGTACGTTACGTAAAAGACTTTCCTATCCTTCGAACGAACGAAGAAACATGCATGGGTGAGTACTATTTTTCTTAAGCTGCAGTAAAAGTATAACTTTCTAGTACCTGCACAAATGACCATCCCATCATCAGTCATTGTACGTGCGTGCCGCGTGCGTCTCATCCTGACTTCTGAGCCAATTCTGACTAGGGTACTTGTCGACCTATTTAATCCTGCCGCCATTCATCTTGCCATGCATTGCAATGTCTCCACGTCCACTTCCACCATTGACTTCGTTCTCCATGACGGATGCCTATAAATACCCACGCCCGTCTCCCAACATCTATGCACCACCCACACACGCCTGACCAGCTAGCATCAATGGCGTCCACGTCTGTCTCCTCGCCGGTGCTCTTCCTCGTCCTGCTGGCTGCCTTCGCCGCCGGTGCCAACGCGGGCACCTTCACCATCACCAACAACTGCGGCTCCACGATTTGGCCGGCCGGCATCCCGGTGGGCGGGGGCACGCAGCTGAACCCGGGCCAGACGTGGACCGTCAACGTGCCGGCCGGCACCAGCTCCGGCAGGTTCTGGGGCCGCACCGGCTGCTCCTTTAACGGCGGCACCGGGAGCTGCCAGACCGGCGACTGCGCCGGCGCCCTCTCATGCACCCTCTCCGGGCAGCCGCCCGCGACGCTCGCCGAGTACACCCTCGGCACCACCGGCGGCAACCGCGACTACTACGACATCTCGGTGATCGACGGCTACAACCTCGCCATGTCCTTCTCCTGCAGCACCGGCGATAGCATCGTCTGCACGGAGCCCATGTGCCCGCAGGCGTACCTCACTCCCAACGATAACACGAAGCTCCATAACTGTGACGGCAACAGCAACTACCAGATCACCTTCTGCCCATAAACGACGAGTCGAAGATCCATGCATGCATGCACGGCACACACAGCCCATATATAGCGCATATCCGTAGTAGTATATATGTAGCTACTACAGTACCCGCTCTAATATATAGGACTGGGAAAAATAAGTAGATATAAATAAGACGGAAATTAAGACGATGTATAGTGAATCGTCGATGCGTGCATGTATGTGTACGTAGGGACACAGCAGGGCACGTGTGTTTGTGAACGTTAAAATTGTTACGCTTTATTATTTGTTTCTACGAGGAATAAAGTGGCGCAACCTTCTCTCTGAAAAATAAAGCCGTGGAATACATAAGCATGCCATGAGCTACCTTGGTTATCACTATTCATATATGATAAATACACATATGTCGGAGCCATGCTGGTTGTCCACGGTGTTAGAGGGGTTTATTCGAGACCCATGTGATGCAATTAGGAAGACTGGAGAGGCAAATGTTATATATACTTATTGAGTACATGTATCTGAATGAGAACTAGTAGGGACAAGTTTATGGACCCAGTGAAATTTATTCTTTTAGAAAATATGGAAATAAATACCGTTGGGCTCCTTTTTTTCATTTTTTGGGTTATGATGGGAAATGCCACTGCTAAACTGACAAACATCATTAGTATCGCGGATAAGATGATGTCTATCATCCCCTTATGTTTTCTACCTTTTTGAATTGCTGATCAATAACGATTTCTTCATGATGATTAAGCTTTTCACCATTAGGGTGTAGAGAGCAAGATGACGTATTGAACAAATTATGATGGTCGTCGCAAAGGTACTGAAATCATGGTAAACTAGACCAATCATATCATATATTTGTGATGAAAATTCTCTATATCAGTTACAATTAGCACCGATTTATGATAATGTTGAACCGTCATCAACTCTTATATGAGTTTTTTTTCAAAGTAAACGGTGGGACTCTCTAAAGGCAATGAAATAAATCAAAATAGAGAAATAAATAAATTCAAAGCTTGAATCGAGTGTGATTTTCCACATGCATGTTGTTATAGTAGGATTGCAATATTAGTTATATAAATGTAAACCTTTAATAATCATGACTGCAGTTATTTTTATTAAATTCTCCTTGTCTCTACAAATGTCTTTCAAAAATTTTTGGAATTTTTAGGTCCAATAAGCAAATTTAATAATACAAAAAATATTTCAGTAATTATGAAGCCGTTTGGTCTATTAGAGGGCCCATTTGACTACACACTAACAGCTTTGTCATGCCATCAAGAGTCATACGAATGCGCAGTAGCATGTGAACATACGCAGAACTGTAGCATCTTATATTATTTGTCTTATTTGATTGATTTTGGATATATATCACTAGCTAAGAAAACATACAGTAGCTCACACATTATGCTTCTGTCCACGCACGGATAGGACGAGGCTGATGATCACAATCATCTTATTCATCTTTTATATACTCCTATCCTATATATGTCTGATACATATGCCACCACGTGCGCCTTGTGCCTTGTGGTCATGGGCAGAAGGTCACCTGGAAGGTGCTGCCGCCTTGGCACGCAGGGAGCTTCGGATCGTCATCAGGAAAGAGTATCCCCTGGGGGCAGGTGGGGTCCGTGCACCGGAGGGTCACGCCGGTGCTGCAGGAGAAGGACATGGCCAGGTTGTAGCCGTCGATGATGGAGATGTCGTAGAAGTCCTGGGCCTGGGCGCCGCCGATCGAGACCTCCGCCGCCGTCAGGGGCGGGCTCCCAGAAACGGTGCAGTTGAGCGCGCCAGCACAGTCGCCGGTGGCGCAGTGGCCGCTGCTGCCATTGAAGGAGCACCCTGTGCGGCCCCATATCCTGGCGGTGGTGCCGACAGGCACGTCCAGGGTCCACGTCCCGCCGGGGTTCAGCTGCAGGCCGCCGCCCACCGGGATGGCCGCTGGCCAGAGTGTGAAGCTGCAGTTGTTGGTGACAGTGATGGTGTCCGCGCTGACAATACTGGTGGTGCTCAAGGCATAGAGGAGGAGAAGGCCGAGGAGGAAGACGACAGGTGAGGACGCAGCCGGGGACGCCATGTGGACGAAGGTGTGGGCTTGTCGATCGTTTATGTTGTTATGATAAGGAACGTATGCGTGTTTAATTTTATAATGGCTGGCGAGAACGATCCACAAGGTTGGAAAATTCAACTGCTGTGGAAATATTGCAGAGATATGATTGAACTTATATTTATTCAGCCGTCAGAAGAGAACTGCCTAAGATTGAATTGACTTATTACGGAGAACCTGCGGCCTTGGCACGTACACTGTCTGTAGGAAAATTGCAAAACCGAACCTGCAAGTCACCATGAAAAAAAAAAGCATACCCTACAAGTCAGGTTCTTTTCTTAAACCCAACCAGCTGCAATTAGTCAGGGTCCTTTTACAAACACATCTACAAATCCTTTTGTGCATGTTTCATTATTTGCCTTCATATTCCCTTGGTACAGCGTTCTAATATATGTTTGCATGGCGGCTCTTCAGTTTTTTTTATTTGACGCAAAATAGCTCAACAGTGAGCTACAAAACTTCAAATTCAGAAAATAGAAGGAGTAGTAGCTAAAATCAGCTAATTAGCAAAGTAGCCGACCGGTGGAATCAATAAATTGGCTAAAAGGTGGTTGATAACCCGAAAAAAGCCTAGAATGCAGCTGCATGTTGACTCTCCGATCCCTTGTAAAAAGCAAGGGAAAAAGAGAGCCAATTCCTCCATATTAGTTGTTTTTTAACTGAAATTAGCTAGGTTTGGGATAGATAGTGAGATAGTGGATAAAAAGTGCTCAACTAAAGTTCATCTCATCTATTATCTAGAGGTGTTTGCATTGTACACACATCACAGCGATGACTGATGACACAACCTTCCATTTCTGCTCCTGTGATTTAGACTTGTGCAAGTACGTACTCTTTGTCAAAATCTGTGGAAAATATTTTCTCAACAAAAATCTGCCGAAAATATATGGTTGGGGAGAGATATGCATTGCATGGAAAAAGTCATATAGGTCTACAAATTAGAAATGTTCAACTGCTTGTCAAAGTGTCAACAGCGCACATCCACACATGCATTGGAATTCCACGTAGTCTTGGAATTCCACGCATCATAAACTATTTGTAGGGAAATTTTATACCGTACGGCTTGATTGGCGCCAATGACGGACAAGCAAGAAATGATTTTTAAGTTAGCCCCTATCACTATATCCATTACAGCTAACTACAATATTAGCTACTTACCTCCGATCCGCTCATTTTTAGGGTGTGTTTTGCAATGGCCTAATTCTCATAGAAACAATACAGCCTTAGAACTTTTCCGAAAGCATTTGTATAGTGAAATCTGAATCAGACTATTTGGCATGTTCTAATTTGAAAAAAAATGGAAATCCTTTAGAAATAGAAAATATGCTTCGAAGAATCAGATTTTTTTTATTATTGGTAAAGAACAACATTATGATAACCACTTGCATTTTAAAAGGATTAAATAAAACATGTGAATGCTAGACTAGAGAGGGGCAAGAAATATAATAAGTAGAAACCTGCCTAATAGCGTTTCACTCGCGTATGCAAAACAAAATGGCTTCTATGTTGTCTCGTTTATGGAACGTTGTATATTTGTATACACCAGATTGACAAGATACCTTATGCTTGAACATAATTTCGTTTGGTGCATGATGTACTCTTTCAGAAATTACGAGGAAATACGTGGCTAGCAAGGGACAAGCAGGATGGCTTATGGAAATGTCAAACACTAGATTGACATACGTTCACACGATTGTACTTATACGTGAATGTCTGCATCTATATTACACTTTAAAAAAAATATGAAAATAAGTAGAAATGCCCAGGTATATATGGGCCAAGCTTGGCATGCAGTAATAGTTGTTTGGGCCTGATAGAAACTATTCTGCATTGCATCTATCTCAACAAAATTTAGCAGGCCGAGAACAACACCAAGGAAATAGAACCACACCAGCTAGGCTACTTCTCCAACTTGTATGCAATATAAAGTCTACGATATTTCCGCACTGGGTGCATCGGCCGCATTGCGAGTCGTGACATTTTTTATATTTTTTAAAATATTCATTTGCAAAAATATACTGCCACATTTCATATATTTATACAACACTATACCCTGTCGACAGGTAAAAAAAAAGTTTAATTTTATATTCCCAAACTGAACAGGAGGTCATCGAGGATAGGACACACAATTGCTAGCTAGAGCACTAAGCATCGCATTGTCATCATCTCTACTTAAACATATATATTTGTTTATTATTTCCTTCAGTTAATATAGTAAAACATTTTTTGGAGAAAACGTATACACATTCATCAAGGTAGCTTATAGCTGAAGTTTTTCCTTGTAGAGCTTTGTTCAGTTAATTCTCTCTCCGGTAGGGATTATATTGGAGGGATTGGGTGAGATTTTAAACTTGCAAAATATTTAGTCTTCTCCAACCCTCTTCAATCTCATCGATCCAAGGTGAGACACCTCTTGTTAATTGGTTGAATGCATGGCCCCATGTTTGCCAAATACACATCCCCATCTAATTATCCAAAAAAGCATGGAAGCAGGCGACTAGCTAGAGGCCACATGCACGCACCTTCCCTCACATCGGGAGAGTGATGGCGATCTCTATGGACACTTGTGGCGATCAGATCAGTTGCAGATTAAGTGATGGGAGGCCATGTATATATGGGTATGGCAGTTGGTATGATCAGAAAAACTTTTCCAATATATAGAAGCTAGCTGCATGCTAGCGTCTCAAAGACGCGATGATCCAAAATTGAACCTCTACTGGTACTGGTGGCTTCAACAGAACAGATCAGTTGTATTATGCGTATATTCTAGCGTACTATACTATACATAGCTGCTGGAGGAGCATCTTCAATTCGCTCTTAAAGCTAGGTGCATGAACGAACGAACGAAGCATGCACGTTCGTAACAGCAGGGTGTTCCAATAAAATATATCCCGAACATGCCCTAGCTCATCATGAACAATTAATCTTCCACGACCATTCGTGCCGCAAGGGCATATCTGTAATCTCTCCCACTCACCTGAGTTGCCTCCGTATAACCACGCGGCCTCTACCTCTACGTAGCACGGCCACGGAGTCCTAGGACATAGCCACCGCGCGCAACAGTCAACACCACCAATGGGGTCTCCGGTGGTGGCCGGCTCCAGGCCATCAGCAGCCCTCCTCCTCCTCCTAGTGTTCGTGGCCCTCACCGCCGGTGGCGCGGCTGACGCGGCCACCTTCGTCGTCACCAACGCGTGCCCCTTCCGGGTGTGGCTCGCGGCAGTCCCGGCGGGGGGCGGCGGCCTGCTGGAGCCCGGCGAGACGTGGGTGATCGCGCTACCCGCGAGGACCACGTCCGGCAGGATCTGGGGGCGCACCGACTGCCACTTCGCCGGCGAGCACGGGGCGTGCGGGACCGGCGACTGCGCGGGTGCCCTGCGCTGCCAGCTCTCGGGCAAGCCCCCCGCGACGCTGGCCGAGTTCACGCTCGCCGCGTCAGTGGCGGGTGAGGACTTCTACGACGTCGCGGTGGTCGACGGGTTCAACCTGCCCATGGACTTCGCGTGCGACGACGGCAAGGCCGGCGGGCTCCAGGCGCCGCCGATCCGGTGCAGCGACCCCGCGTGCGCCGGCGACAACCTCCGCCCCGGCGAGGGCAAGGTGCGCACCTGCACGCCCGGCAGCGACTACCGCGTCGTCTTCTGCCCAGAGGGTTACTACTGACTAGTACTGTGTCAAGTACTACTGTGTTCGGCTTCTCGCTTGGCTGATAAATAAAGTTCAGTACTACGTATGGCTTGTTATATTCAGACCAACTTTTACACTGACATGCTACGAGTTGTTTAAATTCAGAAGATCAATCACATTTTTAATCTCCGTTTAAGGACCGATCGAAGAAGAAGGAAGAACCTGTGATCAGATCAGTACCATATGAAACACAACTTAAGTGATCCGCAAGTTAGTTGTTCCACAATGGTTGGCTGGCTAAATATATATAATTTTAAGTTCTCTGGACGCTGCCTATATATTGCATGTCTTATGAATGATATGCTAGCTAGAGAAATTAAATGACCTTCTAAACCTCTTCAGTAGCCGAATCATCATGAGCTGGGAGTACAAATGCGGTGGTAATGCCTCACTCCCAGTTTGGTCAGCCACTGAAATTGCCATGTTCTAAACTTCTCTTGGAAACGGGATCTGCAAACCTTAATTATTTTTTATCGAAACTGTTTTGTTAAAATAAAATAAAGCCCATCTTTCTTTGAAACCCGGCCCTTTTGTGCTTCGTCTAGAGCAAGCACTGAAGCAAGTGCATCTCCTTCACCATTATTTCTCTGTTTCTTTCACGTACTGTTCACACTTTAAAGGGGGCCGGGTTATCGTTTTCAAGTTGCATGCATCGGCCTGTTCAATATAATAAGAAAACTTAAGATGATATATAGGGAGGATATAACATTCGCTTATGCTTCAACACTCCTCACGCGTAGGCTTACTTATACCGCAAACGTGAAAAAATAATAGCATTACCTCTGCCTGCGTCTTGGACAAATGCCCGTCAATCTCAAAGGTGAATGATGGTGTTCTTACTAGCGCAATGTTCTTCAGTTCCTGTATAAACATGAAACAGTTCTATTTGATTTGATATAAAAAAAAGTTACAAGATTCATGGGGACAAAAACCCACCTTCCATACAGGGACAAGGAGCAAAATGTTAGCATTGTGTTCCTGTGGCCAGAGCTGTACTTCTACTAACAAGCCCCGCAACCGATGGGTGCATAACTGTACCAGTCTGAATTCTAGGACTCGTAAGGTCGACAGGATCACAAGCATTGTCACACAATAATGGTGAAACAGCCCTCATGTTCTCAGTCCAGGAATTGGGAATGCACATGTGATCAGCTGCCTACTAGGAGACTAGGACTACCTACAACTGTTCAGTTTTGGAGGGGAAGGCAGTAGCTTTTGCGTATGCCAACTGTGTAACTTGTTATATATAATCACCTCTCTGCGTGGACCATATGGAATTAATCGTGAGTAGATCATATTCAGACAACAAAAATCGGGCTCATCGAAATGGGGAAAGTTCAGTCTGTATAAGCAGTTACTTGTAGCAGAATAATTATGTAGCTATATATGGGGCTACCAACAGCCCATTGCAGAGGCTATACTAGAGAACTCTGTACCTAGTAATGTAACAGACACTGGATATAATCTGAACAATCGCTGATAGATTGAACTTGAAACTAAGCTGTACTTAATCAGACGGACCATGGAACGGATAAAATCTTCAGTCACGTCTGTGAGCTACCCTGCAAGTGGTGATTAGATCCACGGTTGGTCCATGGAGAAGAATCAGAAACTCGGTAACAATTTATTCAATAGAACATATATCCACCGTTTATCCAATATATATTATATAGAAACCTCATATCCGGCCGGCCCAACTTGCAGTCATATTCACATGGGTCTGGGCCGTTTCAGGGTAAAATATATCCTTTACTTTCATTTTTTTATTTTGAATTTGGACATTTCTGTGGGTATTTTTTTTATTTTTTCGAAAGAAAAGCTCCTTTTTCGAAAGATTACCCCTGTCTTTGTTTGTGCTTCGGATTGGCCACATGTGCTTTGCGCTAGCTGCTTCGCTAGTGCACGTACGTATACGTACATCCACCGTCTGATTGGTTGCCAGCACCAAGGGAAACCAGGCCCGGCGGGATGCATTGACCATGTCGATTAGTTGGCTGCATGCATACCTTGCTGCTTTTGCATGCGCGAGGACGGAGGAAAGTTGCGTAGCTGGCAGTGCAGGCCCGCGCAACCAATCACATGGAAGCAATTACCATAGAGGTGATAAATTCAAAATGTCAAAAAAAAAAAAGAAAACAGTTAACCAACTGTCAATTAATGAAGAAGGAAAAGGGAAAGAAGAATAAAAAATAAAAAAAGAGACATGCATTGATGTCCTTCTTTTTTTATTAATTTCTAGTAAGGAAACTATTTGGTGGGTATGAACATTTTCCTTTTATCAGTTTTAGGCCCTCTTCACCCTTTCTAATCATTTCTGACCTGTCCAGTGGGACCAATATGAGAGATACATGTGTTTTTTTTTTGTGAAAAATGGTATTACGAAAACTCGCTCTTACAGTGTAGATGTAGAAATGTGTGCTCATTTTTCTTCTTTATCCTCCTTTTTCTCTTCTAATTCTTTATATTTTTTCTATCTTTATTCATGCATACATATTGTTGGGGGACTTAGGAGGCTCTCATTGTCCACGAGGGGTAGGGGTGCTGGAGCACCCCCGCGCCCATGCTGGATCCATCCCTGCGTACATACAAATCTAGGTGTTTTATACGCATGGAGTGCTCATCTTTTTTTCTCCTCCGCCCCCTTCTTCTTCCTCCTTACCCTTTTTTCCCTACTATCTCTCTTATACTTCTTCATGGTGTGGAAGCATGTAGGAGGGCTAGCCAGCCCCATGATAAATCTGCCCCTTAGACTCCCTAGCTAACCTATAGTGTCAACACTACCACTAGTATATAAATAGTAAAAAAATGCTCCGACTAATATGACTAATATTGATAATGTGGAGTCAATGAAAAGGGAAAAACATACAGTGATACTCCACGCCAGTGGCATCTAGACATCCCCACCACCATGGTTCTAGGCCCTGCGACACTATAACTAACGCTCCAAGCCACAAACCGACAAGTAATCATTTATCATTTTCAGTTACAAAACCAGAAGTGACGTTGATTCTTAGTTCGGAACCCCAAAACCAGCACCGAATCGGATTCCGAACCAACATAGCCAATTCTATAGTAGTGGTTGATGTGGTGTATTAAAATTGGAGTATTATTAAGGGCATGTTTTTTCCGTGCATCTAGGCAGGGCATTTTCCATGGCAAGCCTCCCACAATATGCCATGGTGGATCTATATGTTTGGTTCCAACCGTGCCTTTGCCTTGCCTCTCTGACACGGATAACGATGTGCTTGCTTTGCCAGGCAAGCAAATTTGGCTCTCCGGCAGTAGTTAGGCAAAGCTTGCATGCACAAGCACCGAGGTGCTCAGTCAATGGAACCAAATTAACTAGTTGTTTCACTGTATACTCTTGCTAGGTGAGGCAGCACAGGTCTGAGCAAAGGAAGCAAACACCCACATTTCTATAGCTTGGGACCTAGGTGAGAAAACTAAACAAGGCCACAAATAGATTAGGACCATGGATCTACATTTCTCTATAGCTTAGTTGAGAATCATGTACTCCCTCTAGGTGCAAATCAGATGTTGTTTTGGACAACGGTGTTGTCTTCAAAACATAGATTTGACCAATGTTTCTATTAGAATATAAATGAACATTCTAATAAATATGTACTTTTTAAAGATACTTCTCAAGACAAATCTATTCATATAGTATAAGTAATTTATAGTCAAGGTTTTAAACTTTTAACTCGGACCTTTGCTAAAAAGACATCAGTCATCAGATCTAGGTGGGATAATAGTTTATGGACCGCCTCTATAATTACGAGATACGGAGTATTAACCAACACGGCAATCCCACATTGTAGCGCCCACATCAACTCATGGGCTGTGATGTGGCTACCTTAGAATGGGCTTGAGGTATTTAAATAGTTTAGCAACCTAGAACTGCAGTTTCGTATCCGGATGAGAACGACGCGATAGTCTAGGTACCGTCAACGTCGTAGTTTACTCTTAAATTATTTTTTACTTGACGTCAGGCTAAATTTTTTTATTGTTTTGTTTCCAATTAAACAAACCACGTCTTGAGATCTCAAATAAATGATATATGAAAAGAATTGGGATGTTATATAGTCATGGTCTTTGGTTACCTGTAGCTAGACGATAGGGATAAAAGGACCATTGCGTCTCTAAAAAAACAGATACATATCATTATTTGCTGGGCGGTAAGGGAGGGGACAACTCATCCCAAACATTATTTCCATTCCATTGTATACATATTTACGTAGCACGATTACAAGAATTAAAATTTAAACAGGAGGGCTATACATTTAATTTCCAGGACTCGTTCCACCCGGCCGATCTAACACAAAAGTGCAAAGAATCAATCACGTAGGGGCCGGAGTGAGTGCCCGATAGTCCGGCTGCTGCATGTACAAGAAGAATATGAATTGCCCCACCTTTCTTATTTTTTTGCTAAAAAAATAACCCGACATTATTTCTTTTTCCCAGGATGCCTATAAATACTCAAGCCCCTGCCTCCAATGCATGCAAGAGCTGACAGCTGAGCAGCAGCTTTCATCATCATCGACGACGATGGCGTCCACGTCGATCCTCGTCGTCCTCCTCGCTGCCTTTGCCGCGGGCGCCGGCGCGGCCACCAAGAACAACTGCTCCTACACGGTGTGGCCAGCGGTTACCCCTGTGGGCGGCGGCAAGCAACTCGGCCCGGGCCAGGCGTGGACCCTGGACGTGCCAACCGGCACCCAGTCCGGCAGGATCTGGGGCCGTACCGGCTGCTTCTTCAACGGCGCCGGCCACGGCCACTGTGCGACGGGCGACTGCGCGGGTGCGCTCTCCTGCACCCGGTCCCTGTCCCAGCAGCCACACGTGACGCTGGCTGAGTTCACGATCGTCGGGAGCGGTGCCGGCATCAACAGATTTGGCGGTGGCCTCAGCCGCCGCCTCAGCGGGGCCGGAACGATCGGCAGCAACGGCGGTGGCAGTTTTGGCGATGGCTTCGGTGACACCGGTGATGCGCTGACGCTGTCTGGCAGGGCCTCCGCCGCCGCCGGCAGTCTCGGCGGTCCCGGCAGCGGTCTCGGCGGCAGTCTCGGCGGCGGTCTCTGCAGAGGCCTCAGCGGCATCCTCGCCGGTGGCGCCAACGACGACTAGTATGGCATCTCGTTGGTCAATGGCTACAACCTGCCCATGGACTTCTCCTGCAGCACCGGCGGTCTCAACCTGCACTGCGGCGGCCCAAGCTGCCCCGACGCTAAGAAGACCCATGGCTGCCGGGGCAACAGCAACTACAAGGTCACCTTCTGCCAGTGATGATGGATTATCGAGGGCGAGGCGACGAGGCGTCGTCCCCGGCCGGTACCGTGCGTACGTAAATTAAAGCTGAATCGTCGCTGCCATGCAAGGCCACATTTATGTACTACAAATATATGTATTGTACTACTGTACTACTTATATCCTGTAATAAGCTACTTGGTCGCCACGTACGTGTGGGCGAAAATAATGAAACATTTATGCTAGGAGACTGCAACTACCAAATTGTTCAGTTTTTTGGGGGAAAAGCATCATTCTGTTTCGTCCAAGTATGCCAACAACCGTGACTTGCTATAGTCACCTCTATATCTATAGCTTGTCAAAAGTGGCAACTGGTGGCGAACCGGCGATAAGCCGATAACATTTGAGTACCAGCTCATATTCACACACACAACAAAACTCAGGTTTCATTGAAACGGGGAAAGTTCAGTCTGTTGAGCGATTACGTACTTGTAGCAAAAATATGTATCTGCGGCTACCAACAGCCCATTTGCAGAGGCTATAATAGAGAACTCTGTACATGAATAGTAACCTAACAGACACTAGACATAATCTGAACAATCGCTGATGGACTGGACTTGGAACTAAATTGTACTTAGGGGCACCATGGATCGGAAATTTGCAGTCGTCTGTATGATCCGGCAAGTGGTGATTAGATCCACTGTTGGCCCACGGAGAAGAATCATAAACTCGATAATAATTTATCCTACAGAACCTCCGCCAATCATGAATCTTCCTAGCCTAGAAAACAGACATCGTCAGGCAAAATCAACATGACGGAATAGGAAAATAGGCCTGAGAAAGAGGACACGGGGAATGCAAGCAAGCCTTACCTCAGTATTAGGCTTTGCAAGACAGCAGAAATCAAGTGCTCTTGTCAACCGTTTTTGTTGAAGGCAGTGTGCCAAATACATGATCCCACAGGGTCGAAGTTATTCCAAAGCCCTTGGTTTGAATCCTGAAGTGATGGTTCAGATGGTATTTCTGAGGTACAACAAAAGGTTGTGTTAATGTACCATGAGACAGAGTGGTTGGTTCAGCTTCAGAATTCAGGATGAAATAAGACACCTTGAGATGTTTTGCAGGATCTGATGACGGTTGGCCATGATGCAAATAGTAGTGTGTGCAGTCATACATCACATAACCCAACAGGCCACCTCCAAACAAGCCAGGAGTGGTAGACGGAGTCGAAAACAGTTTGATCAGGTTCCAGAACTAGATAAACAGTTTGAGAAAAAAAATTAGAATTGTCAGTGTCGAAAAAAAAATGTTAACAACGTTAAAGCCTTAAAGGACATCCTGATTAGCTTGAAAATGTACAGCATCAACATACAGACAGGCCGTTTAAACAAGCTCGAGAAAACGGATCAGGATGCAGCATTGAACAAAAAATAGAAAGTAATTTCACATTAAATTTGTGGATGTCTGAAATTTGGGAACAATAGTAGTTACTCTGGTAGGTCAAACACAAGGAAGGTTATTTACCGGAAAGCACAAAATAGCTGCGGCAGCTGGTGGGAAGACAAGTCGAAGTCCATCCATGGGATGCTTGTGATGGCATCCGTGAAGAAGATAATGAGCTGTGTTTGCCCTGCCACACATCAAAGGGTGGTGCGATAAGAATGATGTTCAACTCTTAGAGTTTGACTTGAACAACCACTGGCATAAGAACTTACCAGTAACTTTTAGTTTTTATGTGGAACAAGAATCGGTGCAATACATATTCGATCAATGTCCACAGAAATATCCCAAACACAACCATCATAGCTACCCCTGTAATTGTATGGCCCATCTGGATACAAGTACTCAGACACCAACAGACAACAGGCAACCAGATAAGAGGAACAGCCCACCATTTCGTGCGTGTCAAGAACTGAACAATGAACCATTCGTCAGATAGAATGTTCAGGGTTTGAGATGCTATACACTGCAATAAATAGAATGCATTCACCTCCAATACATCATTTTGAAAAAACCGTGGCCCTTCCTTGCTAACAATCGGCTGGTGAACCCAGTCCTGATACTGCTCCTCTAGATGGCCAACCTAGAAAACTCAGAAAAGTAATTGAAAACAATAGTCAGAGACCTGTTTTTCATATGCTGCCAGGCATCAAATCACCAATAAAAAAAATTAGGCATTTGGGAAAGACAAGGATCAAGAGTGACAACTGAAAGGTGTGCATAGTACTGACATTATGAAAATTAACTGAATCACCATGTTCAACCATGTAAATAATGGCAAAATTCTAGAATGTGTTTCATATATCAACGTGAAAAACACACAATAGACATCAGAAGTTAATAATAATCAATAACACTTGTAACAAATGAACTCTTGGTTAGATGCACTCTAGGAAGCCAACTAGAGATTAGCTGTTCTGTTGGAAACCCATCTGTATATCAACTTTGATATAGGTACTGCTGGTGTAAAAAAAAACATGCATAAAGAAAGGATTGAAAATTTGCTCTACAGTGATGTTGCGGCACTACAAGACATAATTGTGACGCGAACACACAATAAAGATCAAATTTCTATTCAGATAAAACTCAAAGAAAGGCAGAGTTATGCTACCTGGAATACAAGAGGCTTGTCCAAATCAACCGTAAAGGCTGCTGCAACCATTTCCTTGGAATGCGATGGCTGTGATAATCAAAAGTTAAAGCACGAGTTATAAGGGTGTTGCATTCAAAATTCAAGAAATTTGTAAGTAACAGGAATTATGTTTGAGACTAACCACCCAAGAACCTGAAAGATAGAACTACGTGTGGAACTAGTGCTAGCTATGTTAGTGGTGGGTACTTTGTCAAAATATGGCAGTGCAATTGAACCTCAAGTGATTCCAGACCACCATACTTCAACATCTGTGTCATGATCTGGACCCAGAAAGCTCTCAGTGTGCCCAATATTCAACTAGTTTAGCAAGGTTCTTGGCCCACTACTGCTTAAACAAGTAGCAAGTGGACGCGATGCCCGCTATTACTAATCTATCAGGTTCTGGGGCCCCAAAGGCCAAAACCATGTTTTGTGGTGACATTTTAGGCCTATTACCTATATCTCAAGGTGTACCAGAGCACCAAAATCGGAAAAATCAAACAGTCCAGGACTCACGATCTGGCCCGTCCACTCAAAATATCTTCAGAGACAAGAGCACATGGCACAAGCTTTTGCCCATTATTATATTCTCGTGCAATTTGGCTCTGTATTCTGATCAAGTTGAGAAAGAATACAAAAGAATCACAGCTAAGAACCATGTGTAAGGCATCCCACTGGAATCAGGGGGGAAAAAAACTAAAAAAGAAAAACTGTGTGCTGCCTGGGGCTCAATAAACCGCTGGTGGGTAACC
Organism: Paspalum vaginatum; assembly: GCA_030272315.1. NCBI lineage: Eukaryota > Viridiplantae > Streptophyta > Magnoliopsida > Poales > Poaceae > Paspalum > Paspalum vaginatum. The sequence goes on from CM059019.1 coordinate 42,339,314, forward strand.
GCATCATGCTAAAAATGGTACAAAGGCGATCCCTGCATCAATTGTTCAAACAGGCAGGATGATCACTTCAGACTAAAAACCCAAATGAACGGTTCAAACAGGTAGTGAACCACATAGAGGAGAAAAAAAAAAGTGAAATCAAGAATCTCAAGATATGGCATATATACAATCAAGGCACAAATGCCATGAACAAAAGCTGGCCATGTTGACATTCCAAATGAAAGCGAGCACTGGATCAAAGCTTGCCAGATGCTTCTCCTAGTGTAAACTGAAATAACTCAAAGCATCTATGATCTATCCGTAGTTCAGAGACGTCAGACACTACTGCACACCCCTAGATTCTTTTCTCGGAGCATACTCAATCAAATAAAAATTCATATACTCAAATCAAACCAAATTTCATCGTGCAGATGGCTTGGGAGAACCCGCATTGTGTTTACGAATCCAATCTCAGAGATAATTTCACCCCAGATGCACACGAAAAAGGAGCGCATGGACCCAAATCTCGAGCCAAGCCGCCGCCTTCGAGGTCTAGAGGTGGTCAATGCGGTGCCTAGGTAGGACGGATCTAAACCCCCAAAGTCCGCACGGATCTCGGACTACGGAGACCCAGCGGAGGTCCAGGTGAAGAAGCCGAGGAGGGAGAGCGAGACGGAGGAGATCCCCGGGGAAGCCAACTCACCTGCGGCGCAGAGGGGCAATGCCGGTGCCGGAGCCGCCCGCAGGTGGTGGGAGCGCGAGGACGGCGGACGCGTGCTTTCTTCGGAACCGGCCGCGCGCAGTAGGAAGAGAAAGAAGCCCGGTCCCTCGCCTCCCGCTCGCCACCGGCGCCGCTGCTTCGCCTTGGGAAGTGGGAGCTCGGAGAGAGCAGGGGACCCCAAAGGCGCCGGCTTTTGTATACACGACGGCGACGGCCACCACCACGAGTCCACTGGTACTTCAGTTGCTGCGGTTTTTAGATCGCTCGGACTGGCTCTCTCCGACGGCACAGTATTTTTATCTATCACTATTCTAATTATTTCTTTTTTTATCTACTCTATAGCCTACGGTACAACATTTATATTAAACAGTATCAAACAGTATTTTGAGAAACCCATTTGAAACACCCTACTAAAACGATAGCTTAGTCCACTAGTACTTCAGTTGCTGCGGATTTTAGATCGCTCGGGCTGGCTTTCTCCGACAGCACTCTTCAGATACTTTTCCCTATCACTATATTAATTATCTCCTTCTCTATCTACTATATCTACAGTCTACGATACAGCATTTATATCAAACAATACCAAACAATATTTTGAGAAACCCATTTGAAACACCCTACTAAAACGATAGTTTTACGGTGTTGTTATGTTTGCCCCGTCCCCATCCCCTAGGTTTTTTTTTTTTTTATAAGAGCGAACTTGCTATTGAGCCAGCTCTGAATATGCTGCTATTCTTAGCAGTATTGAGTTTGGGTTCCATAGATGCCCAAGGCTCCAAGCAAAATCTTTCAGCTCAGGTTCAGAAATGGTCAGTGAGGTTGGTAACCATGTCCTCTCTCAGAGTCAGAGTTTCCAAGACGAGATGTACGTACACACAAGACACGGACGACGGAGTGCCAAAGCACATTAGTTTTTTTTTTTTTTTGATGAAAGCAGAGTCCACGGTTGTCAATCTTGACAGAATGCACAAGCTGTACTGGCACTCATGGCATGATGAGAAGGAATGGGATGAGCAGCTAGCGGGCACGATGGGCTTGGAACGATTGGACCGGGCCTAGTCTTGTATCACTACTGGCCAGGCCTTGCTCCCAGAATTAAACAGCCTTCATCTGAGGTTCAGAAATACCCACACTGGCTGGCTGTTGGTGTGCATGATGATGTACTAGCATAGTAGCAGTGTGCTCCAGTAGTATGGACGGAACTGCACGCAGGTTCAGAGACACGATTGAACAAGGCAATTTCCCGGAAGGAGAAAGCCTGAAACCCACCCACTGTCACCATGCAGATGCAGGCACCGCATGGTCAACAACGTGGCAGGCAGGCATAGCATGCTGATTGATTGGAATTCTCAGGATATCAACCAACATCCTCCTAAACAAATTGATTAAAGCTGACACAGATCTCTCTAACCAACCTCTCAGTTTTGGCTATGTGCCTGCAGTGGCCACGGACTGACCACGCATGCATGCATATGTGTGCATCATTGAGCACAGAACCAACGGATTCTCTATAAAACCATCGACAAGATCTGTTTTTTCCCCTCTTTTTGGTTCGAGAGGAAAATAAGAAATCTGAAGGATTTGCGTTCGGTCCGCGTGGTTTGGTTTCCACTCGGATCGATCGAGGCAAGTGCGACTATCTGTCTCCGCTGGACACCCCCGAGCTGCCAGCCGCGTACGGCACCTGTCGCTTGGCGGACGCGGACGGCAGGGCAGGCGGCGACACGCCCAAACAGGCGAGGAGAGGCGGCGCCTGTCTGCTTCCACGAGGTCCTCGTGATCCACTGTCGTCCCTGCAAGCTCGCCTTGTCCGCCAGAGAGACGGCCATCCACATCGCTCCGGTTACCATGTTACGTCGCGGCCTGCGCAACCACAGGCTCTCGTCTCGGCCTTCCGTCGCTGTCGTCGGGGAGCCCGCTGTTCTTGTCTGCACTGCGCATCAGCTTCCTTCCCTGCAGGAATCGTCGGTCGGACGCCGATCAATCGAACAGCAGAGGCTCACAAGTCAACAAAGCAACAGAGAGAGCCACCAGTTTGGTTTCGTGGTCGTTTCATTTCACTTCTTATTCGGATTCAAGAAGGAATGCGTTCACAGTTTGCAAAGTAAAAATCGAGAAACGTGTGTATGCTTCAGCCCTCTTGTGTGTGCGTGATTTACAACGAACGAACGAAAGAACAGAGAAAAAAAAATTCCCTCCTGCACTGCAAGCTGACCCCTCGGTTTCGGGGGAACCTGAGCTGAGCTCTGAATTGGGGGACCCCAACACCGCGGCTGCTGCTACCTCAGATCACCACTAGCTGGTGGTACTGGGTCTGGGGCTCTCTTGACTGATCGAGCTGGAGGAGAACACGGCGGCGCAGAGCACAGTCAGCGCCACCGCCGGGAGCTTCCCGGCGACGAGGCCGACGAGGATGACTGGGGCGACAGCGGCCAGCGGCAATGCGCCCACCCGTCGGCAGTTCCACCTCTCGTCGTCGTCGGAGACCGCTGCCAGTGGTGACGGCGTGGTCCCCTCGGCGAGAGCGGGTTCCGTCGTCCCAACGGGCACGGCGTTGACCTCGCTCGCGACCGGGTGCTCGCTGTGGCGGGAGTCCTTGTCCATGGGCGGCTTCTGCAGCTTCTTCGCGAGGAGTTTCCGCAGCGACCTCCTCCGCTTCTCCTTCCCCTCCGGAGTCACCGACGCACCGTCGCGGCCGAGTTCGCTTCCCCTGTCGGGCTCGGAGTCCGCGCAGCTCGGCGGCCTGGGCGACTCCTCAGCCTCCCGAATCGGCGAGACGTGGCCGCGCACACCCAGCTCCTGTACCGTCTCCGGGTGCGGCCGCCGGGGGGACCGGGTCGAAGCGCGCGACCTGGCGGCAGACTCGATCCAGAGCAGCGCCACCGACGCGAGCGTGGCGGCGGCCACCAGCAGCTTGCTCCAGATCAACAGCAGCGCGAGCGCCACGGCGCCGCCGACCGCGAGGAGCTCAGGGCGGACGCTAAAGGCCGCGGCTTTGGGGCTGGGCGGGGCCGCCGGCGCCGGCGCCGCAGAATCCTCCTGAGACACCGGGAGCTCGCGCCTTGACTGGGGCACCGGCTCCGCTGGCGCGGGGGACGGCGGGGCGGCGGCGCGGTGGCGCCTCCTGGGGTTGTGGAAGCGGGCGTGGTTCTTGACGACGAGGTCGGCGAGGGAGGTGGGGAAGCCGGTCTGGACGGGGAGCGGGCCCGCGCGGGCCGGCGGGCGCAGGGACGCGAGGAGGCGGCGCAGGCGGCCGCCGGCGGACGGGCGCTTCAGCGGGCTGCTTGGCATCGCCGGTGGCGGCCGGCTCCGGCGAGCATAGGAGGCCTGCGAGGGCGGGGGATTTTGCGCGTGTTTGGTGAGACCGTGAGAGCGGGGCAACCAAGTGACGGAGTGAGAGATGGCTTTGGACTTGGTGTGTTTTAAAAGGTGAGAGCGTGTCCCTTGGCTGGTTCGGCCCCGGTGAAGAAATCAAGGAATCAATCCACGAGTGCGATGGCTAATTTGTTTCCTTTTATAATAAAAAATGAATGCCCCCCTTTTAGTTTGGAAGTAGCAAATGGAGCTATGGAAGAGTGATTAGAAAGGTGACATTTTGAGGCGAGATTTAGGGGCAGTGTTAACGTGTGACAGCTTGTGTCCGTTTTCCTCCTCTCCAGCTTTCCTCTCTTGCCTGTGCAAGTGAGGACGATCGTGGAACTGGCGATAAGTCATTATTCCACTGGTTTTTTTTTTTGAGTCCGCCGATAGCCGACGGGTTCGTGTAAATCGACGAGCAAATAGCGAAGATGATCGATCAAGAATGCAGAGTACGACACGCAGATTTTACGTAAAAAACCCATCAAGGCAAAAAAAAAAAACCACAGACACCAGTCAACCACACTTTCATTATATTTAGAGTGTTTACAGGAACGCCGCACAGACGGCGGCGGTTTACAAGATGGCGATAATAACCAAAACCCCTAATCACGGCATTATAACATGTACCATACCGCATGGGCTCTGCTCCCCCCTCCCCGCACCCCTAGGGCTCCGCTACGCTCCCAACCCGGCCATCTCAACGGGATTTAGATCACAACTCAACCGTTCGGAGCTGGGACCCTGACCTCAACCCTCAGAGGCAATTCTTTTTTCGAAAGTTATGGGTCCATTTTGCCCGATGACATGACGTAATTGTATCAAAAGGGCCAATTCCGAGCCATATGTAGCAATACAACCACTCAGGTGGGGGAGCCTTTCCCCCTAGTAAAAAAAAAGTTGGCGTGATAGAGAGGGGGTCGCGCGCACGCGATGTCCAAGCACATGACACATGTATAACACGTGGAGTTTAGTTGAATAGAATTTAATTTATAGAGGAAGTGTACATGCATTTATGTGTAGAAATTTGTGGTCAAGCTAGATAAATTTCTTCTAGAGGCTGTGGTAATGCTACGATGTGGTTGGGGTGTTGGATCAGTTAAATCGCATTCGCCTAATAAATATAGACATGGCCGAATTGCGTGCTGCTAGAAGGCATGGAAGATGCTTCTTCTCCGTAATTAATAAATAGAGAAAAAGAGTTACTTTCAATCCTTGCGATGGGTGGTCGTAATGGCTGAAAAGGATACATATCGCTCTTAGTTATAATAATATACCACTGCAAACGTTCTCCTTGATCGTGTCGTTGTAGGTGTTCGTGCAGTGTGCGCATACTCCCTCCACGTTCGAATTAGTTGTCGTTTTAAAACTTTGACTACATATAACTTTTATATTATTTAATTTTGAACTGTGAAAACCATATGTATAGATTTGTCTTAACAAGTACTTATTTTCATAAAAATATAAATATTTATAATATTTATTTATATTTTAGTAAAAAATATTGTTTATGCTTTGGAGGTGCATCGATCTCTAAAACTATGACTAATTCGGACGTGAAGAGTAATGCAGAGGGAGAAAATCTAGCATGCATACACGTCAACAGCATGTGCATGAAACGCGCGCTAGCTAGCTAGTGTGCACGCCTTTTGGTGGTCTCTCGTTTGTTGGTTGGTTGTGTGTCTCGTTGACCAATTCAAGCAGCAAGGGCCGTATCTTGTCCAAAAGCATTCCGCGTCTCCTGTGGTTGGTTAGGTAGATCATCCACTACTACTGCATGCCTGACCTGTGGCGATCGAGCACTGCTGAACGTACATAGAATAGAGGAGGGATGGATGGCCGGCGTCTCGCCTCGTGCTCTGCCATTTGCCAACTGCAGGCAGCTGCACAGCAACACCGCCACACCGGCGACCTGTGCCTGTGGCGTCGTCACTTGTGATCATGCATGCATGCATGTATGCCGTCATCAATCAAGCCGACAGGAAAACAGAGGCTGCTGGCACGCAACGCACACAATGTACTGCCGGTCTGCCGGAGTATATATGCCTGCTGCCGGTTGATTCCGTTGTTTGTCGTCCCCCGCCCCGGATATATAGCTTCGGCTTTTGCACGCGCTTTGCCATCTGCAGCTTATAATTTCTTCTTCACACACAGCTCAGCTCAGGTAGGCAGGTGAGCGCGTGAGACGAGATTGTTTGACTAAAATTTTTCCAAATCAACTTTTTGGGCTGGGCCCTTTTCATTTGCGTGCCTCTGATGGCCTGTTTGGTTGGAGGGATGAAGAAGGACGAGATCATCTCAGGACAGAAACACTATCCAAAACCAGGGACAGCGTTAGGAGCCGTCCTATCCGCCCTTGGCTTCCTCACCCCGCCGGCTCCTCCACATCCATCGGTGCCGGGGAGCTCACCTTCCGTCCCCGTCCTCGACGACTGCTTGCCGTGCCTGCTCCCACCGAGCTCGTCCCCACCTGACCGCTAGTGAGCTCTCCCTTGCCCGCGCCGACCTGCCGGCAAGCTCACCCTCGCCCTCGCCCTCACCGACCTGCCGATGAGCTTTCCCCACGCTTGTCCTTGTCCGCGCCGACCCCCCGGCGAGCTTGCCCCCGCGTGGCGGCGCGAGCGGGAAGAGGTGCTGCAGGGCTGCGGCGGCGGCGGCAAGCTGGAGGAGCTGCGGACAGCAACGGTGGGGCACAGGAGGAAGGGTGGTGGGACGGCAGCGACACGTGTGGACAAGGGGCGAGCGGTTGGCCGACGGTGGTGGACTGAGGAAAAAGATGTGGCGTCCAATGACAAGAGGGCTCCACCAACGGACCTGTTAGCACTGTGAAAATAGAGTCCATCCTATCCCTCTGAGGACCTTTGAACCAAAAAAAATAGAGACTTCCCTGTCCCTTCAACCAAACACGTAAATGAGACTGTCCCATCCTAAAAACTAGAGATAGGGCCATCCCATCTACTTTGTCTTCCAACCAAATACTACATAATGCAAGCCCGCCCGAAAAATAAGTACTTGCCCCTCCTTGATCGTCTTCCTTTCCTTCTTTTTCCTCTCCTCCCACCTTTGATTTTCGGGTCCTTCATTTGAGGAATAAATAAAGTGGGCATGGCGTCTTCCTTGTCATCGTTACGGCCGGTCCCCAACGTTTAAACCTAAGGAGGATTCTTAAACCTGTGTGGTGGTGCCATATAGGCCCACAGAGACTTTCATGTCGTACGTCACCAGGTACACTACACTTATTTGAGTACTATACCACTTAGGTTTCTAGCTATTAATGAAGCATCAATCTTGGATTAATCACAGAAACTTATTTTTCTCGAAGGGGGTATGGATTTCACTAGCTCCTAAATCATGCCAAATTTAGATACATCCCCATTTTACATTATTCAACTTCATAGGACAACTGCTTTTTTTAGCTAAAAAAAAAAGAGAACACTGCTATCTTCGTCCTGTCGTTTGCCTTGTGCTGTATCTCGTTGCAATCAATTTTGTGCCTTCTTCACAGAGTGTTCGACCTACCTAGGCCTACGTACGTCGTCCCCATATATAGTACAGTACAATATACAACGCCACCGCATAGCTAAGCTAGATACGTGCTGTTGATGCATGCATCGTCATATATGTACATAGTAAAGTATCATCAAACTTTGCCGGGATCGAGCAGCCACGCGTAAACTATATAAATAGATAATAAAATAAAAAAAAGGCCTAACCAACGAACTAACTTGTGGATCGGATGGATAGATAGATCGTGCACGGCGTCTTGCGTTGTGCTGCTGCGACTTGCGAGTGATGAGTGGCTGTACGCACGAGCTAGAGGACAGCGACCAAGCAACAAACGCATCGCGCCCGGTTATAAATTTTTAGTTGCAAACAGGGTGGCGTGCATGCAGCACTGTACGGCAGCAAGGGATTTGATATAGATATAAAGGTACACATATGCATCCATCCAGCCATCCACCGGTCGTGCCATCGCGACATGTATGAACTGTTCTTTTTCTTTTGTGTGGGTGGGGTGTTTGCATGCAATATATATATTTTGGGTGCGTGTTTACGCTCAAAGAGAGTCAGGCATACCTACTAAGGCCTTGATCTATAATACTCCCTCCGTGCCTTAGCACGCTCCTTAATATATACATCAAAGTGTTTTAGTTAATATATGGTAGCGTACCTATAGGTTTGTGATCTCCGGTGCATCATGTTTAGGCTTGCTAACTGGTGTTGTTGCTGCAGAAAAAGATCTGGTCAACATTTTCAATATTGTATTCTGAATAGGCATTTTTATGATAGCAATGTAAGCATTTAAATAATATTTGGCAGGCATTTAAATAACATTAAGTAGGCATTTAGAGGAAAAACATTTTACTAGGCCAATTTAATATATACATCAAAGCGTTTTAACAGTTACGGGGTATGCTTAATTGGTAAAATTGAAAATACAAGGCAAGAGCAGCTGCCACATGCATAAAAATATGTCCAGCAATATGTCATTGGTCTGTATTTTTTTAATTCAGTATAATACTTATTGAATCAGTACGTATAAACCAATAGCATAACAAAAAAATAGAAAATGACAAAGTGGGTAGGTGGTTTTAATATCTGACAGCACAAAAAAAGAAAACCATACTGAAAGTGTAGTTCACAGTAATTAGAAAGTGCCATAACTAAAGTATATTGGAATGAATACTTATAATATATACAAAAATGCCTTTGAATAAAATTAAATTTTATTTGTTGATTGGACACTTCACGTCCATTTGATCCCAAAAAGAACCATGTAGTTGTCACATACCTTCTTGTGCTGTTGCCGACGACTTGTCCTGTGTGATGATTCAACATGATCTTTTGCCATTTTTTCCTCTCACCATTATCAGAAGAAAGACAACCTAAAATATAAAAATTACACAATGGACCAAATCAGAAATATAAAAAAGCACCACATCCCCTAGAAAACTCACCTTCAGATCAATTTGAAAAAAGCTCCGCCTCTGACCAAATCGACTGAAAAAGTAGCCTCTGTTTGGTGTAACCACGCCTTCACAAAATGACAAAAAATTAGTCGAATATGCTGTCATATAACAACACCTGGAAAAAATCCTAAATCTTAATAAATGAATGCAGTATATTATGTACCACTACTACCAGGTAATAAGGCGTACAAAAAGCCACAACACTGAAATATGGATTTCAGATTCAGTCATTTAGATCGATGAACCAGGCAAAAAAAATATGCACATAATTACAACTGATTTCTGAAAATTAGTTGAAGAGTTGAATCATTCAACAAAGCAAAAAGCAGAGGAGTCAGAGCTGTTGCCTAAAGCCCTGTGCGAGGGGTTGACGGGCTGGCCGCTCGTTCTCCCTTAACTGAATACTTCAGAAGTCTGATGTTCTATAGAACGAGTTCAGTCTAACAAGCTACTGGTTGTTTCGAAGACATTGATACCCCGAATGTTTCATATACATGAACTATACACCGATATAGTTCTCTGCATCGCGATGCGCCCACAAGTACAAGTGCGTAGAACGAGCATGACACTGAGACATTTGAAAATGAAAAAGGGGTAAAATCACCGACAGAGAGGGAATGCAAGTGGCAAATTATCTTCTTGCTTCCCGCTTCCTGCTGCAAGATCTGTGGTGCCTCGACAGAAATCGATGAATGGATTAGACAGAGATCATATTCACCTCAGAAACCCTGAGCATGGGTGATAACTATGCATCTTGTACCTTCGGTGGCAAAAACACTCCACTGCTTGTGGTCCATCGCGAATCTGTGCTTCCCCTCTCCTCTTCTGTGGCGAAAACACTCGACTGCTGATGGTCCGCCGCAGATCTGTGCTTCCCCTCCCCCTTCCATCAGATCGGATGAAGCATGTTGCGTAGAAAAAAAATCAGAGTTAACCGTCCGATAAAAAATCACAGCTCCTCAGGGTGACAAACGTGCAGATCTCTTGCCTTGAGTGCTGAATCGTGCTCTCCCTTTCGTGGATCCGACCTTCGTCCTTGGTAGAACTGTCAAAATCACCGAGTTTTGGTGAGGGTAGTGCCACGGTAGTGTGGTATTGTGTGGAGGAGACGACGAGAACAAAGGTGTATGTGAGAAGGAGAGAGAGAGAGAGAGAGAGCAGAAACGAAAATAAATCGGCGGAATGCTTGCGATGACATAGGCAAGGTATATTTGACCGGTGAGCCGTCCTACACCTTTGATCCAGACGGACGGCTCGGAGACGTGCGCGCGCCAATGCCTCTGATCCTGCGCGCTTGGGATCTAGCATTTAGGTAATAATATTAGAAGTGATTCATTTTTCGTAATGGCATTGTGGATAATTTATATGCAAATTAGAAATTATTTTACTTTATCTTTCATGATGGAATATTGGGCAATAATTTATATGTAGATTTACAGCTTATTTTAATTTATTTTTTATAATGACATGGTGTATAATCTATATGCAAATTTATGAGGTTATTTAATTCATATTTTATAATGGCATGGTGGATAATTTTTATGCAAATTTAGGGGGTTATTTTAATTCATCTTTCGTAATGGCATGTTGGGTAATTTTTATATAAATTTAGGGGTTATTTTATTTCATCTTTTCTAATAACATGGTGGGCAATTTTTATATAAATTTAGGGGATTATTTTATCTCATCTTTCATAATGGCTTGGTGGATAATTTTTTAGAAAATATACTAGATCTAATGGTTACTATTGTTAGAGCTACATGATGCATGGTCGGAGCACTATACGTAATGAATAGTGCAAAATGCCAAGGTGGACTATCAAGGGCCGGTTTGTTTAGCCCTTGTATTATATATACTTCGATTATATATTGTAGCTTGTATAATCTAGAGAGACGACAGAGATATAAGCTTATTAATTGTGTAGCTTATATTATCTAGAGGGCCTATTTTACAGCAATCCGTAAGTAGCCCAAAGTATTCCCTCCGTTTGTAAACGCAGGATGTAGTTAACTTTTTTTATAACTTTCATCATCCGTCTTATTCAAAAAATTTAGAATTTATCATTTGTCTTGTTGCGATTTGTTTTATTACTAAATGTAATTTGAGTATGTGTTTTTACATGTTTGAATATTTTTTAATAAAACAAATTATTGAATTTAATTTGTAGAAAAAAGCCTATTCGTTTAGTGTAGTACCCATGGCACTACTAGCCCACCAAATAATTAATCTAGTATACCATTATGAAGGTAATTACACGTAATCTTTATGAGTACATCTAAGAGATTAGGCATACAAATCTTTTGATCCTCCACCTCCACCATTATTGGATGATCCTATATATCTATATAGATGAAGACCACTCAAGTGTAAAGCTGCATCCACGTTATGCCACATCATCCACTAACATAACATTAGTTAAAGTTTTTTCCACTAGTATGCACTTAACATGTCATCCCACATCATCTATAGCCATCGGATTAACAAGTAACTTAATTTATCGTTGAAACCATCACTCATGAGACAGCAGCTCGGTTGATGAGAAGCCACATCTACCACTACGTCACATCCGAGGCCACCAAGCAGCACATGGACTACTCCCATCGGCATCAATGGGACACGCATATACGGCAGCGGCTGCTCCTATTCCCTACCCGTTGTGCTCCTATGCAAATGCTAATTGCCGATTAATGCGTCCACCATTGCATAATCTCTCTCAATATCCTATGCGCAATGTCCTCTTGCATCCGGTGATTTACCTCCCACCCCTACAACTCTTCCTAGCAGTGACAGCACAAAATGCAGTAGGTACTACTCCCATCCAAATTTTATTTTTCAATACAATGACCCTTGCTTGATGCTTTTTACATGTTTCAACTAGATTCACCCTGTCATACATGCATGCACCGAAGTGTTTGACGGAATTCCCCCATGCAACATGCGTTGAAACTGTTTGATGGAATGCACTCATGCATGTTATGTTCTTTAGTTCACTCTAAAGAAAAGCATCTCTGCACATGATTTCATTCCTTGGGCCCAAAGAAACAAACAATCCCATCTCCAACAACTTATTTCTTGCAATAGACTAAGTTTTTCTGCGTTATACAATTTATAGTAGTCAGCTTAGCTATTTTATTTCCGCAAACTCTGGTTATAGTTGGTTTTCTTCAATCTCCAAGTTAGCTCAATCTTTCTGCACTAACAATGTACAAGACTTGCTCATCGACTGTATTTCTTCATAGTCCACTAGTCTAACATCATTGCCACATGTTTTATTTTGTACTGATCAATTTCAGGTATCATCAATTGAAGTTTCATATATTCATGTACAATTTTGTTGCAAGTTATATATCGATTTTGCAACCACTCAAGTTTTTATTTTCAGAATCTTTAATTCCTTTGTTTTCGTACCAATACTGTGGCACTATTATTTGGGTGTTTTCATTTCTTTCTATTTGTTTTCCTTTTGCCCTTTCTTGGATGTTTGTGTTCAGATCTGTAGTTATGATGCATACTACCTTAGAAGGCATGTATAGATATAGATTGTTTAGAATTATTCAATGTGCACAGGAGTTAAACGACTAGGTGTACAGACACTCTCGGGAGCTAAACTTGGATTCGGTGTTGAATGTGCATGTAGGTTGACTAATTTCATATATTTGCTGTTTTTTCCTCCATATATTTCATATTGAGTTATACTGACCAAGTATTATATCTCAAATTTCTTTCAACTCTCAGGAAGTGTACTAATCATCGATTGGCCTTCCACGCACCCATGAGGTCATCCACTTGCACTGGCCCCATGTAAGCATGTATTGGTACTGCTAACTTCCACCAAAATTTGTTTTGAGAAAAATAGCGGTATTAAGCCATGCCCTAAATAGTTTACAATTTGACAGAGGATATGCTGGCTTCGTGAACTCTATTTATTTTGCCATGTCACATGTTTACGGTTAGAACAATAAACATGATTTAGTTGCATTAAGATGTCGACGAATATAATATGTATGTTGGCTTCATGAACGGTCATTATGCCATCTGTCTTGAATTGTTTACTGTTAGAACAATCTAAATCAAATTACTGCATTCATTTGTTTGCAAACACAACTATGTTGGCTTCATCGTCGGAATTCACTAGTTTATTATATTATATGACCAAGTTTACAAGCAAATAAAAAGGAAGAAAAGAAGGAAATCCTGCTTGGACGTTCTGAACCGTACGTCGTCCATTTATTTATTCATTCAAGGGACTGATTGCTGCTGGTGTTGGTGAGGTATCTGGCTAGGCGAAGGGTGCCTGGTTGTAGCAGTCCAAGTTGTCGCCGTAGGTGACGCCGAGGATGTCGCAGTAGCGCTGGTAGAATCCGATCCGGTCGGCGACGCGGGTGTCGAAGCCGTGGCCGCACTCGATGCCGCCGTTGATGATGTTGGTGGTGACGCCGTACCCCGGCAGTCTCCCCGCGGCCAGGTCGGCGGCGGAGGGGCTCCACTGGCCGGTGACGACGTCGTGGCAGGAGGGCTTGGGCGACTGCGGCGTCATCCAGAACCAGATGGCCGTCTTGAAGGACACGACGGCGTCGGCGGCCACCAGGTCCGGGTTGCCCAGCAGGTCGGCGGCGATGGCCTGGTCCTGGCCCGCGGGGCCGTAGTTGTAGTTCCAGGAGATCTGGATGGGGCCCCGGCCATAGTACTTCTTCCCGGCGGCGCAGGGCCACTGCGAGCTTGCGTTGCAGTAGGCGGAGCACGAGGCGCCGCAGTTCTCCTCCTTGAAGCAGTAGCCCCAGGAGTAGGGGCCGTCGGGCGCGGTGGCCCACCCGCCGGTGGTCTCGTGCGACGTCTGCGCCAGGAACGCCGCGATCTCGCGCTTCTGGATGTCGAGGCTGCCGGTGGTGGTGCCGAAGCCTGGGAAGGCGTTGGCAGCGGCGATGAAGGCGTCGTAGGTGTAGAAGCCGTTCGCCGGGCACCCCGCGTCGTTGCGGTGCAGCAGCATCTGGTCGAAGAGCGACTGCGAGACGATGGATGCGACGCCACCGGTGCTGCAGGAGCCGGTGCACTGGCTCTGGCAGCCGGTACCGCAGTAGTCGGCGGTGGAGCCGCACCAGCCCCACTGGCTGCAGCACTGGCAGTTGGGGCAGGGCGCATTGTTGGCCTGCAAGCCGCACTGCTGGGCGCGCGCGGACACGGCCAAGGTCGAGGCCAGCAGGGCCGCTACCGCCACTGCTCTTATCATCACGACCATCTCCATCTGCTGCTATAGCTTATAATCGATCGATCTGATATGATGAGAGTGTGTGCAGCAGTGCGTCCGATCCCGTCCTTATATATAGGCAGCCGGCATGCATGCACGATAACATGCATCTGTTTGCACATGTTACTCCCTTCCCTCTATTTTAGAGTACAACAATGTCAACTTCATTGTATTTGTATATGCAACAGCGTGCTATCTACAGTGCTTCACTCTGTTATAGTTATAGAAGAACTCGTACTATTAATTATGTCTATATATGCGCGCAAACAACACAGTACATTAATAATCACAATCACATGATGCACACGATGATCCATTAATCTCTCGTCCACCGACCCTTTGATCATGGCTGCTAGCAGCTTCCTAGCTAGGTACCAGGCAATTAAGTCAGAGTCAGGTGGGCGGCTAGCAGCTAGATCTTAATCATTTGCAGCTACGGATGCAGAGCCAAATCAGTTTCTAATTAAGAAGGGGAGATTGGAGAAGTGGCGAGCAGCAGCTAGTGTGAGAAGTATTGAGTGAGAGTCGGGTTGATTTCAAGCAATGTTTGGGTCAAAGTTCCATGTAGTAAAGGCAGTTTTGAGACATGTTTAGTGCGACTAAAACAATGCAATCAAGGGTTTGTATAACAACTTTATTGGCATGGATCTCCGGCCATGGTTCTAAATAAATTAAAAGCCATTTTACTAGGGCTCAAATTTAAGACACTTTTACTGCTTGTTTAAAAAGAAATGTTGGCAGGATTTGGTTCGAGCTTTTGAACCTCTTAGCATTTGATTTTGAAGACACTCAAAATAGCATAGTTTAAGAACATATCATAACTAAAATTTTTTGTATTTGATGTTTCGCGCATGAAAGCTTATCGATTTTGGCATGCTCAACCAAGCAACATGAGGTCTTGTATCTTTGAATAGAAACATTCCGACTTGGTGATTTCTCCGCCTATTTCAGGGTGTGCTCTATAGGTACCGTTAAGTTACAAATCAACATTAACATGTGTCTAAATCTGTGCAAATGACTTGAGATGTCCGAACACATCTATATCAGCGATGGTTATAGCAGATGCTGTTCTTGATCTCGATGGTGGGGACTGAGGACGAACTCATGGACGAGGAGGTACGGTGGGGCTTCCTCCAGCAGCTCCTGATCTATTGGGTCTAACAATCTTGTCCCTGTGTTTATTTGATGTGTGTGCTTGGTTTCTTTGTAATATCATCTTTGTAAGACTCGCTTGCTTCGCCTCTCTTATATGATATAGCAGTGCTCCTGCTTTCACTTTCCAAAAAAAGAAAAAAAACATTGATCAGGCGTGCGCATGCTAGGACAGCAGAGGAACGGTTGCTTGGGCAGACCCACACACCATTGGACAAAGGTGGGGGAAGGACGAAGAAACTTTGATTACCGGCTTTGATATTTGGTAGAGATAACAGAGATATATAAGTATCGATATATAATTGGTTGACGCATGGCTAAGTCGTCATTGGGAAAGGCAAGAACAGAGACCATCACCACAGACAGTATCCCTGTGCGTGTGGAAATAATACGATGTGTATGTATTATATATGTCAACTGAAAGACACACGTCACATGACCCATGTATTTTGAATGGTACACAAATGAAAGTTACATATATGCTGCGTGCGAACATGGTTTGACAACCTTTCAGAGCGCATCTTCTTATTCATACACATTTTATTCTTATAGGCCATAAGTATATGAAGTCGTATGCGCAAGCACAATGGCTAGCAAAACTCAAATACATATGTGTAATACATACTATGCCTTCATGGGCAGAAGGTGACCCGGTAGTTGCTGTTGGCACTGCACGCATGGGTCTTGCCGTCTTGGTATCGTCGGTCGGAAACTGGTACGCGTCGGGGCAGCTGTGCTCCCTGCACACCAGCCCGACGCCGGCGCTGCAGGAGAAGGCCATGCCAATGTTGAAGCCGTCGATCACCGAGATGTCGTAGAAGTCTGTCAAGATACTATCGGGCCAAGCAAGCAAGCAACAGGTGGGCTGGGCTACGGACTCAATCTCGGCCAATGGGAGGGACCACGTAAGAGATGGCATACAAGTACAGGAACGACGAGCAGAACAGAGCATCGAAGAACTGGACGGCATTTGGCGGCGGCGAGCTCTTGCTCGAGGCGGGCTTCGGCTAGATTTCTATCGTGTTTCTCTTCTTTGTCGTTTCATTCGTGTATCCAGAAACTTGGTTGTGCAACTGTGACTTCGTTAAGTTGAATTGAGCAATTGGGTTGTTAACAAAGTCCTGGGCGCCGCCGCCGCCGATGGTGTACATGTTACAGAATGTCTATGCGCACGTAGACAACACATTAATTACGAATAATCACATGCATGATCCATGGAATTAGCTAGCAAGGCAGCAGGTGGGAGACGAGAATAATGTGGAAATATTCTGACGCCGATCGCGGCTGCTATTAGCTTCCTAGATACCAGGCAACTAAGGCAGAGTCAGGTCATGGGCGGCTAGCTGCTGGTCAAATTTAACCTAACAGCATATTTCTCCATTCTTGCATGCACAATAAATTAAAACTATTCCGGGTTAGGGTAATGATCATGATGCCTCAGAGCATAGTCGCACATCGAGGAAGCTGAAGATTACACAATGATGAATGATTATTATTGGACTCATCCAAGGACGACTGGCATATTAGATAACATTGTGGAAGCAATAAATCAACCTAGAGAGGTCAATGGTGAGAATACAGAGCCTCTAAGTTTATGCCTATGATTTGTCGTACTAAGCACCCAGTAAGAGTTTGTTCCACTGTTAATAAGCACCCGGAATCAGCTAAGAGACATTATAGATGGCGGTGTTATTAGAACTAATATAACATAAATTGTCATTAAATCAAATCCCAAGTTTTGATTCTCCACACACACACATATATATACAACCACATACACAGCATAATGGATAGGCTTTAGCGTTCGCTTTTAGTTGGTCAAGTTTTAATATTAGCCATTATTAGCATAACCCATCGCATCATTAACAATATCTCAGAAATAATATAGTACACGAAAGATAAACTGTCATCATGACCATTAGTAATCCCATAGCCATAACAAGCCTTTTTCTTTTAAAACTCTAATCTGTGAAGGTCCAGGCCGCTCATGACCGTGAGTACGGCTGACATATCAATTTCAAACACTCTCGAGAGGTTAATCCCATATATTTACTACCTTAGATGAATCGGTAGGGTTTCATTACGAGACCATTACAAAGAATCTCTAGAGTGTAGCCGCCCGTTATAGGTTTCCGCTACCCAGACATAGAAGTCCCTCCCGAGGAGTGACTGGCTAACAAAATACCAAATAAACCAAACCGTACCCACTCAGGAGAGCGAGTCCCACACCCGTCAGCGCCTCTCTTACACCATCTTTCAGGTAAGCAAGCCACCCGTCTTAGTTCATCTAATTAATTGGTTAAGACTAAAGGCCATGTAGGCCTTGTAATTGTACGGTTTTCCTAGGTGGTCACTTGGTGAATCGATCCTTAGGGTGAAACGCTTAACAATCCCACATGCTCAAGCCTCCATGTTACCAAAAATCACCTCTTGTCATTATTGCATGAATTAATTAATCATCCATCACTAATCAGCGAGGATAAAATATTCGTTGAGTGCTAGCATTTGCTCTACACATCACAGCCCTCCCATAGGATGAAATGTTGACAGAAAAATAAGTGGCTAGTCATCCTTAGGTTGAGCATGCTTGGTTGTGCGATAAAATAAGTTTCTAAAGTAAATAGGATAATAGGTCAGAGAATACTTGCCTTTCTCAGAAAAACTTGCTTAGGAGCTTCCCAAGCTTAATTATCAGCAAAAACAGACGGCTCGTCTCCTACACGTTACATACACACAAGCAATAAGCACAAAGCAACTACAACAGTACATCAAGCAATGAAAACAGAAACTAAAAAAGATAAAGAACTCATCTACACTTTACTACGATTCCGCTGGTTCAAGAATTGCTTAAAATGGAGTTAAACCGCAAAAGATATGGTCCAAACAAGATTAAAGAGCTATTTTGAAATGAACTTTGGATCGGCAAGGACCGAACGGCGAAAACCAGGGGCCTAAACATAACACATCTGGACTGCGGGTTGAACAACGAAAAGCGCAGGAGCTCTTTTGAAAAAGTACAGGTGCTGACTGGTATTGACCCGGGGCGCGAGTCACTGCCTGCGCCTGTTTGATCTAGATCGGATGGCCTAGAATAGGTCGGACGGGACGGGGCGCACGAGCGAGCAGGGGAAGGTCAAGCGAGACGGAGCGCGCGAGCGAGTAGGGGAAGGTCGAGCGAGGCGGGACTAGGTCGCGATGAAGCGGGAATAGGTCGGGCGAAGCGGAGATAGGTCGAGACTACGGAAATAGGTCGGCGGCAACTGGCTAAGGGAAGGCGCGGCGAGTGAAGATAGGTGAGCAATTGCCGGTGATGTTAGGTGTAAACGAGAATGAGAATAGGCTAGAAAAGCTCCTCACCTCACGGCGAAGCTCTCGGTGTAGATAGGCTCGATGGAGAGGCAGCGACGACGAGTGGTGACAGGCGGTGGCGCTCTTGCGTGAAGGCGGCGGTGCAGGTGAGCAACACCAACGAAGGGAGACGAGATAAAGGTCGGGATTAAGCGTTTAGGTGCTCTACCTTGCGGCACAGCTCGGCAGAGGATCCTCGTCGGCGGCGGAGACTTGTGGACGCGAAATCCGGCGGTGAACTCCGGTGGCGGCGCGAGCTAGCTAGGGCGCAAAGCGGCAGCTAGGGTTGAGACTTTGGGGGCATGGAAGCCGGAACCCTCGCTATTTATAGCAGCGGAATCCGTGTCTTGCGGAGGAGGTAAGGAATGGTGGCGCGGGAAGAGTCCGGCTCGGTCGGGACTCTGAGTCCGCGGCGCACACACGAGCTAGGCAGGCAGGGTCACGAGGAAGGGGATGAACAGTGGCCCCGTGTGTCATTGATGGAGTGAGGAGTGCGCGGGCTGGACCTTTTGGGTCGTTACTGCTGTGGGGAGAGGAAAGAAACGGAAATCTTATCTATCTTCCACTAGAGTTTTAGTCAACTAATCTACTGATGTTTGAGATTGGTGCAGCGGACGAGATTTTCCGTTGCCGGGTTGACGTGACGATGCGTTCCGGGGCTGAGCCGGCTGGACACGCCGGCTCCATGCCAACTGCAGGCCTGCTAGGTCCGGTTCAATTCATTCGTTCCTGGCTTCCTGCGTCTCCACGCATGCAAAAACTGTACCAAACAGCTAGCAAGTGTCAGATGGTACACGTGTCTTGCGTATGGTTTAGTTTGGGTCTCCAATTTAAGCTCTAATATTCTCCTAAATTCCGTTAATCTGTTATAATATCCAATCTAATGCCATGTATAATTAATGGAATCAAATGAGATAGAATAATATTATAGTATACTTGTGTTTTTTCTTTTTAAAAGAAATCAACGTTCTTAATGCACAAGTTCAACATTTTATATATCTAGTTCAACATTTTATATATGTCATTTCAACACTGCGCATATAAAATGTTGAATTAGTTCATCTCAGATGTTGAATGAGGTTTCACATATTGTTTAGTCGAGTTTAAAAGAATGTTGAAGTACATATAATCGTAAAAGATCATATTCTAACAAGAATGATTAGTTTTATTTATTATAATAAAAAAGTAAAATAAAAATATTTGTTGCGTGATAATTAATATGCTTTAACAATTAGATTAAATGGGCCTATTGAGCTTTAAGATTGCTAAGCTAACCATCTTCCACATGATGGATAGGAAGTCCCGGAAAGAAAAGGGAAAAGGAAAAGAAGAGCCTTTCCAATTTTATTTGGAAAAGATGAAAGAATGTTTTGAAGAAATTAAATGACTTTTGAATTCAAATTGAACCTCTGCAAATCACTCAATAAAATATGCAGCAGCATGTATGCATCAATCAAGTTAGTCCTATAATCGATTTTACTTGATTTATTGGAAAACAAATAAATATTCATAGCGTCATGCCTAAATAATTAAATTCTAAGCAAATTAAATTAGTTGGTAAAAGATTTTCATGTAGCAAAATTAGGGTGTTACAATTACCACGTACCACTGCACAATAGGTAGATGATGCTACTCTTTTATGATAAGTACCATAACACCTCATTTTGATGCAAATATTGGAGCTTGGAATTTGGTTTTCTGAAATCGGTTGTTTGGTTGTGTGTGGAATTTAGAGTTAGAATCAGAACAGAACACAGTTCCTTAGTATTGAACTAAGTTGCCTATCCCAATTCAGAGCCTAGCCGCTCTATATTGGGCAAAATTGGATTCAGCTATCAATTCTTTCATATCTAAACAACATATTTGGTATAAATTATTTCTAAATACTAAACTGATTTGGTATTGCTGTATTGGTACTCAATTCAATTCCACCAACTCAAATATCTACATCTAAACAGACCTTGAAGGAACTAGGACTAGTTAGTGCCAGCCCAAACGATACACATGCCAGAAAGAGAAGAAGTATGGCTATAACTTTGGCCGATATGTATGTGGTGGATAACTTGGCCGATTTATATGATGGTACACTAATTGGGTTCTTATTGGATGCAATTAGGGACTATGTTAGCCAATTAGATTCCGATCGATTACCATGAATGAATACAGTTAAGGTCTTTGGCCATGATGATGGAAGAGTTATACTAAAAAGAGTTACTGATAATCGATAGATTTTGCGCACAAACATATCTAGAACAGACTTATTTGATGAGCAGCTTTAATTTAATTCGATATGTGCGCAACAGATCTGAAAATCGAATGCCATGTGAACATGTAAACAAGATCTGATCTAGCATCTTATTAGGTCAAACAGAACATAAAAGGTCCTTAACAGTGTGGCGCTCCTATGATGATTGACCGCGACCGGTGGGGGACTTAGCCGCGCATGCATCTGGCTTTTCGATCAAAGGGTCAGGTGGGACTATCGTGAGCGCCGTCCCCGTCGCGCATATGGTATTGTTGGCAACATTAGCAGTAGCCTGTGAGCCAACAAAGGTCGATGATATACTTGATGATGTGTTCCAAATTACAAGTCCTCAATGGCTTTTAAATTCAATGTTTAACCATTCATCTTGCTTATTCAAAGAAGTAGTATAGGTGCTAAAAAATATAGGTTATGTTTACAACACTATTTGTGCACTGTGTGTATAGTATACAGAGGGGATTTTGAATTTTAGACGGTGTGAGATGGTTAGTCTAGTGAGACTATCCATGCACACACATGCTATTTTTCTTCTACTCTAAAATGAATATTTCATCCTGATCAACATCATGAAATACAGCTGACAATTCTCTATACTTATGTTACTCTACATCTTGCAACCTATACCAACTACCACTTATTTTATTATTTTTTCTTCCTCCCTAACCCAAACCGACCGTCTCGTATCCGAGTCTCTCTCCCCACTGGATTTGTCCAGCGCCGCCCCTCTTCCATGCAGAGCTGCCTCTCCTCAGCCGGTGCCGCCTCCTTTGCCACCTGTGCCGCTGGCTACTGGGCCGTTGTGCCGCCGCGTCTCCCATCCACCTCTCTCCCCACTTGATCCTTCTCGCGCCGCCTCTCTTCTGCGCGTGTCGCCGCCCTCCGCCCGGAGCCACATCTTCTGCGTGCGTCGCCATCCCTCCACCTAGAGCCGCCTCCTCCTCCTTCTCCTCTGGCACTTAGATTCGGCTGCCTGCCGTCGCCCTGCCTCGTCTTCACCTTTCTTCCTCCCCTCTAGCCACCCGTCGCCAGATATCCTTCTTCTTCTGTGCCCCGCCTCCCTGCTTTGTCATCGATGGAGATTCGAGGCACCGCCTCGTTCTTTGCTCGTCTAGGCCCACCGCTCCACATACCTCCACGTCCATCTCATCGTAGGTCCGGCAGTCCTTTCCCCTCTTCGCCGCGCGGCGGGAGCAAGAAGGCCATTGGCCACGTGGAGGAGAAAGGAGAGATGGAGTAGGACAGCAAACACTCCACATTTGGCGCAAAAGGTTGGCTATGGGGAGATGGCGTAACCTATGCAGTCCCCCGCTGCAGCTTCCCCCCACTGTATATTCTACTGTAGTGCGCTTTAGGGTTCTTTATTGAGGATAGCCTGAGATAATGCTAAGTGCTAACAGCTCTAGATCGGAACTTCACCTATAAATAGGGGCGGATGGCTCGGTGAACTGCATGCAAAGTCCAGCTAGCGCAGCATCAATTTTCAGGTTCAAACACGTGATCGATCGATCCAAGATGGCGAGGCCGCAGCTGGGTGTCGCCTCCGTGCTTGCACTAGCATTGCTTGTCGTCGGAGCAATTCCAAAAGGTAGCAGTCGATTCATTAACATATGTATGTACATATAACGTTGATACATGATGGCAAGCCCATGCATATACATGCAACGAACTAACTAGGAGTGCTATATGTACTCAGGAGTGCATTCTGTCGGCGTGTGCTACGGCGTGAACGGCGACAACCTGCCCCCAGCGAGGGACGTGGTGCAGCTCTACCAGTCCAAGGGCATCAAGCTCATGCGCATCTACTTCCCCGACGCCAACGCGCTGAATGCCCTCCGCGGCACCAACATCGGCGTCATCATGGACGTGCCCAACGACAAGCTCGCCTCCATCGCCTCCGACCCCGGCGCCGCCGCCCAGTGGGTCCAGACCAACGTGCAGGCCTTCTTCCCGGCCGTCTCCTTCCGCTACATCGCCGTCGGCAACGAGGTAGCCGGCCGGGACACCGGCAACATCCTCCCCGCCATGAAGAACCTCAAAGCCGCGCTCGGCAACGCCGGCCTCGGCGACGCCATCAAGGTGTCCACGGCGGTGCAGAGCGGCGTCACACAGGGCTTCCCGCCCTCGAAGGGCACCTTCTCGCAGGGCTACATGGGCCCCGTCGCGCAGTTCCTGCAGAGCACCGGCGCGCCGCTCCTCGCCAACATCTACCCCTACTTCTCCTACACCTACAACCAGGCGCAGATCAGCCTCGACTACGCGCTCTTCACGTCCCCCGGCACCGTCGTGCAGGACGGCGACAACGCCTACCAGAACCTCTTCGACGCGCTCGTCGACACCATGTACTCGGCGCTCGAGAACGCCGGCGCCGGCAGCGTCGCCATCGTCGTCTCCGAGAGCGGCTGGCCGTCGGCGGGCGGAGACGCCGCCAGCCCCGCCTACGCCCAGAAATACAACCAGAACCTCATCAACCATGTCGGACGGGGCACGCCCAAGCGCCCATGGCCCATCGAGACCTACGTATTCGCCCTCTTCAACGAGAACCACAAGCCAGGAATCGAGACGGAGAGGCACTTTGGATTGTTCAACCCGGACAAATCGCCCGCATACCCCATCACTTTCTACTAGCTAACTAAAACCTAACGTTTTCAAGCCAAACCTTAATAAGAACCCTGCAAGACTGCTTTGCTTATTACAGATCAATTTGACGCATGCATGTTCCTATAGCTAGCGGGGTTAAAATTTTGGCGGTGGGCGAAAGAAAATTCCGAAATCGTATTAGAACTATGCATGTACTTTAAGCTTATTTTCTCCATCGTTTGTTTTGTATAACCATCCAATAATCCAATAAATGTGTTGCCTGATAACTTTTGTATATGTTTGTGGTGTCTCTAAATTTTCTTCCGAATTTTCACAAATTTCATCAATTTCGGTGGTGGATGACAAATTTGGGGCAACCAAGTTTCGGTGGTGTCCTACATAGATAGTCCATATCTTACTATAACTAATTGGAGGCTATTTTTGAGGCTTCCACGTTAATCCTCACTGGAAACGTTAGAAAAAAAGATAAATCTTAGAAATTTTTAAAAAAAAAAAGAAAAATCATTTAATGCCTAGCAACGGAGTTTCACACACAACACATAGCAGCAGGAGCGGTTTCGAATGTGATCTTAGTAGATGGACTATATTTTTAGAAAAAAGTAGTGCAAGTTTCATATTTTCTAATTTAGAATAAATCAATTATGATTTTTAGAGATGAAATATGATAATCTTATTTCTGAAAAATAGGAAACCACCTTCGAAAAAGTCCAAGTTTGACCGGTTTCTAATATTTCGATGCGCTTGGTGTCCAGTTCGTAGTTAAAGGTTAGAAATTAATTAGACGACTTAGTTAGTTTGAGGTTGTAAAATTGACTCTTCTCTTACTATGGGCTATTATCACCGTACATCTCTGTTGTGTGTTGGCTGTTGATTGATGATGTTCAGATGAAGTCGCGTGGAGGAGACATCTGATTGACAAGGAAGCCATGCATATAAGACGCTGAAACAACAACAACGATAATTCAGCACTGTTAGTTCACCTCTCTTAGAATTCTGATGCTTATGATCGCAGGCGTAGTTGACTATCCAATTAGCCGCCAGCGACGTTGTTGCCTGCAGCCTTGCGCACATGTATGTAGAATGTAGACTAGATCTTGCAGAGGGCAATAATTAACAACTCGGCACTGTAGTACTGTTTTGGCGCAAATTTCGGATCGTCGGAGATGAAGCAGTGAATGGACTGTGTGGTCTCTCGGTCTCGGCACCTATATATAATGGTCATTGCATTGGCCAGGCCATACACACATAGCAGCTCGTAGATCGATCATATCGAGCTACGCGTATACGTCCATTGACAGAGCCAGCCAGCTAGTTAGGTAGCAGCATTTGAGCTTACATCGATCGACCGACCGGTTGCCATGGCGGCTGCAGGAACCAAGCTGGCGTTGTCCGCGGTGCTGGTGTGCGCCGCAGGCGTCCGGCGTGCGCGCCACCTACAACTTGTACAGGCCCCAGACTATCAACTGGGACCTCAACGCCGCCAGCGCCAACTGCGCCAGCCACCTGGGACGCCGACAAGCCGCTGGAGTGGCGCATGAAGTACGGCTGGACGGCCTTCTGCGGGCCCGTCGACCCCACCAGCCAGGCAGCCTGTGGGCTGTGTCTCCTGGTACTACGTATACAAGAAGCTGATGTGGATCGATCATCACTCATGGTCATGGTCTCATGGATGGACGACGATGGATGTCTTGGCAGGTGACCAACCCGGCGACGGGCGCGTCGACCACGGTGAGGATCGTGGACCAGTGCAGCAACGGCGGGCCGGACATGTACTACGACACGGCGTTCAGCAAGATGGACACCAACGGACAGGGCGTCCAGGATGGCCACCACCTCACCGTCGACTACCAGTTCGTCGACTGCGGCGACAACTGATCACACTCCGCCTGTCCTGCCTCCTGCGTGGCAGCCGGCATCGTCCACATCAGCACATTATCTACTGACTACTACTACTGTGTGGGGGATTAAATCTAAACTGTTACGCCATTGTTAATTAGCCATATGGGCGGCGCCGCACCTCCAGCTTGGTGCGTCATCTAGGTACTATGGAAGCTAGATGGGCTCGCATGGAAATGTACTTCTCTTGCACCGGTGAGGTCCTGACCACACCGATTTCCATATGCCTCCCATGCTTACAAGCCAATGGGACGGCCCATGGAACTAACAGACATGCATGCTACTATAGGAAGAGTCGATGCATGTGAATAGGAATGGCCGCAATCTCGATCTTGGTCTGTCTATCAAGCAAGGGTATGTATGTATGGAGCAGAGGTGGATGGGGAGTTCAACAATAATGCTTCAGATGAGATGGGAGATGCAATATATATGTATAGTATATACGTACATGCTACTGATCAATAACTATGCCCTGCCTATCAATCCATCTATTTAATTCGACTTTAATAAGTACGCCTTCGGTCTACTTAAATAAAGGTGTATATTATATGCATGTACAGATGTTGCTTCAAGTTGTTTCATGGTACATTGATCGACCTGTACTGCCTCGCTTGATCATCAACATCTCGTTGGCGTGTTACAAGAGTAACATTTCGTTGCTTCTCATGCCCCAAATGGCCCACATCAAGAGGATTACAAGAGTAACAAGTTACACTTTACACAGCTTGTAGGCTATAATTGAGTAAAACAAGTTTCGAGCGCCAGACGTCAACAGTCCACCTATCCACCAGAAGAAGAACGGGTCGTATAGGGACTTGAGAAAGAAACGAACGCTGAGTAGAGATGTACTCTACTCTCTTATCCTTATCCACTCCCCATTTCTCTCCTTTGTCGTACAGCCTCATCCCTAGCCCGCTCTCTCCGCCCATACACGCGGTAACTGTCGGAGACCAAGTGTTACAAGGAGCTATGCTGTTATCAACAATGAGGACCCATACTAGGCATGGGGGGTGGATCATGAGCCACTACAATTTTCACACAAGTGTATCTATAAGCGAAGCGTATTTCATGCTCCTCTTGTAGTCACCATCGTCCACATGGACTTCGACCAAATCCCTCCCGCAGAGGCCAGAAGCGCCCGCCTCGACCGTGGAGGCCGGGATAGGGGGCGGCGCTTCGTGCGTGGAGAAACAGGTACGCTGAACGCTTGTAGACCTGGTCTTGTCCGTCACCATGCGTGCATGACCACCGACTTCCAGATGCCTCCCATGCTTAATTAGGACTAATAAGCTAGGAAGAGTTTGACGCATGTGAATAGGGCAGGAGGCTAGGAGTTTGTCTGTCTATAACAAAGATTTCCATATTATATATATATGGAGCTAGCAAGCAGGCGTGATGGGGTTAGGATTTCAATGAAGAAGAAACATATATATAAGATAAGAATGCTTCGGTTAATATAAGAGTAATGGCGATAAATGCAACACATGCATATACAGTATTCATGTCTCCTGGACGTACGATCCATCAATTTGAGTGATCTTTACTACGAAAATGTCGAGGCTGGCTGCCTAGTTGTTTAAAATTAGTGTAATATATAACTGCATGTACAAAGGTTGGTTGAGGTTGCTTCTCTAGGTTTCTTTCTTGCGGATTTAAAACCCGAGAACCCACCACTAGCGAGTACTAGGTATAAAGGTCTTAGCATTCGTATAGATCTAGGAGAGGGAGGAAGAGAGGGTTTCACCTTCGGTGCCGGGGAAGGGCGCGACCGGTGGTCCATGACCAACGGAGTTTCCTTGCTCGGTGCGGCGGCGGTCCTCCACCTCCTTGTCCTGCTGCTCCTTGAGGCGGCGCTCCTCCGCCTCCTTAGCCTCCTGCTCCCTCCTCTGCCACTCCTGCTCGGCGGCGCTGCTCTCGTTGTCGTTGGCCATCGAGTCGGCGGTGACGGGCGGCGTCGGGCGGTGACGGGCGGCGTCGGGAGTGGCTCTTCCGGTCACTAGGTGCGTCGGGAGATCGGGTCCCTCGGTGTGTTGGGCTAGGGTTTAGCGGCGTACGGGTTGCGTTGGCGTCCGCGCCGGCCCCTGGGCCCCTCTTTATATAGCGCACTGTGACCGGGGGCCACAACCAAAAGAGGATCAGGGCGTGTGATCATCTCCGGATCGGTCTTTTGACCGTTCCCAAGATCAAACCCAACATTCTCCCCCTTTGATCTCGTCTTATTATGTCTTGTCAGTTTTAAAATTCATTCTGTGCTTTGTCACTTGATAGATCAGTATACTGAGACCAATGCGTTCAAATTGCCAGTTACGCACAATTGAACTCATTAACTACAATACATCTCTCTATCTTAAAACCAAGCTTTCTGTGAGATGGTTGTTTCAATCAGCCCTCAATCCAGAATCATAGACCTTTCTGTAAACCCATGCCGGCTAAGTGTTTGTCAAACACTTTGGGTGAAACGCCTTTAGTCAGCGGATCCGCAAGCATTTCTTCAGTTCCTAAATGCTCCACTTCAATAGTGTGATTCTGAATTCTTTCTCTCATAACATAGAACTTAATTTCAATGTGCTTCGATGCACCACTAGATCTATTGTTGTGAAAGTAATCTACTGCCGACGAATTGTCGCAGTATATCTTGAGTGGTTTTTCAATGCTATCTACCACTCTCAATCCGGGTACAAATTTCTTTAACCACATGGCCTGTCCCGTTGCCTCATAACAAGCAATGATCTTAGCGTATATTGTCGACGATGCAACGATGGATTGCTTGCAACTCTTCCATGATACTGCCCCTCCTGCTAGAGTGAACACGTATCCAGACGTGGACTTCTTGGTGTCTTTACACCCTGCCCAGTCTGAATCTGAATAGCCTATTAACTGTAAGGCATTTGTCTTTCTATACGTCAACATGAGGTCTTTCATCCCTTGCAAGTATCGCAAGGCTTTCTTTGCAGCTGCCCAGTGAGCTCTTCCTGGGTTTGACTGGTATCTTCCAAGCATCTCGGTTGTGAATGCCAAGTCAGGTCGTGTGCACACTTGTGCATACACAATGCTTCCAACCGCAGAAGCATATGGAACCGCTTTCATCTGATCCTTTTCATATTCATTCTTGGGACATTGAAAATTCCCAAACTTGTCGCCATGTGCTATCGAAACAAGGCCTGCATTACAGTTATGCATGTGATACCTTTTTAAGACATTTTCAATGTATGTCTTTTGAGACAATCCTAGCATGTCTCTTTTTCTTTTTCTGGAGATTTGAATCCCCAGGACATAGGATGCCTCCCCCAGATCCTTCATATCATAATTCAAACATAGAAATCTCTTTGTCTCTAGCAGCAAATCTATATCGCTGCTAGCTAGTAGGATATCGTCCACGTACAAGACTAGAAAAATATACCTTCCGTTTCGGAACTTTGCATAAATGCAATTATCCTCAACGTTCTCTTTGAAACCAAACTCTCGAATGGTCTCATCAAACTTCAAATACCACTGTCTTGAAGCTTGTTTCAATCCATAAATGGATTTCTTTAGGTGGCATCCCATATCTTCTTTTCCTTCCACGACAAAACTTTTGGGTTGAGCCATGAAAACATTTTCATTAAGCACTCCATTCAGGAATGCTATCTTTACATCCATTTGGTGTAATTCCAAATCAAAATGAGCAACTAGTGCCATGATAATTCTGAAAGAGTCTTTTGACGAAACGGGTGAGAAGGTTTCGTTGTAATCGATTCCCTCTCTTTGAGTGAAGCCTTTCGCCACTAATTGGGCTTTGTATCTTTCGATGTTCCCTTTGGAGTCTCTTTTGGTCTTATAGACCCATTTGCAACCTACTTTCTTTGCCCCTTTGGGAATCACCTCTAAGTCCCAGACTTTGTTCGTATCCATAAATCTCATTTCATTCTCCATAGCGGCAAGCCACTTGGATGAGTCAGGACCCCTCATGGCTTCCTCATATGTAGTAGGATCGCCCTCCAGGGTTATGTACTCACTAACATATACCTCGTAATCGTTAGGAATCGCAGTTTTCCTTACTCTTTGTGACCTTCTCAAAGGCACATTTTGTTCTTCCACTTGAGGCTGCTCCGGTGGTGGGTCATCGGGCACAATGTCTTGTTCTGGTTCCATAGCCTCAGTTGCAGCAGGAGCCTCAGGCTCAGGAATTGCAACAGGAGACGGAGACTCAGGAACCGGTAACTCAGGGACCGATGCAATTTCTGGTTCATTTATTGTCGTGCTTGACGAACCAACATCCACAGCTGGGGTCGCAACAACAGTTGGTTGAACTAGTGGTGCTTCCTCAGCCGGCATCGAGAAGTATGGTTCTTCCACCATTGGAAATGGGACATACGTCCTCTTTTCTTGAAGGTTCACTTCTCGAGGTGCCGTACCCCCGGATCATGTCATTTTCAAGAAACACTGCGTGTCTTGTTTCAACAAATTTCATGTGTCTATCTGGACAGTAAAATCTAAAGCCTTTTGACCTTTCAGGGTAGCCAATAAAATAGCAACTCACTGTCCTTTCATCTAATTTACCTTGTGATGGGTTAAATATCTTGGCCTCAGCTGGACAGCCCCACACATGCAAATAATTCAATGTGGGCTTTCTTCCAGTCCATAACTCGTATAGGGTCTTGGTGATTGGGTACCTGATTAAGTATATGAATAGCGGTTTTTAATGTCTCCATCCATAGACTAACTGGAAGAGTCGAGTAGCTTATCATACTTCGCACCATGTCCATTAAGGTCCGATTTCTTCTTTCTGCTACTCCATTTTGCTGAGGTTCACCCGGCGTAGAATACTGGGCTACTATCCCATTTTCTCACAGGAACCTTGCAAAAGGTCCAGGAACTTGTCCATACTGCGTATGTCGACCGTAGTACTCCCCCCCACGATCAGATCTTACGATCTTTATTTTCAAATCAAGCTGATTCTCAACTTCAGCTTTAAATATCTTGAATTTGTCTAACGCTTCTGATCTTTCTTTTATGGGGTAAATGTAGCCATATCGGGAGTAGTCGTCTGTGAACGTTATAAACGAGTCATAACCGTCCACAGTCCTCTCCGGGAAAGGACCACAAATGTCTGTATGGATTATGTCCAATACTCCCGAGCTACGCTTAGCGTTTTTCTTAATTTGTTTCACAAGTTTTCCTTTGATGCAATCAATGCATCGGTCTAAATCCGTAAAGTCTAACGGATGGAGAATATCTTCTTTTATCAATCGTTCTATCCTCCCCCTCGAAATGTGGCCTAAACGACAGTGCCATAATTTCGACGAAGTTTCTCCATCGTTTCTTTTACGTTTCTTTGTCGTAATCGTTTCAGGTACAGAATCGGATGCATCAATTTCATTGACAACATTGCATTGGGAAAGCAAATAAAGCATATCTCGTCGGATGGCGAGACCAACATCCTTATTATTACAACGAATAACACACTTATGATCCCCAAAATGAAAATGTATCATCTCATCATCAAGTCTAGAGACAAAAATCAAATTCCTCTTTAAAGAAGGAACAAAAAGAACATCTCTCAATAACAGTACAAAACCATCATCTAATTCTAGAGAAAGATCTCCAATGGCTTTGACTGGGGCTTCTTTTCCGTTAGCTACTCTAACGTTTCTTCTGCCTTTTTCCAGCATCCTCCTTGTTCGGAAGCCCCGTAGAGAATTGGCAACATGTACAGTTGCACCCGAGTCAATCCACCAAGCATTAGTGGAAAAATCTAAGTACAGGGATTCATCAATAAAGGTCACTTGATCTGTACCTTTTTCTTTCTGGACGAGAGACCTCAACCAATCTGGACAATCCTTCTTGTGGTGCCCTTATTGGTTGTAGTGCAAGCAAGTGTTGTAGGGCACAGGGAAGAATTTGTGAGGATTCTTCCCCTTGCCATGGTTATGATTCACTGTAGGGGGCTTGCTGGAGGACTGTCCAAGATCACCCTTAGGTCCTTTCTTGAAGACTGGTCTGGAGTTTTTATTCAATTTCTTTGACTGATGCGATGCATAGTTGAGGGAGTCACTCTTGTGACTTTTGAGCCTCTCTTCTTCTTGCAAGCACACTGAGCCATCAGCTGATCAATTGTCCATCTATCCTTGACAGTGGTGTTGTAGTGCACATGAAAGGTTTCATATTCTTTTGGAAGTGATTTCATAATCATGTGCACCACAAAGTCCTCAGGCAAATCTTTGCCCAAATACTTGTTCAGCTTGACGGTAGTGCTAGTTATCTTTTGAATGTAGGCTCGCACTCCAGAGCTATCACACCTTGTGTTGGTCAAATCATCTACCAAAGCGCTAGCATACGCCGTGGAGGATCCAGTAAACTGAGTCTTCAGTCTATCCCGAAGCTCCTTAGCAGTAGCACACTCTGGTATGGACCCCTCAATGGAGTCATCAATAAGGTGTCAAATAATCTTCAAACATTTATTATTTGAAATCTCCCACTTTCTTTTCTCGATGCTGTACTGCATCATCTTCTGCTCATAATGAGCATCGCCTACAGGAGGCTCAGTGGGTCTATCAGTCTGGAGTGAATAATCCAAGTCACTCAAAGTGAGCATCATGTCAATATTCTTCCGCCAAGAGGGATAGTTATTCCCCTTGAGCGGATCAATCTTTCCCATCTGAGTTAGCAGCATCGCAGCATTAAGCCCTTCGAACAATAAAACATAAATCAAATTAGATCTTGCTCAAAAGTAACATGAAATCCTCATGAATGAATTAAATCCACGTTGGTCGAATTTAAAACATGCATAAAATCGATCTCTGTTCTAGATTCATCGTTGGATAAAAAAAGAATAAATTCAGAAAGATAATCATGACTCATCATTAAATTTAACGTTGGTTAAATAAATAACGATAAAGTTATATATATTCTAATAACATGCATATCTCTAAATAATTATTCACGTTGGTTTCAAAGAATTCAGAGACAATGCACATTGAAATCATATCATCAGCAGCGGAAACATGGTCTAGATCAAAAATCTAAATTCTGTATATTTAACTCCAAGCACATATTTCTAATAATCATGCAAAAATCATTTATCAATAATCAGGTAATAAAAAAAATGCAGGGAAAAAGGAAAAAAGACCTTGCGCTCGACTCTGGCCGAAACGGCCCAAAAATTGGCCCGTGGCCGGTCCGGCGGGGGGCCTTGCGAGCCAGGCCAGGACAACTTGGGCCTAGGCCGCGCATCTGGCCCAGCCCAGCTGACGGCCGCGCGAGCCCCCGCCTTCATCTCCGCCGTCGATCGAGATCTGACGGCGGGCGTCCATTCGAGCGGGGTACATATACCTGAAAAAATCGGAGCCGGGTGAAGCCCTAGCTCACTCGTCTCCCTCCCCCGCGCCTGCTTTCTGTCCGCTGCCGCTCCCCTCCCCCTTCTCCACCGGAACTCCGGCGAGAGTGAGAGAGCGAGAAGACGGTGGCACGGTCGGCAGCGCCGCCCGCGGGCTTCTCGACGGCACGCGCGCCCACCCAAGGGTGGGCGCGTCGCCGCCGAGCAGCCCCGCGGCGGTGCGCTCTGTCACCCTCGCGGGTGCGCGTGCGCACAGGTGGCCGGCGGTGCGAGCGCCACCTCCTTCCTGACCGCCGGCGGTAGCGGAACGGCCAGGTAAGCCCTCTGGGCTCTCGATTCACGTGGGTTTGGGGAAATTTCTAGGGTTAGGGTTTGAATCCTTCCCCTAATCTTGTCATTTTTATTGAACCCGAGCCAAAATGGCTCAAGATCCGGTCGATTTGTCTTTGAACTTTGCGATTCTCGTTCAATTTTCTTGACCCATAGGCCAAATCACCCCGCTAGGGTTAGGGATCGGGCTCCGCCCGAGCTAACTGATACCAAATGTAGGTTTCTTTCTTGCGGATCTAAAACCCGAGAACCCACCACTAGCGAGTACTAGGTGTAAAGGTCTTAGCAGTCGTATAGATCTAGGAGAGGGAGTAAGAGAGGGTTTCACCTTCGGTGCCGGGGAAGGGCGCGACCGGTGGTCCATGACCAACGGAGTTTCCTTGGTCGGTGCGGCAGCGGTCCTCCACCTCCTTGTCTTGCTGCTCCTTGAGGCGGCGCTCCTCCACCTCCTTAGCCTCCTGCTCCCTCCTCTGCCGCTCCTGCTCGGCGGCGCTGCTCTTGTTGTCGTCGGCCATCGAGTCGGCGGTGACGGGCGGCGTCGGGAGTGGCTCTTCCAGTCACTAGGTACGTCGGGAGATCGGATCCCTCGGTGATTCTGTTGGGCTAGGGTTTAGCGGCGTACGGCTTGCGTTGGCGTCCGCGCCGGCCCCTAGGCCTCTCTTTATATGGCGCACTATGACCGGGGGCCACAACCAAAAGAGGAAGGTCGCGCCCCCGATCAGAGCGCGTGATCATCTCCGGATCGGTCTCTTGACCGTTCCCGAGATCAAATCCAACAGCTTCAAGGTTTCATTGATTCGAAGTGTCCTTGCTCAATCTCATCTAGTACCGTTATTAATTGATGCATGCAGCAGCGTATTACTAATTGCATGTGTGCAGGTTCGAATAATTAATTATGTATACAAGCTAGCACTTTTGTGTCGAACCTAATCATCTATATATGTGCATATTTCTATTCTAGCTAGGCCACTGCTGAGACACTTCGTCGCGATCGTCTCTACTTAACCAGCTGATCGATGACACACTCGCGACGGTGTGCGCACTTGCTCCCCGTGCGTGGCGCGTCCTAGCGTTTTTCTTAATTTCCTTGTCACGAGCTTGCACTCTCAGCTCGTGGCCAGCATGCATTGCAGGCTCCCTTGAGTATATTATGGAAGGTGTGAAGATTAACAATTACATCCGCGTGTAGGGATAAGCCAAAATTAAAGGCTAATGATCGAACAAAAAGTGTCCTTCGCAAATAAAAAGGTCAACACAAACAAAATCTATCAACTTAGAAATAAAGAGACTAATAATGCAGCAAACCAGCGACAGTCATGTCACGCGGAATATCTAACCAATAAAAATTCTAGTAAAAAAATAACAATATCTACCCACCGTTTCTGCCGTGTTCGGGGATGTTCCATCGGAAGTCTGTTTTTTTTTCACCGGCCAGATCCCTACCCACCGAAGCCCCCGGACTCCGAGTCCCAAATCCCCACCCACTGGAAAAAACCTAGGACTCCGACTCTGGAAATCCTCACCCACCAAAAAACCCCATGAGACCAGGAGACCTTAAAACCCCAGGCCAGCAGCAGCGCGACTCAGGCGATCTCCAACGCGTAGACGAGGGTGAGCGTCTGCGACCCCATTCAGCTGTGCAGCTTTGCCTCTGCCTCGCCTGAGTACGCCATGACGCCGGCAAAGAGGGCGATGAGCCGGACCGTGCTGCCGACGACGATGGCTGACAGGTGGTAGGCCGCGGCGATGGCAAGCAGGAGGTCCCGAGCGCCATCCTAAATCTCTCAGGGGAGGCGAGCGTAGTCTGGGCTACGAGGGCGGGTGCTGCGGGCCAGGTAGAACAGCATAAAACGTTGCAACCGCACTATACAGTGTGTGGCCATTCGTTTATTCAAACAATCTATGTCAATACCATTTATTTAGTTTTGGCTTATTTTATAATTAAATGTAATAATTTATGTATGGTCAAATGTGATGTTTAAAGTGAACCGTATCAAATGTTCAAAAACCGAAGAAGTGTATATATAGCTAGTAGATGACCTAGTAAATCATGGAAGGGGTACTTGCAGGTGATCGATGGTAGCAAGAAACAGGATCTAGTTTTCATGAAACAGCTATTGATCCTTATTACGGATTGAAATTAGTAAATTCAATTGGTCTATCAACGTTATACTCCTACCGTTCATAAATGTATGATGTGATTAAACATATAAATTTACAAATCATGGTTAAACTGATAAAACAAATAACAACAAATAAATGATTATGATCTTTTTGAAAAACACAAGGGATTAAGGTTTTGGAAAAAAGTCAGCCGTGTCATACATTTATGAATGGAGGGGTATATATTAATTTCCATTATTCATTCCT
Source organism: Paspalum vaginatum (assembly GCA_030272315.1). Classification (NCBI taxonomy): domain Eukaryota; kingdom Viridiplantae; phylum Streptophyta; class Magnoliopsida; order Poales; family Poaceae; genus Paspalum; species Paspalum vaginatum. The sequence continues at coordinate 42,374,858 of CM059019.1, forward strand.
CGTCATCTAGATTGGTTGATTTTTTTCTAAAACTTTGATCTCCGTCTTATATTTAAAAAAGTTTATTAGTTATCATTTTATGTTGCCATGAGTTCCTGTATCACTTAAGGTAGTTTGCTCATGACTTGTATTTTTATATGTTTAAGCAGACTTTTTAAATTAATTCAAATGATTAAAACTTTGAAAAAACCACGTTACATATTTAATTTGTGATCGGAGAGAGTACTATATTAGCTTTTAGCTTTTGTATCATTGCAAAAGCGGGCGAAGCATTTGATCGCGCACCGTACCTATACCTATGTTATAGGACACAACTTATAGATTTCAATGCTGATATACAATTAAACTGGTCGACTGCCTGGTAGCTATATATATATCTAGATACCGAGGAAGTCCTGAATGGTGGGCTGGAGTTGATCCATGACGGCCTTCCATCCGGCCTGCGTGGGGTGGATGTAGTCCCAGTACAAGTAGCTGCCGGGGCTGCTGCACACGCTGTACTGAGCTCTGCCGCCGGCGTCCTCCTGTCCACAGTAACCGCCGTTGAGGTCGGCGGCGGCACAGCAGGGCCTCGAGCCTGCATGCACGGAAATTATTAGACAACATATATTTATTTATGTATGTATAATATGTATGCGTATACGACGTACTTAGGGCACCATACCTTTCGATTGGGCGGCAACGTCGGCGAAGGCGGTGTAGAGATCGAGCAGGAGGACCTCGTCTTTCTCAAATTGCGCGTCCAACAATTTCTGGCTGAGGAGAGCGTTGTGCGTGGTGGCGATGGCGTTACCAGTGCTGTAGCAGCTGGTGTAGCTTGGCCTGGCCTGCCACGGAGTGCATCCGATAGGGGGCATCGAGCTCACCAGCACCTTGGACACGCCTAGGTCGCGCAGCTGCTTCACGGCGTCCACGATCTCATTGGTCACGTCCTGGATGTAGTCGTTCAGGTCGTGGGCGCCGGTGGTGTCATTGACATGCGAGTAGTCGTGGGCGCTGGCGAGGGAGACGAGGGCGACCGACGCATCTAGGTCCTCGTCGCCGATGACCCCACGGCGGAGCAGCCTCCTCAACTGGCCGATCTGCCCGGCGAGGGAGAGCTCCTCGTCCGGGCCGTTCAGCGCTCCGGAGAAGGGCAGCGCGAAGTTGACGCCGCCGGAGCCGGACGCATCCCTCCGCAGCAGCCTGTAGGGTGGAGGAGACTCGTCGCTCCCTAGCATTTTTGCTGCGTGCACACATATGCATGCATGAAATATATTGATAGATCTATTATTTGAAACTACCTAAAATCCTTTTATAATTAGCTAGACGTACTAGAGACGAGCAAATATATTAGATGTATATATTCGAAACCCAAATAAAACCTCTAACAAAAACTTAGAACAAATACCTACCTAGGTAATCTGATTGCACCAGCCCGTCGGAGAGGCGGCCAGTTGGAGAGTTGCCGTGCGCCGAGTCCGAGCTGCCATAGGGGCTATACCATGCACGTGTGGCCCGACTCTTTTCTGACGATTTACGAAGATTGCCGACGTCGACGGAGGAGTCGCCGAACACCAGCAGCATGTAGTCCTTGGTCTTCTGCTCGCTGCGGTGGCGCCGGCACTCCACGTGATGACCATGGCTGCATAGGAGAAAGCAGATGGCCAAGGCCAAGGCAGCCACCTTGTTCGCCTTCGTCGCCATCTTCATCATCTACCTAGCTTAGATGGCTAGACTAGATCAGAAGCTAATATGGGGGAATAATTGGTTATCGACGTCCCTTCGCGGCTAGCTGTATATTTATAGGTACGGACGGCAGGGAAATCCTACAATGCTACGAATTGAATACTTGCGTGATGCGTACTTAAACGAGAGTCCCTTTTTTTTTTTTGTGTCTGCCAAACAGCGACGCCAAAACTGCTCCATCCCTTATTTAAAAAAAAAACAGCTCCGTCCGGAAATCTCGGGAGAAGCTGCAGGACTGCCGGAAATCTTAGCAGCAGCCAAGGTACGTGTAGCAGCGGCAAGACCGTACCGTACCGGGACAGTCGATGGCTATGCGCGGCTGCTTCAGAGGCATATCGAAAGCTCATCCCATTGCATTAATTCTAAACAGCAACGTGGTCAAAATAAATTTAAAAATGGATACATAATTGAATGAAAAAACTCTTGAAAGCCAAAACACGTTAAAAAATGATCACCTCCTCAAACTACAGGCTGCCACCTGTGACCTGTCTGCCTCCAGCCTGCATGTTGCGGTTTGACACCGTACCGTGCCTGTTTCCACCCCGGGCTAGTTATTGGCCTGGCCTGCAAATTCAGCCCACTCCGGCCTGCTCACTGGTTCTTGTTGCAATACAAATCTAGCCCATCACACGAATACTAAAGCAGAAATTACGTACCTTATCCAAATTTGCTTAGGTCATTATAACATCAACCTGTTCCACCCAAGCCCATTTACAATGATATTTGGTTGCTAGCTCTTAGGTTATTGTCAGTGGAAAGTTTCATTTCATGGTTTCCAATGGTGCCACGTCAATTTTCAACTAGGTAACCGTGTATCTCGGGTTTCATTGGGATGAAACTCTCTCCCCTCCCATGAAACTCTCTATCTCTCTCCTCTTAATTGCATTGCCATGTCATCCTACTTGCTTATGTGGCATGACATTTAATGAGAATGAAATTCAAATGAAACCTCCATTGAGAATGGATTTATGCATGTACCGATGCACTGCCAACTGGACTAGGTTAATATATTTGTCGTAATTCAGGTGGCCGCCCCTACATGTATATACCATACTTGTATATTAATTCCAAGGGCTTGTTTCTTAATTAGAAGCCCATATATGAATGTCCCGGCCTGTTCTGGTCTCAATTAATCAGCCCAAAAAGCTATTGGCCAGCTTGACTATTCATTTGTGTATATAACGCTTTTTTTGTTAATCAAATCTTCTATACACACCACCTAATTTCTCTAGACATGCATAGAGCCAGGTCATCTAACGATCTCCCTTAAGTTGCATGCTAAGACCTCTATTTATATCTTCCATCAATTTTATATAGTTTTCATATTTGCAATGTTTTTTTTACGAGTGAGATATCACTCAAATTCTCGTAGCTACGGGCGGGGATTTCATCTAGTTATTAAAAAGATTGAGCCGGTATAATTTTCACGTCATGGGCTGTGAGCTTTCTACGTAGCCAGGGGCATAAGGTTGTTTCTAATCCATACGAGTCTAACCAAATAGGGTACGTACTGTCATGGTACGCTAAAATTTTGTCATGCAGTACAAACATTTGAATTTCTATTCCTTCCAAATTTATTGCATGTGGTGTTGAAATATGTTGATTTACCCTCGTTTTTTTCTATTCAAAGTGTATTTTTATATCACTTTTAACTTGGGTAGGGAGTTAATATTTGAACAATTTTAAGAGTGCGAGGGGGCCATCATGTTTGGTATTGAAATTGGAAGAGAAACTCACTCTGTTGATAGCTTAAGGAGGCAAACGAACTCTTCCTTTTTAAGGCCGATTTCAGCCCAAACTTTAGATGGCGAAGGCGCTGAAATGAGCCCAATGCCGAATCAGTAGTTTTTCTTTTCCATTTAAAATATTGCTCAAATGATCTTTATGTAATTTGCAGACATGGAGAAATTAATAAAAATTGCGGCCTGATTATTAACGTATACTATTGTACACCAAATTGCTGACTATATAACAAACATATGACACAATGAATGTGAAGAATCCATATTTAATCAAATTTTATCCAAACTTGATTCGGACATCAAATGTAAGTAACTTTTTACTATAAAATTTATTTCATTAGTTGCAAACAGATCCACCATTAAATTTTCTAAAAACTTATAGAGAACTTAGGAGGGTCCAATATAATCATAAATCTATGAGTTGCTATAATTTTCACGGATACGAAAGAACTTTCATCACAGAAATGACATTGGACGTGTTTATCACGATTCTTGTATGATCTGGAGTGACGAACATCTTAATTTCGTCACTAAGTCAAATATTACATGTAAAGCATCATAAAACGAGCATAGATACTCCATCTTCTTGAGGTGTGCATCTCCATCACCTCCAGTCCATGGCCGCCGGTGAGCACTTCCCATCCCCTCTACCCTCTGAGCTCCAGCGCGCCTCCACGCAGCCGAAGCCACAGCTGTCATGCTTTGCCTAGATCAAGGAGGAAGGGCTCAGGGTGGGTGGCAGCGGGCTGATGCGAGGAGGGTCAGCACAACGGCGCTCAGAAGGCGGGGATGGGAGGGGCGGCGTGGCGGTGGAGGCACTGAGCGGCGGCGGGGATGGTAGAGGTGGGGAGCCGCGGATGCTCTCCAGTCCTTGAGCTTCCATGGATGGTACTGACAAGAAGAAAGGGGAAGAAAGAAGATGAAGAAGACAATGACATTTTGGTCCATACAAGATGATCGTAACTGTACAGTGACCTGTGTGTGGGCCCAATACTGTATTGTGCGTATAAAGTGGCATGAATCTAGTATAGAAACAATTGTCATGTCAAGTTTCCAATATGATGAAAAGTAGTGGTATTCTTCGAAACCATGGAAATTGTAATGGCACCGATCTAATTAACCCAACTAACAATGGCACATTCAAGTAGAAGTGTCACGTTTCGTGGTCCTCCAGCAATATACATCCATCCCATAGAGCACACGTGGTGGTTTCTCAGTTCTCACATTCCACCGGACCGACAGGTACACCAGCAGGATCTCATGGGGCCAGAGGCAGGCCACCATTGCTCATTGAGAGGGGTTAGCCCTTCTGCTTGCTCATGAGAGCCCCTTGCCGGTGTGCAGATTAGGCAGAGCTCGCTAGTCGCTAGGGGTGAGCATGCGGTTCCTCAGTTTGGTTCCTCGGTTATTTACAAATTTCGGTTACTTGAAAAGTGGAACCGAACTAGTCTTCAAGCAAAAGCAGAACCATGTAGTTCGGTCGGTTCTCGATTAAACCGAACTAACCGGTGAGCACGTACCTTTCGTCGGTTCACCCTCGACACCTCGTCAAGCCATCGCCGGCACTGTACAATGGGATGAGGGCACGCGTCATGTCGACGCTGCACCGCCAGCCGCCAGGAACCATGCCGCACCGCCCCGTGGCCGCAGGAGTGGGAGCGCCGCCTTGCAGTGGGAGTCAGGGGGAGGTGCCGCCGTGCTGTGGAAGAGGGGTGCTGCCGGCCGCTAGAGTGGGGGAGCGCCGCCGCACCGCTGTAGCGGGAGAGCACCGCCGCATGGGAGGGGACGGGGCTGGCGACTGGCGCGCAGGGGGGGAGGGAGGGGGGAGAGGGGAGCGGGAGGATGGACTTGTGGGGGAGCTGAGAGGGGAGAGGAGAATCGTGTGGCGGCGTGGGAGGTCCGGCGGCTGGCAGCTAGCGGTGGTAGAGGAGTGGAGTTGGGACTCGGGGCTAGGTGGCTGGTTTGGGCCTGGCCGCCTGTGGCCTGCGGGGAAAGGGGAGAGGGTGTGGGCTAGGATTACAGGGGTAGCAGTATTAGGCTAGACCTATTGCTTGGATGGGCTTTTAAAGTTCGGTTATCTCGGTTTTTTCGATTATTTCAGAGCCAGAACCAAAATTTTCTCAGTTCTTTGAGTTATTTCAAACCTAGAACTGAATTTTTCTATCGGTTATTTTGGTTATGGTTAGTTCAGTTTTGGTTCCAGTTATTTCGGTTCGGTTCTTCGATTCAGGGGTGGCTCCCCTATCGCCGAGCAGATGAGGCCAGACGCAAGCGCTTCCGCTCGTTTTGGGGTTACGGCGCGGGAGCGAAAATGTGAACCGGTTGGTTTTTCATGCCCGGCTTTGCTTGTTTCCTAGGAGGGACGGTCTGCGTTGCGGCGCGGAGTGTGCGGACAGGAGTGCCGTTGTCCGCCGGCCTTCCCGTCCTCCGCACTTCCTTTCCTCATCCCTAATCCCCATAGCATTCTCCACCAGATCCGCGCGAAGAAGCGTCGGGCTCCAAGCATCGATCTCGCCACTCTCTCGGTGCCGCCCCGAAGCCGTATCAAGCTTGGCGCAGCCGCTGCTCCTGTCTCCCATCTTTCCAGGTACCACTCCGAACACCAAGATGTGCTATTTTGATTGCAACATTGCTTGGATGAAAACCTACGAAGAACTTCTTAATGAAATGACGTGAGTTCTTCTGCGTGGTCCGAGAAAAAAGACAACCTACAAAGAACAGTCACTTGTGAAGAAATTGTACACATAACAGAGGGTGTTGATCAATTGCAGAGGGAATGCAAAACCTGCCCTTGGCATAGGTTACATGGCCAATCCAGGTATTGGAGAACACTGTACCTCATCCTAGCAAGGTCTTAAAACAGCAAGAATAAAGGATTATACCTTGGATCATGAAAACACCCAAAAACCAAGAAAAAACACCAAAAAACAAAAAGAGGGAGAGGGAAGGAAGCCTTCAGCTTATCTTCATGTTGAGCACTAATTTGGTAGGGTCGAAAGGCTTAGACGATTACTCGGTGGAATCAAAAGGGAGGAATTCATCTATACAAGAACTTGGGAGCAACGTCATCCCAAACATGTGCGCTAATACACATGTAACTAGGGGAAAGGAAAACATTCAAAAGAATAAAATTTGCATCACCATAAGATCCGAGCTCTGGGGTTTAAACTCTTTATTATGGATTCCGGACTATGATAACTCCTCAACTTACAGCCATGATAGCGGGTCCCACATGGGAAGTCAAAATTTTAATTTATTCAGGGTTCCTCCTATCCTGAACTTGCAGTAGTTAAGTTGTCCACTGAAGCCATTCATACTTCAATGCATCAATAAACTTCAAAATCTGGATCAGTTTATTGATGCATGTAGCTTGAAGAAAATTGAACAGCTCTATGCAGAAAACAATGCTTTCGCAGTGCACTAGTACTGTACTCCTACGTAGAAGGTGCTGCTCTGACTCGGAGTGATGCTATACTAGTACAGCAGAATGTTACCGTAGTCATAGCGAGGCAACGACCTCGAATGGTCTTGGTGTGACTGTGTGAGAGTCCCCCTTCAACTGAATGAACAAGCATTCAGTTGCACTGACTGCATCACGCTCTTGCGTCCGGACGTCGTTACATGCATGGGTGATGGATCGATGGGTATAAATAATTGTGTCCGACAGGAAATGAATGTCATTGACGATCGTCGCCTCCCCTCGCCTTGCCGCATATCAAAGCACGATGTTGGTCGCCGCCGGAGCAATGGTGATGCTGGTGCTGGTGGCAAGTGCCGGCGGGTATCCGGAGGAGGCACCGTCGTCACAGGATCCACTGGCCACAGCCGCCGCCGTGCTTCGCCGCCTTCGCATTCTCGGTCTCCTCCACCTCCGCCTCCTCATCACTGCGATGGGCCCGTAGTCCCAGAAGGTACGGGCCTCCTGTCCACGGATTGTGTGCCCGCATACCTGCCCCGTGTGCAGGTGCCCCAAGCCGGCGCCGCGCCCAGGGCCCTGGCCGCCGACTGTGCCCGACGCGGGCGAGTGGTGCGTGGCACCCGTCGCCGCGCTGACGCCCTGCGCCAGGTTCGTCACGGGCACCGAGGAGGCCGCGCCGACGCCCAGGAGCGCGTGCTGCAGCGGGCTCAGAGCCTTCCTCACCAGGGCGGCGGCCGCGGCGCCAGGGCCAGGGGGCGGCGACCGCATCCTGGCTCCTGGGATGCTTGTGCCCGGTCATTCTCGGAGACGTCAATCGCTCGCTTCCCCGCCCCGTCGATCTCCTGCGCCTGATGTTCGTGCCGGTCGCCTGCGGCGTGCCACCACCTCCGCAGCTGCTGCACCTCTGTTTCGGTAAGCAATTCATCCCTAGCTCTGTTGTTGTTGTTTATGGAACTTTTTACTCCTCTGTCGTCTCTGATGCGATCCTGGTTTGATTTGAATGGCAGCCGGGCAGAGCGTTGCTCCTTGATAGTCTATACAGTAGTCTATAGCGGAGAAGAAGACCCCTCATAACTATAAGAGCATACGTATCCGTGCTTCCCTTCTTCTTGCATCCAATCCCTTTTCTGCTTTAAGCAATTATTAAGAAATACATGCTACATCTACTAATATAAGATGAGCTGTGCTATGTATTTCGATGATATGTGTACACCATGCGCAGCATGGCATGAATTAATGAAGTTCAATTATTATTATATTATAATATACTTCCCTTCTTACATCCAATTCCTTTTCTGCTTAGCAATAAACAAATACATGCTATCTAGTAAGATGGGTTTAGTGGGAGATGATATTTCTTTTGAGAAAATAGACCTGATAAAAAAAATCTGGAAATTGCGAGAGGACACGTGCCTTATGCAAGGTAGGTTCACATCAGGGAACAATGTGGAAAGTTTGACGGGCTTAAATAGGACGCCTGCAATGCAATTACCCGCAGGCGCCCGCAAGGCCCTGCTGGAACATCTGTCGTCATGGGAGGTCTCAGGTCTGTAGCACCGCACTTGTCTACGGCTCTATGCTACGTCGCCGGCGCCGTTCACATCTCGGCCGATACTGAGTGTTGAATGCATTGGAACAGCCCATGGAACAGACACGCTATATATAGGAAGCTAGGGTTGTTGCATGCTCAAGCTCGATCGTGGTCTGTCTATCAATAGCAAGGAAGGGTATGTATATATGATACTTACGTGAAGTAGAGGTAGAGGGGAAGTTTAACAATGCTTCAGATGAGATGGGAGATGCAATATATGTGTGTATAACTATATATATGTACATGCTACTCAATAACTATGCCCTGCCTATCAATCCATCTAGATAATTCGACTTTAAGTACGTCTTCAATCTACTTAAATAAAGGTGTATATTATATGTATGTACAAAGGTTGGTTCAAGTTGTTTAAAGGTGCATTGATCGGTAGTGCCTCGCTTGATCATCAACATCTCATGGGCGTTGGCGTGAGATGCAGTTGTTAACACTAAATGTGGTAAAAAAAAGGGAACTTAATTAATGCTAATTAACTAGCATATATTCTCTCCATACAGAGGTACTATCTCCCCTTCTGTACCATGTTTTAGGCAAAGAACTAAGTATATAAAGATTAAACATGTACATGGTATATAAGGTTATGAAAATGTTTACGAATAAAACCAATCTAACATTGTTACAAAAATATTTTTTGTGTGGCTACGCCACCTTTTTAATTTAGGAGGTGGAGGCTACTACTAGAGTACTAGCAGGGCAAGGTATAGGGGCACCACGTTGTACCACTGCACGTCGTTGGGAAAAGGTTAGCATAGCAAAGGGTGAATGGTATCAGGATGGAGATGACTCATGTGCGTGCATGAGCTACTACAGTTTTCACATAAGCTTACTTCATGGTCTCCTCATAGTCACCGTCATCCACATGGCGCTCTGGGCGGGGAGCGAGCACCACTAAACGCTTGTAGAACTGGTCTTCGATCTCCTTCACCATGCGGGCACGACCACCGGCTTCCAGATGCCTCCCATGCTTAGGACTAAGCTAGGGAGAGTATGACGCATGTGAATGGTGGGGCAGGAGGCTAGGAGTTTGTGTCTGTCTAACAAAGATTTCTATATATGTATATATGGTGCTGCCGGGCGTGATATGGGGTCAGGATTTCACCTGTGGAACGAATGAAGAAGAAACATATATAGAAGATAAGAATGCTTCGGTTGATGTAAGAGTAGTGGCGATAAATGCAACACATGCATATATGTTATTGGCATAAATGTCGAGGCTGGCTAGCTAGTTGTTTCAAATTAGTGTAATATAAATGTATGTGCAAAGCTAGGTTGGTTGATGTTGTTTCAAGGTTTCATTGATATGAAGTGTATGTCCTTGCTCGATCCCATCTACTATTAATTGAGGCAGCTAGCAGTGTATTACTATTGCATGCGGTGCAGGTTCGGATAATTAATAAGTATACAAGCACTTTTGTGTCGAACCTAATCATCTAGCTATATTATTCCGGAAGCCGCGTGCGGCCTAGCTAGCATTTCACATTTCCTTCCCTTGTCACGAGCTTAATTTTCCAGCTTCGTGGGCCAGCATGCAGCAGGTTCCCTTCATTCAGTATGAAAAGCTGGTGTGTGATCGAGGACGAGATTATTAAAGGGAGGGAGAAAAACATGCATGCGTACGTGTAGTAGAAGCAAAATGCTAATTTAACAAAAAGTGCCCTTGCTTCGCAAATAAAAAGGCCAACACAAACAAAATCTATCAACTTATTAGAAATAAAGACAGTCATGTAGTCATGCGGAATTGATCTATATCACATTTTCATTACCGTACGTTGGAGTCCATTGTTCACATGCATGTGTTCCAGCTGGTCGCTCTCCTGGCAGCCTATTATTACCGTCGCAAATTGATCACGCTTGTAACAGTGCACCGTCTAGTAAACACCACGCCACGGCAAAACTAGACTGGATCATGCATGTTAGGTGGTTGAGCGTCTTGTTCCAAGAGAGAGGTGCCCCCCGAGTACCTGATGATATGATATTGTTCAAGGGGCCGGGACAGAAGGACATCTTCCTTTAATTTTCATTTCATGCGCTAGTCCCGGAACTCCGATCCTGATACCGTGCAATCTTAACCACACCGAGTCCCACATGCCTACCATACTTAATTTACAAGGGACAATTAGTACTTGTAGCTATCTACCCGTGGGTATGCATGCATGCATGATCAGCGCCATAACCGATCAAGGGCTGCTATCTATATGTGTGGTGCGAGCTGGGGTCGATCGTCAGTAGAGCTAGCGTTGGTGCGAGCGGGGAGACTGGGAGAGTGGGTGTGAAACTTAAGGGAGTTCATCGATCTGCTGCTGGTCGATACATCATGCATTTAATAATAAGTCTGCTTTAATTTATGTGCGTATTCGAGGTTAGTTAATTACAGTAATTACTTGCTTCAATGTGTATGTACAACCCGGCCTTCATCACCTTGACAGCTGCTTCATGTACATACTGTATGTGTGCGCCAAATGCATGGGTGTCTTGCTGGCGGCTCGAGCTAATAATTTGACTTGCTACCTCGACAAATTAAGTAGTTCTCGTTCGACGATGGAGTTATTAATCCACCTACCCTAACGTAATCAACCCCATTAGTTTTACACAATACCAGTGAGCTCGATCAGACTCCTTGCTACTACTGCGATCGACGGTGATCTAATGTTCATCAGATGGATCTAATGGGTCTTCCTGTTTGATGTAGGATTCTTGTAACGTTGTACTTGCAAAAGCTTTCAGGAATGGTGACCTAGTATGCCCTCGAGATAATAAGGTGGCTTTATATCAAGGGCATACTAATATAAGATTTCTGACGGAATGGAATGAATATTGCTGGAGCTTAGTCTCTTGCATGAACGCAATTGATCGACAAATGAAGAGACATACAGGGCACACACATATAGGGTTCAGAAAGTTCAGAATGAGTAATACAGTATCTACGACCGAGACACGGCGAGCCCTGCAGAAGCTCTTATTCAGTATCATGTTGTCGTCGAGGAATCCAACGTGCTGGGACCTAGAGTTTTATTTCCTGCTTTGTGCTGGCTCGACCACAACGAGTTCCAGATGCCTCCCATACCAAGCATGCCTGCCGCTAGCCCCCGTCGATCTAGTGCGGCGCACTGCATCCAGGATTATCTTCATGACCAATGGGATAGATCCCACCTAAAACCGAATGCCACTATTGATATGAAAGCTAATCCGCCTGGGAGCGAGGAGCAAATAGGCTAAGCTACTACAAGAGAGTGGGTAGGGAGCTAAGTTTGTCTCTGTCCGAGGAGGGGAAGTTCAGATGACGAGGAAAAAGAAAGATAAGACTGCTTCGGTTGAGGTGAAGGGAGATATGTATCCAACATATATAGTACTCAGGTAATAAGCTGATAAGTCCAACTACTACTTCTCTTTTTCAACAATATAAAAGCTGCCTTTACTATGTATGCTTTCTTTTCCGTAAGGAAAAAGTTCACTTATTACAACCTTGAAATATTACCGTCATCCGATTTTCAATCCTAAATTACAAATGAATCTGGATACTCAGGGCCCTTAAACTAACCAAAGTGACAAAACACCCTCTGGCCACGTCAAAAACGCTTTTAGACCATGATTTCTCTTTTTTAAAAAAAATAATGAAACCTTGCTTAATCTCTAAAATATCACAATTAGTTCATCTTAAATAAAAATATGAACTTGTAACAAATCTTTTCTACAAATATAATATATCTATATTGGTCCTAATTTTTAGGACTTATTGTTCCTGCTTCTAATATTCTATTTGGAGCAATTAAAAAATAAATGTAGGAATAAACAAGTTCCAAGTATTTTCAAGTAGACCAGCAATAGATATGTTTTATTTTTAGAAAAAAATTGTACAAGTTCCATATTTCTTGATTTAAAATAAATTAACTATGAATTTATATATATTAAACAGTGATTTATTATATTTAAAAACAGAAAGTCACCGTCTAATACCACTTTCAACGGGGCTAGGGGTGTCTTGTCCAATTTGGTTAGTTCAAAATATATACAAAATATACGTGATGGGAGAGGGAGACCCTTGGCATTTTAACCTCAGCTTCACCGGAGTGAAGATGGTTGTTAAAGTTTTTTTTTTGACGAACCTGGAGGGGTGTGCCCCTACAGTAAATCAATATATTAAACAAAGAAGCCAGAGTAGCAAGAGAACTAAATACAACCGGGGGAAAGGGGAGAGAACTAAAAGAGGTGGAAGAAAGCTAGGGGAGCTATGAAAACTAGGGCAACAAGGTAAGACCAGCGCTGGTCTCAAAATTCTCCAACTAGAGCTTAAGCACCGGTGACAGGGAAGCTTTGGCTCTCATCAAGCTAAGACAAAAGACCTCCACAAAAGAGGACAGACAGGATCTTAAGCTGGGATTAATCCCTCTAAAAATGAAGTTATTCCTAGTCAACCAGATGCTCCAAGACATGATGATGATGATGATCTCCATGAAGAAGGGGACACTCAGATTGGCTTTGAAAGATTCCAGAGCTTCTAGCATATATCCATTAGCTGGTACTGACAAACCCAAGGCCTAATGAATGCCCGTGCCCACCAGCTGAAATGCATGATCCGTGGCATTAGCTCGATCTGTCACATTAATTATTTTAATTCGTGCCACACTTAATCATATACCGGGAAAAAAGAGGTAGTACGCAGCAAAAATCTACAACCATATAATTGGCGTTCCAAACAAATAATGTGTGATGGAGTTGCGCTGAGATACTACCACCATCCGATCGATCGAGGAGCAATGCGAGTAAGCAAGGGCGGTGTATGTGTGTATTTTATATATGGAATTAACAAGAAACATTAATTAGCTAAGAAGCGTGCTTAATTCGGGTGAGGAGATAAGAGATGCAAAACGCATGCATATGTAGCACTGCACTCATGTCTCCTGCTCGATCTGATCCATTTAATTAATGGGTATGTACTTACGGCGCCTGCAAAAACAGCATCGTCCTAACACTTGCATCACACTCGCTCATCAAGCAAGAAGACAGAGTTCAAATGGTGCCGATGTCTACTCCAGGCGTCGTCAGAAGCCAGCACAACACAGAAGACACTGTGAAGTGACCACAGAACTGATGAGTACACAATACTGGAGCTGCTGAGACGCCAACGAACGAAGATGACCTCAGCAGCCTCGGTGGCGATCTATAGAACGGTCACTCAGGAGCCGCACTAGAGACATGCCTACAACTGGACTTCTCCTATGTGGTGAGCAGGTTCTAACCACACCGAGTTCGTCCAGATGCCTCCCATACTTACAAGGGGCACTACTAGGTACGTGGTGCACGGCCAGAGACGGGATAACACGATGGAGTAGCACTGAGAGATAGATATATATATCCGATCGAGGAGCAAACAGAGCTAGCGAGAGAGTGAGCAGTGTGGGAAAGCAAGGGTATACATATGTATTGCATATATGCAAAAGGAAACAATATTATTTGGTAAGAAGAGTGCTTAGGATGAGGAGATGAGAGACGCAAAGCGCACATATGTAGTACACTCTTGTATGCTGCTCAATCCGATCCATCTATTCAAGTCGATTGGCTTTATTATGCAAGTCAGCTGGCTATTTAGTTGTTTCAATGGGTATAAATGTATGTACAGAGATGTAGCTAGGTTTGAAGTTTTCTCTAAGAGGATGGGCATGTAGTTTACTTGGTCGATCTCACCACGCGTTTTAGGACTCATCACTAATTGCCTAAGGTTCAGATAATAAGGCCTCGCTCGTGCAGCCTATTTTATTACTCTGAGCCAACCATTCCATCCATCATCTAAGCGTTAGAGACCATGCATCTTGTTCTTGGGTTGATCCAGCTTTGTTACACCTCCTTAAGGCGCGCTATCAAGACATACCGTGGAACAATGGCACACTGAGCGTATAACATTCTCTGTTACGGCTACGGCTACAGCTAGCTAGCTTTATAACATTTTAATTACACTTCAATATTTCTTTATAACAGACATAATAATTACACTTCAATTTTTCTTTCTTCCACGGCTATAGCTAGCTAGCTTTAAGGCCTAATTAAGGCTGCCGTGCTCTGACAGTCCACGGAGCAGGTACTCCAGCTGACCTCGCGTGAGCCCATCAGTATCCAATATCAGCCCAAAAGGCGACGACAAACAGACAGCGGAGTTGCTGTCTCAAGCTAGCTTGACTACGTAGCCTTTTCAAGTGGCATGTTATTAGATGGAGTTAAACCACCCGCTAAGGCGTAATCAAACAATTTTGTTGTTTTGCTCCCCTGCGTATATCTCTGATACCTTCCATTCCTAGCTATTATTATTAGGACTTAAGTTGCAAATCACGCATCATAGTTTCAAGATGATCTTGATCGTTCAGCTGGGCGTGCTGTGGCCCGGGGAATATTTGCTTAAGTGGTAGGTTGCCGGCCTGCTCGGTTTACCCAGCATTTATAGGGGAGCGCCTTTGTGTTTGGCTGCAGATATATAAACAAGAGAAAATTCCTTCCTTAGCCTAAAAAAAAATTACGGTTCCTTCCTTGGCCCAAAAAAAATTTTCGTTCCTTCCATGGCCTAAAAATTTTGTTCCATGACTTCCTTGACATTTCCATCCATTCCGTCAGGTTTTCCATCCAAGGGCAATGTGAAATGACTCTTTTGCCCCTGGCCCCACCTGTCAGCCCCTCCTTCTCTCTCTCCTTTCCCTTCCAGCTGCCGGCGAGCAGCCTCGGCCTTGGCCGCCACCCTCGGCTCCTCTGTCCTCCTCTGCCCGATGGACCGCGCCTATGCGGCCATCGTCGCCTTCATGCCGTGCCACCACCGGCGCCGCCGTCATGGAGCAGCCACGCGCCGAGCGCGCGCATCGCCTGCACGTCCAAGTCGCCCCACCCTCGCCAACCTTGCCACCAAGCTTCGCCTCGCATCCCTCCCTCTTTCCCCGCCCTCGCCGGACCTCTTCGTCGACGGCATTGGCCGAATTTTGGGCCACACCACCACAACCTCGCCACGGTCACCGGAGCCGCGCTCCAAATCGCCGCTGCTCCGCGCCACCCCGTCCTCCGCCACCTTGTCCCGGAGTATCTCCGTCTTCTACTCTGCTAGTCCCCTCCGTCAATTGAATCCCGGAGTCCCTGCATTCGTCCGCCGCCGTGCCTCCACTCCGCGTCGTCGACCTCACCGTCGCCGGCCTCCTCGCCGCCACCTCGTTGGGCCCCGTGCCCGCCGCCGGCCTCGCAGTGCCGCGGGATACGCGGGGAGCTCTGCGCATCGCCGTCGCCATGCCGGGATGCGCCGGCCCCCACGCGGGTGCACGAGCTGTCGTGCCCGCTCGTCCACCCGGCTGAAGGAAGAAGAAGGCGCGAGGGCAGGGACACCGGCGCTTGGGTCGGTTGTGGCGTCGCCGGCGGGGGGAGGGGGACGCCTTGGGGGCCGGCGTCGGGGTGGAGGCCGGGGCCGGGCTGCCGCAGGCGCTCGCCTTGCCTGCTCGCCGGCAACTGGAAGGGAAAGGAGAGGGAGAGGGAAGGAGGGGCTGACAGGTGGGGCTAGGGGCAAAAGAGTCATTTCACACTGCTCTTGGATGGAAAACCTGACGGAATGGATGGAAATGTCAAGGAAGGCATGGAACAAAATTTTTAGGCCATGGAAAGAACGAATTTTTTTTTTTTTTGGCCAAGGAAGGAACCGCAACTTTTTTTTGGGCCAAAGAAGGAATTTTCTCTATATACAATGGGAGTGATGAGGGCTTATCCGCTGCCAACACTTAAACCTATAATGGAGAGTGTTCCGAACCCGGCATTGTACTAGACAGTTTTGTAATAGTGATCCGTGGCCCAAATATGGCAGGGCTTCCTATCTATCTTCTGAAGACGGTAAGTCTATCTATCTTTAGCCCAATTGGCCCATTTAGCCTGGCTATTGTACTAAAATAACTACCTTTTTTTTCTTTTGTTTTTGTGTTTATCTTTGTTATAACGAATTATACTTATTAGATTATGATTATGTATATGTCCATATATATATGATTCAACATTATTCTTATCGTGATTCAACAACCTATAGAACCCAACTCAACATTTGACATAAATTAATTGAACATCCGATGGGCAAATGTTGAACTAGTATATAAAAATGTTGAATACCTATATTTAAAATGTTGAAATATTATACGGATGAATGTCAACCCGAGATATTTGATCGAACATAAGCCATGACTCACGGGCTTCTTATTCTTGCCTCGCATAACTCTTCAACCGTTTGGAACTCTCTTCCATGCACAACGGATGACATGACCTTTGCTTCTCTGGAGTGGTCTTGTTGCTTCCAAAGTGCACAGGAGCCAGCGGAGTAAATAGCGTGGAGAATTATGGTGCACAAAAGCAGTGCGAGAGGGCCCAACAGAGAAGACATCGGGGGGACATGGGAGTGGGCTAGGCCGCCGCCAGCCGCAAGACGTGAAGAACGCGGAAGGCAAATTAATCGGATGGCTACTGTATGCCGCACGCATCACGAACATTGAAAGATAGCTAGACTTACCACCTACCTTCCGGAAGATGCAAAGGATTTTCGAAATATGGCACGTCAGGCCAAGACCGTACCTTGCTTGGGCAATGGTAAAATTACTGGGCCTTATGTTAGCCCATTTGTCATGGCCGATTCCATCTCTTGCTAATAAGTGGTAGAAACTTTATCCTTGATTATCATTAGCTTTCTTGGTATTAATGAAGCATCAATCTCTAGTTAATCGTAGGATTTTTTATGGTGCTTGAAACATTTAGATACGCCACCAGTCCACCATTTTACATTCACCTTCATTACTCCTATATAAATGACTTGAAACATTTGTTTTAAGTTCCGGGCTCACAAATTTTAGGTTCTAGGCTTACCAATTTTAGGTTCCAGTCCACTACTTTGATTCCTTTCAATAGGTTCATTTATGATTATAGTTATTAGATCATGCACAATATGCTAGCATTCATTCCGAGCACCGTAAAATCTCTTTAATTATATAGAAACTTCTTTTTCTCGAAGGGGAATGAAATTCATTCCTAAATCATGCCAAATTTAGATACGCCACCAGTCCACCATTTTACATTCACCTTCATTCCTAAAACAAACACAGCGCAACCTTCATTCTGTTGTTTCACCTTGTGCTTCATCTCGGTGCATTTAATTTGGTGCCTTCATGGAGTGTACTCAGGGGCGAAGCTCAGTAATAACCCGTGGGTGCAGATGCACCCACCAAAATTTTCATTTTTAGTTATTGTACCTACATTTCTGCCCTATTTGCACCCCCCTCGGACTAGTGTCCTGCACCCCCCTCAGTCCAGAATGAAGCTCGGACGAGTTAAGTCAGCGTAGGCCCAAGAAAACTGAACAGACCATCGATCGCTTGCTGGCCTGCTCTTGCTCATTTTGTAGTCCAGACGAGATCTCTTCCGCGACTGTCTTGATTCCTTCGGTGAGGTGGGCACTAGGCCACTAGCATCGGCGCCGGCAGCCGTAGACCTCGGCTCCCAGTTCGCACACGAGACGCCGATGCATCGTTGCCTAGTCCAAGCTCCAGGTCTGAATCGGTAACACTAATAGTCTAATACCATCGGGAGTAGTTCAGGAACTTCCGCAACTAATGGATGCTTGATTAATCTGATTTCGTGTTTTGTTTTCTTTTTATTTCTATTGCAGGGTTACTGTTTATTTCATGCATTTTTTATACATTTGGGGCTCTACATAATTAGTGTGAAGTTGCAATCAAAAGAAAACTATGAGGTGAATTGTGCTAATTGGATTGATGTCATGTCATTTATAGTTTTCCATTATGTTATGTTTTTTCATTCTTAAACTAGAAATTGAGTGAATGACGAAACTGGTACGTAATTGGATGTTTTTAAATTCTGTGGCAGATTTAAGAAATCAGTATAAAATAGTTTCTTAAAAAAACTACAACAATTAACATAGGGAAAATACATTATTTCATTTCGAGTATCCTTGTCGATTTGATGATTAAAAGAATAAACAAATGACGGCTTAAAGAGAGATTTTCCAGTAGTTGAAAAGGTACCACTCTTTTTTATTTTTAAATAATAGCCTTTATGTCCTTTGTGTAATTTAAAATTAAAAAATATTGGTATAGGTTCCACTATTTTTAGTACAAAACCCTCCTATTTAGTACCGTTTAGACCAGTACTATGGTAAGTCATAATTATAAACCATTAGATCTCATCTGATGGAAGACTTCTATTTTTCCAACGATCATGAAACTTATACCTATGCTAATATTCTTCGCTAGGTAAATACTTATATCACTTCTTTATTTGCTGCACCCCCCTCTATTTTTCTCTAGCTTCGCCACTGAGTGTACTAGTTACTACGTACACGTCTACGTACGTACACATAGTACAATATATATAACGCCACCGCGCATAGCTAATCCAGATACTATACGTGTTCATGCGTCGTCATACTCATACAATATAGTAAAGCTTGAAGTGTCATCAAACCGGGTCTGGAGCAGCCGTGGGAAAACTACAAGATAAAATAAAAGGAGGCCTCCACTACCAAACGAATTGAACTTGTGTTGTGAGCGATGAGTGCACGAGAGGACAGCGACCAAGAAACATACAAATCGCACCGTACCTATTTATAAACTGTTTAGTTGCAAAGGTGGCGTGCATGCATGCAGCACACAGTACGTACAGTTGATATATATAGATAACTAGCAAGTTGGCCCGCGCAAATAGCGCGGGTAGTCTTTTGATATTTTTTGTTTAGCTTTATGTTTTTAGTTTTTCTTGAACAATATTGTATTTCATTTTTATTTTGGGAAATTTTTTTCATGAGCTAATTCATCGAAACAATGAAAATAACCGAGCAGCATTTTATTTTATTTTCATTTTGGAAAATAATTAATCTTTTTTACTTTTATGTTTAGCATTATGTTTTTTTTCTCTAATGGTATCAAACAATAAAAATCCTTTGCTAGTTTTTTATATATACATGTTTTAATGTGTTAACATATTTTGTTATATATAGTCATATGTATGGGATCCAAATATCATTGCGATTTTTTAATTTTCAGTCTAGATATTTGCATCTATTTGGATTGCTGCATTTTATTATATGATCTACGGACATGATTTAGGGTAACATTTTGTAATTACGTAACCATTGAAGTAGTTTGAATTGGTCAAATTACTCCCTACATCTTAAAACTAAGGCCTGTACTGTTTTTTTTAATTCAACCTTTTAAACATTTAGATTAATATGATTATAATTTTTATTTTGTTGATGGCGTCCTTTTAAAGAATTGGATGTTCAAAGTTATGTTTTAAAGACCGCAACAAAAATATATAAGCCTTGTTTTTGGACATAGAGGGAATAATTTTTTATATAATTTTCTTGCTTTAGCGTTCGCTTATTATATGATTCACAAACATGATTTAGGTCATGTTGTTTTCTAATTGATTAACCATTGAAGTAGTTGAATTTGTCTAAAAATGCTCCCTCCATTTAAAAAGTTAAGGCCTATAGTTTTTTTTAAATCAACTGTTTAAATATTTCATACATTTTCGAGTGTTTATGATTCATATTCAAACTTAGTGTAATATGATTATAATTATATTTTTGCTGATGTCATATTTTCAAAAATAGTTTTTTAAAAAGTCAACTATTTAAATATTTACGTACATTTTTACAGTGTGTATGTTATATAATTTGATTCATATTCAAACTTAGTGTAATATGATTATAATAATTATTTTTTTGTTGATTGCATGTTTTTTAAACAAAAGAGATGTTCAAAGTTCTGCTTGAAAGAATATAGGCCTTTTTTGAGATGGAGGGAATAGTTTTCTATAATTTACCTATTTAGTGTCCGTAAATAATTTTTCAAACGATGTCTTCGTGGTGGTTTGTTATTCTTGTTAGCTGTTCATATATTGTGTGGTATAAATTGGGAATAGTAGTGGCATTTTTTATATGAAGTTGATTAGCTCAAAATTCAACTAACAACGTCATGAATAAAGGATGGAATGTGAAAGTATTACGTACTGTATTCGCTCAAAACAACAGATGCATGTTAACAGCCTTCAGTCGGGTCTTTTCGTCGGCTCGATTCCACTTCGCGTCTCCGGCGTCCATCAGGCCTCACCCTGTGAACACCTGCTCCCCCCTTGTTCGGCCTGCTGCCGTCCGCTTAGTTGGCCTGCTAGATTTGCTTCAGCCATCGCTGTGCTGTGGCAGCAGGCAGCAGCACACCGCGCCATCGTGAGCAGCAGGAGGCAGCAACTCCACCGTCTGCCAGTCTGGCCGCAGCAAGCCAACCACCAATCTTTCTGTTGCGGCACACCCCTGCACTTCATCTGTGCCCTCTCTAATTGAGGTGTGATTGCTTCTTGGCTTATGACAGGATCGATGAAAGGATGATGTTGTATTTATTGGAGCTAAAAGATCCTATTAGATTCGGATATTAACCTTTTTTTAAGTCAATGGATGTTATACGTAAGATTTATTTCTTTACGTGTTTGCGTGAGAGTCCATGGGTAGATGTCGACTTATTTCTTTTGGAAACCAAATATGGTGAGTTGTGTCTAAATCGAACTTGTGCCAAACTATTTCCGAATCATAACATACAGATCTGGTATAATTCTTTATTGAACACGGGCCATTAGATCTTCATAGAATCCGACAATATATATTTTCTCCTATTTCCGATTGACATGGAATATATAATTTAATACAAGCCGTTAGATGTTCATAAAATTCGATGGTGGAGAGCTTTTCTTTTTTTCGATTAACGTGATAATTTCTAGACTCTCTCGGCAAACGTGGTGACTTCTTTTAACACTCCTATATTAATATAATAGATAGATGCTACATATGCATGCATGCATCCAGCCATCCACCGCACCGGTCGTGTCATCAGCCGTTTGTGCTCAGAATCAGATCGATGTACCGACTAAGGAAAGATATTAGTTAGCTTTGAACAGCAATTAAGATTCAATAATATTAACTTACAGTATTTACTTTGGATGCTTATCATCTACTACCTAACTAACTTTGCCTGGTGGTACTGGTATTGGTGATGTGTGCGGCATTTTTTATGATGGGATGCCAGGAAGAAGAGGATATGACGCCCCATTGAAATGGAGAAATTTAAGTCCCACACATAGGATGAATTTAGTGGAACTTTAACATTGTTAATTTCAGTTGGCGGGACAAGCACCAAATTTCTGTTGTAGGACATCATTTTTGCAAAAAAAAAAATCTGAAAACATATAGTAAAAAGAATCGGCAGGCAAGCCATGCAAGAGGAAACGGATCGATACGGCCTGCTAGTTTGGGCCTGATGTGCGGCCTTTCATATTATCAAGCCGTTCTGGCGTCTTTGGTCATAGTTTTTTTTTCCAAAAAAAACATATTCATTTCCTGTTAAAAAGGATAAAAGTAGATAATTGTTTCAAAAAACCTCACAAAATTAGGGGGTGTTTGGATCCCTAAGCTAAAATTTTAGCCCCGTCACATCGGATGTTTGGACGCTAGTTAGAAGTATTAATATAGTCTAATTATAAAACTAATTACGAGTAAACGGGAGACGGATTTACTAATCATAATTAATCCATGATTAGCAAATGTGATGCTACAGTACCATTTGATAATTATGGATTAATCAGGCTTAATAAATTCGTCTCGATGTTTACTCCTCGTCTGTGTAATTAAATTTCGAATTAAACCATATTTAATACTTTTAATTAGCATCAAACATCCGATGTGACGGGGCTAACATTTTAGCCTCAGGATCTAAACACTCCCTTAAACTAGTCATGGACAAATAAAAGTTGCACCAAGGAATTCCGGGCAATTAACCTCTCTTTCTAGCTAGCAGTTTTTTCCCCCATGCATGTGATTCAGAATAAACTGCTGCTATATATGTCCTGCTACATGTGCATAGAGAACCGTTAAACGTGGGCTAATCTTTGCGCCTGCTAGTTGCTCACGGAGCAGAGGTGACCAGGGCGCACCAGACGAATAAATCAACTCAAATAATTAATTACAATATATATAGACACGTACGTTCCAAGTGGGGTTTTAGATTGGGAAGAGCTAATTAATTAAGGCACATAGCTAGCTAGAAATAAAGCAACAACGAACTTATAGTGATACCACCACATGACAATATAGCTTACCTAATTAGGGAATGGCTAAATAATGTAGTACTAAAAGAAAAGTTATGTAAGCTAGGAGAGGCAGCGGCGGTTCAAGTCCGTGGATCGACGGGCAGATGGGCGGCTGCCTGTGGAGCGTTGCAAACTTCCACCAAGGCACCAGTCCAGCAAGAGAGGACTGTAAGAGATGTGTTCCCGATGCGTACGTCTCATGCCTGTATGTCAAACACTGTACGTAGCCAATGCAACAAGAAGCAGTCTGCCTAGATATATAAAAAGTCTCCATGCATTGAGTTAGTTGCAGCTTGTAAGTGGTGATGGATGAAAGAGTCTGTGATTTATAGAGTCTGTGCAGTGCACACCGTCTGTGATTTATAGAGTCTGTGCAGTGCACACCGTTGGCTTTAATTTCAATGCATGCGAGTTAATCCCTCCCTCCGGTTTTAATTATATGTTGCATTTTAACATGCGACATATAATATTTTCACTGTCGTAAGCCGGCGATCGAACTGAGATGATACGACCGGACTACACATGTAGCCGAGACATGAAGTTAAATTAATTAGAAGCAGAGATATAACTAGGATAATTTTAAATGCATAAAATTACTATAGGGGTTGGTGGTAACGTAAATGTAGATCGTGATGTGATTATGATCAAGCGAGATGGCATCTGCGTAGTTATGTATCTATGGCAGTTATTGTCAATTACGCCGGTGGCTCAGTTGCATTTCATCAGGATGGAGGGAGGGAGTAGGGAGAGACATTAATTAAGCTATATATGTTTCATACATCTGCATGGCGTTTGCATACTATATATATAATTGGTTGACCACTAAAAGCCGTCATTGAGAATGGCAAGAAGCCAAGAACACAGACCATCACACAGATAGCACACCAGCAAGCCGACGCCGGCCGGTGCTGCACCTCAGGATCAGAGAAGGACCATGCCATACTGAAACCGTCGATCACCGAGATGTTAAACATTGTTATTTCAGTTGGTGGGACACGTATATTTCTCCAAATTTCTGTTGTAGGACATCATTTTTTCCACACAAAAAAATGATAACATAAAAAGAATCGGCAGACAAGCCATATGGAGGAGGCAACGGATACGGCCTGCTAGTTCGGGCCTGATGTGCGGCCTTTTATATTATATGAGGCCGTTCTGTCTTTTTTTAAAAAAACATATTTATTTCCTGCTAAAAAGGATAAAAGTAGACAACTATTTAAAATAGCTCACAAAACTAGTTGTCCACAAATAAAAGCATATAAAAACCTCCAGATATTGGGGCAACAAGTTGGGCCAAGAATTCCGGGAAATTAATCTCTCTTTCTAGCTGTTTTTCCCCATGAATGCATGTGATTCAGAATAAACTGGCGCTATATATATGCCCTGCTGTATCTTCATACAACTCAAAATCGTATAAACATATCCCTTCCAGCTATCAATTAAAATTTCTTTTCAGTGTCAGTTCCTATGGACAATATATTTGAATTCTGCTAACAGGTAAGTGAGCACTAGCTAATATAATCCTAAACATTTGTAAGGATCTTCAAGGAATACGCCGTGTCCAAATAATTTGACAAGCCGTTGCAGCTGTAGCAACTACTAGCTTCTGATGATGATAATGCCACAATTTCTTGCTTCTTTTATGTCCAAGAGATTGCACATGACCCTAGGCTTCAGAAAAAGCCTATAGCCCAGTCACTGTCAGAAAAACCAAATAGCTTTTAAGTGTGGAACATGAGCATGCCAAATACCAAAGTTGTTGTCCTGTGGATATAACAAAGAATCCTCTTTGCTGCTCTGATACAAATTGTGTGGCTGCAAATCTTGTAAACTTGAAAGCTACAGAGAATAGAGCAAGAGAAAAACAAAGTGGTAGTCTCGGGAAGCAGCAGTAATCTCTTTGCATGCAGCCATACCAATATTCCTTAGTAAATCATTTGCAAACTTCTCTTGAGATATAAAAATTCATCAAAAGTTTGATTAACTTCTAAGCCAAGGAAATAGAGAAGAAGCCCCAAATCTGACATCTCAAATTGAGACTTCATTTTCTCTTTAAACTGACCCAGGAGAGAATGTGATGTTCCTATGTATATAATGTCATCAATATAAACACAAACAACGAGAATCTCAGTACATATCTTCTTCACATGAAGCATTGGCTCACTTAGACTCCTGTGTCATCCATTTGAGAGAAAGAAACCATCAAGCTTGCTATACCATGCTCGTGGTGCTATTTTTAGCCCATAAACTGTCTTGTTCAATTTGAACACTTTTCTTTCTCTCCTTTAATAACAAAACCTTCGGGTTGGTGTATGTATACATTTTCAAGCAAATCTCCATTCAAAAATAAAGATTTGACATCAAGCTGATAAACTAGCCAACCACTATGCCCATGCCCTCCACGACCACGATCATTGTTGCCACAACCACCATAACCATGATTTTCATATCCATTTTCAGCATACTATAAGAATTTTGAGTATACATGATGATCAGTAATCGTCATAAATACTATGGAATTTCGTCATAGAACTATAATGATGACATTTTAGCGGCGTCACAAGATTCGTCACAGAATCTGCGTCACAGAATATACTTAGTGACGATATCTAGGAAATCATCACAGAATGTATCACATTCTATGACGATTACAATACCGTCACCAAATATCATTATTCTGTGGCGTTATTTTTTGTCATACAACATAGGCTAGAATGTCATTAAGCATGGCTATTCTATGACGAAACAAATTAAATCGTCGTATCAAATATGCTTCTTGTGGCAAAATAATTCATCACAGACATTACTAAAACATCATAAATAACAAATGTCACAGACATAACCATCATGTATTCAATAATTATCGTAGAATTATATTTCCATACAACACAAGACATCACTTCACATATGTGTTCACGATCCAACGGTTTAGTGCTTTCACAAAGTAAGTGACATTGTAATACAAGTGGCTAGCGCTCCATAAGTAATGAGTCATTTAGTACAAGTGGTAACTCATTTGTTTCTTGCTTCTACTTGCAAATGGCCATCTATTCTTCACCTCAAACAAGTGTTCAAGGATGAGTCTCAAAACCAGCACACCTGAAATATAATACATGTTATGTAAATTGTTACAACATTGAAAATGGTCGGTAGACATTAAATTGCTCACTAGGCACTACTCAATGTTGTTTTCTCAGGAGATAGCAGCTGGAATTTGTAAATTGGAAACTGATCCTACCTTGCCTTTCTTGCAATAAATAACCAGAGGCTGGTTTCTTGTATCTGCATTAAGAGAAAAAAAGCTACAAGAGGTCTTGCAATTTTGTTATGCTTTTGTGTTCAGCTTTTGCAATCCATAGAAACATGCAGTACCTAGGACAACTTTGAGTGCTACTCGAATTTTGTCACCAGGGATGGACGAATGGTTCCTACAACAAAAGCATTTCAGGCGTTACTAGATCATCCATGACCTGTGCAGGTCTTGAAACGTAACAAAAAACACAAAGACTGGCTTTCAAAAAAAAAAAAAAAAGATTGTTAGCTCTAATAAAGCCTGAACAGGTGTACAAAGCCTGGACTCTAAAATCTGAACTGTTTGTGTTACCAAAAGGTCAAAATTATAGAAGGTGAATTATTCAGCACATTCTTCCAGAGCGCTGAAACGCAAACCCAAACCATGCCAGTGACTAAAGCAAATATGTGGCAGTAATAAATGGGAAAAGATCTTACGTATAATCAGTGCCTTTAGGGAAAACTGCCAACCAAATGGGGTCCTTTGGGTTCTGCAATTCAGAAAGCCTACTTCAGATTATTACTTCCATCAATCTCCCACTTCCTCTCTACCGGAGCAAACCATCACGATTTGCAGCAGGATGACGGCAATACCATTGGGGGCGGCACCGGCAACTGGAGGCAGGGAGGAGAGGCTGTCGGGCCGAGGCGGAGCGGCGGCATGGCGGCACAGGAGGCGAGCCTGGCGGGGGCCAGGGCGTGCGGCGCCGGTGAGCCACTGCGCATAGTGGGGGCAGGGGCAGGGGCTCGGGCGCGCGGTACGGGTCCTTGTTGCGGCGGTGGAGTGGGTTATGCGGGCGGGAGAGGCGTCGGGCGGGTGGAGAGGTGGCGGCGCTAGATCTGGCGAGGGCGCAGATAGAGGAGGCAACGCCGAGGGCTTCGCAGATGAACAGCGCCGCCGGGAGTGGATAAAGACACAGGACTAGAGGAGAGTGGTGGGGGTCAAAATATTATACTCTCTTTGTCCTAAAAATCATTTTGGCTTTTGTCTTAATTTAAATATTTATAGATATTCATAGTTTTATATAAATAAAATTTGTCAAACTTTAAAAGGTTTAACTTAAGACAAAACTAGAATACTCTTTTTTTTTAAGGGGATATATTTTAATTTATCAAATTTGATATTTACCAAAATATTGGCACCATGGTTGCAAAACAGTTAATTTTAGCTATGTTTTTTGGTGCCAAAAGTAATTTACTTCTAGCTATGTTTTGTTTAGCGCCAAAACAATTTCACCCCAGCCGTTATGGTATATAATATTAAATAACTCACTGTATATTTGTATCTAAATCACTGGCATTTGCTGTTAGTTTAGACAATCAACATAACTTCTTAAATTTATACCTAATTTACCTCTAAATTTCTAAAATAGTCTCTTAGCTAGGCCATTCTCATTGGAAGGTTTCATATTGTGTTTCTAAGGTGCCGCATAAGCTAGGAAAGATTTAAATCATTGTTGAAAGAAGCTCTCTTGAAAATAAGGTTTTATTTTGATAAAACCTATTTCATCCCTTTTCTTCATGATTGCTTGCCAACTCATTAAAAAAACGATGACGTGTCCCTTCTCCCATTGAGAACAGTCTTAGTATAACCTATTCTACATTTGATCGTGCACTCGTGCCATTTCTACCAAAGAAACTGTAACGTCTCTAATAATGTTCCTGACGTGATGGTGATAGTAAAATCTCGTAAGAATTTCATACATTTTAAGAAATATTTACTGGGGCTTACATTTTGTTACAAACTCAATTTGTCATAAAATAAAAACGTCACTAATGATTTGACATTTGATGATGAAATTGTCAAATCGTCATGGATCATTACATATTTTGTGACGAAAATTTATGTTCGTCACAATAGCATTCGTCTACCTTAATTTAATGATAGAATAGGTTGAATAGTAACAGAATCATAGATATTTTGTGACATTTTTTACTTCTGTCGTGATGCCTTTCGTCACACTGATACTCATAATTCTTGTAGTATATAGCCACGTCCAACATAACCACAACCTCTATGACCGAAATTGCGACCATCAACTTGGCCTCGACTACAACCTCTGCTAAAATTTGCAAATCCTTGGCCTTGCTATCAGCCAACTCATTCAATACATGCTACAGCTCACAAGCTAAAACATTCTTACAGACTAGTGCATTTTGCATTACCATTCAACACTTCTCAAGGTCTTATTTTCATATATACGAAACCCAGTGCAGAGTAATGCAGACAGAGACCCTGTGTCTAAGAATTACCTTTGTTACAAGACAGTTTCTCTTGTTCTGTAACAATATTATTGGTCCAGGACTCAAATGCTTCACTGTGATGAATTAACGGGCATTTGATGACCATGCACTGGTGACATTCAAAATGAAGAAACCACACCTCTATATATGCTGTCTTGTTCAAGTTTGATGAGGAGGAGGATGAAGGAAATTACCAAGCAAGGAGAAAACAAGTACGCACTGCGATGAATAGCTGCATAAATTTTCACCATTCATATGAAATCACTCAGTATTTATTATTTGAACAGACACCATAAGAATTTCTATGAGAAAATGATTAAATAAAAAAAGTGCTCAAGCCTGCCTTCTCGTGTGCGTTGCAGTTAGCTGATCAGCTCCTGCTCCACTGTGCGAAGAAGAAGTGGTGCTGCCGTCTGCTTCCAGCAGAACGGCGGCCGCCGTGAGACATGACAGAGTTGGGATGGGGAAACATGGGCAGCCTCCCCCAATCGGCAATCAGTTTCCTGTCCTGAGTCCCCGGTGGGTCTCATCTCATGCCTAACACAAGTGGTCGACAGTTTAAGGCAGCAGGTGGGCATCAATCAGTGCACTACATGCTCCAGAAAGAGAGGGCTGTAAGAGATGTGTTCACGATGCATCTCATGCCTGCCTAATATACACTGTAGCCACAAGCAGTCTAGCTAGCTAGCAGATGTAAGTATTATATAATATACACTGTAGTCCGATCAGCCAAATCCTACGCACAGGCAGTTATGGCTGGCGGCGGCGTGGCGGCTGGGGGGTTGTGGTGGTCGGGGCGGCGTCGACCTGCATCAGGGCCGCAACGACTATGGTGGCCAACTCCGTGCAACTGGCGGAGGTGCATGCAGGGTCGTCCTCCACGGCCGTATGGTCGGGGTCGCCGCCGAAAGCCTGCAAATCGTGGAGGCATGCACAGTAATTCCCATGGGCGTAACTCTCGTGGTACGGTGGAGTGCCTCGATCATCCGGATGCAGCAGCTTATGATCAGCATGCAGCCGAGACCAAGCAAGGAATGGAAAAGGGGGAACAGCATTCAGGATCACCGACACGCAAACATAAGGGCTGGAATCTATATGTGATGCGAGCAGACAGGCTAGCTAGCTATATATATATGCTAGGGAAGAGTAGGTGTGAAAATTAAAAGGGAGTTCATCTGCCGGTCGATACATCATACATTTAAGTCTGATTTACGAGGTTATTATTAGTTAATTACTTGCTTCAATGTGTATATGCACAACCCTTCACCTTGACAGCTGCTCGTGTGGGCGGACCCTACGACCTCGGGCTAGGCCTTGCACGTATGTACGTAGTATGTGCCAAATGTGTCTTGATGGCTGCACAATAATTGGTTCTCCTTCGTGTAGACAGCTAGAGTGTAAGGATTGACGCCCTTGAGACAAGGTGATGGCTGCATGAAATTAATTATAAAGAAATGTGATACTTATTATTTAGGTATATGCGCTGGACCTTAGTCTCTTGAAGATGGTCGATAATTGACGGGACATACATGGCACGCGCATGTGGTTTCCAACAAATTAACTTGAGACTCTACAAGTATGCTCAGACTGAGAACTATGCAAGGCCAAGACTTTTCTTCGTCTGTCCTGACAGGATCACAACAAGTTCCAGATGCCTCCCGTGCATGCCAAGCATATGTATGCATGCCGCTAACCCCCGTCTATAGCGCGGCACACGACATACACAACCCCGACGAATAATAAAAATCCAGGATTATTAGCCATGCATATATGATGAATGGGCCCGATAGATCCCACCAAAACCGAATGCCACGGTCGATACGATCAAAGCTAAATAATCAGCCTGTTGGCCGGTGCATGTGGCACTGAGAGCGAGGAGCAAATAGGCTGAGCTACTACAAGAGTACAGTAGGTAGAGCAGGGAGCTAAGTTTGTCTCTGCACGAGAAGGTAGGGGAAGAAGAAAGATAAGAATGCTTCAGTTAAGGTGATAGGAGATATATATATGCAACATATATACTAGCACGCAACATATGTACGCTGACAATTAAGTCCAACTACTTCTTCTTTTTCAATAAGATATGCTATCTTTACAATGTACGCTTGCTTTTCAATAAGGAAACATTCCTTTCTACAACCTCAAAATATCATGCTAGTCCAATTTTTAACCTCAGATTACGAAACCGGGTACTTAGGCTCCTTGAACTAACCAAACCGGACAAACAGTACTCATAGCCATGTTGAAAACGTTTTTAGACCATGATTTATTTTTTTAAACAATAAAACCTTGTTTGCTCTAAAAATCACAATTAATTCATCTTAAATTAGAAAAAAAAATGAAACTTGTACCAAATTGTTTGTACAAACGTAATATATATATTGGTCCTGATTTTTGGAGCTTACTTGTTCCTACTTCTAATGTTGTATTTGGATCAATATAGAAATAGGTGTAGGAATAAAAAAAAGTTCCAAATATCTTCAAATAGACATACAATAAATAAATTATACTTTTGGAATTTTTTTATACAAGTTCCATATTTCTGGATTGGAAATAAACCGACTATGAATTTTTAGGTATTAAATAAGGCTTTTTTATTTTTAAAAATAGAAAAGCACCGCTTTTAACAGGTCTAGGGGTGCTTTGTCAAGTTCTGTTAGTTCAGCGACCCTAGCTAATTAAATACCTGGTTTCGTAATTCATTCGGGGTTGAAAATCGAACTGTTACAATAGTTCAAGCTTCAAGGTTGTAAAATAATGGACTCCCTTTTGCATAATATATACACTATCCAGAAATCCTTGACAGGCCGGGAGACCCTTGGGATCTTAAGCTAAGCTTCACCACAGCGAATAATTAAGACGGTTGTTACAGTTCAAAAGAGGCCTAATGAATACCGGCCCACCAGCTGAAATGCATGATCATATCCGTGTCATTCTATTAGTCTGTCCACATTATTGTAATTCGTGCCGCTAATAGCATCCTAACACTTCCATCACTACACTCAGCAAGCACGAAGACCTAGTTCAAAACTTCAAATGGTGCCAGCAATGTCTACTCCTGATGTTAGGAACCAACACCACAGAGGATGCCGTGAAGTGACCACAGAACTGAGTACACAAGACAGGAGCTGCTGAGACGCCGACGGACACGACCTCAGCAGCCTCGGTAGCGAGTTGGAATAGCCACTAATGAACCAAACTCGACGTGCGTACAACTGGAGTTCTCCTACATAGTGAGGTTCTAACCACACCGAGTCCCAGATGCCTCCCACACATACTTGTTACAAGGGACATATATAATTAGTAGCTACGTGGTGCATATGTATGACCGGACAGGAGGAACGAGATATGGAGTTGCGCTGAGAGATGCATGTCTCTGAATCTCTGATGGATGAGCAAACAATCAGCGCTAGCGAGGGTGACAAATAGTGCGAGACAGAACGGCTGTGAGTTCGTCTTTCCAACAGGTAAGGGTACATGTGTATTTAATTTACTAGTAAAAATGCGCGTGTGGGACGCATGTCGCGCACATGCTTTTTTAAGTATTAAAGTTATTTATAAGGGTGTAAATGGTACGGATATTATCCATCCGTCTTCGAGTTCCGATCCGTTTAGAAGGGTTGAAATCCGATCTGTATTCGAGTCCGGACATTTAGATTCGATCCGTATCCGTATCCGAGTATTCAAAGTTAGATAAATATGATGTGGTAACCATTAAAGTCTTATCCGACACATTTGATCAATATCTGTATCCGATCCGAATCCGAAGAAAAAAAAATGAAAACAAATACGATATTAGCAATATCCGTCCGTATTCGATCCGATTACAACCCTAGTTATTTATTATTTTTTAAAAATTTTTAATTTTGAGAAAATATAGTTTCACAAAGAAGTTAGTTTCTATTTTATTATGATTTATAAATTAATTATTTTTTGAATGTTTTCCATAGTTTATTAAAAGTATACAATATAGGAGTATATAGTATAAGTTGTTGATCTCATGTTCCCTTTTAGAAATATAGGCACATTGGTAAGATAGGCCGCCGCCTCGCCTCGTCGATCCGCCGCGTTCCCGGCTCGTGGCAGCCGTAAGATAGGCCAGCGCCTCGCCTCGTCGATACACCGCGTTCTTGGCTCACGGCAGCTGCCTCCTCCTTAGCTCGCCGCGGCCCCGGTGGCCACCGCATCTGCCTCTCACCCCGTCGTGGCCGGATCGGTGCGCCCGGCCACCTCCCAGGCTAGACCTCCGCCTTGCCTCGTCGATCCGCCACATCCCCAAGCTTGCGGCAGCCGAGGCTGGATCCACCGCCGCCTCTGGCTCCCTTGGCTCGCGGCGGCCTAGGCCAAATCCGCCACCTCTAGCCCCGTCATGGCTAGATCCGCCGCCGATCTGCAATCTCCCTCTTTTTCATTCCTGATTTGTTCTTGATTTTCAACTTGTCATATGTGATGCTTCAACGAGGTTGTTGACAGCTTATCTGTAGACTTAACAATTGTTTGATGATCTACTAAATCATGTGTATATAATATATTTGTTAGTTTTGTTTTTGGGCCTGATGTTCTTTTGTATTGGGCCAAGAGGACGTTTTTGATTGGTTTTTGTTTCCTGCATGGGATTCTCGAGTGCAGGCGGCTAGAAGCAATGACGTGAAAAAAAAAATCTCGCGAGATGCCGGTCGGTTACAAGTTCAATGGCACGAACGATCGTTCTGCCTCGGTTCCGCGTCGGTAACTCGTTTTTTAGCGGGTTTTGTGGGTCCGGTTGCTTTGGTGTGGGGACACGGTGGATCTATGAGTCCATGTGGGTATAGATTTATTAGGTAAAAATTAGTTTTAGTTAAACTCGCTCTTTATAGTATAGATACATGGAAGAAGAAAGGAAAAAGTGTATATAACCCCATGGCGTATAGATGGTCATCTACGTCACTGTCTAAACTACAAAACCAAATATTTTACACCTTAATGTATTGGAAATTGGACAAACAACCTCCTAAGTGGTTTTATTGGGTGATTTTGATGATGTGGCAATGGGGCACACATGTCAACCATGGAGGTTTGTCCAAGTAATAATCCCTTAAACTAATTTTGTGTTCAAATCACACCTCCAACTATTTCATTTGGTCTGACCTACCCTTATTAAAACTTGCCTTTTTTTTGTTGCACTATGAATATGTTGAATTTTAAGCTTAGAATTTTTTAGGGTGAAAAAGGACATAATAATTTATGTTAAAATATATGATGATTTTGTCATAATTTTATGGGCTAGACATCTAATAATGAATTAACCTTACTAATTTACGGTCGCATGAAAAGTAATGATGAATAATCACAACAGTTTTTATTGTATTAGTACGGTTAATTTTACATTAGAAACATATATTGTCATTTTGATAATTACTTTTCATACAATTTGTTTGGTTTTGTCTAGGTTCGAATACTTAGAAGTATAAAATATCCAGTTTTGTAATTTAGGAGGTGTTATAGACAACCATTTATACATCAGGCGTTATATAGATTTTTTTTTCCAAGATGAAACGTTATGCAATTAAGAAGAGCGTACTTTCAGGTGAGGAGATGAGAGATGCGGATGGTAATTACAGCGCCCGCTCGGCCTTCCCGAATGCTGCACCAGGGCTCACAGACGTTCCACGGCCATGAGCTCATCTGGGAGACT
This sequence comes from Paspalum vaginatum, assembly GCA_030272315.1. Lineage (NCBI taxonomy): Eukaryota > Viridiplantae > Streptophyta > Magnoliopsida > Poales > Poaceae > Paspalum > Paspalum vaginatum. The sequence goes on from CM059019.1 coordinate 42,408,706, forward strand.
TAGGCACTGCTGAGAATCAAAACCTTCCTATGGCTCGCGGTGCGGAGACGGCACTGGACGTCAGATCGCCGACACCGGCACGGGCTGAAGGCACGTCTCCTGTGCGACCTCGAGCCGGAGTCCTGCGACCACCTTTTTGTGCACGTACTGTGTCTACTCGAAAGGGGTTTGGACCGCCGTGATCAGAGAGTTTGGTTTGGTCTGCCCGGCGCGGGCGGATGGCTGCTCGTTGTTGGACTGGTGGAAGCTTCTTCGACTCCGTTGGCCGGCATCTAGCAGGAAATTAAAGGATTCGACGTACTCTTTGTTCGCGATGGTCACATGGCAGGCGTGGAAGGAGCGGAATTGCAGATGCTTTCGGAGTTCCTCCTCCGACGTGACCCAGCTGCTGACGTGCATCAGAGAGGTCGCGGAGCTTTGGGTGCTGGCCGGCGCACGTGATCTTGGTTGTCTGTCGGCTGAGTAATAGGCTTACAGTGTCGCATCCAGGTGGTCGCTGGTTCGGCGTCATCTGGGTGCTTTGTGTCTGTGTGTGTTCATGTGTGCCACGTGCGAATCTTCGCTGTAAACTTCTCTTCTACCTTAATGCAAAAGATACCTAGCGTATTCAACAAAAAAGGAGATGAGAGATGGAAAACACACATTTAGTACCGCACTCATGCTTGCTGATCGATCCGATCCATATCTATTTAAGTCGAACGATTGGCTTTATATTATTATTATGCAAGTCAGCTGGTTGGTTTGTTGTTTAAATGGGTATAAATGTATGAGGTAGGTCTGAAGTTTTATTGAAGTGTATTGGTTTGTAGTTTCTTCGCCCGATCGCAGCTTGTGTTTATTAGGACTTGTTACTGATTGCCTATGGTTTGGATAAGACCCCAGCCTGTATAGAAGCCTACCTGCATGTTTTATTACTATGCTGGGCCAACCATTCCATCCATCGTCTACGCGTTAAAGACTTAAAGACGATCTTTTGTTCCTTGGATATCCATCTTTGTTATAACTCCTCTTAAGGCTAAAGACATCATTTTAATCAAGACATGCCTTAATATACACGGCCAATTAATGCATCCCTAGTGTTGTGTTTTCCACCACATGCAGATACCGCACTTCATTACGTGTATGTTGCTAGAAATATGATTTGTAGCCCCCGTCATATAAGGAGATCGAATTTATCTTGGGAGACACAGACCCAAATTGACAGTCAGTATTAGGTACCTTACAAATTAAACTTTAGTAAGTCGTGCACTAACAAACATCGTCCTAACACTTCTGTCACACTTTGGCAAACACAGAGACAGAGTTCATATGTGCTATATGCTACGCCAGAGGTAATAAGGAACCAAAACTGCAGAAAACAATGGCAAGGATGACAGAACTGAGTATACAAGACAGGAGGTACTGAGAGGACAACAGACACGACCTCAGCAACACACGCCTCGGGAGAGAGTTGGAACAACCACAGAGGAACCACACTAGACGCCCGTACAACTGGAGTTCTCCTACGTAGGTACAGCCCAGAGCCGGCCCAGACGGGAGAACAAGAACAAGATGGAGTAGCACTGATCCATAGAGATCCGATCGATCGAGGATTCTAGCGAGAGTGAACATATTAAAGCGGCATGTTAGATGGAGTTAAACCACCCACTAAGACGTAATCAATCCATGCTGTTTGTTTGTTCCTCTGCATATAGTCCTGATCCCTTCCATTCTTATTAGGAGTTGAGTTCCCGTTTGTGAATTGCGACCCAACTATGCATGCTCCGCATCACAATTTTAAGATTTTGATAGCACAAGGCAGGAGTTGTAGCACACTATCCCCTTTCATGCAGCCCGGAGCCAAAGCTGATTTTGATCCATAGTCGTCTAAAATAATCAACTTTACTGATCAAAAGACTTGTAGAGATGGTAATTTGCATGAGTGGTTGCCTGGTCGATCGGTTTACCCATTTGTTCGGTTGGAGGGATATATATAGCAGTGGGACGTGATGGGCCGAGTCTAGTATATCACTGGAAAAACCTTTCAGATGGCGTCAGCTTCCTAGTTCCTTGCCTCGCTCGTCTCCACATGCCGGGGAGAGAAGTGTCGTCCCTAGGCTTTCGGCAGCTGCATGCATCGCGAAGCTTATCAGTTCACCCAAGGTGAACAATTGGCTGCTTCGGTGCTCAGTGCTGCCCCCTATTGAGCAGCATCGGTTTCTTGCTATGGCCCTGATATCGGTCGCTTCAGAGTGACTCTAATCCATGCCACGCGCGCTGCATTGGAGCTCCAGCAGCCACGGCGCAACTGAGCGGTCACCGACACACTGAATTCCAGATGCCTCCTATGCTCAGCAGGCCCGGACGGATCACACCCAAACTGATCGAGTGCGCCTTCATATGTTGGTTGCCGCGCGTACGTTGAGCAAGAAATAAATATCCAAGTCAGCTGGAGCAAGCTAGTAGGCTACCTAGATAAGAGAGTGGATGCATGATCAGATGGTGAAGATGAAAGGTAATAAGAATGCTTCAATGCTCGCTTGAGAATGGAGGTGCAATATATACGTCTTGAGCGAGGTTACTTTAGTAATTTGTTCCAAGGTCGAGTATATTATGCACATAAATGTCTACATCGGTTGGTTGGACCTGTTTCAAGTTGCATTGATTTGTATTATTAATTGCCCTATTTGTTTGGACATAATAACAGGTTTCAGTTTGCATTGGCGTCCGTCTTCGTTGCAACCTTCAGAATGAACTACTTTTTTTTTTAGAATCGATCCTCATCTCTGCAGAAATAAGTCGCGGGAAAGTGGAAGCATCACGTGATATTTGTCGAGCAAAGTGATGCTGTTTCTGCTGTTTCTTCTAGCTAGCCAAGGTGAGCAACATGCTGCTTGTGGGTGCTCTCGTGTCTCGGCCCTACGTTAAGTAGCCCCCGTATTCAAAAGGTGCAGCTTCTTTCCTCTGCCCTGATACCTGTTGCATCCATGACTCTGATCCAAGCACAACACAGTGCAATATAATGGAGCTCTGATAGCCATGGTGCATCCAGATGCTTCCCATGCATGCTCAACAGGCTCATGCCAAGGCGTGGATCCCACCAAGACCGAGTGCATATATATCGTTAGAATTTTTCTCTGGAACTTGCGAAGGGTGTGGTGCGGACAAAGGATAATGTTGCTATTACTAATTGAAGACTCATTTTAAAGCTTCCACGTTAATCCCCACTAGACGCGCTAGAAAAAAATCTTAGAAATTCTCACAAAAATCAGAAATATTTGGCCATCCATCAGGTACCTCTAATAATAGTAGCCCTTAGATCTATTATATTTTTTAGAAAAATTATCCACTGTACCATTATAAAAAGATGAATTAAAATAATTCTCTAAATTTGCATATAAATTACCTACCATGCTATTATGAAAATAAATCAAAATAACTCATCCCATTACTCTTTTTAATTATTATATTACGCCAGCTCCACCGCAATACTATACTTGAAGAACCCTGGCCGCAATCCTAGAACTGATAGCGTCAAGCAATGAGGGAAAATCGTAAAACCTAGCAGCCGACGACACGACATGCATACAGCAATGGACGGCGACGACACGCTTGCAGGAGCATGTAGGCGGGCACAAACACATATGACGGCAGCTGGCAGCAGGTCGAGGCAGCGCTACAAGCCTTGATGCAAGTTCTGTCGGACGAGGTGCTGCTCTCGATCTCGGCCTTTGAACTAGTCGAAGCTCAATCGTTTAAATAATCCGTGGCCTCATGAGTCATGAATCACGATTCCAACACCTGGCCACCTGCACGCCCTTGCATAACAATTTTGCTTGGACCCTATGGATGCAAATCCAAGGTCGACAATCGTCACCAGGTTGACCAGATCAAGCAATGTGGTAATTGTGTTGTTTTAGAAAGAAGTACGTTGATTAGAGCCAATAGTATCTGTTCCGAGTTTTGTTTGTTCAGCAGCTTGCAAGGTACTATTAGGGTGCTAAGTCAGATGTGAACTAACAGTTTACCTTATGCCATTTGCGGGTACGTAGATTGAACAATTAAAGGTGTAGATTGACTCCGTTCCAGAGGTGTTCAAACAGTACGATGATAAAACAGGTTATGATGGGTCTAGAGAGTAGAAGTTGTTCAAGCAACCAGGAGGATAAGTAAGCAATGAAATGAAACCATGTCTTTTTTTGGAACACGCTACATTGGTATTTCTCTTTGGCCATAGATTATATTATATCATTATAATATGTAGAACCAGCGAGGTGACCCGCTCAAATAGCGCGGGTAGCTAGTTTTTTTATTTTGGTTTTACTTAAATTTAATATTTTTTATACATGTTTTTATTTTTTCTCTTGGTCCCCGACCACACATCTTTTTCCTGAATTTTATTTTTTGAACATATTTGCATTAGTTAACATATTAATATTTTAGCAATATTATAATTTGTTTTTATTATGATAATGTATATAGGATCCAAATATCATTGCAATTTTTAATTTATATTCTAATTTTATATATTATTGTAATTTGTAAGGTATCAAACATGCATATGTCATAGAGTTTTATAATTGAATAATCACTTAGTGTGATCTGGTCCTTGGAAATAAGTTTTTCATGTTCTTAATCTATTCCAAATATAGTTTTATAATTGAATAATCACTTAGTGTGTCGCGTGGACTCGCCGTAGAGAATGGGACTACGTAACTTTAGTGCTAGAGTGCTAAAGGGAAAAGTATATTCTGAACGATGCACGCCGGGTCGTGTTAATGTTGCATGCGCAAGGCAATGTGTACGTCAGGGAAGGAAAATCAGAGTCCATGTTTTATACAGTCAACAGATTGAATCTTTTCATGTTCCTTTACTTTTCCGTATCATAGAAACCACAAAAACTATATCGATTTGGTATAATTTTTAATAATTTTTAAATAATTCATAGAAACTATTTTTAATAATTTTTATTAAACTTGGACTGTTAGATCTTCGTAAAATCCAATGGTGGAAGCCTTTTCTTTTTCCCGGTTAACGTGGAAATTTGTTGTCCTTCTCGGTGAACAGGTGGCTTCTTTTAACACTCTAATATAATGACCCGCGCCAATAGCGCGGTTAGCTAGTTTCTTTGTTCATATTTAGTTTTGTTTGATTATATTTTAGCTTCCTTTTTTCGTTGTTTTTCCTATTATTCCTGAACAATACATCTTGCTTTTTTATTTTATTCTTTTTGGTGCGTTACTTTTTAGAACATGTTTTTGTGAGTTAGTATGTTAAAACTTGTATATATTTTCTAAAAAACTTTTTGCAATTTTTTATATATTTGTGCGTGGGATCCAAATAACATTATTAATTATAATTATATTTAAATTCTAAGTCCTATATAGATTTTTATAACGGTGTGAGATTCAGTCTTGATTTTTATATACTTCTTTGGTTTCAAACATAACTTATATAATTTTGTCAATTTTTAAACACTACAACCATATATAATATCAAAGTAGCTATATTAATTCTACACAAAATATATTTTGATAGTCCATTTATTTGATATTATAGATGTTACTATCACTTCCATTAATTGAACTTAAAAGTCATATATTTATGACCAAGGGAGTAATAATTTTTGAAATTCGTTTGGTTAGGATAAATGCAATGTCAATTATAATTTGGAATTGATGAGTATTGAACAACCCAGAATATCATAATAGGTGAACTTACCCCTATTTGTTTCTCTGAGAGGATTATATAAGCATGCTTATCTTATATTATACTCCCTCCGGTCGCTAATATATGACGTCTTTTTAGTATAATTTGAACTAAAAACATCATATATTAAAATCCAAACGGTGGTCTATAATTGTATCGGTGGGTAATAACTCTAAGCGGTATGGTATCATAATACGTTCCCTAGATTATCTTGATATTTTATATGAGGTGGTTTATATCGTATTGTGGATAAATAACTCAAAGGACTATAGTATAATAATATTTGTTACATAATATAAACTATATAATTATATATTATTTGTTAGCCACCGAAGAGAAGGGAAGAAAATATAAAGAAGAAGATTCTTACGGTTGAGAGCCGGAATAGGAGACCGACGCAGCCTTGGAGTCCCAAAGATCCACGCGGCCACACTGGGACTCGCACGGATAGGAGGAAAAGGAAAACATCCTTCCAACTAAGGCTTAAGCGTCTGAAGTTGCGATCTTAACTATCGATAGAAATTTTTGGATCCGACGTGGAGCGTTAGATCTTTATAAAATCCAACGGTGGAGAGCCAATGGTACAATAAAGTCTTTTATTTTTATTAATAGTACAATAATTTATAGACCGTTAGATCTTTATTAACGGTCGATGGCTTTTCTTTTTTTCGATTAACGTGAAAATTTCAAGATTCTCTCGACGAACGTGGTGGTTTTTTTGAACACTACTATAATTATAGAATAGACTAGAGTATTCCCTCTGTCCCAAAATGATAGTCGTTCTACAGAATAGCAGCCGGTTTAGCAGTCGTGCAAAAGTACCAAAATACCCTCGCCACTTGCTCTTCTCTGCATTAGAATATACATGCCGCAGCAGGTCTGCAGCAGCCATAGCGACGCCACAGTGCACATGCACGTCTAAAAGTGCTTGGGAAGAGGACTCAAAGCAATAAATACACACCCACGCAGACGAGAGAAGGTGTACGGTGGAGGTGGAGCTTGTGGCAGGCGACATGTTTTGTGGGACAACTTTTAAAACCTAGAACGACATGTTTTGTGGGACGGAGGAAGTACACGACAATGGTTTTGCATAATTATTATACTTTATTTGCCAGACACGAGAAAGCACATACAAATAAAATATAAGTATTTTTTTGTTAATTAATTAAGTATATGCTCCATAACTCGGATACTAAAAACATTCCTAAAATTAGAACACCTAGCCATCCATCCGGTAGCATTTAACTATAATAACTAATTGATCTACTCTATTTTGTAAGATATTATCCCATGTACCCTTATGAAATGGATATGCTTTAAACGTGCCTCTAAATTTTCATTTAAATGTCTACACGCCATTGTGAAAGATGATTTAAAATAACCACTGAAATTATATTTAAATTATCCATTGTGCCAATACAAAATATAATTTAAAATAACCATTTGAATTTGCATATGAATCATCACTGACGTTGGATTAAATCTTACTATTAATAGCAAAAGGTAGGCATATATGTATTTCTAAAATATCAACGTACTATCAATTTTATGTATAAAATGTAACACATATGTCTTCTAAGCACGGGTTGATGGACTGGTCTTGCTAATCGAAATTGGTATGGTAACAAAACTTGCTGCTTTTTTTTCCTAAGGATGGGACAATTAAACGTTAGTTCTTTGAATGTCGATTTGCTGTCAATAACCCAAATCGCCTCAGGCATATATACCTAACCCTTCTAGTGTGTCGGATACGTCTGACCCTTGGTTGGTTAGGAAGTTTTCCTAGAAACAATATGCTCACAAAATTAATTAAAATCGTGTGTTGGATTATTTAACTAAATTCGTGGGTCTGTTGACGTGGCTGACGAATTTGACTAAATTTGTGGTTTTGTCACTTTGCTCATGAATTTATCTTGAATAAATTAGTGAGTTTTGCCTGAGCCCACGAATTCAAAAAAAAAAGAACCTACGACTTTTCTTCTGTTTCTTATAGTGGTGCATTGATTTGTATTACTAGCTATTTGCCTATTTTTGGATAATAAGTAGTTTCAGTTTGCGGCTGAAACCTACAGAACGAAGCGCATTGTTAGAAGCATCAAGCATCACAGCACCCGCGTCTCGTGTTTTTCTATTGAGAATCCTCATGTCTACTGAAAGAAGTCACAGAAAAGCGAGAGCATTGCATGCCATTTGTCGAGATTTTCCAAATGCAAACACGGTCCCAAGCGTGGCTTGAGTGTCTTGATAACACCTGGGACTACCTCATATCCAGCACGTGTTTGATACCAATTGCATCCGTGACTCCTATCCAAGTACAACAAGATGTAATGGAGCTCTGATAGCCATGCATTGTGCCAGGGGCGGACCCACCCTGTAGGCAAGCTGGGGCGGCTGCCCCAGCTAGCCGGCGGCGAGTACCCCTAGGACCCCGAATTTTTTCCCGGTATTCTGACCTCCATGGCTGCCGCACGGAAGAAGAGCAGGCTGAAGAACCCTCGGAGAAGAAGAGGACGTCGCCAGGACCTCTCTGGTGGGCTAGGGACCTCATTAACGTGCTGGGGCTTGGGCCATTTAACGCAGCCCAATACAATCCAGCAAAGGCAGCAGTTCAGCAGGGGCAGCCCTCATCGCTGCTCGCCTGCTAGCATTCCTCCCGTCCGCCGCGCCGTCGCTCTCTGTTTCTCTTTGCGACTGCGCCGAATCGCCGGCGGCGGGCGGGACGGAATAGCGGATGGAGGGAGAGGAGGCCATAGGCAGAGGAGATGTCGACAACAGCGCCGGCGTCGCTCCAGGCGCTGCAGGCCACGCCGGCGGCGGCGGCCACAGCCTAGCTCCAGGCTCAGGTGACCGGGCAGGCGGGGCAGCCACGACTCCGGCGGCGGCGGTGCCGCAAGTGGCAGTCGGCCGAAGCTGAGGCCGAGTCCTAGCACCAACTACTCCAGGCATTGGGAAGAGATTGAAAACTACCAGTAACATTCTAATTTCTTAATTTTTTCAGTTTTCATTATTTGAACCATATGTCCTGCTAATGCAGCCACTAGCAGAGCATAACAAATAGCTTTTATGTAGATCTGAAGAATTATTTTACAAAGTTGAGTGCTAGCTCAAGTGGTAGTCACCCAAGCACTAATGAAAGTCGCAACACCACTGGTTCTGGTTCCATAGCCGCAGAAATTGTTCAAAATAATGTTGCTCTTAGCAGTGATGAAATTGAAACTGCGGCAGCTGATATAGCACAGGTTGAAATTCAGACCATTAATGCGCATCCACAAACGCAACCACAAGAAGAACATGGAGATATTGCCATAAATCTTATTATGGAATTTGACCCACATGTTCATATAGTTTCTGATCCTACTGTTAGATTACCAATTGAAAGATTTCACCCAAACATTCAGTCTGAAGTTAGAAGGGCTTATTTATTGAGGGGTCCAACCCAACCTGTAGGACATATATTCCCCCGAAAAAAGGTTGGAAGAGATTGGAGAGTCTTTCGCCCACAATGGTTTAAGGACTATGATTGGATCGAATACAGTGTGTCAAATGATGCAGCATTTTGTTTCTATTGCTTTCTTTTTAGGCAGGAACCAGAGCATGAGAAATTTGGTCATGAGGTTTTCACAAAGAAAGGCTATAATGATTGGAAACATGCATATAGAGGACTGCCTGGTCACATTGGTGGAGTTTCTAGTTGCCATAATAGAGCTAGGTTATGTGTAGAAGATTTTAAGAATCAAAGGGCAAGTATTCCTAATAAGATAGATGCTAATTCAAAGTCTTCAGAAATGCTATATGAAGTTCGTTTGACTGCTGCTCTAGATGTTACAAATTTTCTCATTTCACAAGGTCATGCATTTCGTGGACATGATGAATCAGCTTCTTCTTTGAACAAAAAAAGGAATGAGGATGTAAGGGCTGCATTTGATGAGTTCTGTAAAAAAAATGCACGCATGACTTCTCACAAGATTCAAAAGGATCTTACACGGAGTTATGCGGAAGAGATCACTGAAGTGATAAAGGAAGAAATTGGGGATAGTCTGTTCTCCGTTTTGATTGATGAATCTCGTGATATTTCAGTGACCGAGCAAATGGCTGTCATTGTTAGGTTAGTACTTATTTTTTTGTGCATTACTTTTGTTTATGCATTGATGTTTTAATCAACTAATTGTGACATGTGTTTTGTGTTCTGTTTTTTGTAGGTTTGTGAACAAAAAAGGAGAGGTTGTGGAAAGATTTTTAGGTCTTAAACATGTCGAAGATACGACATCAAGTGCACTAAAGAAAGCTTTGACTGAGATACTTGCTGCTCATGGATTACCAATTGCTAGACTAAGATGGCAAGGATATGATGGTGCTTCAAACATGAGAGGTGAATTCAATGGTTTGCAAAAACAGATTCGTGATGAGAACCCTTATGCCTTTTATGTTCATTGCTTTGCTCACCAATTACAATTGGTCATTGTTTCGGTTGCATCTTGTTGCTCATCTTTTGATGATTTCTTCAATTATGTGGGTCTAATTGTCACAAGTTCTAGTGCATCTTTCAAGAGAAAGGATAAATTACTTACCAAGCATCGTGAAACCATTTTGAACAAGATAGAGAGCGGTGCGATTTTTAAAGGGAGGGGGTTACACCAAACTACAAGCTTGGCAAGACCTGGAGATACAAGATGGGGTTCTCATTTCACAACATTAATTCGCATTGAGTCAATGTGGGATCCTGTAGTCAAGGTGCTGTCCATGATTCATGAGGATGAACGTAATCCTGGCCGAGCAGGTGGCCTAGTGCGAAAAATGGAGAGCTTTTTCTTTGTTTTAAATATGAAGCTGATGTTAAAAGTATTCCGCATTACTAACGATCTGTCTCTTCTTTTGCAAAGAAAAGACCAGAACATTGTTCAAGCTATGTCATTGCTTGTTGATGTGAAAATCCGTTTGGTAAACTTAAGAAATGAAGGTTGGGAGCCATTATTGGAAGAAGTCAAATCATTTTGTGTTGCAAAGAATATTCCAATACCCAATATGGATGAGGCAATACCAAGGTGGGGTCGATCAAGGCTTCAAGGGGATTTAATCACTCGAGGGCATCATTATCATGTTGATACTTTCTTTGCTGCACTTGATGCTATTCTCACCGAGATGGACCATCGTTTCAATGAGGTATCATCAGAATTGCTTGTTTGCTTTTCTTGCCTAGATCCAAGAAACAACTTCTCTAAGTTTGATGTTGATAAGATTGCTCGATTGACTGAGATCTACGATGAAGATTTCTCTTTTGTTGATCGTTCTAATATAAGGGATCAACTTGGGAACTACATTATACATGTGAGAAGAATTGATGCATTTGCCGCTTGTCATGACTTAGGAAGTTTAGCTATCAAAATGGTAGAACTTGAAAGAGATCGTGCTTTTCCATTGGTTTATCGCCTCCTTGAGTTAGCATTGATCCTACCTGTGGCAACGGCATCAGTTGAAAGAGCTTTCTCAGCTATGCACTTCATCAAGACAGATTTACGCAACAAGATGTCAGATGCAATGACTTGATATTATGTTATATTGAGAAAGAAATTTTTAAAGGCCTTGACAATGATAAAATCAAAAAGAGATTCCAATCTATAAAAAATCGGAGAATGCACTTGCCAAAGGAAACCTAGACGTGTCTAGTCCTTTGCTGGTGGTATGTATACTCAGTCTCTAGTAATATCCACCAATGTTTAAGGCAATGGTAAATTTTATTATTGTACCCACTACTCACCAATTGTAATTCATATTTTTTCAGGTGGATCCATTATACCTTGATGTATTTCGAATTATTGATGCAAAAACATTATTATCTATTTATGAAATTGGAGGTATTATCTTAAACCTTTCTTTGAGTCGTTCATCTTTTGCTTGCTAATTGCTATAGTTTGTTCAAACTCCATATTTCAATGTGGTATGCGATCGTTCTTTTTTTACTTTTGATTTGTTGCTGTAAGTTCGCCCCACCTAAAATTTTGGGCTGGGTCCGCCACTGCATTGTGCAACTGTGCAGAGTTCCAGATGCCTCACATGCTCAGTCAGCAGCCAAAAACCAAAGTGCCTGCAGGTGGACGCTACCAAGACCGACTGCATATATGTCGCAATAGATGGGAGCTGATAAATTTGGTGTGATTGCAATTGATATCCGAGCGAGCGAGGAGCTAAAAGTGGATGCGCGTGTGAAATAGAGACATGAGAAATATATGCTTGGTAGTTGATGAGATTATCTATATGAGTTATGTTACTGTGCTTGTGCTTGTGAGGAACTACGAGTTCCGCCTGCCCAAAAAAGATGTGGGCTTTGCCTAATTTAATTAGGCCAAGGGTAGTTTAGTAAATGCTCTTTATGGATGACTACCGATCCAACCTAGCGAATAGTATCAAAGTCCTCGTCAGTTCGAGCGGGTAGAAGGATAGGAACCAGCCATCCCGCCAGCGGGTAGAAGGGCACCGCGCCCTCGCGAGCGCGTCTTGCTGCAGCGCCGGCTCGAAGAAAGACGCTGCTCCAGCTTGCCGAATCCCATCCGGAGGCCGCCACTAGTGCGGAGATCGGAGATTCGGAGGTTACCCGCAGCCATTGAGCTCGTCGGGTCTTGGGTGGTGCAGAGGTTGGAGACAGCCACATCGGGGGCCTAGATTCATGGAAGTGTTGAACGACATGGGAGGAGAACATGAGACGTGGATTTTTTTACATAGAGATGGGAAATCGGGGACACAACGTAGCAATATAAAAGAGCAGAAAAAGCCGAACATATTAGATGCTAATGTAAAAGTACACATATACCTTTTTATAATTATTTTGTAGTCATGAAATTTAAATTCCGAGCCCATCATTTTTAAGTTTCGGCCCACAATTTAAGTTTCTCATAAAAGATTCCTCATTCAATTTAACCATAAGACCTAGACCAATGAATATATAGCTTCTACTCTTTGTTTGGTGTCCGATCCTTCTATAAATTACCTGAGTACTATATATTTTTGTTTTCTCCTATCGCCTAAACCGTAGCATTTTACCTTTCTTCTTCCTCATATACATGGAACTCCCTCTTCACATGCATGTCCTCTCCTCAAAATAAAAAGCGAACTCATCGCCTGATTAGCTTGTTAGATGGACAAACTCAGATCACTATCAATTCACACCCACTCCCCTTGTCGTAGCTACTAGCTTGCCCTATTTGCTCCTTGCTCTTCGGCGCCAAAACCATGCACTGGTCAGCTCGCATGCATTACTGGGAGCTGGGGCCGTTGACTTGTTGTTGGCATGGGAAGCATCTGGAATTCGATGTGGCAGTTGAGGTGAACTCCAATTACTTGTGATGCGGATGAGACACAACCCGTGATGCTTGCATGGAGTCACATGTTCGAGCACAGTACAGAATCTGAGACCTTCTGTTTTGTGTCATTCCTCGTCTCTGTCGTACATAGGTCCTTTTGGTTCTTAACCTCTCTTTTGCTTGTTTTGTTGGTCATTTGGCGAGATTCCAATGGAATTGGTGAATTGGTGTTGGTCTTATCAAAACCATCATTAGTTTTGAGATAATTTTTTGTGACCTAAGCCGTCATTGATTACGTGATAATTTTTGACGGTTTTTCCAGGCTGATGTTTATTGTCACCGGTCACCCAATTTTCATCACATATTTGGAAAAGTATCAAGTGAAATGAAAACTTGCATTATTGACGAACTACTATATAATATAACCAGTTTAATAGTCGGTGGATTAACAGCTCGATTTAAAACATACCACTTTGACCAGCTAGCAAGTCAAAGTAGTTTGGGACATGAATGGTAGTTGTGGTTGATTGTCTTTCGTGTTGATGTTGAACACTGGCGCGCATTAGCACCTCAAGCATTTATCGCCTTTGTATCTTACTTCTCTTCAATATCTTATGAAGTCAATTGAAACCTGGACATTTTTCTAGATAATGGAAAAATCCGGCTTCATACCTCCATAGGAGGCATCATACAAAAATTATTACTACCCAATCACACCAAGCAATAAGGTTAAAGTTAAACTCCAATCTGAAACGCGTAAGGCCACCCATGAGAGGCAAAATAATTTAAAGCTGCCGACTCTAACAACTTGCAACCTTGCACCAAAGCATCTCTCTCATCATCAGTGTGTTGCAACCGAGCCCGAAGTCATGCCTAATGAATCCTCTGAATAGTACATGCAAGGACGTTTTTTTGTTTGCATTTGTTAAAAACAACGTCGTTTCTTATGAGCCAGATTGTCCAAAAAATTGCTTCATTGAATAGCGATTTAGGTTCGGTCTATTTGGTGATGACATTGAATTACTGTGTTATTGGAGCAAGTGATACGAAGGATAACATGCGGATGTCTCAAGAAGCTAATAGAGTAATAGATTGTAATATATTGATTGCATATATAATGTTAGCTCATCTACTGTTAATTAGTTGATCTCAAACAAACTCTATACATGATTGACGACATGGTGTGCAGTGTAATTAATTAATTTGACGACTGCGTACCATGAGCGCTGCGTGCTGCATGCAGCTAGCTAGCACTGATGATGTTACACTACATTATTGTTACTGTTCACACCTGCATCAGGAGATGAGATCAAGCAAGCTGCTACAAATCAATGCACCTTGAAATATTTTAACAAAGCGCTGCTATGCATGTAACCCGCTGGAGCAGCAACTGCTGCTGCGTCCTGTCTGCATATGGTCCTGATAGATCCAGTTTAGCCTCTGATTTTACTTGTCTCGTGCTAGCGCAGTTAATAATACCATCCAGATCACTGGAATCAACTACCAGACGAGCTACACACACAAGTGAAGTAAATACCATGCAGATGCTGAAAGTCCTGCGCCAGGACATTGCTTGCTCAAGTGTACTGAAAGAGTGCGTCCGATATCATCGCTGCTCGGTCTGAACAACGGAGGCCCCTTGGGCCTGCAATTCGGCAATAAAATTATTGGGGCTCCTATACATAGTCCTATTGCAGGCAAGCTTGAAGGTGGAAGAACTTGGTGGTAGCATCAATCACCAATTCACCATCATATCATATCTGTAAGGAATAGCAACCTGGAATGCTAGCGTGCAATGGTCCTGGCTGGCTACCGTGCAATGGTTAATTGCTGAAAAAATTACAGCCGTTCTTGCTCTGTCATCAGCACCCGGGTTTCCTGAGCAACATAAGAAGTGCAAGTCGATCTCGCTCTCGCCTACAGATGTCTAACTGTGACCTGCTGATGCTTGCAACAAAACCTCATATATGGAGTACTACACTTCCTTAGCCCTGACTAAGACGTACGTAGCTTGCACTTCAAAACACGACAACTGATGACATTGTGTTTTTCCTTGGGTGTGTTATTGGGAGAGGGTCATCGGATAACAGGGGATCTGTTAACAACGCAGTTCAAAGTCCATACCACTAAGGATTCGTTGCAATAATCAGATCAACCCCGTATCCCATCCTAAACAAATAAATATAATGACCCAGTCCCTGTGTCTCTTATCGAATCTGTCTGTGTCGCCGCTCATCTTCCTGTCTCTCAAACCTCGATCACTCTAGCTTACCCATCCATAGCGAGGAGAGCAAGATTGCCGAGAGCAACGAATCCATATATCCTTGCTGACGTTGACTGCTCTCAGATGCCCCCAGTTCCACACTCAAATCAAGCAGGTACAATTTGATATATGGCTACCTACAACTATATGGATCGATTTGGAGAATATATAGAAGCAGGTAGCAAGGACTAGGAATCATAAGAGGCTTCATTTGTTTTACTAGTCCACCGCACGGGTTAGAGTTTTGGGGATATGAATTAAATCCATAAGAATATTAGAGCTGATTGTTTTAATTCATCTTTTGTAATGTTATCATGGGTAATGCATATGCAAATTTAAAAATTATTTTAATTTATATTTTATGATGACATATGGGGTAATTTATATGCAGATTTAGGGATTATTTCAATTCATCTTTTATAATGGCATGTTGAGTAATTTATATGAAAATTTAAAGGGTTATTTTAATTTATATTTCATAATGGTATGGTGGATAATTTTATGCAAATTTAAGGGGTTATTTAATTCATATTTCATAATGGCATGATGGTCAATTTTTATACAATTTTAGAGCTACATGATGGATGATGGGATGTTAATTACATAAAAAACCGATCTAACGGCTATTAAGATTTGAATCTACAATTGCTGATATGTGTTTCTAATTATTATGAGAATTTTTATGATTTTATTTTTTATTTAGAGCATCTTGTGAGGATTAATAAGGAGACTCCAAAAGAAGTCTCCAATTAGTAACATCAAGATTAGGCATAAAATATCTGTTTTATAGAAAGGTTTCAAGTATCTTTATGAAAAAAATTACAAGATCATTTGATAGTTTAAATTTGTAAATGGAAAACATTGACAAAAAACTGAGAGTAAATTTGAAAATAGAAAAAATCTGCCAAAAAATAGAAATTTGTTTTCGTTGGGAGTTGAACTCAAAACCTTTCGTAATGGCAGATGTGGGTATTTATTTAAAAAATAGATCTAATGGCTATTAATAATCCAATATGTCAATTGATGGTTGAATGTTTCTGATTTTTGTGAAAATTTCTAAAATTTATCTTTTTTTCTGGTGCGTTTCGTGAGGATTAATGTAAAAGCTCTAAAAGAGCATCTAATTAGTAATAATAAGATTAGTCATGTGCATCTCTGCCATTGATAGGCCTTTTGTTCAGATTTGGCACCCATACCATGAGCAACTGCTCGTTGTACTTTTTCGCCTATACGGTCCAATTTTCTAGGGAAATTGGTTAGCCCTCTGCAAACATGTCGTCCCATTTAAGCCGTGATGAGCCGACGTGTAGCATAGTATGGTCATTCCATCCAGATGTCTTCCATGTAAATTATCTAAAGTTATATAAATTGCTAATGCTGATATTTCATAATAGTTATTAGAACAGCCCTCAAATCGACATGTAAATTACCAAGCCTTTGAACAACTGTACAAAATAGATGCCAGGAGCATCAGGAGGTAGGGTATCGGAAACAAAATCAATTGTAGTCTTGAACATCTCACCCCTTTAAGTGATCTTATACTCTCTCTTGATATGATCCAATATAACACATACTCTCTTGATATGATCCAATAAAACTGTAAAGGCGTAACTGTAATATCAATTGTTAGAAAACTGTCCCTCGTAGCGACATGCCTCCACAAGTGGACATGACGATCTTGAAAAATCACAAATGACACCGGAAGCACAATATTGGTTAAGAAGACTAGCTCATCAACCTGTGCGAGCACGGGTTAGAGTTGGAGATATAGATTTAATCTTTAGTAATATTAGATGTGATAGTTTTTTCATCTTTTGTAATGGTACTATGGGTAATTTATTTAAAAATTTATGAATTATTTTAATTTATATTTCATGATGGTATATTGGAATTCATATGCAAATTTATGGAGTTAATTAATCCATATTTTATAATGGTATGGTGAGTAATTTTATGCAAATTTAGAATTTATTTTAATTTGTATTTTATTATTAAATGGTGAGGAACTTTTATGCAAATTTCATGGATTATTTTAATTCGTATTTCATAATGGCATAGTGGATAACTATTATATAAATTTAGCGGATTATTTTATTTCATCTTTGCATGATGGATAACTTTTAAGAAAATACAATATATTTAATGGCTACTATTATTATATAGCCACATGATCTGATGGTTGGATATTTTTTATTTTTGTGAGAAATTTTATAATTTATTTGTTGAGGATTAACGTAAGGCTCCAAAAGGAGATTCCAATTAGTAATAGCTAGTTCATCAACCCGTGCTCTCACACGTGTTGTGGTTTAAAAGATATAGATTTAACCTTTAGTAATATTAGAGTCGATATTTTAATTTATCCTTCTTAAATAAATTATGGGTAATGTATATGAAAAATTAGAACATATTTTAATTTATCTTTCATGATGGCATATTGGGTAATTTATATGCAGATTTAAGGCTTATTTTAATTCATTTTTTAATTGCATGGTGAGTAATTTATATGAAAATTTAGATAGTTATTTAATTTATATTTACGATGCATGGTGGGTAATTGTTATTGTTATGCAGATTTAAGGGGTTATTTAATTCATAGTTTATAATGGCATGATGGACAATTTGATACAAATTTAGGGAATTATTTTATTTTATATTTCATAATGGCATGGAGGGTAATTTTTTAGAAATAATAATAGATCTAATGACTATTTTTATTAGAGTTATACGATGGATGACATGATGTTTCAAATTTTTGTAAGAATTTTTAGGATTTAATTTTTTTCTAGAAAACAAATCTATTATTAGAGCTACGTGATAGATGACGGACTATTAATTACATAGAAAACAGATCTAACATATATTAGGATTTCAATATGCAATCAATGATATGATCTTTTTGATTCTTTGAGAAATTCTATGATATTTGTCTTTTATTTAGCGCATTTTGTGGGGATTAATAAGGATGCTCCGAAAGGAGTCTTCAATTAGTAATACTAGAATTAGGCACAAAATAACATTTTCATAGAAAGATTTCTAGCATCTTTATGAAAAAAAGTTAAAGGATTATTTAGTAGTGCAAATTTGTAAATGGAAAAAACTTTGACAAAAACTTGAGATTAAATTTAAAAATGGGAAAAATCTGTCAAAACAGAAAAAATTGTTTTCGTTGAGAGTTGAACTCAAAACCTTTCATAATGGTATAGGTGAGTAATTACTCAGAAAATAAATTTGAAAATGGAAAAAATCTAAAAAAAGAGAAAATTTTTGCTTTCGTGGAGAGTTGAACTCTAAGCCTTTCATAATGGCAAACGTGGAGAGTTGAACTCAATACCTTTCATAATGACAGAGGTGGGTAATTATTTAGAAGACAGATCTAATGACTATTAATATTCCAATCTGCCAATTGATGGTCGGATGTTTATGATTTTTATAAGAATTTTTAAGATTTATCTATTTTCTAGTGTGTTTCGTAAAAATTAACGTGTAGGCTCGTCAAAAAGAACCAATCTATACGTAGGTACCTTAAGGCAGAAAAGCATTGAGAGTCTTAACCTACTTGGTGATGTGCGCGCATAAACGTATTACTAATAGATAACAACGAAAATCATGGTCAAGCGAACGAAGCACATGGCATAAATGTTGGAGCATCAGGCTGTCTCCAACGGGATAGACAAAAAGACCGCTTATTATAGAAAAGACACTGTAGCGCTATTATAGACAGAAAGGAAAGTAATTAGAATAATGTTTAGTTAATCGATACAGACAAGCCGTTAGAGATGGTCTCCACAAGCAAGTGGCAGGATTTTCCGCGTTTTCCTGCTGCTGCCCCCAGTCAGTGACTTACGAGTGCGCCGTGTTGTGGCTGTTGTTGCACAACCAGGCACATTTGTTCTGCCATGCTGAGCAACTTGCTGCTTGGGTGCTCAGCACAACCACAGAGACTTCCAGACGCCTCCCATGCGCAGTAGATTATTGGAGGTAGCTCTGGAGAGTAAGCTATACAAAATAGATGCTATCGAAATTAAATAGGGGCGTATGTATATATGGAGCATATGTAAAGGGGGAGTTCAAATGGGGAACAAGAAAGAAGAGATACAGATGGTTCAGTTGAGCAGATGGGGGTGTGTGTGCGCCTTGACTCTAGATGTTTCAAGGAGCATGCACATATATGTACATGTATTTGCAGAGGATGGTCTAAGTTGTTTTAAGGTGCATTGATTTTCATGTCTTGCTTGATCTCATCTCGTGAAGTACGTCCGGTAGTTGTTAACACTCAAAATCTTTAATCCCAGCGATAAGGAAAACAGTAATGCGGTGGAATATAAATGCCCCAACACACATACTAAGTCACGGAACATAATTAAGTACTGCTAGTATATTTTAGAGTGAGTTGCACGTTAAATCCCTAAATTTATCCCTTTTCATGTCTAGATCCATGATGTTTGAAAGTGTACTCTAGTTTCATCCCATCTTACTATTACTGATTAGAAGTTCATTTTGGAGTCTCCACGTTAATCCTCACGAAACGCATCAGAAAAAAAAAATAAATCTTAGAAATTCTCACAAAAATTAGAAACATCCAACCATCGATTAACGCATTGAAATATTAATAGCCATTAGATCTGTTTTCTAAGTAATTAGGCATATCTGACATTATGAAAGGTTTTGAGTTCAACTTTCAACGAAAGCAAATTTCTTCTTTTTCGGCAGATTTTTCTATTTTCAATTTATTTTCGAAGTAATTACCCACATCTGCCATTATGAGAGGTTTTGAGTTCAACTCTCAATGAAAGCAAATTTCTTCCTTTTTTTTGGATTTTTTCCATTTTCAAATTTACTCTCAATTTTTTGTCAAATTTTTTCCCATTTACAATTTTACACTACTAAATGATCCCATAACTTCTTTTCATAAAGATGCTAGAAACATTTTTATGAAACAGATATTTTATGTCAAATCATGCTATTACTAATTGGAGACTCTTTTTGGAGCTTCTTTTTTAATCCTCACAAGATGCGCTAAATAAAAGATAAAATCATAAAAATTCTCATATACTTAGAAACAACATCCTATCATCGATTGTTGAAATCTTAATAACTGTTAGGTATGTTTTCCATGTAATTAATATTCCGTCATCCATCGTGTAGCTCTAATGATATATCTATTTTCTAAGAAAAGATAAATCATAAAAATTCTCACAAAATAAAAAACATCTTGTCATCCATCATGTAGCTCTAATGAAATAAAAGTAGTCATTAGATTTATTATAGTTTCTAACAATTACCCACCGTGACATTATGAAATACGAATTAAAATGACCCCCCCTAAATTTGCATATAACAACATGCCATTATAAAAGATAAATTAAAATAAATCCTAAATCTGCATATAAATTACCCAATATGGTATCATAAAATATAAATTAAAATGATTTATAAATTTGCATATACATTACTCACAATGATATTACAAAAAATGAATTAAAACAATCAGCTTTAATATTATTATGGATTAAATCTATATCCTCTAAAACTCTAACCCGTGCGAGAGCACGGGTTGATGAACTAGTATTCCTAAATTTTTAGTTCACTTAATGGTTGCTTTCACTTTTTTCCCAAATTTGTTAGACTCCTAGCCACTGCAATCGACGGTGATCTAATTATTGTTCATCAGCTGGTTCAAGAATCCGACAATCCTACTCCGATCCTATTGTTGTCAAAATGTTTTTTAGACGATGCCCTACACGCTCGTTGATGCAGCAATGTTGTAACATTGTACTTGCAAAAACTTTTAGTTTATATACATAAATGCTTGGATGGTGACATGGCTTGGATGCCCGTGACATAGAGGTGGCTTCACGAAATTGCAAAAAAAAATGTGATAATATTAATTATTGTGCCCGGCCGCCTACATCAAAATCATGGCTAATAAGCAGCCTAAATTTGCTGATTAACAAAGTGCCGCATGCGCACACGAGCGAGCGGCTACGGCTACAACTCGATCGTCGGCTGATGACCACCCAAATACGACACTCCAGTCCATAGCAGCTCCGTGTGAGTTTTCTCGTGCCGGTACCGACAGCTAACTCTGGAACACGCATGTGAGCCATGCAACACGTGAGCTCCGGTAGCCATTGCCCAGCTGGATTATTCCTATGGATCGTGTCATCATAGCATGCTGAGTTCCTGATGCCTTCCATGCTTAGCTTACAATGAAGCTGATCACTACTAACAGTGCTAGCCGGAGTGAAGAGGCTGCCTAGCTGATAAGGAGAATGATGGACGTCTGAATGGGGGAGGAGCATTGCAACAAGGGAGGGATCGGAGTAATATTATGGATTCAGTTGAGAACGATGCAATATATCTGCAAGTATTCATCATGATGTCTGTCTAGTGGTTGCATGTTTGATTATTGTCTCAATTGAGGTAAAGTGCATTGATATAGCAAGATATAACATCAACGGCAAGCGTTGGATTTAAAAAGGGAAACAAACTACAAGAAGGTTGACATGGGTCAATATGAACATGAATATATATCCCCAAATTCCTCCACTCATGTGCCACGAACGGACTCGACGATCAAAGCTTCTACTACACCCATAGCTACATGAGCAAGGTGAGGAAGGGGGCTTGCACCATGTAGTAAGCATGGGAGGCATCTGGAGCCTAGCGGTGCTGGTGCCCACATATTGTAGAACCACATGTTGCAGAGGTACAGCATGAATTGTGCTAAGCTAACACCTAACATGATGCTACTGAACCGCCTGAGGCTTCTGCTATATGCGTGTGCGTTGTGCTGCTCCGATAGGGTTTTGTTTTAGCTGTCCCTGATGATTTGAATAGCCACATTGTCTCTTGTCTTCATACTGTGTTGGTTGCCGATCGATGATGGGTTGTATCTCTTTATTAACAAGAATCGTCTCTCTTACATTATTTTAGCTCAAGAAAACTGCACTGATGAGCATAACGGACTACCTCCAACCACTGGTCGCCAAATTTTGTTACAAAATTAACTTCCAACAAAGTTGATTTGGCTCAACAAAAATCCTACTCCAACTTGAATTGGAACAAGGTCACAAATAAATACTGAACCTAGCAAAACTGACTCCAACAACTGATATATAATTCCGATTCTATTCTATCAATGCGTCAACGACAAAAATCCATTGTGTTTAATAATAATCATGATCATATTATATGCGCTACAGTACACCTTAAAATAACTAACATAAAGTACAAACAAATAAGGACATATATAAGCGTTGCAGAGTAGACACACATGATGGGTAATATATTGTATCACTCATCTCATCGGCTCCCTATTTCACATGCACGCACCACTCTCCCTAGCCTACTATGCTTCTGAGCTCCTCCAAGCATCATGTGCTTCCCCTACCCACAACCATACGATGACCGCAACCTTACCCAACGCACCGCTGATCTGCTCATACAGGTCGCGTGCATAGCTTGCGTCACACCATGTAGTAAGCATAGGAGGCATCCGGAGCCTAGCGGTACCAATACAGTCTGGAGCAACATCGTGATCCTTCATGGAACGCATCGTGCAGGGCCAACGTAATGCTACAACATGTGAGGGCATTTGCTGCATGCGTGTACGGCTTCGGTTCTGTTTACTGTCATGATAGGTTTTGTTTTGGTCCTCTCGATTCATCTGCTGAGATTGTCTTGATGCTGCGTTGGTTGCCCACAACGTGTTGTGTTTGGTCCGAAGAATTGTAACAACTTGTCTTTTTATTTTTCATGCTGTGTTAATTGGTTGGTTTCCACCATTTTTCTCACATTTTATCTCGAGTCAAGAGGCATGAAACCTGCAGAAGGACCAAAACAATGAGACATAAGGTCACAAGCTCACAGCAGCAGATCCGATCGACAGCCATTGTGGAACCTCGATGGACACACGTGGAAAACTAGCTAGACTCCTTGGGTTTCTCTCTACTGTAATGTGATCGACTGCGGCCAAGACAGTTCCATTCCATAGGATGAGTTCCGGATGGCTCCCATATTTAGCTGCAATTGATGAGCATCTGAGAAACGATTGACTCCCGACCAATGCAAAGCATCATCCAGGAGCTGCTAGCAGATCGCTGCTGCATGCATGGGGTGGTGCATGTGGGCATCCACCAAGGACAAATACTATATACTCCATATAGTAGTGGAAATATTATTCGATCGGGTGAGGAGCAAGAAGCCCGGCCAGGAAGAGTTCATGCTTGCGAACAGATATAATGAAGGGGGAGTTCAAATGAGGAAATAAAACAAGGGAAAAAATAAGAAATAATGCTTCAGCTTTTCTTTAGGTGATGAAGAAGCTTCAGTTCAGTAGATAGGAGATGCAAATATATTACCGTATGTTGCATGCCTGTATTCATGGCCAAGGGCAGCCTACCTATGCTAACAACTGGTCGTCGGTGGATGACAATTGACAACCCGAATACGGCAAAACGGCATGCAGCAGCTCCAGATGATTATTCTGGTGTCCGCAGCAATAGCTAACTCTCGAAGACCCATATGAGCCAAGCAACATGCGAGCTCCGGTAGCCATTGCGCAACTGGATTGTTCATAGTGATCCTGTCATCATAGCACGCTAAGTTCCAGATGCCTCCCATGCTTATTACAAGTTCCACCAGCAGCCCTATCCCACGGAAATGGAATCACCAAAACCATTCGCTGAGAGCTGATTGTTTTGAGTTCTGCATGCAGTGAAGAGGCTACCAATGGAGAGAATGGACGTGTGAATGAGGAACGACGAGCAAGAAGGATGGGAGAGTAATATGATTCAGTTGAGGAGATGCAATATATATGGAAAGTAGTCATGTGTAGCGCTCGGTTGCTTTACTAGGTGTGTGTGTGTGTGTGTGTTTGATAGTGTCAAAGTGCATTGATATAGCAAGATATGAATTGTACTAGCTTTGTCTGTTCTGCTTTTTTCCGAATGTCTTCATTTCACATGCGCAATTTCTTTTCATACACCAGCTTTATTTAATGCTAGCTAAGGATGTATAGCAGCGGATCAGTCAAGGACCGATCGACTGGAGAAAATATCCCAATATATAACCATCACGTGTGCTAAGATATAGAAAAATTAATGTGGAAAAGGCTAGCCAACACTTGGATTAATTCCTCCACTGCTCCAATATAATCTCTGCTGTACTAGTCAAACACCACATTGCCCCTGTGATGCATGTGTCTCTCACTCTCCTCCATTGCATATTTAATTATCAAGATGTAACCATGCGTTTCAAGCAGCTAATAATGCCGCGATTGGTTTTTTACGACCTCTGCTGCGATTGTGAATGTTGGTGTCGAAACAAGGCAATCAGGTAGTACAGACTTCCTACATGCTAAAGTTACGCTAGATGTCAATGCGGTACTGTCCTAAGCCTTCTCTAGCACTCGGCAATCACAAAGACAGAGTTGACAACATGCCAGACCCCAGCCCATGAGTATGCAACCCACGTAACAGTGAACACTATGCTGAGAGGAGAAAACAGCGTCGAAGCAGGAGCTACCAAGACGACACTGACACCACCACAGCAGGAGATACCTCTGAAGCGCCTCCGATAACCGACTGGTTTCTAGATGCCTCCCATGCTTAAAAGAACGACCCGACGAGATCTAGTAGCCCCAGGCCAATGGAGATGATCCCGCCAAAATTAACAAAGTGCTATGACTGATGATGTGAGAATGGTGAATGCGTGGTGTGGTGTCCATGGTGCACGCATGAATCAGTGCAAGCACAAATGTACAGAAGCGGTTCATCATGACGAGCAAGGATATATCTGTGCGACCTAGGATCTATATGGAGCAAACAAGCTAGCTAACTAGAGAGAATTATCGATGCGGCTAGGAGCTCGTCTCGTCTGTCCACCAAGCAAGGGTATGTATATTTATATGGAGCAGATGCAACTGATGGGGGAGTAGCTATATATGGTGCTTCATAATTGCCTGACGAACAGCCTCATAGGCCATCATGTTTCGTGGGCTGTGGCCGGAGAGCAGCGCGGACGCGAAATGCGAGCGTCCACGACCCGCGACGAAGGCTCGTGGCTGCACGACGAGCGACTCACGTGACCCCGATAGCCATGCTGGTTTTTGTTGGACTAGTAAAAAAATATTTATGGATCTAATTGTGACTTTTGAAAGTTTATGGACCAGATGGTATAGTGAAAAAAATTTATGGACCTAATTGTGCATTTTGAAAGTTTATGGACCCATATGGTATAGCGGAAAAAGTTTAAGTACCCGACGTGCAATTCACTCTTTAATAAAACTAGACTATTTTTCATGACAAGTTTTTCCAAAAAAAAAAATTGTATGTTTCCTGCACACTCAACGCTAACTCTGCGTGACACGATGCAGATTGTATTCAAACACAAATTGTGTGCACCCTTTCATGCTAGGTCCAGAGACTCCCACGTAGTCGTGTAGGGCAGGCAACAAAACGTGCTCATAGTTGTAAGCACGTCCTACTCAAATGAGAAGAATACACACGGAACATGAGCCTCCAAGACAATGACAAGCATCGCCCCACAACGGCAGACACTGTGATAACAACAACCAAGATTATATTGGGTGGAGGAAGAAGGCATGAAGGAGCTAATGGAAGCAAGGATAAGAGTTAGGAATCCAGTTTGGCACAGTTTTCTTCTTGTCCTCTCTTCTCTCCTCCTATCTTACATTCTTCCTTCCTCACCGATACGTTCAGCCTGTGCTGGCCTGGTCACCCACTCTGACCCAACATAGCAATTGCGAGGCTCGGCCAAGCGTGTCCTCTTCCGCAGCCCACTAGGGCCCAGGCACTGTCGTTGTCTCCACTCATCGTCGTCCAGCGGCAGCGGCTTCGTGTTGCTTGGCGTTGTTGTTCAGGTTGCTGACACATAGTGGAACTACACAGGACGATATATATGCGGTTCATGTGGATGGAACTGAAGTTCTCCTGCAACTGCATAGCATGCTATTCGATGCATGTGCGTAGAACTGAAGTTCTCCTGCATGGCGCGTTCCTAGCTAACCGCAACGAGTTCCAGATGCCTCTCATGCTTACGGGCAAAAGGGACACCACTAACTGATCGGGTTGAGAGATATCCAAGGAGCAAACACGCTAGCAAGAGTGGAGACATGTGGTTGTAGAGCCAGATGCCCAGATGGTGGGATTGGGATGGGAGCTCGTCGTATGTTCAATAAGGGTGTACATATATCTGAATCCTCATATATATATAATGCCCTATTTGCTGTACTATGGTAGCTAACGGTTCAATATATCCTCTTGCTTGTACATTCTCCATTACTTCACAAGAAGTTCGGCTATAGTCAGGAAGAAACGGCCTCCTCCTATTTAAGTGAACCACTAGCACTGATGGTTATACATCAAGGTGTTTGCTATGGTACTTCTGATGTATGGAAAACTAGGAGCCAATGTGATAGTGATACTACACATTAGGGGAAATGACAAATAAATTCAGAGTAGAGTCATCATTGATGCCGGTTACTAGGCTTTTTTTCTTTAATGAAATTCTACAGAGCTATGAGCTATCCTCTCACAGCGAGACATGAAGGAAAAATAATTCAGAGTAGATAATATTCTTATAGGAATATGATGAAATAATTATGCACAATTAATCAGTTTTAGATGCTGTAATGTCAACGCTATGTTTCAAGATGGATGCAACCTGTTCTTTAGTCTTCAGTTTTTCTGCAAAAATATCGGCAGGAGGAGCATTCCCGCCATGACCATGTGAGACAGCAAAGTAAGGCACTATGCCTAGCGCTCTAACACTTGGCAGCATCACTGCCACATGGAAAGAAAACAAATGCACACAACGATACAGTCAAAGAAGAAATCGTCGGTATGGAACCAACATAGCAGAGAACGCTAGGCTCAGAGGAGAAAACAGAGGCCAAGCAGGAGCTGCTGAAACCACATTGGATGCTGACACCGCCACAGCAACAGACGCGTCTACGGCCACTTCCACAGCGTACTGATTTCCAGATGCCTTCCATGCACACCAAGCGATGAGCTGCATGATCAGTGCAGGGACAAATGTATAGAACCGGCCCATGTCTGTGCGAGCAGCTAGGAGCAAACAAGCTACCTAGAGGGAATCATTCCATTGATGCATACGAATAGGAACATACGACTGGGAGTTCATCTCTGTCAACCAAGAAAGGGTAGGGTAAGTATATATGTGTGTGGTGCAGTAGGGATCGGATGAGCTATATATATGGTGCTGGGTTGCCTGAACAGCCTCGATCATAGGCCAGGTTCACACGGTGCTCAAATATATGTTGCACGTACGGGGAAACGAATAGAACTTCTAAAGACTTAAACTTGTTTAATTAAATGTTCCAGTTATTTCTCCTGGCTGGGTCAGGCTAGGGCACTCCACAAGGCTAGCTGCTGTGCCCTGTGCACGTATGGGAACAAAACTTATATAGTTTTTGCTACATTTTTTCTTTTTGTTTTCTAATTAAAATATCTAACCACTGAAAGGATTATATATTTGTGTTCCTGATATAAACTAGACTGCATTTTATTATAAAAAAATATTTGTAGTATTGTTTCATGTACACTCAACGCTCTGTGTGGCGCCATGCAGATCAGTCAAACACAACTGTGCACCCTTTCACGCCAGTTACAGTGGCTCGGGCTAGTCAAGGATTCCATGGCACTCGCAAACTAAGCACAAAGCCCGACAACAAATTCCACTTTCTGGGGCGGCTCAGTAGCAGAGGTAAACCATCAACACAGTAGAGATAAATTAAGACAGATTAACACGGGCAGTCATAGAACACGCACGGAACTCGACAGAGACAACAAATTTCACCTGTAGCCTACGACAGGTAAGCTACAACACAACACAGAAGACAACAACGGGTGGCCTTGTGGAACAAACACGCCCGGAACGCCGCAGTGGCACATCAGACGCTGCCGTAGACCATAGAGCGCCGCGACAGCACCGTGTAACCACGAAGTGTGACACCACGTTGACGTGCGTGGAGCTGGAGTTCTCCTGCATGGCGCACTCCTAACCGCACTGACTTCCACATGCCTCTCATGCTTACATGAGGAGCAATAAACAGCAAGCCCAGCGAGAGTGGGGTGGACACATGTGAGTACAGCCGGATGGGATATGATCCATCTGAATTTATATGAATCCTAGCTCATATATAGTGCCCTATTTTCTGTACTATGGTAGCTAAAAGCTTAATGTGTCCTCGATCATTCGCTTTTACATTCTCCATTAGTTTACAAGAAGCTAGTACGGCTATATATATAGACAGAAAGAAACAGCTTCCTCCTATTGAAGTGAACCACTAAGCTAGTACTGATGGTTAGTATACATCAAGGTGATTGCCGTGGTACTTCTGATGTATCACGCTATGAGCCAATATCTGTCATTGATGGAGTATTACGAAAGATGGCAAATAAACTCAGAGCAGAGTCATCATTGACACCGAATTACTAATTACTAAGGTTTTTTTATAGGGTAAAGTCCATTTGGACCTCGAACTTGTTCATTGTTATATAAAAAAGCCGAGCATGCGCAGCCAACAATGCATTAGAGATGGGTGACGCAATTAAGCGCCTCAGAAAATATGCTAACCATGCGTATGATACACACTCCACCGATCGAGACGACACACACGTCGAGTCGTCGAGACTACTGTGGAAGGAGCAGCATAGTCTTCAGTACTCCTGCAGCAAGAGTAGGTAGTGTGTTACGAACCTACACCTACTTGGCCGATTCAAC
Source organism: Paspalum vaginatum (assembly GCA_030272315.1). Classification (NCBI taxonomy): domain Eukaryota; kingdom Viridiplantae; phylum Streptophyta; class Magnoliopsida; order Poales; family Poaceae; genus Paspalum; species Paspalum vaginatum. The sequence continues at coordinate 42,437,722 of CM059019.1, forward strand.
CAAATTTGAGTCACGGATGCATAACCCGAGTTTCTGATACAATATTTGGATGAAGTAGAAAGCGAGAAAGGATACAATCTAGCCTCGAGCAAGAGCAGTGGCGGAGAGAGGGGGGTCTAGGGGGCAAGCACCCCCTAGGACTCCCAAAGTTACGTAGCATATGCTCTATTTTTTTTTCTACAAATGATGAATTTTGGGTCTAATTTTTCTACTAATCATGATTTTTACGTGCATTTACTATTAATATGTGTAGTAATCAATAGTTATTTATCTATATTTATATAATCCAATGATGTAATGTTTGTTATATTCATAAAAATGGCCATTTTTTCTATATTTTTTTTGTTACATGCCGCCATTGATCCTCCTAAGTTCAATTTCTAGCTCCGCCCTGCGAAGAGCTCGCCTCAAGCCGCAGCTCACTGTCGTCTTCTTCGTCTGCTTCTTCAACCCCTTCCGAGTGATGATTTTGCTGGCCGCTTCTCGTCACTGGCCATACTGCCTATCCATGCTTTACCTAGGCCCAAGTCCAGCCCACGTGCCTCCTAGCCGGCCCAGCTTACAGCGTACCATTGGGTTTTCTGCTATAGTGTCGTCGTTGCAGCCAAGGCCAACGCCACAACGAGTATCTGCTCTTGCACAAATCAGAACCGAATGGTGTCGCAGTGCGTTGTGGCAGGTGTTGGAGCGCTCAGTCGACGGCGCGATACCTTGCCCGGTCTGATGTCCGACTGATATGAGTCGGCCGCGTCAACCTATGTCTGGAAAACTAGTTGCTACAATCGCCAATGAACAACCTCCCAGAAAGTGCATGGTGCGGGAGCTTTGAAGTTTGATGCATACTTCCCTGCCAATTCCAGATGCCTCATGCTTAATTAACACAAGATATATAGGGACACGATCACGGATCACTACAAACGACGTGATAATAATCCAGATCTTGATCGAGAGCCCATGCAGCATAGATGATGAGCAAAGCAAATTAATAAACAGCCTCTGCTGGGAGAGACCTCTGCTGAGAGCTCACTCTCGTCTGTGTAGGTTGTGCACTATACTGTACTTCGTAACAAGGCCGCCGGGTATGCATGTTTTTTTTAATAATGGAAACCAGCGTTCCCGGCTTCATCTCCACAAGTGGAGAATCAGACCAATCTTATTATAACCCACACAACTCAACTCAAACGGAAAACGTCTTACACAAAGCACTCAGACTAAGTTCATCACACAAAACTCGAAAGCAGGAACCACCGTTCAATAGGTAACTCAAAAAGCTAAACAACAGAAATCCTGGCCAGGGCTCGCCAACCATACGAATTGAAGATTCACAGAGCCGCAACCTCAAGATTATGTGCGCCCTGCGTCAGCCACTGAATTTGAACTTCATTTCGCTGCAACTTGGCCCAAAGACGGAGCCAGAATGTTCCTCTGAAGAGTAGTTGTAAGAAATTTTTGGGTTGTTTCCTGTCAAAAACTGAGTCATTCCTCTGCAGCAAATGGCCCAAATCAAAGCTGCAGCTCCTATCAGAAGAAATGGCTTAAATTCCCTACACCCCTGGCTAGCAGGTTCAGAAGGTGCGATGTATTATGAGGGGGAGAGAGACCTAATGTCATAAAAACAACTCGCCAGATGAACTTGGCTAAGCAGCATTCAAAAAAGAGGTGTTGTATACTCTCATTTTTATTACAGAAACAATAACCTTGGTGACCGTTCCAGTTCCTTCTGGCTAAGTTGTCCTTGGTAAGGAGCACGCCCCTTTTAACATACCACATAAAAATCTTTGTTTTCCAAATCTCCTGGGAGACTTTTATTCCATTATTGATCCAGTGTTTATACATTGATTTTACCGTGAATAAACCCGTCTTATTAAGACCTCAGTTAAACACATATCTCTCCTCTCTCAGCTCAAAGTTCATGACTCGGCCTACCAACTCATTCCAGGCCTGTAGCCTATCCCCATATAAACCTCTTCTAAAGGAGACATTTAGTGGATTGGAACCCATCACTTCCGCCACTGTCGCTCCCTTTTTACTATGTTAAACAAAGAGGGATACAGAGATTTGAGAGTCCGGTTGCTGCACCAGGTATCCTCCCAAAACCGAACCTGGGTACCATCATCGATAGAAAAGGAGCCTAGACTTAGGAATTCCTGATTCACGTCCATTAGTCCGGCCCAAAAATGTGAAACCCCGTGCCTTTTAATTCCACCCCCCAAAGGTTTGGATTTAAGATACTTGTTCCTGAGCAGGTTTTGCCAAATACCATCCTCATTTGCTAATTTAAACAGCCATTTACTCAGAACGCATTTGTTTTGAACTTCGAGATCTATGATTTCTAAACCCCCCTTGTTCTTTAGGTTGCCGAATGTGGTCCCATTTTATGAGATGGATCTTCTTCTTATGCTGGTCATTTTGCTAGAAGAAGCGTGATCTAAAATATTCGAGTTTCCTCAGGACACCTTTCGGAATCTCAAAGAATGAGAGCATGAACATCGGTAAGCTAGAAAGCACTGAGTTTATTAGCACTAGCCTACCCCCTACAGAAAGCAGTTTCCCTTTCCACCCAATGAGGCGCTTTTCGAACCTTTCTTCTATGTGCTTCCAGTCACTATTCCTCAGTTTTCTGTAGTGCATCGGGAGTCCTAAATATCTAAACGGAAAGGAACCCGATCTATAGCCAAAAAGTTCGGAGTAAGCATTTTCACACTCCTTAGCTTGGCCAAAACAGAAAATTTCACTTTTATTAAAGTTTTTTCGCAACCCTGAAAGTTTTTCGAATACACACAGAAGGACTTTCATGTTTCTGGCCTTCTCCAGATCGTGGTCTAGAAAGATGACTGTGTCATCTGCGTATTGAAGGATAGATAGGCCATCCTCCACTAAGTGGGGAATGACTCCATTCACCTTTCCTTCAGCTTTTGCCCTATTGATAATTATTGCCAACATGTCCACCACGATATTAAAGAGGATTGGCGAAAGGGGGTCTCCTTGTCTTAAGCCTTTCCTGGTTTGAAAATAAGAGCCATTCTGACCATTAACATTGATCGCTACGTTCCCCCCTTGGACAAAGGACTTAATCCACGTGCACCAAGTTTCTGAGAAACCTTTCATTCGCAGAGTCTCCTGTAGAAAGTCCCAGCGCACCTTATCATAAGCCTTTTCGAAGTCAATCCTGAAAATGACTCCATTGAGATTTTTCCTATGTAGCTCATGGAGAGTTTCATGCAGGACCACAGCCCCCTCCATAATATTTCTTCCAGGAAGGAAAGCCGTTTGTGAAGGCCTGATGATCTTGTGGGCCACTTTGACGATTCTATTAGTTGCAACCTTGGTAAATATTTTGAAGCTAACATTTAACAAATAGATAGGTTTGTATTGTTGTATTTTGCTAGCATCACCAACCTTAGGGATAAGAATTATATTACCAAAGTTCAATCTATTTAACTCAAGGCCTCCCTTGTGGAATTCATCAAAGAGCGCCATGAGATCCGTTTTGATGACATTCCAAAAGACCTGGTAAAATTCTGGTGGGAAACCATCAGGCCCGAGAGCCTTGTTATGCTCCATTTGGAAAATCGTAGATCTCACCTCCTCGACAGTGAACGGATCTGACAAAAGGTCATTCTCTTGCGGCGACACTTGGGGGATGTCGTCAAGCCTATTTTCATCAAGCACGACATCTGAAATTTCTGGGTGCCCAAAGAGATTTTTATAGAACTTGGTGATGTATTTTTGAATCTCTACATCTCCTGTGATAGTTCCCTCCTCTTGGTCCAATCTAAAAATCCTCATCTTCCTGTGTTTGCCATTAGCTACTAGATGGAAGAATTTCGTATTCGCATCTCCTTCCAGTAGGTTTTTGACCTTGGCACGTTGGTACCATTTAATCTCCTCTTCTCTTAGCAACTAGGTTACTCTCTCATGTAGGGCATGTTTGAGGTTTAACTCATTATAATCTAGCTGAGTATGTTCTGACTTTATGTCCAACTCATCTAGCTTATCCAAAAGAAGTTTCTTCTCCTTTTTGTAAGCCCCACCAATGTTTTTGGCCCAGCCCCTAAGATGTTGGCGCAGCCTTCTAATTTTGGCCTGCCACCTATCCATTGGGTTGCTTCCGCTAACGGTAGAGAGCCAAATGTCCTTTACCATATCAAAAAAGCCATCACGCAGTAACCACCCTAGTTCGAACTTGAAGTCACTATGTGGTGGTATACTGTCTCCGTCTCCTGAATTAAGGAAAAGAGGCGTATGGTCTGAGATCTCTCTAGTGAGAGCTTGAACCGTGGCTCTGGGGTATTTGGTTTTCCACTCTGTTGTGACCAAAACCCTATCTAGTTTTTCAAAAGTTTGATGTGCTAAATTATTGGCCCAAGTGAATTGTCTACTGGAAAGCTCCAACTCTCTAAGATTATACGTGTCTATAACTGCATTAAAGAGGAAAGGCCATCTGTTATTAAAATTTCCTTTACTCTTCTCCTGGGGTCCTCTCATAATATTAAAGTCACCACCTATTAGCATAGGTAAGGTTTCTTTAGAAGAGAGGTGTGCCAACTCAGTGAGGAATCTTTGTTTGTGATCATCCTGAGCCGGCCCATAACTAAGGACCAGATTAGATATAAAATCTTCCTTCTTACATCTAATCTTGAACCTAACGAAAAAGTCACCTTCTTCAATACTGCCTACATCAAGAGTTGCTAGATTAACTCCAACCAGCATACCCCCTTATCTCCCTTCCGGCAGTTTACAGTGCCACAAAAAATCCTTACCCGCGCAGAGGTTTTTAAGGAAAGACTGAGGACAATCCCGCCTACCTGTTTCTGATAAGCAGATAAAATCTAAGTTTTTCTCCAGAGTTAAATTAGAGAGGAACCTAAATTTTTTTGGGTCTGCTAGCCCATTCGAATTCCAGAAAACTGCTTTCATGGTTTACTATTTAAGTTATTTATGTGTCTCTCTCTAATTGATGACCGTAGTACCTCTGCGGTACAGTCATCATCAGAATCAACTGGGAGGTTTACTGATAATAATTGTTCTTCCCAGTCATTATCTGAGTCACTTAGATCAGTACCTTGATCATACCCACCCAACTCTAGACCCTCACTCGTCCCAGAACTGCGAGCGGCATCTAAAACAGAAAGAATGGAAGAACCCAAACTAATGCCAACACTACTAGACAAATCTGAGATGTAATCAGAGTGGAGGGGTATGTTACCTTCATTAGGAGACCCATCCAGACTGTTTCTAGCTTTCAGCTTTGTAGCTCTTTCCAGTGAGTTTTGATCCGCTACTGCAGCAGACCTTTTACTCGCTCACAGGGGGGTCACTGGTTTGCCAAATTTTTTCTTTGGAGCTAGGAGATGACACTGCGTTGTTATTATTCGCACCCGAGGTCTGTTTCTCTTTATTAAGGCCAGTAACAAGGATCACTACTGGCCCATCCGGAGCTGTGGGGGCAAGTGCATGTTGCTTTCCATGAGAGGCAGCATTGCCCTTACCTACAAGCTGTGAGGCGCTGTCAGGAGTGGCTTTGCCATCGTTATTCTCATTATCTGGAAGCTCTAGTCCACCCTAGGGATTATCATTTCCATTCTCCTCTGGTGGGTCCAAGTCCATGTCAATGGGCACTGGGTTGTCAGGATCAATGGTTTTTTCAGCCCTGAACTGTAGGTCGTACACAAATTCTCCTATGAGCATGCTTAAAAATTCTGGAATCAGGTCCGGGTCTAAGCAACCCACCTTGATTCTTGTGATCTTATGCTCTCTAGTGAATTTGAGGTCCACTTTCCGGCTTACCCCCAATGCTGATCCAACTGCCCAAAGGATGTTAAAATTCACCAAGAGGTCATCAGGTAGACCTCTAAATTGCACCCAGACCTTAGGAATCTCAAAACGGAAATAATCCCCATCCTTTTTGTCCTGAATACTAAGTGTAGCCTTCACACACTTAGCCATTACTGGTCCCCACTCGACAAGCCTTTTAAGTTCATCACTGGATGGGAAGGTGGCATTAAAAGAGTTACCATTCTCCACCACTTTTCAGTCCCATTCACGCGGCACTAGACGTTTCAGTTCGGTTTCAACATTTGCAGCCGACATTGCCCCGTCTAGGATTGTAATATCAGCTAGGGTAGATGTTTTATCACCCCTCTTTGAGCCCGAGTATGGGATACTATAAAAACCCAGTCCTTCAACTGCGTACCCACTCGGAATCGCTGCAAATTTCAGATTTTTGTAAGGGGAACAAGATTTTGTTACGTTATCCTCGGAACCACATTCATCACAGAGGATGTTTGCCTTGCAATTCATTGCGGTATGCCCCTTTGTTAGGCACCGGTAACAATAAGGCTTTCCCTTTAATTTCTCCTGTCCTTCATCCACAGCCCCCAGTGTGCTGCTAGTGTCAATCTCCATATTCTCCGCTGAAGGAAAATTGGTGCCAGTGGCCATACCTGCGGATCTAGCCGGACCTGTAGCCGCTGCCGCTTGACGTTGAGGTGCTGCCGGCGGTGCACCACCCGGCGCTGCTTGGTTGTTTTGGGTGCGCCCACAAGAACCTCCGCGACCACGGCTATAGCCGTTCCTCTTCTGCTGGCCACCACCCCGACCATCGGCCCCCTGCTGGCCGCCACCATGACTACTGGCCCCCTGGTTGAAGGAGGGGCGAAAGCCAGGGTTGAACGTCCCTCTTCCTCCTTGCATCGCCATGATCTCCCCGTCCCGCACCAACTGTGCGTAAGACCTAGCGCCGGCGACTCGGGGAGACGAGAAAGTTCGTAAACTGCTAGGGTTGGGGGGCGTCACGGCAGCTACGTGATTAGGCCTCAAGCCGGTTCGCCCAAACAGCAGTCTTAATCTCGTGGTGGGCCAGATCAAGCTAGGCCCAATCCGAGTCGGTAGCCTGCTGTTCTGACTCAGAGGCCGATCCAGGTCGCGTCCAGCCGGATTGAGCGTCACTCGGCAATCCTGGCACGCGGAAGATCACACCCCGGCGCCTCCGGTTTCTGCCTTCCATCAATCGGGTCACGTCTTGGGTCTCCCGCTCCAGCCGGATTGATCATCACCCGACACTCCTGGCTCGCGCAGAGATCGCGCCCCGGCACCTCCGGTTTCTGCCTGCCATCGGCTCTGGCCGCCATCCCCGACGGCTTCATGCCCGGGAGTTCGCCAGCGCTCAGTAATGGTGAACGTGCCAAAATAGGATTCGAGATCCTAGGATTGGCCGCGACCGGAGTAGATTTCACATCACTCCCATTGAAGCCACTGAGACGTCTATGAACCATCGCTTTGATGATCCGGTCCGCCAAATCACCAAACTTTGGAGAAACCACTGTTGAATTTCGTACCTGGAGTTCTTGTTCGGCTCGCATCAAGTCGTGCATTGAGAAGCCGGCCTCCATCGCCTCTCTAATGAAGTTCGGCATAGACCAATCTTCTTCACCAGTAAACGACATAGATGCCGCCTTTTGTGCCCCAAATCTCTGCCATCGGGGGCATGGAGAGCACTCCACGACTCTCCTAACTTCCTCCGACAATCGCCTCCTAGCTAGCCGTAGATCGGCCGGAGATGAGGAAGACGAAGCCCGAGACTTTGCCGTCGATCTCCACCCTTGCCAACGCACCTTCGCCCGGCGCATACTGGGCCAAGGCGCTCATCCCCGGGTATGCATGTGTATATATGGATGATATCTCGCTGAGCACAGGCATGTGTGAAGTGAATTAGATGAGATAATCATGCAGTGCCATCACCAGGGATGTCCAACATGTGGCCCAACGTGTGGCGCCAGCTGGATCAATACAATCAATGTCGAACATGAACACTTGTAATTTTCTGGAGCCGTGCAAACCTTGAAAAAAAAGGAAATGATACTGCACATTACTATCAGTGTATGTGGCACAAACCTGTCAATGATAAAACAGGTCAATCATTTTCAGTTTGTGGCTAGCACTTTCTCTAGAAATAGTCGCCCCATAGAAAAATTCATATATATTTCATAACAAGTCGGGGTGATGAAGAGAAAAATTGTATCAACATCGTAAATCTCAAAGAGATCTAAAACTATGAAGTTGAAATTGTTTCAAGTTTAGATTATTTACATGCCCAAATATTTGTTACAAGTTCTCAAAATTTTTAAATTTAAATTTGTTTATTCTTTTGAAATGGCCTTGAATGAAGAGATACTCTATATTAAAGCCGTAGCAGTCGGTGTGATCAGTAACTTTGTGGTGTTGTTGACAACTTAGATTTTGTTTGTTTATGGGCACAACTATTCATTTAGTATTAATTTCTCACGGTTTGGAACTCCAAGCATTTAAATGCCACTCGATCATGCGGACACATTCTATACCAAGCCTGTGGCGCTCAATGAGAATACGAGAATACGAGATACACTTTATAGTTGATGACATTTTCATCTACTAAGGTAATTATGCACACACATATAGCATATCCATTACCTAGTGATATATGTGTGTCGTGGTAATTAGGTGGGCCAATTATGTGAGGCTTGCATTGAGACCCCAGGTGTGAATTGAATTCCCTTCAAAAAGAGTGTATGCATGTGTATTTTCCTGTCATTCTTTTTCTATTTCACAATCACTGTCAGGGAAGTTCCCATTTCCACCGCAGTGACGGTGAGTGCACGTGTGGCAATCCATAACCGTGAGTGTACATATATTAGCAGCTTAATTAGTGTGGCCGTTTTATATATAGGTGACCGGTCCATATATATATAGCCGTCCGATCCCCAGCCACTTGTATAAACAGAAAATCAATAAACTAAAAAAAACTACGATCGAACAACCGTCATTAGATTAGTTTGCTAGGTGAGGCAGTGGTGCTGGCATCGGCAAGCTAGCTAGCGGAAGACATGCTCACAGCTATGGCTGCAAATCGATGACAATCCGAATTAAGGTACAGGGCAAGCACACACAGAGTCGAACGACCAACATAATAATAGAAATGACAAGGAAGGCTTAGAATTATGGACGACGGACTGCGCCACACCACCGTACTGTGGTCTGTAGAAGGAGGGCAGCGGAGCAGTATTAATTGTGGAACAAGTGTGGATTTCGAGTTTTCCACGACTTTGCTTCAGGGACCGCACCAAGTTCCAGATGCCTCCCATACGCATATACATAGACGACGTATATACCAACAATGGCGCGGCCGCTACTGGCTGGTCGATGGATCAGAGAACCTAGTCGTAGAAGCACATAACACATATTTGCTTAGTAAATGGTTATATAAATTGATTAACGAAGATGGGATATGGCAACAACTTCTTAGAAAGAAGTATTTAAAAAAAAAGACCATTGGTGAGGTTTTTTAAAAACCGGGAGATTCACATTTTTTTATCTGGTTTAATGAAAGTAAAAGACCGTTTTATGGACCTTTCTACTTTTCAAATTCACAATGGCTTGCAAACAAGATTTTAGGAGGACAAGTGGTTAGAGAACTTTACTCTCAAGCAACAATACCCATCTTTATTCAATATTGTCAGAAAGAAACATGTTCAGTTGCTCATGTCTTTAGCACAGAACCCCTTAACATTTCTTTTAGAAGGGCTTTGATGGGAGATAAATTTATCAAATGGAATGAATTGGTGGCGAGGGTTGCTTATGTCCAATTAAATGGACACCATGACAAAGCTATTTGGAGCCTTACTAAACATGGACAGTTCACTGTTAAGTCTTTGTACCATTTTTTAGTGAACCAAAGCGCCTTGCCTCTAAATAAAAAATTATGAAAGTTGAAGTTATCTTTGAAAATCAAGATTTTTGTTTGGTTCTTAATGAGAGGGGTAATTTTAACGAAAGACAACCTTAAGAAACGTAATTGGAATGGAGATGATCGTTGTTGCTTTTGTAACAAGAATGAGACAATCCAACATTTATTTTTTGATTGTCATGTAGCAAGTTTTGTTTGGAGAATTGTACATGTCGCTTTTGGTTTAAAGCCCCCGTCTAGTGTAAGCTGTTTTGTTGGTACTTGGTTTGAACAAGTAGACCCAAAATTGCGCCCTTTACTATGTGTATGAGTAAGTGCAATTGTTTGATCTATCTGGTTGTGCAGAAATGATTGCGTTTTTGACAGCAAGAGATTATATTCCTATTTACAGGTTGTTTTCAGGGGTACATATTGGATAAGGTTCTGGAGTTTACTTAAAAGGAGGAGGGCAGAAACCATTTGAAGTGGGCATGCCGCTTGTTAGAGACGGTGGCTTTCGAGGTGTTCGCGAAGAATGGGTGGCTGTTATCTGGAAGGCTTTGTGCATGGGAATAATTTTTTTTATGTGTGCTCTTTTGTTAGAGATGTTGCTCTAAATTTGGTTATGTTTTGGTTAAATGCATGACTTATGCAGAGACCGGAATAAAATTCTTTTTTCTAAAAAAAGATAGCTATATAGGGAGCTGATGACGACGAGTTCGTGTGTGCCCTAATAATAACAAGCTCATAGTAATAAGGTATCCATGTATATTTGGAGCATATATATGCATGTGAAGGGGGAGGTCAGATGAGCCGGGGGAGACGAAGAAAGATGAATGCTTCGGCGATCAGGAGAGATGGGAGCTGCAGCGCATAAGTAAACAGTACCCATGTGTCAGTACGCAGTGCTGCTGATCGATCGGGTGCTCCCGTTTACTAAGAATAACTAACACGCATCTCAAAGCATGTCAAATTAATTAAGTTAATTAATGCATTTTCTTTTAGTCTAAGCCCAGCTCCGCCACGCCCTTTTTTTTTTTATCTTCGCCTGCCGTCGGTCGGTTGACCACTACTTGATCACCTGACCGCGTTCACCACGGAAAATTAAACCGCTGTCCTTCCGATTCAATCTTAGCCTCTATTCTTCTGACCATGACGGCAATTTGGACCATGTTGGCGCACTTGTCCGTTTGTCTATGTCGTCTCCAATGCAAGGACCGACAGTGTTCACCTTGCAGCAACGAAAAGAGGGATGCCTTCACAGGCCCCAGAAGGCTTCCCACCAACTTGGGAACCATAAAGACCACTGACGTAGCAGCACCCACAAGTCACGAAGCAACGAAGAGCACAGAGATCTGGCTGCAGACGATGACAAAAGAGACGCAAAACAGATAGGGCGGCAGCAGCAAACACCAATGTGGTAACTCCAACCGACATCGTGGAATCTCGACGGACTGTGTGGAACTGGAGTAATTGTTCTTTGCAACATTGTGCTGCGGTGATCAGCCAAAGTTCCATATGAGTTCCTGATGCCTCCCATGCTTAACTACAAGCAGCACCTAGGAAATATATAGCTGGGCTAGTGCCGCGATTGGTTGAGCAATAGTGTATGGGGTGGTGGTTGTGCATAGACAAATTTATAGGATCAGTGGCACTAAGTAAGAGGTACGGGAGTGAGGACCAAACCGGCCAAGAGTGCATTGAGGATCATGTAGCAAGTCTATATATGTCTCCAACAGGCAAGGGTGCTATATATGCGCTAGGGGGTCGTAGATGCAAATAAATTACTCATGTACGCTGGTGCATCAATCTATTTGAGCTGGTTTTACGTACTCCTTGAAGTTAATTAGCTAGCTCCTTCAAAGTGTTTAAATTAAAGGAAAATTCTTTTCTACATGCGCATGTAGCTACACTCACATGTGTATCTCAATATTTTGAGGGTATCTGGTCGAACGAAAGGTATGTACACGGAGTATACGATGATACTAGGCCATCTGTGGTGGTATGTGCATGAGGTATGCGAGTATACCTGAGGTATGTGGACATACCACATTATATATATTAATATAAATGTATTATCATAATAAATTAAAATCAGGGGCTGATTTGTAATTTTTTCGTATGGTGACATTTGAAATATCTTAAAATAAGTATGTAAACATACTCAAACTGATAAATGAGTATTCTGACATATCCTTGTTGGTTTATTGAAGATGAGTGTAGCTACATGCGCATGTAGATAAAACTCTTCCTAAATTAAATGTATATTTACAAAGTGCATTGATTTGTAGTGACCTTGCAACATTTTATACAGTGATGTACTACTAGGAACCTACTGCTATATATGGTTCGGATAACAGGGAGTTTGTTTGGGGCATCGTCTTTACACTTTTCAAATTTTTATTATTTGGTTTATGGAATAGAATGAGTTGATCCATAACCACCTCATTCCTCGTTGAATAATATTTAGTACTAGGACGAGAAATGATATCACCTCGTGAAGGACACATTATAAATTGTTATGACTTACGATCGAGCATCAACCTCTTGTACAAGATAATTGTAGCCTAAGTGTATATTTGGTTGTGTGCCACTAACTGACTAACACCGGGCTACATAAGTCCTTTCCCTCTAGATTGGCCACCGCATTGTTTCTGGTTCAGAGGAAAGAGGATATACCATAGCAAGAAGGCTATAATGCTCTTCCTGACCTCAAAATCCTGAGTTGGGCCTTGTTAGGAAACAAGCTACCAAAAGCCCCGATGCATCTATCCGAAACATTTATGCACGGTATTTGTTAAATAGGTTCAATCAAAACAACAATATAATTTGGAGCATGACTATAGGCGCTCTTTCCCATCGATAGCTATGTTAGAATTCGAGATCACACCAAAACCGCTGAGTGCATCAATGATCGATATATGATGGATGATGATCACTGCATGCATGGGGTGGGGCAGTGGTGGCCGTCCACCATGGACAAATACTATCCCAGTGAGGAGCCAACAGGCTAGGAAGAGTCCATGCATGCATATGGATAGATGTGAAAGGAGGAGTTCAAACGAGAAAAGAAAGAAAGGCAATAAGAATGCTTCAGTTTTTTTAGGTAGTAACGAATGATTTAGTTGACGAGATAGGAGATGCATATATATTACTCATGCATGTTGGTGCATCCATCTATTTAAGCCGGTTTTTATTACATACTTATGTCTTGAAAGTTATCCCTTTCAAGGTGTGTGCTTGTATAATTTATTATAGAGGTTGTTGGTTCAAGTTTTATCACGCTGCATGCATTTGTTTGGAGTGCCCTTGCGAGATGCCAACTCATACCCATAATATATCTTACTATTACTAATCGGAGGCTCCTATGTTAATCTTCACGAAACGCACTAGAAAAAAGAGAAATCCTAAAAATTCTCACAAAAATCAGAAACATCCGACCATTAATTGGCATATTGAAATATTAATAGCCATTAAATCTGTTTTCTAAGTAATTACCCACCACTGCCATTATGAAAGATTTTGAGTTCAACTCTCAACGAAAACAAATTTTTTCTTTTTTGGCAGATTTTTTCATATTTTAGATCAATTTTATAAGTAATTACCCACCTCTGCCATAATAAACGGTTTTGAGTTCAACTCTCAAAGAAAGCAAATTTTTTCTTTTTTTGGCAGATTTTTCTATTTTCAAATTTTCTCTCAATTTTTTTTTGTCATAATTTTCCCATTTGCAAATTTACAACGCTAAATGATCACATAACTTTTTCATAAAGATGTTACGTGAAATAGATATTTTGTGTCTAATCTTGCTATTCCTAATTCGGGACTTCTTTTAGAGCCTCCTTATTAATCCTCACAAGAGACGCTAAATAAAAAATAAAATCATAGAAAATCTCACAAGAATCATCATCAATTACAGATTCAAATCTTAATAGCCATTAGATCTGTTTTCTATGTAATTAACATCCTATCATTCATCATGTAGCTCAAATAATTAATGGTAGTCATTAGATCAATTATAGTTTCTAAAAAATTACCCACCAAAACATTACGAAAGATGAAATAAAATAATCTCCTAAATTTGTATAAAAATTGCCTGTCATGCCATTATGAAATATGAATTAAATAACTCCTTAAATTTGCATAAATTTATCCACCATGCTATAATGAAATACAAATTAAAATAACATCTTAAATTTGCATATAAATTACTCAACATGCCATTATAGAAGGTTTAAAATGAGGCCTAAATATTTATATAAATTACCCAATATGACATCATAAAATACAAATTAAAATAATTTCTAAATTTGCATATACATTACTCACAATGACATTTCAAAATATGAATTAAAACAATCAGCTCTAATATTATTATGGATTAAATTTATATCTTCTAAAACTCTAGCCCGTGCGAGAGCACAGGTTGATGAACTAGTTACTACTAATTTCCTATGGTTTGGGTAACTAAGCTGTTACGAAATTTTGGATTGTCGAATTGGACGGTTGGAAGGTGGAGGATTGGATTAGATTCAGGGCTGGATTAATTAGACAATGCATGAAAAAAATCAGGTGTCATTGCTGTTGTTTAGCTTTTTTTTCTCTCCTTTTTCTTATATTGCAGAAGTACTAATAAATTTGTCAGTTGGACATGTTTTTAAGTAATTAATTATCGAAATGATCCGCAGCTTTAATTTGAAGTCATTATGTTTTTTTCCTTCTTTCTGAAATAATGCCATCGTCTTAGCATCATCTATTCGCTATACACCTTTAGACGACACCAACACCTCCCATGCTTGCATACAGTGATCGGGAGCAGAATTTGCACAACAACTGCTCCACTACAGTATCCGGGATTCTGGGGCTTTGATATGACTGAAGTAATAAGTCAGCTTTACCAGCAGCTTAGTTGAGTGGCCCGTTTCAGCTTTACAACAGGGACGATTAGCTGAAGACTAATATTAGGTGGTCTGTTTGAAGACAGACGGAGACTGGACGGACACGCAGATCGCGCTTGTGCCCGGCCGCCTACCTCGAAATCATGGCTAATAAGCAGCCTACAATTGCTGACTGACAAAGTGTCGCACAGAAACACAAACATGCGGCTACGGCTGCAACTCGATCGTCGGCCGATGACAACCCGAATACGACACTCCATTCCTTAGCAGCTCCGTGTGAGTTTTTTCGTGCAGGTACCAACTGCTAACTCTGGAACACGCATGTGTGCCAAGCAACACGCGAGCTCAGGTAGCCATTGCGCGGCTGGATTTTTCCTATAGATCATGTCATCATAGCACGCTGAGTTCCTGATGCCTTCCATGTTTAGCTTACAGTGAAGCTGATCACTGTTAAGAGTGCTAGCCGGAGTGAAGAGGCTGCCTAGCTGATAAGGAGAATAATGGACGTACGTGTGAATGGGGGAGGAGCATTGCAACCAGGGAGGGATCGGAGTAATATTATTGATTCAGTTGAGATCGATGCAATATATATGCAAGTATTCGTCATGATGTCTGTCGAGTGGTTGGGTGTTTGATTATTGTCTCAATTAAGGTGCAGTGCATTGATATAGCAAGATATGAATTTTATGCGCGCACTAGCTTTGTCTATTCTGCATTAATTTTTCGAGTTCCTTAATTATAGATAGATCTCGTGGAGGGCCGGTGGAGGTGGAGCAATTTGTTTAATTTCTTCCATGGACAGCAGCTTTAATGCAGCAGATCATTCAGGGACGACAGAGTGGATCGAGAAAAATAGCCCAATAACCAGCACGTGCGTTGTTTAGCTTTTCTTCTTCCTTTTATACACGATGTACGATAGCCACTTTTTGAGGTCGTTAATATGTTTTGTTTTTTCTTTACCAAGTAATTATGCCATCTTGGCAACTTATATATATATATATATATATATATATATATGCCATGTACACCTTTTCATTCAGATGACACCATACAATCGAGACCAGAACTATATCTGTACAACAACTCCTCCATTCTCATTGTACATATATAACCTTAATTTTATACAAGAATTATTTGTACTTTATCCACATCATTTAAGTTCCGCCTTACAGCTTAGGCTTCTAGTAATATGTAGTATTCTCAACCAATAAATTTCAAGCACCGTGAAAAATCACTAATTCTCCACAACATCAGCGGATCGAGCAGCAACGCCACCTAGCTAGTTTTTCCCATTTATTGATGGGTAAACAGCCTACGTATGCTAACTAAGCGTCACACGCACACATGCAGCTATGGCTCTAACTCAAATCATCAGCGGATGACAACCCGAACAGGGCATTCCAATCCATTACCTAGCAGCTACTGCATAACTGGATTGCTAGCGCCTAGACATCCATAACATCATCCGAAAGCGTTGGATTTAAAAGGGGAAAAAACTACAACGAGGTTGACATGTGTCTATAGGAACATGAACATATATCCTCAAATGCCTCCACTCATGTGTCACGAACAGGGTTCACATTTCCGTTCGGAACTCAAATCCCGGACACGTCCGGGAACGGAATTCCGGACGGTATTTCGTCGGTATTTGTATTTTCCGAACGGAAAGGGCAAATCAAATTCAAAAACGAAATTCCGGTAAATTCCGACCGGAATTCCGGAATTTTCCGCCGGAAATTCGTGCATTTGAACCGAAAAATGTAAATAACGACTAGAAATTTCTGGAAAATGTATGTATATATGGAAAAATTGAAAATTTTGGCAGAGTTTCCCCTAATTATGTGCATATTGACAGTTTATAAAGTATAACATACACATAACTCATGTCCAAAGTCCATAGATACACATAACTCATGTCCAAAGTCCACACATGCACATAAGTCATGTCCAAAGTCCATTAAAATGAGTTCTATATAGTCTAAACTCCAAAGTCCATTAGAATTATTACAATCCAAGCGATAGCGCAAATTACACACGGAATATAATACAAGACAAAGCATAATCCATACTTAGTCCGGATAGCAAAGGCATACAACAAAGTCACCATGTTACATGACTTTTGTAAGTTTAAATCGCTAAGTTTGCTAACATTCAACTAACCCTCATTCATATGAAGTCCTCGTGACAAAAAGTCTCTGCATTTGAAGATTTATATGAAATGGATGCAATAAGTAGAGAAAAGGAAAACATACAAATAAACAGCATTGATACGATGAGTACCTGCATTCTTCATTCCTCATATGTCTCTCCCGGTGGTCCCTCATAGGGATACGGCTCAGCTGGTGGTGGGAATGGAAAGCCGTACATAGTGGTAGGCTCCTGATATTGCAAGTGTGGAGCTCCATGTGGTAGGTAGCCGTGATAATCCAAATATGGCAATGCTGGAAGTGACTGCGGAAGAACCATGTTCGCGGTCCCGGGTGGTGGCCACAGAAAGCCCCCTTCAGGGGGAGAAGTATTGTACGGGTTCACGGTCCCTGGTGGTGGCCACTGAACACTGGAGGCAGAGCTAGAGCTATCTTCATCATAAGCAAGGGCAGCCTGTCGACCACGTCCACGTGCGGATCGTGTCTGTCGTTGTGATGAGGGTGCTCCATGATCTGTATCTTGTGTGGCATGGGTGAAATCGTCCTCCCCAGTGAATAAAATAGTACGACCTTTATGCGAACATGAATCACCCCCGCCACCTCCACCATCAGTCCCACCACCGTCGTTGTCACCACCGTCGTCACTGCTACTGGAATCACCATCACTATCACCATGACCACCATCATCACCCCACTAGGTTCAGGAGTGGTATCCTCACTACCAAGCTCCTCCTCATCATCAGCCCGCGTTCTCTTGCCTTTTCTCTGTTCTGGAGCAATCTTAGTCTTCCTTTTTCCTAGATGTGTGTCCCCAACTGTTTTTTCGGCCCATGCCTCCACATCTTCGTCGTCACCATGAGCACGTCCTATATCAGTGAACATCTGGCTGGGCAATGGAGTGTCACTGAATTCTGAGTCTTCATCAAAAGTTGGGTCTGCATTGGACCTTGATTGCTTCATCCAATCTTCAATTGCTGACGCGTGCCGGTACAAAGAAAGATCCATGAACCCGGTAACTGGATCAAAATCATAGGTCCGCTCCACTTTACTAGCACGCTCCAGACGAAGGCGGAGGTTGTAGTTGACAAAGACCAATTTAGCCAATTGTTTGTGGCTCAACCTGTTGCGCAGTTTGGTGTGGATGTAGGCAAATGTGCTCCAATTCCTTTCACACCCACTAGATGAGGCACACTGTGACAACAACCGTCGCGCTACCCTTTGCAACACTGGTGTATCTCCCCCAAATGTAGCCCACCAAGCAGCAGGTAAAGTTTTACGATCCATGGCCATTCGCCTAGCAATGTCAGTAGAAAACTCACCAACCTTCGTCCTGAATGATTCATATTCCTGCAGTGCACATGCCGCTGCATCAGTCTCCAACATTTTTTCAAGTCCTTTGCATATTAACCGCATCACATTCTGCGATGTGCCCATAGTGTAGTGCACATAAGGGTTAAGAGCACAAGCAGTGCTCATATAGTTGGCTGACATGACGGTGGTCATCCTTTCATCTATCACTTGCATGATCCTTTCAAAGCGGGCCAAGTCAGTTGTCCCGAACTTGCTATGATATGTTTGCCTCATGTTTTGATACTCCATCACCACCTCACCCAAATTTGGAGTCTTATCTGAGTCAGCAAATCTTAGAAGCATGTAAAGAGGCTCCACATCATTGATCACCCACTCTACGTTGTTCCACCATTCAAGATTTGTCATGCACTCAAAAGCGTACCTTCCCATTGAAGTGCCGAAGTAGCGAGAGTTTCGGTACTCCCGTGAGACCATCCATCCCATGAACTGGTCCTTCTTCTTCAACATGCTTTCAAGGAACATGTAGTTGGTTCCAAATCTTGTTGCGTTCCACTTTACCAACTCCCCACCAATTGCGACTCTCATCATGCTATGTAGATTGTTCGAGTTGTAGAGCCAGCTGCAAATTCGCTGCGCGCTTCGAATGCAACAATCATGCTCCGGCCACTTCCCTATGTCCTTCAGCATAAGGTTGATGGTGTGGGCAAGGCAAGGCTGCCATGCGATGTGAGGGAACTCGTCTATGAGAATCTCACAGGCTTTTTTATAGTTGGAGCCATTGTCTGTCACCAGCTGAACCACATCATGATACCCCACTTTAATCACCACTGCTCTGATCTCCTGCACAACAATGCCATAGTGACATGAGTATGATCCTGATGGTCGTTAGGGTTGGTTCGATGAATAAATGGCTACAAGGCTTACCTTCAATAAGTACTGGTGGTCCTGTATTTTGTCGGTCGCATCGATCGACTTCAAGAAATACATAGTGCCACCGCTGTACACCAAAAAATTGATAACGGAGTTCCGCATTGGCCCCGTCCAGGAATCACACATCAGGGTCACACCACATTCATCCCATTCTTTCTTCCACTTCTCTATCTCCTTCTCTATCTCCTTCACATTCTCATCCAAATATTTTCCATCTATCTCCCTTCCTGTAGGTATTGTGATGCCAACACCTGCATTCGTATCAGAAAAAGCATTGAGATCACAATGTCGGAAAGCAAAACATTTAACACAAAATAGACGTAGTTACCTTGTTGCTGGGTCTCCTTGATGGCAGCCTTAAAGTATGGATCATCAACCTTCCGGCCCGGAATGCCTACAGCATGGCATGCCTTCGCCCATGCCCTCCCGAGAAGCTCCCTCGATGACTTTCCCTTCACAGTCCATGGGCCAGTATCTATCCGTTGCTGTCGTGGAGCTGAGCTCAAGCCAAGGTGGTAGTCCCTAACCCTCTCAGGGAGTTGTGACTGGCTCCGAGTGAACATCGCAGGCGGGGGTAAACCACTGCCTCCTACACCACTCCCTCGAACACCGCTGCCTCGAACACCACTGCCTCCAGCACGACTGCCTGAACCAGATCCACCACCCCGCTCATAATGTGGACCTGCGCGGTGAATGAAATCATACTCTTGCCTTGACGCGCGTAAGGCAGCATGCAACTCGGCATCCTCATCGTAGTGGCCTTGGCCCACCTCCTCCTCTTGGTCAAGGCCAACGCGCGGCGCCCTTGCGGCTGCGTCCCTCAACAGCTTTTCTCGGGCCCTTGCTGCTGCTTTAGCCTTGTTGTTGTCCAACTGCTGAATAAAGAAAGACTTAACATCGGGTGGAACCGAAGGGCAGTCCCTAACGTCATGACCCCGGTGTGCTAGATGCTCCTTGAACCGTGTTGCCCCTCCCCCACTCTTCTGTTCCCTGCAATACTTGCATACGAATCCACCCTTGTACTTCTGCCCATGCTCCCACACTGGGTCCACCATTGTTCTACAATCACGTAAGATAGTGTAATGCAAGAAGATAATGCATCACATACATAGGTGACATGAAGCAATGGACTATAAATGGTCGTCACTAATAAGCACTAGGTTCCATAGATCGACATGAAAATGCATCACAATAACCACTATGTTCCATATATCGACATCAAAATAACCACAATAACCACTATGTTCCTAGGATTTTCATGCATTTAAACACTAACAATCATAACTCCAAAGTCTATTAGAATTATTACAATCCAAGCGATAGTCCAAATTACACACGGAATATAATACAAGACAAAGCATACTCCATACTACTAAGTTTTCTAACATTCAACTAATCATCATGACAAATCACCAAAAATCGAGGTGTCACTGTACACATTCATATTCTTGATAAATAATCACTACATACTTGAGCAAGTTTCAAAATCACTAAATACCTTTGATTCCCGGTCGGAAACGGAGGATTCCCGGTCGGAAAATGCGGTTTCCCGGTCGGAATCGGCGGTTTCCCGGTCGGAAACGGCGGTTTCCCGGTCGGGATGCGGTCGGCCGGCGGGAGGCGGACGGGCGGGCGGAAAACCGAGCCTTCCCGCTCGGGATCCGGCGGCTACCCGGCGGAAAACCGCCTCCGCGCGGCGGATTTGGCGGCGGCGGCGGTGGCCGGGCTAGGGAAGGCGACGGCCGAGGGGTGGGGAACGCGGGGGCGTGTGGGGGATGCGGGGACCGTTCGACCGAAGGAGTGGATAAGGTCTACAATCCTAACGGGTTTGAGGGTGTTAACGGGTCCGAACCCAAATCATCAATTTAACCAACCAAATCAATTTGGATTTGAATGATTTCAAGTGCTATTAGCTCAGAAAAACACCTAGTTTTTTATCATATTTTTTTCAGATTTTTTTCTGAATTTTTTACAAATTTTTTTGAATTTCTAAATTTGAAAACGGAAAATAACGGAAAATGACGGTTTTTCATTTTTCGTAGCTGTCCGGAAACGGAACAAAATCCGGAAAACCGGCGGTTTTCCGTCGGAATTGTGAACCCTGGTCACGAAAGGACTCGACGACCAGAGCTTCTACTACACCCATAGCTACATGAGCAAGGTGAGGAAGGGGGCTTGCACCATGTAGTAAGCATGGGAGGCATCCGGAGCCTAGCGGCACCAACACAGTCTGGAGCAACATCGTGATCCTTCATGGAACGCATCGTGCAGGGCCAACGTAATGCTACAACATGTGAGGGCTTTTGCTGCAAGCGTGTACGGCTTCGGTTGTGTTTACTATCATGATAGGTTTTGTTTTGGTCCTCTCGATTCATCTGCTGAGATTGTCTTGATGCTGTGTTGGTTGCCCACAACGTGTTGTGTTTGGTCTGAAGAATTGTAACAACTTGTCTTTTTATTTTTCATGCTGTGTTAATTGGTTGGTTTCCACCATTTTCCTCACATTTTTGCTCGAGTCAAGAGGCATGAAACCTGCAGAAGGACCAAAACAATGAGACATAAGGTCACAAGATCACAGCAGCAGATCCGATCGACAGCCATTGTGGAACCTCGATGGACACACGTGCAAAACTAGCTAGACTCCTTGGGTTTCTCTCTACCGTAATGTGATCGACTGCGGCCATGACAGTTCCATCCCATAGGATGAGTTCCGGATGTCTCCCATGTTTAGCTGCAATTGATGAGCATCTGAGAAACGATTGACTCCCGACCAATGCAAGCATCATCCAGGAGCGGCTAGCAGATCGCTGCTGCATGCATGGAGTGGTGCATGTGGCCATCCACCATGGACAAATACTATATATATACTCCATATAGTAGTGGAACTATTATTCGATCGGGTGAGGAGCAAGAAGCCCGGCCAGGAAGAGTACATGCGTGGGAACAGATATAATGAAGGAGGAGTTCAAATGAGGAAAATAAAACAGGGGAAAATTAAGAAGTAATGCTTCAGCTTTTCTTTAGGTGATGAAGAAGCTTCAGTTCAGTAGATAGGAGATGCAAATATATTACCATATGTTGCATGCCTGTATTCATGGCCAAGGGCATCCTACTTATGCCAACAACTAAGTGTTGCACACACACATTCACCTATCTACGGCTGCAACTGGTCGTCGGTGGATGGCCATTGACAACCCGAATTCGGCAAAACGGTATGCAGCAGCTCCAAATGATTATTCTGGCGTCCACACCAATAGCTAACTCTCGAAGACCCATATGAGCCGAGCAACACGTGAGCTCCGGTAGCCATTGCACAACTGGATTGTTCATAGTGATCCCGTCATCATAGCACGCTATGTTCTTTTTTTTTGAAATGCGGCAAGAGATTTGCCGATTTATATTAGAAAGAAAGAATCCTCAGAGGGGAGAAAAACCGGCCAAAAACAACCACAAAAACTTACAACTCTCACTCTCAACTAAACTGACCAAGGAAACCAAAACAAAAATAAATAAATAAAACGACGGACACACCTGACCAACTTAACAAGAGCTCTGCCCTACTCAGCTATAACTTGTTGCTATCCTCTGTTGGAGAACGTCTTCTTTGATCCTCATAGCAACTTGTTCGGCAGTGAAATTTAATCCTCGGAAAACTCTCCTATTCCTTTATAGCCAGATGTTCCACCAAAAAAAGCGTGATGAGGCCGTCAATGTCCATTTTCATCGGTGTGCTGAAATTTGATCTCACTTTTCTCCACCATCTATAAATTGATGAACCGTAATCCAAATTTTTCATTTGCGCCATGCCGCTCCAAGAGATTATTAGATTCCAAACTTGCTTAACAAAAGGGCACTCTTTGCAAAGGTGAAGTGGAGTTTCTGGTGAGCTGTGGCACATGCTACACAGAGGGTTGTTTGGCCATCCTTTTTTTTTTGTAAGTTGTCTGTGGTTAGAATCTTTTTGTGAAGCAAGGTCCATATGAAAAAATGACACTTAGGTTCTGCCCTTGCCTTCCAAATAGGGCTTATCTTGCAGCTCCTGATGATTATTCTACCGTCAGCACCAATAGCTAACTCTCGAAGACGCATGTGAGCCAAGCAACACGCGAGCTCTGGTAGCCTTTGCGCAATTCAATTGCTCCTAGTAATCCTGACATCATAGCACGCTGAGTTCCAGATGCCTTCCATGCTTACAAGTTTCACCACCAGCCCCAGCCCACGGAACTGGAATCACCAAAACCAATCGAGAGCGGATTGTTATGAGTGCTGCATGCAGTGAAGAGGCTACCAATGGAGAGAATGGGCGTGTGAATGGGGGACAACGAGCAAGAAGGAAGGGATCGGAGAGTAATAGGATTCAGTTGAGGAGATGCAATATATATGCAGAATAGCAGGCATGCGTAGGGCTCGGTTGTTTTTTCTAGGTGTGCGTTGATGGTCTCAAAGTGCATTAATATAGCAAGATATGAATTGTACTAGCTTGGGGCCGTTTGGTAGAGCTCTCGATGATTCTGATTCTCTTTTAGAAATGATTTTTTGAGAGAAGTGATTATGTGGCTAAAATTGATTCTCTAATGAAACCATATGATAAACTCTATGGAATGTCTAACTATCTGTAGAGAGTGAATCAGGAGAAGTAGCGTTTTTTAGCTCCCAGCCTTCAGTTCATTTCGGAGAATCACTTCACAGAATTCACTCTGGGAGTGATTATCAGAAAATTGCTGTTTGGCAGAACTTTGCAAATTCACTCCGCAGAATCTGAGAACAGAGCTTTGCCAAACGGGGCCTTAGTCTATTCTGCATTTTTCGAATGTCTTCATTACATATCTCGTGGAGGGGGGTGTAATTTCTTTTCTTCCACAAACACCAGCTTTAATGCTAGGTAGGGATATATAACAAAGGATCGTTCAAGGACCGATCGACTGAAGAAAATAGCCCAATATATAACCAGCACGTTCTAGAGATAGAAAAATTAATGTGGAAAAAGCCAGCCAACACTTAGATTAATGCCTCCACTGCCCCAATCTCTGCTGGACTCAACACCACATTATGTTGCCCCTGAGTCTCTTACTCTCCTCAATTGCAGAGTTAATTAATTAGCAAGATCGAACCATGCGTTTCAATCAGCTAATGCTGCGATTGTGTTTTTTTAACGACCTCTGCTGCCATTCTGAATCTTGGTGATGAAAAAAAAAGGCAATGATCGAGGTAGAACGTACCATCCTACATGCTAAAGTTACGCAAGGCTTCGAAACAGTTCTGTCCTAAGCCTTCACTACCACATGGCAAGCACACAAAGACAGAGTTGACAAAATGCCAGATCCAGCACATGAGTATGCAACCGACGTAACGTAGAACACTAGGCTAAGAGCACAATACAGCTTTCGAAGCAGAAGCTACTGAGACGACGCCGACACCACCACAGCAGCAGACACACCTCTGAGCCGCCATCGACAGCAAACTGATTCCCAGATGCCTCCCATGCTTACAATGGAACGACCCGATCGACAAGATCTACTAGCCCCAGGCCAACGGAAATGACCCCGCCAAAACCAAGTGCTATGACCGATGATGTGAGAATGGTGAATGCGTGGTGTGGCGTCGTCCATGCTGCATGGATGATCAGTGCAAGGGCAAATGTACAGAAGCGGTTTATCATGACGAGCGAAAATATATCTGTGCGAGATAGGATCTATCGGAGCAAACAAGCTAATATAACTAGAGAGAATTATTGATGCGACTGGGAGCTCGTCTCCGTGTATCCACCAAGCAACCTAGTGGTGCTTGATTGCCTGACCAACAGCGGCCATCATGTTCACACTTCACACGTACGGTGCTCAAATACTATATTGCACGTACGGGGAAACGAAGACAGCTTCTTGTGAACTCAACGTATTTAAATGCTCCAGCAATATTTCTCCTGGCTGTGCCAGAGGCCAGCTGCTCTGTGCACGGGAACAGTTAAAACCTAGGTTTTGCTACGTTTTTCTTTATTTATATTTTCTAAATGGAATATCTAATCACCGTACGGATTATATATTTGTGTTCCTAACTTTTTTTTAATAAAAGAGTGAATTACACACCGGATTCTTCAACTTTTCCGGCGATACCATCTGTGTCCATGAACTTTTAAAGCACACAATTTGGTCCATGAACTTTTGTAGCTATACCATTTAGGTCCATGAACTTTCAAAGTGCACAATTAGGTCTATGAATTTTTTCTACTATACCATTTGGGTTGAATAGAGACCAGCCGGGCAAACTCTGCCTACGTAGACATACCGGCGCTTGCCACCGTGGCTACTAGTGTCACGTGTGTCACTCGCGGAGCGGCCATGCTGGGAGGGTACGGCGGCGGCGGCAGAACAATGCGGCCACAACCGCCATAGACGGCGGTAGCAGCGCCAGGCAGCTCATCTAGTGCTGCGGCGGAGGATGCTGCTGAGCCCACGCAAAGGCGCGAGATGAGGTCATCCGTGGTGGATTCGGCGGTGGGAGAGGTGGAGGACGGGGCGGGCGTGGGTCAATAACAGGAGCAAGACGGTGTGGAGGTAGCTGCACCGCTCTGCCGCAGCCGGCGTGCCCTCCCCGCACGGCCGCTCCGCGAGCGACTCATGGTATAGCGGGAGAAGTTCATGGATCTAATTGTGCACTTGAAAATTTATGGACCCAGATGGTACAGCGAAAAAAATTTGTGGACATAATTATGCATTTTAAAAGTTCATGAATCCAGATGGTATAGCAGAAAAAGTTTAAGGACATGTCATGCAATTCACTCTTGATAAAACTAGACTATACTTTTCTTATAAGTTTTTCTAAATTTTTTTTAGTATTGTTTCCTGTACACACAACGCTAGCTCTGCGTGGCGCGATGGAGATGAGTCAAACACAAACTGTGTGCACCCTTTCAGGCTAGCTCCAGCAGACTTCAGCGGCCTGGCTGAGTTCGTTGTGATGGGTGATCCTACTCAATAGATATAGCGCGCTGCCGGAGGACGATCCATCTAATAAGTTGGCTTGAAATACATGACTCTAGTATAAGTTACAAGGTGGAGAATATATGTTTGTACAGAAGCTGTTTCAAGGTGCTTTCAATTCATTACAGCGCATCATATCGCGTGATTGATCAATATATATACAGACCACCTTAAATTCATCCTTGCGCAAACCCAAGTGTTGTATCGGAATTTAGTATTTACCGGTCCATCAACCCGTGCGTTGCACGGGATCGTAGGATATGCACATAGGTCTCATCATTTGTTAGAATACAAATAGTTTAATAAAGAACTTGTTTATGATCTAGCATGTACAATCATCTTCACTTATACCAATTTTGAGAAGTTCACGTAGCCGGTGAGTGGTGAGGTTGTGAGAGATGCAATCTACAGTTGATTCATGTCTTTTCTTTATTTTTATTGTATCCTTCCAGTTTGCTTCCTAGTCCGAGAAAAATTGCACTGACTTTATGGTTGATGGTTATTATGTTTCTTCAGTTTGTCTTATCATTGAGACATGAACTATCACCATTATGTGTGCTTTTGTCATGAAAAAGTCATGATATTTTATTTTTGCACTATTATTTCGGCAATTATACCTACCAAATACTTTATGATAAATGATTGATAACCAATTAATACTTAAGATCTAGCTCTCCGATGGATTGGCGATTTCTAGGACAATGATGGTTTGGGACCTTTTATTTCATTAAAAGACTTTACATGCAAATGATATGAACACATCTGGTAGGTACTTGATTTGTCCATGTTGTTTCTTTGAAAGAAGTGGTAAAATTTTTACCCTTTCAACCGGCCATCCGCTGTGCTGTTCTCATCTCGTGGTTGTAGCTTTGTTCACATGTTTTATTCTTGTATTGGTACGTGGATTTGCTTGTAGTTGTCAATTTATTTGTCAAATTTATTTAATAATACTCCTATTATAATACTCATAGCTTGAAACACCATGCTTAGTTGCTTACTTTGCACCCCCTTGTGTTCTGAACTATATATAGCCTGAAAGAAAATGCTAGATAAATAGCACTAATTCTATCGTACAATGGTAAAGCTAAAAACATAATTGAGCTGAAATAATTAAGCACCCTTTAGTTTGTTTGTAGATTATCATAATCTAAAGTGTATAGAGTACATATAGGGTAATAATAAGATAATAAATTTGTTTGTTGCAGCATAAAGATTATAAGCTATATTATATTATTCGAGAAAAACAAACGTGGCTTAAACATTCGTAAATCTAGATGCATGTAAGTACCATGATTACGTGGGCTTGTGCTTGCCATCGCTCGCCATGCTCGTTGCTGCCGTGATCTATCTAAGTGTATTCCCTTTTGTATCTATCCTTAAGAAGACCTATAGCAGATCACATATATCCACATCTCTTCTACGTGGGTAGGGGTGAGATGCAAGCCATGCTCTGCACGCCGCGTCGCAGCGCCAGGCTCATGGACACGGACCCTTGTTGCCCATGTACCCCACGATGCTCCTGCCCATCACCACACTGCAACGATGCAGGGCACGACGTCCACATGGACCTACACGAACAGCAGTACGCGCCACCATGTTCTTGCTCGCCGCCAGCTGGTAGTACACGCGCCCGTGCCGCGCGGCCCCTCCTGAGGAGTCGACGATGCCGGCGACCGCGGCCTCGGCCTGCTACTTGATGGCGTCGCGGTGGAAAAGACTCATGATAAGATTGATTGTCTAGAGATAGAATTAATTATATGGACGATGGCAGATGTGGATAATTTTCAATTAACTATTGGAAATTATTTTACGCTTTCTATTTAATGGTTATTATCGTTATTGATGATTATATGTCACCGAATCGATGGCCGGATGTTTTTTTTTTTGTGAGAATTTCTAAAATTTTTCTTTTTTTCTAGCGCGTTTTACCAGAATTAATGTAGAGGTTCCAAAAAAAATCTCTAATTAGTAATATTAAGATTTGAAGGCTAACGGTTGTATGCTAATTATAAAATTTGTTCTCAGTCAGTTTTTTAGTTCGCTGCGTGATTCAAATTGGACGAATCATGGAATGACAGTGGACCTGCCGCTGACCATGAGACGACAGATCATTCTTAAAGGAGAAACGGAAAGGCACAGTGACCTCTTCGTAGTCTACTTGCTCCACTGCAAATAAAGTGGCCATGGACCAACGCCAATGCAAACGGCTTTCATATCGCTGTGGCTCCGATCACCTTTGAAAGAAATTAATTAGAACCATGCATGTATGAATGGTCTATCCTTGGATGTATGCTCCATATATAGAACTATGTACATACTGCTAAGATGAACCAGTAATAACCAAGTTTACTATGTGCCGTTGCCTATAGCCTGGAGGTAAGGTAAGCAACCAACACAACAGAGAATACGAATGGGCAGGCTTAATTATAGAACACACATGGAACATGAGCCTCCAAGACAACAATGAGAGCCATCGCCCCACAGCGGCGGACACTGTGATAACGACAACCAAGATTATATTGTGTGGAGGAGCTAGTGGAAGCAAGGATAAGAGTTTGGGAATCAAGTTTGGCACAGTTTTCTTGTTGTCCTCTCCTCTCTCCTCCTCCTATCTTAAATTCTTCCTTCCACACCGATATGTTCAGCCTGTGCTGTCCTGGTCACCCGCTCTGGCCCAACATAGCGATTGCTGGGCTGGGCCTGGCATGTCCGTTTTCGCAGCACACCAGATCCCATGCCCTCCTGTCGTCTCCACTCATCGTCGTCCACCGGCAGCAGCTTCGTCTTCCTCGGCGTTGTTGTCCAGGTTACAGACACACCGTGAAACTCCACATAATGATATGTATGCGGTTTCTGTGTATGGAACTGAAGTTCTCCTGCAATTACAAAGGATGGTATCGAACTCATGTGCGTGGAACTGAAGTTCTCCCGCACGGCGGGGTCCTAGCTAACCGCAAGGAGTTCCAGATGCCTCTCATGCTTACGAGCAAGCCAGCAAGGGGACACCACTAACCATGAGTTCAGAGATATCCGAGGAGCAAAGAGGCTAGCGAGAGTGGATACATGTGGGGGTACAGCAGGATGCCCACCTGATGGGATTGGGATGGGAGCTCGTATGTTCAGTAAGGGTGTACATATATCTGAATTTATCTCAATCCTCATATATAATGCCCTATTTGCTGTACTATGGTAACTAAAGGTTTAATGTATCATCTTGCTTGTACATTCTCCATTACTTCACAAGAAGTACGGCTATAGTCAGAAGAAACAGCCTCATCCTATTTAAGCTAGTGAACCACTAGCAGTAGCACTGATGTACCACCCTATGAGCCAATGTGACAGTGATACTACACATTAGGGGAAGTGGCAAATAAATTCAGAGTAGAGTCATCATTGATGCCGGTTATTACTAGGCTTTTTTTCTTTAATGAAATTCTACATAGGTATGAGGCTCACCTCTCGACATGAAGAACCGAGGAAGGAGAGTTTCTGTTCCGTCTGCTCTCTGCACTTCTTCAGGACCGGAATTTGATGCTAGTTCCATAGAAATAACGATGCCTGAAGTCTCAGTGTCATGACCTTGGGAAGCTCTTGCTGTTTTTTTTTAATTGTGTATCGTCAGCGTGACTATTCTTGCTAGGCAATTTTGGTTGCAATATTTTTCCCTGAAGTCAAATGTGATCATGAACAACTAACTGTTCCTGCACCGTTGCCATGCAAACAATATTGGAAGATCATCAGCTTTGTTCATCAAGCTGGTACTATCACAGACCAAATCTGACAAACTATTGAATACAATCTATAGAGAACTCAGATCTCCCATGCTTACAAAGGAACGATCGACGACCGAAATCTATAGAGAACTATTGAATACACCGATTTCCAGATGGCTCCCATGCTTACAACGGAACGATCGACGACCGAAATCTATAGAGAACTATTGACGCATATGAATAGGAACGTAGGACTAGGAGCTCGACTGTCAACCAAGCAAGGGTATGTATTTATATATGGTGCTAGATTGCCTGACGAACAGCCTCATATATTGGCCAGGTTCACATGGTGCTCAAAAATGTTGCACGTACTGGGGAACGAAGAAAACATCTAAAGAATCAAACTTGTTTAATTAAATGTTCCAGCTATATTTCTCCTCCTAGCTAGGCCAGGCTGGGGCAGTCCACAAGGCTAGCTGCTGTGCACAGGAACAGAACACGGTTTTTGCTACATTTTTTCTTTTTATTTTCTAACTAAAATATCTAATCACTGAACGGATTGTACATTTATGTTCCTGATATAAACTACACTATATTTTTATTTTAAAAACTATTTGTAGTATCTGCGTGGCATGGCGCGATGCAGATCAGTCAAACACAACTATGCACCCTTTGACGCCAGTTCTAGTGGCTCGCGCTGGGTTCAATTCATCGCCAGTCAAGGATACCGTGGCACTCACAAACTAAGCACAAAGGCCGGCAACAAATTCCAGTTGCTGCAGCGGCTCAGTAGCCTAGCTAGCAGAGGTAAACCTCCTCACTAAACGCATTAAAAAAAAATAAATTCTAGAAATTTTCACAAAAATCAGAAACATCCAACTATCGATTGGCAGATTAGAAAATTAATAGCTATGAGATCTATTTTCTAAGTAATTACTAATCTCTGCCATTATGAAATGTTTTGAGTTCAACTCTCAATAAAAACAAATTTCTTTATTTTTGGTAATTTTTCCCATTTTCAATTTATTTTTTAGGTAACTACCCACCTCTGCCATTACGAGAGCTTTTGAGTTTAACTCTCAATGAAACCAAATTTCTTATTTTTTTGGTGGATTTTTTTATTTTCAAATTTATTCTTAGTTTTTGTCAAATTTTCCCATTTACAAATTTACACTACTAAATGATCTCGTAATTTTTTTTATAAAGATGCTAGAAATATTTCTATGAAATAGATATTTTGTGCCAAATCTTGGTATTACTAATTTGAGACTCTATTTGGATCCTCTTTTTTAATCCTCACAAGATGCGCTAAATAAAAGATAAAATCATATAAATTATCGTATAATCAGAAACAACATCCTATCATTGATTGTTGAAATCATAATAGCCATTAGATATGTTTTCTATGTAATTAACATCCCGTCATCCATGTAGCTCTAATAATATATCTGTTTTCTAAAAAAAATCATAAAAATTCTCACAATATCAGAAACACACTGTCAGCTATCAGGTAGCTCTAATAAAATAAAAGTAGTCATTAGATCTATTATAGTTTCTAAATGACTACCCACTAAGAAATTATGAAATATGAAATAAAATAATCCCTTAAATTTGTATAAAAATTGCTCATCATGCCATTATGAAATATGAATTAAATAACCTCTTAAAATTGCATAAAATTACCCACTATGCCATTATTAAATACGAATTAAAATAACCCCCTAAATTTTCATATAAATTACTCAACATGCCATTATAAAACATAAATTAAATAAGTCCTAAATATGCATATAAATCACCCAATATGGTATCATAAAATATAAATTAAAATAATTTCTAAATTTGCATATACATTACCCACAATGACATTATAAAAGATAAATTAAAACAATCAGCTCTAATATTAGCCCTGATCGGATGGCGTTGCTTCGGCTTCTTCAGCTGTGGATTTTAAGCCCAGCTGATCGCCAGGCCCAGCTTCTGCTCCCAGCCGATCGGGTAAAGTATACGCTGCTACAGAACTACTTCAGCCTCTGCTACAGATGCTGCTGCCGGCGGCTTGGCTCGTAAGCAGCAGCCACAGCTGCAGCATAATCAATACGTACGATCACC
This sequence comes from Paspalum vaginatum, assembly GCA_030272315.1. Classification (NCBI taxonomy): domain Eukaryota; kingdom Viridiplantae; phylum Streptophyta; class Magnoliopsida; order Poales; family Poaceae; genus Paspalum; species Paspalum vaginatum. The sequence goes on from CM059019.1 coordinate 42,469,513, forward strand.
CTCGTTATTACGGATTGAATCTATATTCTTTAAAATTTTAATCCGTGTGAGAGCACAGGTTGATGGACTAGTTATGACAAACTAAAATGGGCAGGGAGCCTTACAGAACACACATGGAACACAAGTGAGACCTTTCACTTGTAGCCTACGACAGGTAAGCTACAACACAACACACAAGACAACAGACGCCACAGTGGCACATCAGACGCTACCGTAGAACGCCGTGACAGGCACCGTGGAACCACGAAGGGTGACACCACGTGGACGTGCGTGGAACTGGATCTCTCCTGCGTGACGCAGTCCTAACCGCACCGAGTTCCAGATGCCTCTCATGCTTACACAAGCAAGCAGCTAAGGGGCCTCTCACTGCTAGCTACGTTTCTTCAGATGCAGTGCTAAATTTACGCAAGGCTTCGATGCAGTGCTGGCACTCGGCAAGCACAAAGACATAGTTGACAACATGCCTGATCCCAGCCCATGAGAATGGAACCAAGGTAACAGAGAACACTAGCGTGGTGTTTGTTTCACCTACGGGAATAGGAACATCAATGCAGCCAGTTAGTGGCGGAAACCGTTTCAGTGTAGAGGAAAACGCTATTTGTTTGGTTTGCTTGCATTCTCTGTTGAATGCGGCATCACGGTATATGTCCAATAACGCGGGCAAAAAGATGGAAGCGAGATTCTACAGCCCGGTGGTCGATCACGTGGAGATCCTTTGCGTACGTCGCTAACCAAACACAAAGCAACGGCTAGTTCATTTTGTGAATTTTTTTGTTAGAACCAAACAAACAACAGAGGGAGTACTACCTAGTACTCTCATCGATCTGTTGCTCAATCCATTTATTTATTTAACTCGGCTTTATTTATGAACGTTTTGAGTAAGTATCACTTTTGGGCTCACATGCTGACGAAGATTAAAAAAGAATCGTATTTTGCTGTCAAAGTAACATGTATTTTCCTTGGCCCTTAGCTATCTTAGTATTACTGATTAATGCTCTTTTGGAGCCCCCACGTTAATCCTCACCAGACGCGCTAGAAAAAAAAATAAATCCTATAAATTCTCATAAAAATCAGAAACATCTGATCATTCTTCACGTAGCTCTAATAATAACAGTCATTAGATCTATTATATTTTAAAAAAATTACCTACCATGCCATTATGAAAGATGAGATAAAATAACTCTCTGAATTTATATAAAAATTACCCACCATACCATTACGAAACGTAAAATAAAATAACCCCCTTAAATTTATATAAAAATTACCCACCATGCCATTATGAATATGAATTAAATAATCTCCTAATTTGCATAAAAAATACTCACGTTGGCATTACAAAATATGAATAAAATAACCCCCTAAATTTGCATAAAAATCACTCACCATGACATTATATAAAATGAATTAAAATAAACCCTAAATCTGTATATAAATTATCCAATATATCATCATGTAAGATAAATTAAAATAATTTCTAAATTTACATATAAATTACTCACAATATAATGCCATTACGACAGACATAAACTAAAATGGAGCTGGGCATTCCACCGCTTCTCGAACGTGTCGTCCTCATTGCGGGCCCTCGCCGGCTAGCTAAGAGCCGCGTCCATCAGTACATGTGGTAGTCGCTTCCAAGAGAGATAGCACGCGACTCCTACTCCATCCACTTCTTTAGCTTGGGCTCTCTCTTTTGACACCCACTTCTAGCTAGCAGCATGCCGATCTCCGAGCCGATGCATGCCTCCATGGCCCTCCTACCCGGCTACCCGACATCTCCATTGAATTTTGGAGGCAGAGGATGACTTGCATAGTCGTGAAGCTACCACGGCCCTTACCAGATTGCATGAGGTCATGCGCCTCTTGCATGAGGAGACGTTCCCACCGGTCACAATGACGGCATAATCTTGTTTAGATGGAATTCGGTGGGGAGGCGGCTAGAGGTATACAGCCCTATTCGCTTGAGCTACTTTTAGCTTCTTTTCAGTCATAGAACAGTGTTTTTCTCTAACAATCAAACAGTCATGGAATAGTGTTTGCAGTTGAAAGTAGTTGCAGCGAACATGCCTAGGATTTGTTTTGAATAGAATAATTGATTGATGGCATAGGTGGGTAATTTTAAACCAACTTTGAGGTTACTTATTTAGATTATCTATATGGCTATCATGATATTATTATAGTCTATCAAATTAAGGGTGAGATGTTTCTCTTTTTTTTTGAGAATTTTTTGGATTTTTTAGTACATTTGGTGAGGATTAACCTGGAGGCTTCAATTGATGTGGGAGTTTGGTCCCAGCAGCCCACCACAGGGTAGGTCCTGCAGTGGTTTTGAGATTGGTTGGGGGTGGCAAGAAGATCGTGAATGGTGTACAGCACGCAGGAATGCGACGACTTAGACAGGTTCGGACCGCTAAATCGCGTAATACCCTACGTCCTGTATGTGATGAGTGGTATTTCTGGATGCTTGAGCAACTGATGAGATGATCTATGCCGCGCCTCTAGCTCCCATTATACAGGCCGAGGAGCTAGGGTTACAAAACACGTCCTTGAGGAGCCGCCGGCAACTAACTCATGAGATTATATGCCGGATTTTCAGGGACAGATCCTAACGAACATTATCTTCCGAGATCCGAGTGGTTATTTCTAGTCTACGCTAGTCGATTCCTTGAGGCAGAGATCAAAACCTCTTGTCCCACCTGTCAGGACAATCTGACCAGTCGCCATAGGGTACCGGGGGTATATGACTCCCACAATTAGAGTCTCTAATTAGTAGTAGTAGGTTTAGATTTACTTGACTAATAATGGGGTATAATTCTCAACTCCAATGGCATGCCAGGTTGTTTTGCAGGTTTGGCTGATTCGTCCCAGGGATAATTAATCCTTATGCATGCCTTCAAAGTCGTAGCTCAAGATTAGAATTTAAAAGGGATGTCGCTATGTTTATGAGATATTATTTAATTTGGATCAAACAATATACGAGACATATATACACACACACAATTCATGTGTATCGTTCAGATGATTATTTACTTTTCTCATCATCCATTGTGTTATCACATTTTGGACTTAGTTCAGTCATTTCTGGACCCATTTCAGTTTTGTGCCTGTGTTTTTTCTTTTATTTGTGTTCTCGCGGTGCCATGGATGCTGCTGCCGCCGGTCTGGCTGCTCCCAGCGCCGCCGGTGCAGAGGCAGGGGAGGAGGATAGGGATGGGGACGAGGAGGAGGAGGAGGAGGAGGAGGTGCCAGAAGTGTCCATGGCATGGAGGGGCTAGGGCCGAGGGGAAGGGGAGAGCGGGGAGGAGCAGCGTGGTGAGGGAAGGGGCGTTCGGGGAGTTTGTGTTGTCGTAGCGACATGGACGCCATTGCTGCTGATCCAGCGGCTCCTGGCACCGCTGGTGTTGAGGCAGGGGAGGAGGAGGATGCCGGTGGCATCCATGGTGCGGAGATGCTAGGGCCAGGGAGGAGCAGCACGGCGGGGGAAGAGGCGTGCAGGGAGGAGCGGCGCAGCGTGATGAGGCGGGAGGCCTCTGGGAAGGGAACGGCGAGCAGCACAGCGGGACGAGGCGGGTGGCCGCTGGCAGCGCCGCTTTTGTTGAGGCCGGGAAGGGGCCGAGACGGAGGGGGGAAGGGAGAAGGAGGTGACGTGTCAAATGGGCCCCTGCACAAAGTGGATGGTAACTGTGATAAAAAATCATCTTGATGATGTGTAGCAAGTCCATATTTATATATGCAAAGGTGCTAAAGGATAGGTGGATTTTAGGGCTATTTACGAAGCTTATTATTCTAGGCATTAGGCCATAGGCGTCAAGCGGTATGTCAGTATATGCAAGGTTTTCGACACGCTACACGACTTTTTATAGAACCTTTTGTTGCATGAATGGAAGCAAAAAACCTTGTTTCTTTGGCATAGATGCTTGATCATCAGTGCTTTTAGAGATGGATTGCATAGCGCTTCATGAATATGCTAAACATGCATCAGAGACGTATCATGCACTCCGTAGATCCAGATGGCAGAACGTCGAGTCGTTGAAACTACCGTGGAAGCAGTAGCATCACTAGTCGTGCAGCAGTAGTGTTGTCGCTCTGGTCACAACCAACGGACCAACGCCACGATGAGCATCTGCTCCACCCTCTGCAGCGCAAAATGGCATTACAGCATCATCGTAGGTGTTGGAGCGTTCAATCACCGGCGCGATACCTTGCCCAATCTGATGTCCAACTGATTCGAATCAGTCGCGTCAACGTACATCGATCTGCAGAAGTAGTTGCTGTAATCGCCATGGTACAACCGTAAGGGAGGTGCGTGGTGCAATTGTTTTTGTACCAGCTTTCCTACCCATTCCAGATGCCTCTCATGCTTAAATAAGTGGCACTATCTAGCTAGCTAGGAACAACGACATCCAGATCGTATGTGCCAATCTGCATGCCCAAGTGCTCATGCATCGATCGATCGAGGAGCAAATGTATAAACAGCCTGATGCTGGCAGTATGTATCTACTATCTAGCAGATTGATCGATCGATCGAGTTCATCTGTATACACTATGTAACAAGGGTATGCATGTCTATATATATGGATCGGAGGTCGGAGCATATGAACGTGTGAAATGAAGCTGGGATAATTATGAAGTGCCATGACGCAGCGCGAGGTATATGTCTCGAGCTGGCCCCACGTCTCTGGCACCAGCCAGTCAATATAATTTGGAGCTGTGCAAACCTTGAAAATGAAAAGAAATGTAATGATGCTCCACGTGGCCATAAGTGTGATAGAAACCTACGATGAATATAGAGGGGGTGAATCACCGTCTCCATACATAATTGCCCCCATACAAAAGTTCATTATGTCTTCATATATGAAGTCAGGTCAAGAAAAACTTTTTATCAAAACTGTAAATTTTGAAGAGATCTCAACGTTTTCAGCTTACATTATTTACATTCCCACACAGTTGCTATAAGTTCTATTTTCTTGTTTATTTTTTTTAAATGGGCTTAGCTTAAATGCAGAGGTACTCTATATATATTAAAGTTGTAGTGCTCGGTGTGATCAATAACTTGTTGTTGACAACTTAAATTGTGTTTGTTTACGGGCACAATTATTCATTATTATTTCTCATTGTTTAGAATTCAAATAGTTGAACATTTAAATGACATTGGACGCAGACACATTCTATAGAAAACCTGTGTGTGTTGATTTGACTACATTTTCATCTGAGATAACTAGCAACTTGGCCCGCGCAAATTGCGCGGGAGCTAGATTTTCATGGAGTTTCAGTTTTACGATAATTTAATCTTCTGCAACCATTTTTATTAGCCTTATGTTTATAAATTTTAGAACAATAGCACATCTGTTTTCTCTCAATCTTTTTTATTATTTTTAGAACACATCATCATGAGAACATATTGAGGCATGCAGCCATATTTTTTAAAAAATATATAGTTTTTATATTGATTTTTAGGGATTAAAGATCATCGGATTATGCTAATACAACAAATGGTGTGAATTTTTCTTTTTTTTAATATTTGACATAAAATCATTATTCTATATAGATGGTTAAATGTTTATATATTCATATGGTGTCGATTTTCTTTGATTATAAATCCATCATGGTAGTACTATCAGCTTAGTAGTTTAGATTATCTCCAACATAACGTATATATACTTGTGGATACCTATTTTTTACATCTGAGCATCCATATAGGTAGTGCAGTGAGACATGGATATCTTACATAGGAGGGCATAGAGATGTGAGGACGTGAATTTTGTGTATTCTGCTGGAGACTATCATTGTCAACAGAGACAACATTGAATGCGCTTTACTTCAAAAAAATATTTTGTATGCAAAAATAAAAGTATCGACACCTAATGGACAAAACCTTTAACATGTGCTACTCTGCTCCTTCTGGAAGGGAACCAATAAGATTAAGTTCAGCATATTGTGTATATGGTCGTTTATAGTATGAAAATAACACTAAAGCTACATTAGATAGAGTGAAGTTTGAATATTAATGATGGAATAGACGATCTGCTGGACTCAACCTAACATATTTCGACTTCCACACCACAACGGATATCACTATAGTAGGGATGAAAGGGTCAGACGTGATGAAGGCGAAGGAGTCAATCTAATCAGTCCTAAGGTTGATGATATGCTAGGACCATCAATATATCTACGAGACTAAACTAGTAGATTATGAAATTGAAGGCTCATTGGTTTATTTGTTGCCAATTGACATGTCGCTTGAAAATAAAAGAACAAATAATAAAAATATTTCTTAATGAAATCTATAAAAAAAAGTAAGCATCTACTAAGTTCAAGAATTAAATAAGTACATAGACTGGTTCTACCATAATTGATACATGAAAGAAAATGCGACATGTTGAATAATTGTTCTTTTATGTCATGACACATTTTGAATGTTGCGATAGCTTTTAATGTATTGTACTAAATATTAATTTATGTTTAAAAGATATTTGAAAAGTCACCTATGTTATATTTGGACAACACATATAAAACTCACACATAGTTTATGTCTCTATGTAAATTAATCCGGTTGACACCATCAAATCTGGATTAATTGGATTAGTCGTTTCTACCCTCCTGCTAAATATTAGCGTACATCTTGCTTATTAGTATTTTTTATTTTTTACCTCAATTACTAAAGCGGTCATGGAATAGATATACGGACTTCATGATTAAGAGTTGGAATCCTACTACTAATCAACATGACGTGAGTGTTAGATTTGGTATGTTGTATTGTACACTTTTTTTCTCCGTTAGTGCACTTGATTTAGAGTCCTGCTGCTAATCAACGTCATGTGTGAGAGAGACTTATATTTGGTATAAAATATCGATTAATCTAGACCGTTGGATGATTATAAAAACCAATGGTATAGATATTTCTCTTTTTTATTTCTATTTGATATATGAATTAACATAGACCGTTAGATTTTCATAAAATCCGACGGTAGAGGGCTTTTCTTTTTCCAATTAACGTGGTAATTTATAGACCCTCTCGGCGAACCTGGTGGCTTCTTTTAACACTCTAATATATATATAACCAGCAAGGAGGCCTACGCAAATAGCGCGGGTAGCTAGTTTATCTTTAAGGTTTTGGTTTTACTTGATATTAATTTTGTTGGATTATTTTGATTTAGTTTTTATTCATTTTGTCTCTCTATGTATCTTGAACAATACATATATTGCTTTCTTAGTTTTTAGTGTATTATCATTACAACATGTTTTTTGATGTTCATAAGATTCAACACTTTAGACACTTTGCTTTTTCTTATGTTAATATGATAATTTTTCAGTCCTCTCAATGCATGTGGTGGTTTAATTGAAAATCCCTTTTCAATATAATAGATTTTAGAAATATTTGTCTTTTTTTAAATTTTATTTTTATGATTTGTATTTGATAAAAAACATTTAGCTTAATTTATACCATAGATAATCATAACATCTAATGGTGTAAATCTATCTCTATTTTGTTAGTAGGATTATATATAAAATATTTTATTTATAGTGGGTTTAAAGTACTTTTGGTACCATCTGGTATCATTCTAACCGATTTTTATGGCATTTATCTAAGAAAGGGATCTAGAGTATGTTTGGTAGCAAAGTTTTCTAATACTGTGGTTTTAGAATACCATGGTTCATAAATGTACATGACATAAATACCATGTTTTCTCAAAACTACAAACTCCAGTATTTCTCAAACCACAACTTGTTTGGTTCCCAGTATTTGGGTTGACATGCTCCTCCTCCATCCCTGTGTCAACGCGCCTCCATCCCCACATCCGTGTCCTTCTCAGACGCCTCTCTCTCCCCACTCTCTATCTCCCGGCCCAGCGCCGAAAGGGCCGCCGCGAAGCCACGCTGAGGCGGAGATGCCGGTAAGCCACGCCGGGGTGGAGACACTGGGAAGCTGCGCTGGGGCGGGAGGCCGCACGACGACAGGTGCGGGAGGCAGCGCGACGGTGGGGGATGCGGGAGGCCAGGCCAGGGCGGGAAGGCGCGTGGAGAGGCGGCGCCTGGAGCCGCGGGAGGAGGGGCCGGCCGCGGAAGAGGAGCCGGCCGGCGGGGCTGGCCACGGGAGTAGGAGCCAGCGGTGGGGCCGACCGCAGGAGGAGCCGGCGACGGGTTATCCATGGAGGAAAGGACCAAGCGGGGCAGCGGCGGGCGGGTGGAGGCTGGGCATCGAGCGGCGCGGAGGAAAAACCGAGGAAAACTGAAGTACAGACCGTACCTTAGTATCCAAAACTCTAAAAGTACCATAGTTTTCGGTAAACCATGATATCTAAAATAATGTTTTGCTAGTACCAACCAAACACCTTTTGGTTTCTAAAACCACAGTATTATCAAATACTATGGTATTGCTTCATAACTACAAAAATACTTTGCTTCCAAACAGGCCCTTAATAATAAATTTAAATGGTATTGTTCCGTGTTCTCTGGTATTGGACCCACCAATTTTGTAGCCCTTGGCACCACCTAGTAGTACCAATTTTTCAAAGTGTTAGATTTGTTTACTATTCTTATTTTTTCAACCAATATGTATTAAGGCGGTGGTGATCATAAAATTTGGCAGTGTAGGTTTTTTATCGATTAACATGGTAATTTTTAGGCCATGGTGACTTATTTTACTCACTTATTAAGTTATATAAATGATCAAGAGCTCGTCAAATATTTCTCGGATCAAGATAAATTTTTAAGGAAACGAAATATATGTGTCTGTCGCCTTGAAAAAAATATATTTTCAATAAATTTAATTGAAGCTAGGAAAGTCTTAACAGACCAAGACTAAAAACGTCGGATTTTGAATCAAAGGGTAATTACTCATCACTAATTATCTAATCTCAAAGGCATGGTAACATCCAATATCTATGGATAATTTTATGGGTAGTTTCAATTACGTGTAGGTGAAGTGGAAGCCTAGGACACTTGAAAGTATTTGGACACTACGGCGGGCCCAATGACCAACCCCTCATATCCGCGGTCCACCCCGTACAGCTTTTGTAGACCTCTTTGACGTCTTGCTTGCATGCTCACAACACAAAGAGATAGCATGTGCGATATGGTCGGCGAGCAGGCGCACCTGAACCCGCTCTCACCATGCTTGGGCGCGGCAGCGGTGACGGACAACGGTGCCAAAGGACAATATGAAAAGCGCGGAAAAACGCTAAAAATATTTGAACACTATGCCAAACATGATGGCCAAATATGCATATCCACGGTCTGTCTCATACAACTCCTATAGACCTCCTGATCGTCTTGCTTGCATGCTCACAACATAAAGAGATAGCATGCGCGACCAATCGGCGAGGAGGCGCACCCATTACGGCCATACTTGGGGAGACAATAACGTTGGTGCCAAAGGACCTCAAGCCATGGCTGCATGGTCGACTTGATGCCTAAAACCAAACAACTGTCTCACGACGCCCATGCAGACCCTAGCGGCATCATGATTAGGATCTATCTTTAAAAATTTTAAACTATTTTGTTGCCTATATTGGTACAAATTATCTAGATTAATCTAGACTATTTGAAGATCATAACACTGAATGATGTAGATTTTATTTTATAGTTGATTTAATATATTAATATATAACATCAGGTCTTCATAAAATCTAATGACGAATGACTTTTTTTATTAATGTGGTAGTTTTTAGGTTCTCAATGATTGATTTAATGTACGCTGTCATATCTTTATAAAATCTAATAGTGGAGGGTTTTTATTTTCCTCTTGGCGGTTGATTTAATACACTGTTAGATCTTTATAAAATCTAACGGTGGATAGTTTTTTTTCTCGATTAATGTGTTAATCTAGGTACTCTCGATGAACGTGATGCTCATTTTCACCCTCCGTATATAATAAATAATATACAAATAATATAACCTAAATAAATAATAATAGATAGATTATATAGCAGGCAATTGATCAATCGATCGGAGTACTGACCGAACTTGTAAGGCGACTCCATCATGTCCATAACGATCCTGAAGAAATCTGCGTGGGCGATGATGACATGTGGGGGTGCGTAGCCCGGAGCTTCTGAAGGGACACCTGCGGCAGCGCGTTGTGATGCCGCCCTAGCTCGTTGTGTCCTTTCAGGCAGCCCGTCCCAGGGGCGTACTCTGCCGAGCCGGCATCTGGGAACATGGCGAGAATCGGCGGCAAGCATCCTGACGGGGATAACGCCGGGAACCACAAAAGCCCTTGCGCCGAGGTGGATTAAAAATCTGAATCGTTGATAATGTATTCGTTCTATATTGTGTTGTTTCCTATCGTGTATATATTTCCTTCTATAGACATAATGTAACAAATCTGGTATACATTATTTTGGACCGTTAGATGTACATCAATCGGCTTTTTTCTTTTATTAATATGGTAATTTCTAGACCGTTAGATGTTCATAAAATCCAACGGTTGATGGCTTTTTTTTCCGATTAATGTGGGAATTTCTTGACTCTCTCGACGAATGTGGTGGTTTCTTTTAGCACTCTTTTATTAATATAATAAATAGATTAGGCACACAGATATTTACTACAAGAGATTCATGAAGTCAATATAAATGAACAACATATAATATTGCATAATCATGTGTGTATGCATGTGCATTTGGTTCAAAAATTGAGTGCTGGGAGCTGCTTGGGCACGGGAAACAAAAATTTTAGCTCAATTATCATACGTCTATACTTTTGTTTTTCGTGGTCCCTTGTTTTCTTTGCCCCAAACCATTTTCCACTAGGTGGCAATAAAAGCAGAAGAATTTCGTACCATTCTTGGACAAAGCTAGCGTTTTTTTATTTTTTTATTTATTTTTTTTCGCTTTTACAGAAATATATCCTCGAGCGTTGGAATTGCGAAAATGTACTTCCAGCGCCGGGGGGTGGGCGCCAGGGCGCCAGGCTTGGCGCCTGTACCTGGCGCCCAGTAGCCAGGCGCCAGGGTGCTCACGGGCGCGCTGCAGGCGTCACGGGTGCTGCGGGGGGGTGGAGGGCCCTGGCGCCCAGAGGCCAGGCCCCAGGCCTGGCGCCCAGTAGCCAGGCGCCAGGGTGCTCACGAGCGCGCTGTAGGGGTGGCCTGGCGCCCTCACGGGCGCGCTACAGGGGCGGCCTGGCGCCGTCACGGGCGCGGCAGGGGGCGGCGGTGGGCCCTGGCGCTCGGTGGCCAGGTGCCAGGGTCCCCTATATATACGCCTCCCTTCTCCTGCCGGTTGCTGCGTCCATTTGAGCAGCCGAGCGAAGAGGAGAGGGGTTTGAGCAGAGCGCAGGAGAGGAGGGGAGGGAAGGGGGAGTGCGATGCTGCGAAGCCTGCTGAGATTGGACCGTGAATCAGGTAATTTTTGTACTCAGCTTTATATTCGTACGAAGTATTTGTTTGCTATGTTAGCAAGTTAAATGCGGTAGATCTAGTAATTTATTTAGTTTTTCTGCGATATAGAAATTTAGAATATCTTTAGAATAGAATTTTAGAATATTTTTAGAAAGTAGAATATCGTAGTTTTTTAAAGTAGAAATTATAGTGATTGTGTTTGAAAGTAGAAATTATAGTAAATATATAATGTGTTTGAGTAGATCTGCATATTAGTGTTATAGTGTTTAGTAGTAACCCTAGATCTGTTATAATAATTTGAATTTATAGTACAATATATAATGTGTATAAGTATTTATGTGTAGTTTTTAGTATTTAGTTCAATTAATTAAGTTTTAGCAGTATAATTTTAGAAATGTTTGGTATGTAGTATTTAGGTATACATAGTGTTATCATTTATGGAATTTGAATGGTTCAATATATTGGCAGAGATGTCAACCAAGTTGCAGTTTGAAATATATTATGGTGAAGGCAGTATTGTTGAAGGTCCATATGGAGTACAATTAAATGGTTTAGTCGTATTGAAGGGAATAGATAAACCTTGGGATAAATCATTTGGTTCGGTGCATAGTTGGCTAGAGCGTGGATTCAAAATTAACACAGAAACACATGTGCTGACAGTCCAAACTCTTGTGACATGAGCAAATGAAGGTTTTTTCTGGGAGTTGATGTTGATCCGCAACACCTCTGACTGGAAGATGTACATTAGTATGGCTCTTCATCGTGGGTGGCCACTTGCTATGCTTGTGCAGATCATTGAAAAAGCCACAGTTGGTTCCGAAGCCGTTGAGAATTACGGCAACACAAGTGGTGCGATACAGGAAGATGTAGGGTTGGAACATGGTGAAGCAATTGTGGATGGGCACACTGATTCGGGAGCTCCATTTGTGGGACATGGGGCCAGTGGTACTGAAGTTGATGATGAAGGGAATGGTAGCCAACGTGAGGTCAAGAACAAGCATATGAGGGGCACGGTAGTCAAGCAGAGCCGCAAGAAAAGGAGATGAGGGGCATGGTAGTCAGGCAGAGCCGCAAGGGCAGGCAGATGAGGGGAGAGGATACAAAGCATTGTGCAACAAATGCAGAATGAAGACGAGGAGTTTGCTCAGGCGCAGGAATCCGGAGAAGGGTCTGATGAAGATGAGGACTACCCAATACCCGCAGAGTGGAGAGAACGTGGATTTGGTAACCCTGTTGTACATGATGCTAAGCAACAGGAGTGGGAGTACAGACAGAATGAGGTAGTTCAAGGTGCAAGATATGCTTCTAGTGAACTTCTTAAGGAAGCAGTTAAGCTGTGGTCATTATCTCTCAAGAAGGAATTCAAAGTAGTGAAATCTAGCCCCAGTGTGTATGATGTTTGTTGTGTCAGGGATGGGTGCCCATGGCGAGTTCACGCCTACAAAGGAATTCTGAAAACCCATTGGAAAGTTTCAATTGTTACAGAGCATACTTGTTACAACAGAGAGGTGCCAAAATACAATCGCAACTTGACCGCTGCATTCGTGGCAAATGAAATGTATGGCCGCATCCTGGACTCGCCACACTTGGAGCCAAAACAGATAATCAGAGAGATTGAGCTGGAACACAAGTACACCATAAGTTATGCAAAGGCCTATAGGGCGAAGCAGAAGGTGTTTCAGATAAGGTTTGGCACCTACGAGGATTCATACGATAATCTTCCTCGTATGCTCGCTACAATTGCTCAGAGAAATCCTGCAACCTATTACGACGTGATGCATTTTCCAAACCCTGAAGGAGGTCCAAGCATCCTCCAACGAGTTTTCTTTTGCCTTGGACCATGTGTGAGGGCATTTCAGTATTGTTTGCCCCTACTCTGTATTGACGGCACTTTCTTGACAGGGAAGTACAAGGGCACTATACTGACAGCCATCGGGGTTGACGGAAACAACCAAGTGTTACCAGTTGCATTTGCATTTGTTGAGAATGAGAATGCCGAAAGTTGGTATTGGTTCCTTGAACGTGTCAAGGCTCAAGCTGTTTCTTCGCGGTCTAATGTTTGCCTTATTAGTGATAGGCATGCGGGAATATTAGACGCAATAGAAAAGCTCCAACATGGAAGTGGTGCATCTCCTCCCATATGGCCTGATGTGCACAGTCGATGGTGCATGAGGCACCTGGCTGCAAACTTCCATGATCATTTTAAGAACAAGGATCTAACGGACTTGTTCAAGAGGTTGTGTTCGCAGAATCAGCAACGGAAGTTCAATGCTATTTGGCAGTTGCTTGATGAGTTGACCGCGAAGCATCAAGCAGCCAATTCAAGTGGAAGGACAACCAAACCATTCTCACAGTGGATTCAAGATAAACCTAAGATCAAATGGGCTTTGTTGTATGATACAAATGGTAGACGTTATGGAATCATGACAACAAATCATGCCGAGTGTTACAATATGGTGATGCGTAGTTCAAGGGGCCTCCCATTAGTGGGCATAATTGAATTCATTTTGTATGGCTGTGCGAAGTACTTCAGGGAGTGTTACCTGGCTATAAGTGCAGACTTGAGTAATCCATCAGTGTTGTTTGGGAAGAGAATAACAAAGTACATGGAAACTAAGACGGATAAGGCACAAACCCATAATGCTAAACTTATGGGGACAAGAGAGAACAGGTTCGAAGTTTCATGCAGGGACAGATCTCGACGTGGTGTGAGCAGAGTGAGGACGGTGCAGGAAAGCCTCTTTGGGAACGATGGCACCATTCACTGTTCCAGCATGAAGCCAACACTTCTACACTTACCATGCTCACATGTTCTTGCTGCATGTAGAGAGCTTCATATGGATCCTACAAACTTTGTTTCAACCTTTTATACGAAGGGGGCAATTTTATCAACCTGGAACCAAGAGCTTTTCGGATATGGTATGGTGCGAGCATATACTGCACCAAATCAGCAGAAATGGTACATTCCAAATCCATCACTGAAGAGACTTAAAGGCCGTCGGCAGACACGTCGTATTCGGAATGGTATGGATGAGGCGGAGGCCGAAAGCGTCCTAAACAGTGCACACAATGTGGTGCTGTGGGTCACAACTACAAGAAATGTCCACAAAATGCAGTTCCTGCAGACGCCGAAGCGGGACCATCAGGCAATGCAACGGATGGTGCGCCTCCAACTTTTGAGTTGCCCTCCGCAAGCCGTGCTCGTGGCCGGCGGTCGGTTTCTACCCGATCGGGCGTATTTTAAGTATCGTCACATCGTATTTGTAAGGCCATATTATGATTTGTATGGACATATTATGATTTGTTATGAAATATTATGCAATTTTGATCTATTATTGTTTCCTGTAGGTATGGCTGAGGAGGAGCCGACCTGAGCTGCTTGACCCAGGTATTGACTCGGGTCACCGTTCGTACTTGAGTGCCGTGGAGCACAAGCGTCTTGTAACCTTTCAGTGTCGGCCCCCTAAAGAGTACCTTGAACTTGACAACCGTTGGTTGGAGAGGTAAGCAATGATTTGTGCTAGTTTTTTCATCCTTTGTATTCCTCCTTTCTGATGTTATTGTAATGCTCTTTCAGGTTGCGCGGTGCAGGCCTACTTACTTTCTGTCGTCTTGTTGAGGGTGGTCCTGTCGGTCGGCACGGTCGCGCCAGGTCTAGGATGATGATTGATAACTCCCTTATCACGGCCCTAATTGACAGATGGAGGCCGGAGACCCATACGTTCCACCTCACATGTGGGGAGATGGCACCGACCCTACAGGACGTCGCCTACTTGCTTGGTCTTCCAATTGGAGGGGATGCTGTCGGGCCCCGTGTGGTGCCCGCTTCGTGGAGATGACCTAGAGGTACGCTTTGCTGGGGTTGACCGTCTTGACCATCTTGGTCCACTCGACCCGCACCCCAATTCTCGGGGCCCGGCAAAGAGTTGGTTGTTGCAGTTTCAGGTACATTGTTTATCGTAGTTTCACATGTTATTTATCATTACTGAACCATATTTATGTTGTTGACATAATCAAATTTACATTTTTCCATGTAGGCAACCAACCTGCATCCGGACACCGACGATGACAGCGTCCGCCGGTCTTTGGAGGCCTACCTGTTGTGGATGTTTGGGTTCATTATGTTCAAGAATGGCAGTAACAACTCCGTCGACAAGGTCCTCATACCCTACGCGTAAGAGATCACAGATGCACCCGAGGATGTTGTTCCCCTTTGGAGTTGGGGTTCAGCCGTGCTCGCGGCGACTTACCGCGGGCTTTGTGATGCGTGCATTAAGGATGAGAGCAACGCAAGGTTTCAAGGGTGCGCGCTACTACTGCAGTTGTGGTCGTACGAGCGGTTGGCCGTGGGTCGACCTATTGTGGACCACAGAGGCTACGAGGCACAGTACTACGGTGACCATGACGACGATGGGCCTACTATGGGCACGCTTTGGGTGTGCCCACACGAGGTACGTTATTTTCAGCGACATTTATGAAACCAAAATGTTACATGCCGAGTTATAACTAAGACATTCATATTTATTGCAGAGAACTTGGGCAAATGAGCAGGCAAGACGTACATATCCGAATTCGTCGTCGAGCTTGATCGGCTTGTGGTCGAAGATGTCATATGGGTGCCACATACTCAAGCAGTTGTGGCAAGCCGGGCTCCTTATGGTATACGACGGCCTCATTGGTGTACGATATCTACATCGAGCCACACAGTTCGGACAGAGTTATGCGACAGTTCGAGTACGCCCAGCAGTTCCCAGTACCACGTGTGATTGATCGGGTTTCACAACAGGAACACATGTACGTTTCATATGATAAAATGCACTATTTCAGATGTAAATCATGTCACAATGCAAATAAAAGAAATTTTCTATTCTATTTTAAGTTGAGTAGGCTTGGGCAACCAAGCTCAGCCACGTGGGTGCACAAAGTACAGCCCTACGTCGAGGGTTCGGCCGACGCTCACGAGTCCGTGGTGCACTCCGTCGGGCCACACACAGAAGAGTGGTATCAAGCTTTCCTGACGTGGTATCGGCCCCACACTCGTTGTCATGTGACATATGCCGACACTGAACCGGTGCCACATGAGGCAAGTTCCACGGATGCGTATGCCCGCCGTAGGGATGAGGCACTAGCGGGAGTAGTAAGTTAATGTTTTAATTCTTTCTTTTATTTTTGTCAATTTTTTAGACTAGGAAACATACGCCAGTCTCGGTGGATGTGCAGATACAGATATGCTGCCAACTATAGTCAAGTACCCATTAGGCGCTACTGCGGGTACAAGGCGGCAATCCTTTTACCCCAAACGAGCAGTTGCAGCGGTTGACCGCGGCGAACGGAAGCATCCTTTCCATGATGCACCCATAGGGTATTTCTCCTACCCTGCAGGGTCTTGCTGCCCAACAGCCACCGATTCCTCCACAGTACACAGGTAAATAAATAAACTGCGTTCACTGAGACAATATTTGGTTTTGTCATGTATTGTTCCATGCGATATTGTTTGGTTCTGTTCCAGCACCCTCCTGCTCATACATGCCGATGAATCCTCCATCGACGTCATACACGCCGATGAGTCCGTCTCCACAGCAGTTCCACCGATGCCTCCTCCGTCCATGTCCTGCCCACCGATGGGTACTCCACCGATACCTCATCCGTCCATATCCTACCAGCCGATGGATCTTCCTCCGTCGATGTCGTTCAATGCCGATCCGTCCACAGACGACAGGTTCTATTATAGGACTTCTTTGTACGTTCTCTATTGTGCGCGTACATATTAACTTTATTGACAAACACATAATATTTTCTTCCAGGATTCAACCTATTTCAAGGCATACAAGACCAAGCGCTCAACTTCTGAGACATGGAAGATGAGCAGCAACATGTTTTTGGCGCGTCACAGTGGGGGGTGCTCCATTGTTTGCGACACAGGATGCCACACAAACTCCTGCGGAGCAGACACGGCCACAATCGAGAGCATAGGTCTCCTGATACTTTAACGTACTCTGTAGACTATGTACAGGCGGCAGCAGAGGGCAAAGCGAGGTCGGACTCGTAGGGAAGGGTAGCTGTGTCGACATGTATGCTTTTAATGTGACTGTACGCATTCGTGTGATTGTTTTTTCTTTTGCCCCGTGACCTGTCATAGTACACTTTATTGCATTGGATTCTGTTTGACTAGGGCATCGAATTCCCTTCATCCGTGCCTTGCACTGCATCTTACCATCCTACCATGCCATCTCCATCATGTCCTCCCACTATATTCATCAAATTATAATTTAATAACTTTTAAAACACAATAATTCAAATTAATATTCACAAATTTGTTAATTAAAAACTAAAAAAGTTAAAATTTCTAACGGATCACATTCACAAATTTGTAAAATAAAACCTTAAAAACACCAGACTTGGCGCCTGGTTACCGGATCACACCCTGGCGCCTGGCTGCGGGGGCGCCAGGACCCTACACCCTGGTGCCTGGACGCTGGGCGCCAAGCCTCCGGGTGCCAGGCCCCTGCCGCCCGCCCACCTGGCGCCGGAAGTACATTTTCGCAATTCCAGCACTTGAGGGTATATTTCTGTAAAAACGAAAAAAATAAATATAAAAATAAAAAAAACGCACAAAGCTAAATGCCTACTGCGTGACGGCCCAGCCCATGTGGCAATCCGTAACATTGAGTGTACATAGCAGCTTAGTGTGGGCATTTATATATAGGTTCATGCATAAATAAACAGAAGATCAATAAAACCTAGGAACAACCGGCATTGCAAGTTCGCAGGATCGATCTTTTTTCACCGGCCCACTATATATATGACGCGTCAAAAAGTGGCGAGTTGTTGGATGGGGCTGTTAAATAATAACCCAACCACTATATATGAGGTAATCAACCCATTTAATTACAATAATTACTTGGTGCTGCAAATTAAATTTTCAGATCACTTGATTCCTCTCCAATCTTGTCACAGGCTTGGCCCTGAGATCTGATGTTGATCTGGCTCAATTATCCAATAATCCTACTCCGACTCATAGTTACACACTGTGCCGTACCGCTGTACTGTGCATGGTCTGTGGAACAAGTGCGGCATTGGAGTTTTCCATGATTGAGCCTCACTGACCGACCATACCACACATGGCACGGCCGCTCGTTGCTGCCGATCGATCATCGATGGGTCGGAGCCCTGTAGGCTGTAGATCAGAGCCCCTGGCGGCGCACTGCCATATGTGACCCCTCAAGAACCCGAGACCATATATATGATCGACCAGGAGCTAGCAGCCCAGGCGCTGTGGCATTGATCATCCGGATGCCGCTACTGTGAAGAATTATATTCTCCGTGATAGGATATTATTCCAGAGTTTAGTCCTTTTTTGTTGAATACGCAAGAGGTGTGCACATTTTGTATTAAGATAGAAGGGTCGACAAACAACAACGCGCAAGGGCGCTCACCCAGATGGGGGATTAGAGATGAACCAACGACCAGAGTTTAGTCCGTCGAAGACAAGTGATCGACCATGGTGCAGCAGCGAGAGTCCGCTGCAGACAATGGCAGCGCACTTGTCCGTGTCATCGCCAATGCAAGGCCTCAAGACAGACTCTGGTGTTCACTCACCAGCAGCTACGGAGAGTCACACCGTCCACAGGTCCTAGGAGACTTCCCAATAACTTGGTAAGCATAAAGACCACTGGCTAATGCTGCAGCACCCACTGGTAAAGATGCAATACAGAGCGAAGAAATCTGGGCAGAGACGACAAGAGAGACACGAAACAAGTAGGAAAATAGTGGCAAACGCCAACATGGGAACTCCGACTGCCATTGTGGTTGTGGAACCTCAATGGACTGTGTCGAACTGGATTACTTATGCCTTGTGACATCGTGCCGTCATGCCCTTAGAGAGTTCCAGATGCCTCCCGTGCTTAACACAGCGCAAGCAGCTGGAAAATATATAGCTGGCTTGCTGTCCGTATGACAGGTGTGCATGAGATGAGCAGTAGTGTATTGGTGGTGGTCGTGCATCAACAAATAAATAAGGATTAGCAGTAACACCAAGAGGAAGAGGTATGCATGTGAGTGAGGAGCAAACTGGTTAAGAAGAAGGATCAGGCAGCGAGTTCCATTCTATGTCTCTAACTGGCAAGGCCTGTATATGTATACATTTGCTGGAGGTAGGAGATGCAAATATATTACTCATGTCTGCTGGTGCATCCATCGATCTATTTAAGCTGGTTCTTTTTTTACGTACGTCCTGAAGTTAGCTTAGATCCTTCATCAAGGTGTGTAAATGTATATTTGCAGAGATTGATTCAAGTTGGTTCAAGGTGCATTGATTTGTAGTGTTCCTTGTAATAAGAAGCCATAGATACCCCGTGGTATATGTTTAAACCATGGTGTTATGTTGGTAATGGCACCCGGCCGTGAGATCTAAAGCAGGTTGATGAACTAGTTCATTAATTAGTCACTTTTTTGCAAAGGTCCTTTTCGAAGGCTCTGTCTCCTTGTTCAGCAACTAAAATTCGAGGACAAGCAAGGTAAAAAACTTGCCAAGTTTCTAGATTACTGATAAAGATCATTTCAATCCCTGGAATTCGATTCTTGAGGCTCCTTTCAAATCCTTATTGATTTTTGAAATAATCGCAAACTGAACCCTACAAGATTATCACTCTAAAAATTCTTATAGAATATTTCAAGAGCCTATAGCTCCGCATTGGTCGAAGCTAATCTAGCCCAATTTTAGATGGCGAGAGCACGCTGCGACCCTTAGCTTGGCACACTTATATATCCGCGTGGCGGCAGCAGCAGACAAAATAACCGGCACCATCACAAGCAAGCCCGCCGAGACATCCTTGAAAGGCAGCAATCACACATGCAGTGCACAAGCGGCAAGGAAGAGCGGAGAAATGTGAATGCAGATGACAAAAGGGATGTGAGACCTGAGGGACCGAAACGACAAGAGATACATCCACAACAGCAGCAGGAGCCACTGTGGTTGAAGCTCCCACAGGCATTGTGGAACTCAATGGATGCTCGTGGAACTGGACTCCGCCTTGGCCATTGGCTCATTGCTGTACCGCGTGACTGTGGCCATACGCAAGTTCCATATGAGTTCCGGATGCCTCTCATGCTTAATTGGCTTAGAATTAGTAATTAAGCAGCTGATCGAGAAACGTTCGTCATCGACCAATGCAGCAAGCTAGCACCATGTGCATCCAGCAGCTAGCCCCGCCCTGCGCGGATCGATGATGGATCTAGACATTGGATGCGAGCCGATGATACTGATCACTGCATGCATATATAGGTGGTGGTGGCCGACCACCATGGGCAAATGCTAGATATATAGGGATTGGAGTGCAACTATTCGTGTGAGAGGAGCAGACGCTGTCGACATTTTGTGTGATCATCATGACCGTAGACATTTTGTATTCCATTTACACGTACGGTCGAACCAAACAAAATTAATTAGAAATTATCGCTTCTTTTATCATTTCCATTTACATTCGCATCTACCGTGATCAACCAAACAGCATCATTGTTTTTAATGATCTCGATTCAATTATATCAATTCACTATAAATAAATAAATAACTCACCCTAAAATAACTAACATAAAGCAAGAATAAATATATGGACCTATCAGCAGCACCAGAGCAGACATATGGTGGGTAGTATATTGTATCTCACCCATCTCTCCAACTGCCCAACTGACTAGCATTCCTCGCCTCAACTCCCCACATTTCACTACTTATAAAAAAAACTCCCCATTTTCACATCCAGCATGCATGTGCATATGCAGCAGCAGCACCACTCTCCTTGGCCCATAATGCTTCAGAGCTATTCCAATGCAAGGCGTGTGCTGTGCTGGCCTCCATAACCGTACGACTGCCACCCCACGCACCTTTGATCTGCTCACATAGGCTTGCACGCATGGTAGTGAGCATGGGAGGCATCCGGAGCCCAGTGGCACCAATCCAGTGAGGAGCCACGTCTTGCAGGAGCCAGCGTCATGCTAACCATCTCAGGGCTTTTGCTGCATGCGTGTGCTGTTTCACTTGTCATTTCTCACCGTGATAGGTTTTGTCTTAGTTCTTTAGATTCACAGGCTCAGATTGCTTTTATGCTGCGTTGGTTTCCTACTGCGTGTTGTATTTGGTATGAAGAATTGGAACACGTTGTCTTTTTCATGCCGTGTTGATGGTTTCAATCATCTTCTTAAATTTTAGCTCAAAGAAACAGTATTGAGCATAACGGACTACCTCCAAACAACCATCTGTTTCATGCAGACCCTACATGTAGAACTATCAATCCCATCGATCCATAACAAGTTTTAAGGCTGCTGGTAGTTACCCTTTTGTTTTTACTTGGGATTTGGAAATACTAGTATATCAACCCGTGCTCTCGCACCAGTTAGTTTTTTAGGATGTATATATGTGTATATACTAAAAGTTGATATATAACTTTAATATTAGCAACAATTGATATTTAACTGTTATTTTGTTTTATCTGTAATATATTAGAGGTAATTATTTTCATTCATCTTTCATAACGACACGACAGATTCAATTCATATTTCATAATGGAATTTATTTGTAAACTTAGGATTATTTTAATTTAATGTCTATAATGGCATTATGAGTAATTTGTACGCAAATTTAGGGAGTTATTTTAATTCATATTTGATAATGTCATAGTGGATAATTTATGTGCAAATTTAGGGATCACTTTAATGGCCTTTCATAATGGCATGGTGGATATTTTTAGAAAATACAATAGATCTAATGGCTATATTTGATACTACTTGATAGAAGACCAGATGTTTCAGATTTTTGTGGGAATTTTTAGAATTTATTTTTTTTCTAACGTGCTTCGCAATTCGTGCTGTTTTTTAACCTGTAATTAGTAATAGTAAAATAAGATGTTGTTTCCTTTGAATTCACACGTTTGCTTATGTAAGTAGTTTAAATGTAATTTTAAGTCGTAATTTTATGTTTTAATAGTAGTGATGATAGTTTATGGATCCGATCCCAGGCAGTGAATGATGGGGTCAACTGCTGAACATACAAAAAAGAGAACGAAAAATGCCAAAGAAACTAGTATTATTTAGATCGCTTGACCCTTAACAAAAATTAAGCAGAGGGTCGCAACCGCAATGGCGATGGCTGATGGCAGCCAGCAATACGTGATGCCGCTCTTTACTGTTCTACAATCAACCATCCTGAAAATCTTAATTAAGGTAGTTGTTGGCGCATAGTAGGAAAGTGAAGTATAGTTGCCCGCACTGGTAGCTAAGTTTCACACACCCATGACGTTTTCAGTACTCCAATTCTTCAGTTTTGCTAGGTTTCTCTATGCCTCCCGTGCCCATCTGTCTTGAATCCTTTCTCATACATGTCAAGGAATATATATGATCAGAGATTCAGCGACATTGATGGTGAAAACACGTAGTACGCCAGGCTAGGGGTTCGTCTGGCTTAATTGACACAGCTGAAAAAAGGCGCTGGTGGTGGTAGGATTTTGGGGGTGACTATTTCACGAGTGCTCGCTCGGGCGATGCTGCTCTCCCTGAGCGGAGCGAGCTCGCGGTGCCCAGGTGTGTTTTTTATTTTTATTTTTTTTATAATTCTCTTGAATATAAATATGTTAGCATAATTTTATACTAATAAATTATACCAACGAGTTATATTATGTCATATAATTATGACAAATTATACTATCGTAAATTATGTCAGCATAAATTTTACGTCCTAAAGTTGTTATAAGTAGCATAAATTATGTTAGCATAATTTTATGTCATATAATTATAATAAATTGTGTTAGCATAAAACTATGCTAAAAAGTTAGCATAGTTTTATGCTAATAAATTATACCAACAAACTATATTATATCATATATTTGTGATAAATTATGCTACTGTAAATTATGCTAGCATAAATTATGTTACCATATTTTGAACATAAAAGTTATGATAGAAAAACTTACATCCTAAAGTTATTACGATGAGAATAATTCTCCTAAAAATAAATTATGTTAGCATATACCAAGCTATGTTATGTCGTATAGTTATGCCAAATATGCTACTGTAAATTATGCTAGCATAAATTTTACATTTTAAAGTTGTTATGGTGAGTATAAATTATGTTAGCATAATTTTACGTCGTACAGTTATGATATATCATGTTAGTATAAATTATGTTATCATATTTTTATGTCATAATTTTTACCATAAAATTATGATCATCGTAAAATTATTATGAAGAAAAAGAAAGGAAAAACAAGAAAAAAAAACTTACTGTATGGCTGTGCGTGGTGTGGGGTCACGTGGGGCCCTTCCCCCCTCGCGTGTGGGAGAGGAGCCGCTCGCCCGATTCGCTCGGGGCAAGTGCTCTCCGAACAGACATTGGGTAGGATTTTGTGCATGTTTTGTGTCTTGAGGCAAGCAAGGGGAGATCTACGTGGTAGCTAGTGTATATATATACACATGGTAGGGCAGAAGGAACGATTATTGACCTATATAAAGGAAGAGTGGCTTGCAGGGAATTTACACTAACACGCCGGCTCGATTAAAATATTGTGTTTTGGCTTATGAGAAGGGAGATAGGTGATAAAATGCATTTGTGCCACTCGTCCAACTTGACATATCCTTCTTTTTCCAATGCAATGTCTTCCGATCCATCGACGCATAACGACAACAACAGAGTCATCGCCTTAATGCAAAAAAGGCGACTCCCTAGAATCGCCCCTACACTAGACGAAAACATTGTTGGTTTTCATCATAAATAAAAACTTAAGTACGTCATTGGTACTCCACCCATTCTCAAATATTTATCACGGTTGATTTTTTTCGATAAATTTAAGATTCACCTTGTTCAAAGTTTCTGACAATTTATCATGTATTTCTTCTGATTCATTTTATCATTAAAAGTTGTTTGATCACATAACTTGCATTTTACACATAAATTTTGTGAATAAAAACGTTTAAAGTTATATATATAGAAAAAAGAAAGCGCAAAAAATATTTGAGAAGGGATAGGATATTAGTGTTCTAAATAAACTAATTAAATACAACCGATGGTGATATAACTACCCAAAGAAAAGCCCATGTAAAAAGATATTTTTTGTGTTGGATAGAAACAGAGAAGAGCTAAGCACAGCCAACCATGCATTAGGGATGGGTGGCGTAAACTAAGCGCCTTGGAAAACATACTATACCCTGCATTAGAGACAACGTATCATACACACCCGATCAAGACGGCACACACGTACGCCGAGTGGTCGAGACTCGAGACTATTGTGTGGAAGGATGAGTAGCATATATAGTCTTCAGTACTCCTGCAGCAGGACGTGCAGGAGAAGTGTGTTGTTGCGAAGCTACCTGCTTGGTTTATTCAACTATAAACTGAGTCACCGATGTATAACCGAGTTTCTGATACAATAGTAGTTGGATGAAGTAGAAAGTGAGAAAGCGAAGAATCTAGCTAGCCTCGAGCAAGAGCTCGACTCAAGCCGCATGCAGCTCACCGTCTGCTTCTTCGACCCCCTAATTATTCCCAGTGATGGCCCTGTCTTTCTTGTGCTGGCCGCTTCTCGTCCCTGGCCATACCCATACTGATGTGCCCATATATCCATGCTTTTCACATGCCCAAGTCCAGCTCACGTGCCTCCTGGCCGGCCAAGCTTACAGCAGCACACCATTTGGGCTTCTGCCGTATGTAGTGTCGTCGCTGCAGCTAGCCATGGCCAACGCCACAACGAGCAACTGCTCTGGCACCAGCCAGCGCCGAAGGGTGTCGCAGCGTCGCGGTAGGTGTTGGAGGGCTCAAGACCGCCGGCGCGATGCCTTGCTCGATCTGATGTCCGACCGGTATGAGTCGGTCCGCGTCCACCTACGTCTGGAAAATTAACTAGTTGCTGCAATTGCCATTGAACAGCCTCAAGAAAAGTGCATGGTGCGGGAGCTTTGATGCATACTTCCCTGCCAATTCCAGATGCCTGCCATGCTTAATTAACACAAGCTAGGGAGCATGGCGTGATAATAATCCAGATCCTGATCGACAGCCCATGCAGCATCGATGATGAGCAAATTAATAAACAGCCTGCTGGGAGAGACCTCTAGCCTGCCGCGAGCTCACTCTCGTATGTGTACGTTGTGCACTATACTGTACTCCGTAACAAGGCGGCCGCCGGGTATGCATGTGTGTATATATATATGGATGATCTCGCGGAGCACATGCATGTGTGAAGTGAGTTAGATGAGATAATCATGAAGTGCCATCATATCGCGAGGGATGTCATGATGTGGCCCAACGTGTGGCGCCAGCCCGTCAATATAATCAGCGTTGTCCAACGTGAACACTTGTCATATTTTGGAGCCGTGCAAACCTTGAAAATAAAAAAAATTGTAATGATACTGCACATTACCATCGGTTGTATGTGGCAGGAGCCGACAATGATATAAACAGGTCAATCATTTTTCAGTTTCTGGTTAGCACTTTCTCTAGAAATAGTCGCCCCATAGAAAAGGTTGATAAATATTTCAAAGCTCAGATGGTGAGAAACTTTGAATCAAAACTGTAAATCTCCAAGAGATCTAAAACTATGTAGTTGACAATGCTACGAGTTTAGATCATTTACATGCCCAAATATTTGTTTTAAGTTCTCGAAATTTTAAATTTAAATTTGTTTATTCTTTTGAAATGGCCTTGATGAATAAAGATATACTCTATGTTAAAGTTGTATAGCTCGGTATGATCAACAATTTTGTTTAAATGTACAAGGCGCATTATTTCTCATTGTTTAGAATTCAAATATTTGAACATTTAGACAGCCTTAGACGCAGACACATTCTATAACAAAACCGGAGTGTTCAACCAGATATAGACTCCGTAGTTGAAAATATATGCATGTGTATTTGGCTCGAAAATTGAGTGCCAAACCATTTTCCACTAGGTGGCTACAGGAAACAAAAATTGTGCCGTACTTTTGTCCTTTTTTGTCCCAAACCATTTTCCACTAGGTGGCCGGCATTACCGGCAGAAGAATTCCGTGCCATTATTGTTGGACAAAACCAAAATGACCTAGACTGCGTGATGGCCCAGCCCATGTGGCAATCCATAACGATAGTGGGTGTACATAGTACATAGCAGCTTAGAATGGCCATTTATATAGGTCGATATAGCCGTCCACACGTGAATAAACAGAAATCAATAGAAACTAGGAACAACCGCGTGCAATTAGAGTTTGCTGCATCAATCTAATTTCACCGGCCACTATGACGTGTGAAAAAGTGGCGTGTTGTTGGATGGAGCTGTTAAAATGATATGATCCACCCACTATACACGAGGTTATCAAGCCATTTAATTACAACAATTACTTGGTGCTGCAAATTTTCAGATCACTTTATGCTTCCCCAAACTTTTTACAAACTTGGACCAGCTTGGCAGCTTGATGCCATTGATGATCTCGTTGAACCCAACAATCCTACTTTCATCCCCTGTAAGTTGCTGGCATGCATATCATATATATATATATATATATATATATATATATATATATATATATATATATATATATATGGTACACGGTTTGCACTGGTATGAACATATACTGTAGAGCTTGTTAGACCATCCCCAATGAGATGGGTAAAACGGATGTCTATCCACTATTCTAACTATCCTTCTTTATCTACAATAACACTACAGTGTTATTTTTACTATGAACATCCACTTTACGCATCCCATTGGGGATGGTCTTAGTCTCGGATCTCGGTAGCAAACTAGCAACCAAGCCCTGTGCACAACGTTACTGCAGCTAAACCAGCTGAAGCCGATCTCCTCGAGCTTACTGGCTCCACCAAGCATCTCCACAGTCCCGCTGTGCCCCGGGCAGCTTTGATCGATGACCTCTAGTGGCTGAGACGCAGCCCCCTCGAAGCACCGCTTGTTGCGCTCCTATCCAAACAGTCCAGCAGATGAGACCGAAGAGGGTATCTGCTCCTGGACGTAGAGATGCTGGCCAAACCGCTCTGACGGTTGACAGCCATCAGACTAATGGATTGACAGGTAAGGCAGTGGTGTTGGCGACAAGGCTAGAGCTACGGAGGGCAACCACAGTCGGAGCTGAAGGAGCAACATAGATGCAGTTAGGAACCAAATGGGCGGAGAATTTTGGACGAACTGCGCCACACCGCCGTACTGTGGGTTGTGGAAGCAGTGCAATACAGCGGTAGCGTGGAACATGTGCGGAATAGGAGTTTTCCACGAATTGGGTTCGGAGACTACACCGAGTTCCAGATGCCTCCGATGCGCATACATATACGTATACCAATTACCAACAATGGTGCAAACGCTGGTTGATCGATGGATGAGAGCCTAGTAGTCCACTAGTCCCTCTGGATAGCTATATATATATAGAGAGAGAGAGAGGGAGCGGAGTTCGTGTGTGCCCTAATAATAACAAGCTCATAGTAATAAGGTATCCATGTATATTTGGAGCATATATATGCATGTACAAGGGGGAGGTCAGATGGGCCAGGGAAGACGAAGAAAGATGAATCCTTCGGCGATCACAGAGAGATGGGAGCTGCAGCGCATAAGTACACAGTACCCATGTGTTCGGGTACCCCTTTTTTTATATTAAGAGAAAAACTAGCAAGCCTTTTTTTTATTATTTTTGGGTCTTCGCTTCGGCGACGTGGGAGCCCTCCGCATGCAGCGCCGCCGTCGGTCGGTCCGACTACTACTGGTTCACCTGACCGCGTTCACCACGGAAAACTACTGTCCTTCCGATTCAATCTTGGCCTCTGCTCATGACGGGGCGGCACTTGATAGTTCATTCCTAGCAGTCGGACGTGTGGTTCCCGATGCATGATTCTGACCTTTCATCACATGATTGACACATGCATTCTTTTGTTACTCTTTTTTTTTCTTGAACGAATTGTTACTCTTGTATTAGTTCATCGATCAATTGAACCTGAAGTCATTGTCATGTACTGCTGCCAAGAAAATATGATGGAATGTCAAATGCTGCAGCGCGGATGCATATTCTTCGTGGTACATGGTGATATAAAAGTAATGCAGCCCCGAACGTGTGTCAATCATATTCATATTCCCAATCTTCTGTCATTTGTTAGAGTGTGTACAATTAGTGCTGGATCATAAAGAAACCCATAACAACAAGTGTATATATAAAAGTACAGACAATGCGGTGTCATTTATAATAGTACATCAATGAGAGCTCAGAGCAATGTCTTGCCTCACCAATATATATATTTGCATGCATATAGTTTCCCTATTCATTATTCATGCATGTCTGTGATTTTTTTTTAACTTCCAATTCCGACCATGTTTGCGCACTTGTCAGTTTGTCTGTGTCATCGCCAATGCAAGGACCGACGGACTCCAGTGTTCACCTTACGGCAACGAAGAGAGGGACGCCTTCACAAGCCCCAGAAGACTTCCCTGGAACCTGGGAATCATGTAGACCACCGACGCAGCAGCGCCCACAGGCCACAAAGCAACAAAGAGCAAAGAGATCTGACCAGAAAGGATAACAAAAGAGACGCAAAACTGATACGGCCATCTTACTATTACTAATTAGAAGTTTTTTTAGAGCCTTCACGTTAACGCACCAGAAAAAAAGATAAATTCTAAAAATTCTCACAAAAATAAAAAACATCCAACCATCAATTGGCAGATTAGAATAATAATAGCTATTAGATCTGTTTTTTAAGTAATTACACACCTCTGCCATTATGAAAGATTTTGAGTTCAACTCTCAACGAAAGCAAATTTCTTCTCTTTTTGATAGATTTTTCCATTTTTAAATTTATTTTCTGAGTAATTACTCACCTCTACCATTATGAAAAGTTTTGAGTTCAACTCTTAATGAAACCAATTTTTCTTTTTTTTAGATTTTTCCCATTTTCAAATTTGTTCTCAATTTTTTTCAAAGTTTTTTCCATTTATAAATTTACACTACTAAATGATCCCGTAACTTTTTTATAAATATGCTACAAACCTTTCTATGAAACGGTTATTTTGTGTCTAATCCTGGTATTATTGATTGAAGATTTCTTTTGGAGCATCCTTATTAATCATCACAAGATGCGCTAAATAAAAAACAAAAATCATAGAAATTCCCAAAGAATCAAAAAGATCATATCATCGATTGCATATTGAAATCCTAATATATATTAGATCTGTTTTCTATGTAATTAACAGCCCGTCATCTGTCACGCAGTTCTAATAATAGATTTGTTTTCTAGAAAAAAGTTAAATCCTAAAAATTCTCACAAAAATCTAAAACATCCTCTCATCCATCACGTAGCTTTAATAAAGTAGTCATTAGATCTATTATTGTTTCTAAAAAATTAACCACATGCTATTATGAAAGATAAAATAAAATAATTCCGTAAATTTATATAAAATTGCTCGCCATGCTATTATGAAGTATGAATTAAATAACCCCTTAAATTTGCATAACAATAACAATTACCCACTATGCATTGTAAATATGAATTAAATAACTATCTAAATTTGCATATAAATTACTCACCATGCAATTATAAGAAATAAATTAAATAAGACTTACATCTGCATATAAATTACCCAATATGCCATCATGATAGATAAATTAAAATATTTTCTAAATTTTCATATACATTACCCATAATTCATTTACGAAGAATATTACTAAATATTAAATCTATATCTCCTAAACTACAGCAGTGTGATATTACTAATTTGAGGCTCCTTTTGGAGCCTTACGTTAATCCTCACCAAACGGGCCAAGAAAAAAGATAAATTATAAAAATTCTCACAAAAATAAAAAAAATATCCGACCATCAATCGTGTGGCTATATAATAATAGTAGCCATTAAATATATTGTATTTTCTTAAAAATTATCCATCATGCCATTATGAAAGATTGAAATAAAATAACCCGCTAAATTTATATAATCGTTATCCACCATGCCATTATAAAATATGAATGAAAATAACCCACTAAATTTGCGTAAAAGTTACTCACTATGTCATAATAAAATACAAATTAAAATAACCTCTAAATTTGCATAAAATTACTCACCATGCTATTATAAAATATGAATTAATTAACTCCATAAATCTGCATGTAAATTCCAATATACATCATGAAACATAAATTGAAATAATTCATAAATCTGCATATAAATTATCCATAGTACTATTACAAAAGATGAAAAAACTATCACATCTAATGTTACTAAAGATTAATCTATATCTCCAACTCTAACCCGTGCGAGAGCACGGGTTGATGAGTTAGTAGCAGCAAACGCCAATGTGGCAACTCCAACAGCCATCGTGGAACCTCAATGGACTGTGTGAAACTGGAGTAATTCTTCTTTCCGACATTGTGCCGCGATGATCGATTAGTGTCCCATGTTGAGTTCCAGATGCCTCCCATGCTTAACTGCAAGCAGCAGCTAGGAAATATATAGCTGGCCTAGTGCCACGATTGATATGATAGGCGTCAGATTAGCACTGGGGTGGTGGTCGTGCAAAGACAAATATATAGGATCAGTGGCACTAAGAGGTATGTGAGTGATGACCAAACCGGCCAAGAGTGCATTGATAGGATAAGGCAGCGCGTAGTTCTATGTCTCTGACTGGCGAGGGTGCTATATATATGTGATAGGAGGTAGGAGATGCATCAAATATATTACTTATGTCTGCTGGTGCATCCATCTATTTAAGCTGGTTTTAGGTACTCCATAAGTTAGCTAGCTCCTTCAAAGTGTATAATTGGTAATTTACAAGGTGCATTGATTTTTAGTGTCCTTGCTAGATGTCCTACCGCGATATATTACTAAGAACCTACTACTACGGTTGAATGGCTCGGATAAGGGGGGTGGTTGGTTCGAGGCGTGGATAGCTCATCATTTTCTCACACCTCAAATTTTTATTTAGCTTGTGGGATAAAATGAGTTAATTCATCACCATTTGAATTCTCGTTGACTAATAATAATTAGTACTAGGACGATGAATGATATCACCTCAAGAACACATCACAGATTGTTACGATTGAGCATCAACCTCTTGTACAACATTAATGCAGCCTAAGTACATATTTGGTTCTGTGCCACTAACACCGGTCTACATAAATGATTTCCCTCTAGACTGGCCACTGCATTGTTTCTGGTTCGGAGGAAAGAGAATATGCCATCGCATGAAGCTTATGATGCTCTTTCTAACCTTAGAATCCTGAGTTGCACCTTGTGAGGAAACAAGCATGCGAAAGCACCTATACACCTATTCGAGGTATTTATATATGCACGATCACATACGACTCTTGGGGCACAATATTTAATTTGTTAAAGATGTTCAACCAAAGCCAAGTCCTCCTCCCCATCAATAGCTATGTTAGAATACGAGCACACCAAAACCGCCCAAGTGTCGCAATGATCGATCATGGATGATGACCACTGCATGCATAGGGTGGTGGCCATCCACCATGGACAAATACTATCCCAGTGAGGAGCCAACAGGCCAGGAAGGGTCCATGCATGCATCTGAATAGATGTGAAGGGAGGAGTTCAAATGAGAAGAAAAAAAGAAAGGCAAAAATAAGAATGCTTCAGTTTTTTAGGTAACGATGAATGCTTTAGTTGAGGAGCTAGGAGATGCAAATATATTACTCTTGCATGTTGGTGTATCCATCTATCTAAGCCGGTTCTTATTACATACGCCATGGAGTTATCTCTTTCAAGGTGTGTACTTGTATATTTATTACACAGGGGTTGGTTCAGGTTGTATCATCAGGCGCAATTGGTTTGCAGTGTCCTTGCAAGATGTCATACTCATACTGTGACGTATTACAACTAATTTCCTATAGTTTGGGTAATACGAGCTTGGATTCTCAAATTTGACTATTCATTATTGATTAGATATCACCTATTGTACATATTATCTATTGATTGTTGATTAGTTATCACCTTTGGATTCTACTCTTTGGATAAAATCGCTACTTGGATCCAATCACTATTGATTATTGATTAGATATCACCTTTTGTACATATTATCTATCCCATTTTGTGTATGGAGTACATATTAGCTAGGGCAACAAAAAAATCAATGTCTAGGCTTGTTCTCTTAGATTTTTTGCTCCTTTTGTTCATGAGATACATTGCTATCATTTGGCATCAGGTTCTGAGGCCACGACACCCATTATACTCCCTCCGGCATGTAACATAAGGCATATAAATTTTTAGTATGGTATTCAAAATGGAACATTGACCATTTATTCCTTTTAAAATATATAATCATTATTTTTTAAACAATTTTTGAATAAAAATCCAAATCTAACATACACTACACATATATATGTACTGAGATTTAAAATGTTGACCATTTCAAATTAGTGCATGCTTGATTTTATGTTCTCTCTGTTCACAAATATATGACGATGTTAACTTTTTTCCAAAACTTTGATCATTCATCTTATTCAAAATGTTAATAAATTATTATTTATTTTGTTGTCGTTTGATTCATCATTAGATGTAGTAAGAGATGATATTTTAAGATATTTAAATAATTTTTAATAAGAAGAATGATTACTTTTTAAAAAAATAACCGAGTATGGAGAGTGTGGTATGAAACAAATTCAGAGAGTGCCTTCTAAAACTGCAAGAGTATATTAGACATTCAATCTTAGCCTCTATTCTTCTGGTTCATTCCTGGCAATCGACCGTAGTGCAGTTCCCTTCATTGCATGATTCTGACATGCGCTTGAATTCATCACATGATTGACATATTTCATGAATTTAATTTCATTTTTGATGATTTTCTGCAGAAAAAATTAATAATACACAAATAGTCTCATAAATTCATAATACTTGGTGGATGGGCCACATATGTCCACGTAGAGTCCTCAAAGAAGTTTAGGCAAGAACTAAACAAGGTGTCGTCGTTTCTTTCATATGGCTTCCACTCGTTTGCGTGGGTTACGCATGAAATCACTCTGACTATCTAAGTTTCAACATGATTAATAGTTTACTTTATCATTTTAAAGTGGGGACTTAGGGGTTACCTTCTTATAGCATGTTTATTGATCTAGATAACTTATTTGGAATTTTTGGTTAACACTAGAATATTTTATAAATTATTCGATTACATTTTTATGGTCTACTGTAGAAATAAATTTTGTAAAGATAAATGCATTTTTATAATGATTTGATTACAATGGAATAAATTTTGTACAAATTTTGTATTTTTAGGCGTCGCGGATTTGGTGGGATTTTATTTTTTTCTGATACGGATGGATGAAAAATGTGTTGTGTCTCCATTAATTCACCAGGGTTGGCACCGACAAGGTAATTGTAAAAACCGACAGAAAAATATAAATTTTTCCATGAATTATGAAAACCGATAGGAATATTATATTTCCCTGTGAGTATAAGCCACCGATAGGGAAAATAAGTTTTTCCTTGTCGGTATTCTAATTTTCCATCGGTATCATGGAACCGACAAAGTAAGTTCTAATTTTCCTATCAGGTTTAGAAAAAACTGTCAAAAAAATTACACACCCACGTGAGTATTCTGCTTTCCAGTAGTGGCTTGAATTCATCACATGATTGACATATTCTTTCTTTTGTTACTCTTGTATTAGTTCGTCGATTAATCGAACCTCAAGTCTACACGTGCTGCTGCCAAGAAAATGTGATGGACTGTCTATGCATGCTGCAGCGCGGATGCATATTTGTGGTAAATGGTGCTAGCAACCCAGAACGTGTGTCAATCATATTCATATTCCCAACCTTATGTACGTCTCATTTGTTAGAGTGTGTACAATTAGCGCTGGATCATAAAGAAACCCATAACAACAAGTATATATGTATATATATATAAAGGTGCAGACAATGCTATGTCATTTATGGAGTCATTTATAATAGTACATCAATGAGAGCTCAGAGTAATGTCTTGCCTCACCAGTATATAACTATATATGCGTGCATATAGTTTCTCTATTCATTTTTCATGCATGTCTGTGATTTTGTAACCTCCAATCCGGACCATGCATGTTGGCGCACTTGTCAGTTTGTCTGTGTCGTCGCCGATGCAAGGACCGAAAAGAGGGACGCCATCACAAGCCCCAGAAGACTTCAATCGAACTTGGGAATGAACATCGAACTTGGGAACCATATTGACCACTGACGCAGCAGCACCCGCAGGTCACGAAGCAACGAAGAGCACAGAGATCTGGCCGGAGACGATGACAAAAGAGACGCAAAATACGGCCGCAGCAGCACGCCAATGCGGAAACTCCAACAGCCATCGTGGAACCCCAATGGACTGTGTGGAACGTTTTTTGCCATGTTGTGCCGCAATGATCTACTCCGTATTAGAGTTCCGTATGAGTTCCACATGCCTCCCATACTTAACTACAAGCTGCGCCTAGGAAGTATATATAGCTGGCCTAGTGTTGCGATTGATATGATAGATGTGAGATGAGCAGTAGTGCATGGGGTGGTAGTCGTGCATAGACGAATACCAGGAGTGTACCCGTGCGTTGCTACGGTTTTCTTTTGCTCAAATATGCTATTGTTCAAATAATGTCTAAACTTATTCAATAACATTTAGAGTCTTAAATTAATCAAAACAAATGTTACGGATGATGAAACACACAATTATTCATAAGTAATAATTATATACAAAAGATATATTGGATCCGTTGGGCTGCATGCTGTGCTTTTTACGGCACCACACAGCGAGAACCGAGGCTGACAAGCCTTAGCTGCTGCACAGTGGACAAAAGTGCAGTAGAACACACACCATTATCAAAATTGTTATCAAATTGGATATTTTCTCGGCCAGGCATCTCTATCTTTATTTCCTTTTGTCTCACCGGATATCATACTTGCACATAGGGAACATATGACTATATAAGTGAGGAATTACAAAATGCTACAATTTTGATTCAATCATTGAAAATGACAGCGTTGCATACTGAATATATGTGGGAATTGTAGAGCAATTGAGCAAAGCTGATGTAAGTTTCAGGAAAGCTATCCTGCAAGCCAAATAACCAAAAAGAACATATGTTACATGCATGGTTTCAGATTTACTACCAATAATCTTCACCTATGGCAACAGTAAAAAGAATTACTCAGGCAAGTTACTATCAAAGAATTACCATGTCAGGTTTCTGTTTGTATGATCATCATGCAGTTAAAATGATCCATGGGGTGATCAATGTATATATGCTCTCCAGAACTTCAGTTTCACAACTGGTGAGTGCACATCTCCAGATGCAAAACGCATTGGGGTTTTCCTTTCTTTTTCATTTCCAGCTCTCCACGCTGTGCTCCGTGTCTGTCCGTTGCGAGGCCGAGCGGCGACGGCGTCGAGGCCTTTGGTTCTCGCTGACGCAGGCGCACGCCACATCCAGCAGACCAGCACCCTGCCGGCCTCTCCCCGTTGCCTGCCGTCATGGACGTTCGTGTCCACCGCCTCCCCGCTCCTCCCCCGCGGGCAGCGCCATGTCCACCAGCCGACTCCCCGTCACGAGTCACGAGCTCCAGCAGCACCACGCCGAGGCTGTACACGTCCCCGCGGTAGGTGGCCACGGACGAGTGCCCGTACTCCGGCGGGATGTACCCAGCGTGCCCACCAGGTTCGTCGTCACGTGCGTGTCCGTGGGCAGCACCAGCCCGAATTCCGCCAGCCGGGGCTCCATCGCCGCGTCCTGGAGGATGCTGCTCGACTTGACGTCGAGGTGCAGGACGCGCGGCTCCGACGAGGCCTGCAGGGGCGCGCGCCCACGCGGCAGCGCGCAGCCGCAACGCTCGTGGAGGTGGAGCCAATGGTCCAGGTTCCGTTCTCCATGTACAGGTAGATGAGCAGCCGTCCTTGCCGGCGCCGCAGTAGCCTTGGAGCGGGGGGACGAGGTTCCGGTGCCGGACGCGGGAGAGCGTCTCCAGTCTCCACCTCCCCGTGGAACTCGCCCTCCATCCGCCAGAAGTCCGCCGGCATGCGCTTCACCGCCCCGTCGTGCCCGTCGGGGAGCGTGGCGCGGTACACCATCCCGCACTGGACGAAGTCGCGAAGAGGCGGCGCTGCGTGGCGGGGCAGCGGACTGGGACAGGCGCGTGGTGAGGCCGCTGCGACCGGACAGCAGCCCAGCTGACGGACGGTGCGGCAGATGTGGTGCGACGGGGCGGCGCGGGCGGACGGCAGCTGACGGGGTCGGCCTCGTCGCAGCCACGGCCGGGAAGGGACGGCGACGTCGGGACGGTGAGATGCACGCCTGCGAGTTAGGGTGCGGCATCTGCGGGAGAGGGGGGCACGGGGGCGCCGACCGCCGCGGCTTCTTCTGGCCGGCCGGCCTCGTCGGGCGGCAGGTCAGGGGCGCCGGGCGCCACGGCTGGCTGACGGGACCGGCGTCGTCGCAGTCGCAGACACATCGGCTGCAGCTACTGCTTTTCTCTTCACTCGCTACAGGAATCTTGTGAGAGTTGAGTTGGAGCATATGCTGCGATGGAGGCGCCGGGCGCAGCGGCCCCGATGGGCGGGAGGTGGTAGACGACGTGCGACGTGCAGCAGTAGATGGGTTCGAATCAGTTGTCCTGTTTTCGAGATATTTTTTTCGAGCGAGCCGGTGCGAAGCGGGCTTCGGCTGTGGATTATTTCCCCTGTAACGAGACGAGGAGCGCCCGACTCCCGAACGAGACGAGGACGCACGGCCACTGGCGCTTAAAGGAGTAGAGATATAGGATCAGTGACACTAGGTAAGGAGATATGAGAGTGAGGCGCGAACCAGCCAAGAAGGGTAAGGCAGCGAGATGTCTCTAACAGGCCCACAAACAAGGGTGCTATATATATGTGCTAGTAGGGCCTACTAGGAGGTAGGAGAAGCAAATATATTGCTCATGTCTGCTTGTACATCCATCTATTTAAGCTAGTTTTACGTACTCCATGAAGTTAGCTAGCTCCTTCAAGGTGTAAATGTATATTTGCAAGGTGCATTGATTTTTAGTGTCCTTGCAAGATGTCATACCACGATGTATTACTAAGAACCTACTACTATATATGGTTCGGATAAGGGGGTGTTTGGTTTGAGGTGTGGACACTAGTTTATTATTTTTCTCACTTTGATCACAAATTTTTGTTTGGTTTGTGGAATAAATTGAGTTGATCCTTCACCACCTCATGCCTCATTGACTAATAACTAGGACAGGGAATGTGATCACCTCACGAAGGACACATCGGAAATTGTTACGAATCGCATGGACCTCTTGTACAACATTGTTGCAGCCTAGGTGCATGTTTGGTTCCGTGCCACTACCGCTGGTCTACATAAGTCCCTTCCCTCTAGACTAGCCACCAACATTAATTTTTGGTTCAGAGGAAAGAGGATATGCCATTGCAAGGAGCTTATGATGCTCAATAAGCTTCATGACCTTAAAATCCCGAGTCGGGCCTTGTTAGGAAACAAGCGTGCGAATGCGCCTATGCACCTATGTGAGATATTCATGAATGATCACATATAACACAGGAGGCATGATATTTGTTAAAGAGGTTCAAACAAAGCCAACATATATTTGGGGCATGACTATGAGCGATCTTCTCCATCGATAGCTATGTTGGTATCGACCGCAAAGATCGATATATGATGGATGCGAGTTGATCACTGCATGCATGGGGTAGTGACCGTCCACCATGGAAAAATACTATTCCAGTGAGGAGCCAACATGCTAGGAAGAGTCCATGCATGTGAATAGATGTGAAGGGAGGAGTTCAAATGAGAAGAAAAAAAAAGAAAGGCAAAAATAAGAATGTTTCCGTTTTCTTATGTAACGACGAATGCTTTAGTTGAGGAGACAGGAGATGCAAATATACTACTCATGCATGTTGGTGCGTCCATATCTATTTAAGCCGGTTTTTATTACATACTTATGTCTTGAAAGTTAGCTCTTTCAAAGT
This sequence comes from Paspalum vaginatum, assembly GCA_030272315.1. Classification (NCBI taxonomy): domain Eukaryota; kingdom Viridiplantae; phylum Streptophyta; class Magnoliopsida; order Poales; family Poaceae; genus Paspalum; species Paspalum vaginatum. The sequence goes on from CM059019.1 coordinate 42,507,786, forward strand.
GTGTACTTGTATATTTATTACAGAGGTTCTTGGTTCAAGTTGTATCAGGCTGCATGCATTGGTTTGGAGTGTCCTTGCAAGATCCCATACTCATACCCGTCTATTACTACTAATTTCCTATGGTTTAGTTAATTAAGCTATTATGAAATTTTGGATTCTTGAATTGGACGGTTCGAAGGTGGTGGATTAGATTCGGGGTTGGATTAATTAGACAATGCATTAAAACAAGCAGGTGTCATTGCTGTTGTTTAGCTTTTTTTTTCCTTTTTTTATACAAGCTCATCAACCAGTGCTCTCAGAGTTGGAGATATAGATTTAATCTTTAGTAATATTATATGTGAGAGTTTTTTTCATCTTTGGTAATGGCACTATGGGTAATTTATATGCAAATTTATAAATTATTTTAATTTATATTTCATGATGGTATATTGGAATTTATATGCAGATTTATGGAGTTAATTAATACATAATTTATAATGGCATGGTGAGTAATTTTATGCAAATTTAGGGGTTATTTTAATTCGTATTTTATAATTACATGGTGAGTAAGTTTTATGCAAATTTAGTGTGGCATGGTGGATAACTTTTATATAAATTTAGAGGGTTATTTTTATTTCATCTTTTGTAATGGCACGGTGGATAATTTTTTAGAAAAATACAATAGATCTAATGGCTACTATTATTATATAGCTACAGGATGGACGATCAGATGTTTTTTATTTTTGTGAGAATTTTTAGAATTTATCTTTTTTTCCTATCGCGTTCGGTGAGGATTAACGTAGAGAAAAACGGAGAATAGCTAGTTTATCAACCAGTGCTCTTGCACGTGTTGGAGTTTAGGAGATATAGATTTAGCCTTTTGTAATATTGGAGGTGATATTTTAATTCATCCTTCATAAATTAATTATGGGTCATGTATATACAAATTTAAAAACTATTTTAATTTATCTTTCATGATGTCATATTGGATAATTATATGCAGATTTAAAGCTTATTTTAATTGATTTTTTATAATGGCATGGTGAGTAATTTATATGCAAATCTAGATAGTTATTTAATTCAGATTTACAATTACGTGGTGGGTAATTTTTATACAAATTTAAGGGGTTATTTAATTCATATTTCATAATGGCATGGTGGACAATTTTTATACAAATTTAGAAGATTATTTTATTTCATCTTTCATAATGGTATGGTGGGTAATATTTTAAAAACAATAATATATCTAATGATTACTTTTATTAGAGCTACATGATAGATGATGGGGTGTTTCAGATTTTTGTGAGAATTTTAAGGATTTAACTTTTACCTAGAAAACAGATCTACTAATAGAACTACATGATGTATGATGAGATGTTAATTACGCTGCAATCAATGATAGGATGTTTCTGATTATTGTGAGAATTTCTATGATTTTATCTTTTATTTAGCGCATCTTGTGAAAATTAATAAAGAGGCTCTAAAAGGAGTTTTCAATTAGTAATAGCAAGATTTGGCACAAAATATCTGTTTCATAAAAAGGTTTCTAGCATCTTTATGAAAAAACTATAGGAACATTTAGTAATGTAAATTTATAAATGGAAAAAACTTTGACAAAAAATTGAGAGTAAATTTAAAAATGAGAAAAATCTTCCATAAAAAAAAATTTGCTTTCGTTGAGAGTTGAACTCAAAACCTTTCATAATGGCAGAGGTGAGTAATTATTTAGAAAATTAATTTGGAAATGAGAAAAATCTATCAAAAAAGAAGAAATTTGTTTTCGTGGAGAGTTAAACCCAAAACTTTTCGTAATGACAGAGGTGGGTAATTACTTAGAAAACAAATCTAATAGCTATTAATATTTTAATCTGCCAATTGTTGATCGGATGTTTCTGATTTTTGTGACAATTTATAGTATTTATCTTTTTTTCCGGTGCATTTAACGTGAAGACTGCAAAAGGAGCCTCTAATTAGTAACAGTAAGATTGCAGAAGTACTAATAAATATGTCAGTTGCACATCTTTTTAAGTTATTTAATTATCGAAACAATGCGCACCTTTTGAAGCCATTATGTTTTTCCTTCTTTTTGAAATAATGGCATCATCTTAGCGTCATCTATTCGCTATACACCGTTAGACGACAGCAACGCCTACCATGCATGCATACAGTGATCAGGAGCAGAATTTGTACAAGAACTGCACCACTGTATGCGCGATTCAGGGGCTTTTGATATGACTGGAAGTAAGTGAGCTTTACCAGCAGCTTTTAGTTCATTGGCCCGTTTCAGTTTTACAACAAGGACGACTAGCAGGAGACTAATACTAGGTGGTCTGGTTGAAGACCGACGGAGACAGTAGGCAGATCGCACATGTGCCCGGCCGGCTACATGTGGCTACTGGCTGCAACTCGATCGTCGGCCGATGACAACCCGAATACGACACTCCAGTCCTGAGCAGCTCTGTTTGAGTTTTCTTGCGCAGGTACCGACAGCAAATTTTGGAAGCTCCGTGTGAGTTTTCTCGCGCAGGTACCGACAGCCAACTCTGGAACACGCATGTGAGCCAAGCAACACGCGAGCTCCGGTAGCCATTGCGCAGCTGGATTTTTCCTATGGATCGTGTCATCTTAGCACGCTGAGTTCCTGATGCCTTGCATGCTTAGCTTACAATTAAGCTGATCACTATTAAGAGTGCTAGCCGGAGTGAAGACGAGGCTGCCTAGCTAGCTATTAGTTTTTCGAGTTTACTTAATTATAGATAGATCTCGTGAAGGACCGGTGGAGGTGGAGCAAATTCTTCAATTTCTTCCATGGACACCACCTTTAATTTAATGCCGCGGATCATTCAAGGATGACAGAGTGGAGAAAATAGCCCAATAACCAGCACGTGCGTTGTTTAGCTTTTCTTCTTTTTATACACGACGTAAGATAGCCACTTTTTGAGGTCGTTAATATGTTAGTTTTGTTTTTCTTTTCCAAGTAATTATGCCATATTGGCATCTTTTATATATACCATATACATCTTCATTCACATGAAACCATACAATCGAGACCAGAACTATATCTGTACAACAACTTCTCCATTCTCATTGTATATAACCTTTTATACAAGAATTATTAGTACTTTATCCACGTCATTTAAGTTCCGCCTTACAGCTTAGGTTTCTAACTAGTAACTAGTAACATGTGCACCGTGAAAAAATCACTAATTCCACAGCATCAGCGGATCGAGCAGCAACTAACTTCTACGTTTGTTTTTTCCCATATATATGTTGATGGATAAACAGCCTACGTATGCTAACGGGGCTGCCTAAACAACGAGCGCTTCGGCCGCAGCGAGCGACGTTGTCCCCCCACAGCCCCACGTGGGTCCAGGTAAGTTATTTATTTATTTTTTATTTTTATTTTTATTAGCATAATTTTTTTTGGATAAATTATGTTAGTATAATTTTATGTCATAAAGTTATGATAAATTATATTAGAATAAATTATGTTAAGATAAAATTATGCATAAAATTTTATGTCATAAAGTTGTTATAATAAGCATAAATTATGTTAGCATAATTTTATGTCATACAGTTATGATGTATAAATTATGCTACCATGAATTATACTAGCATAAATTTTACGTCCTAAAATTATTATATTGAGCATAAATTATGTTAACATAATTTTATGTCATACAGTTATGATGAATTATGCTAGCATAAAATTTTGTTACCATAAATTATGCTAGTATAAATTTTACATTTTAAAGTTGTTATAATGAGCATAAATTATGTTAGCATAAATCATGTTAGCATAATTTTATATCATACAGTTATGATAAATTATATTAGTATAAAATTTTATGTCATAATTTTTACTATAAAGTTATGATTATCATACAAATTATGTTCACAAAATTCTGACCATAACTAATCATAACTTTTTAATATAATTTTAGAATAAACAATAAATAGAAAAAAGAAAAAAAAACTTCCCTGGACCCACCTCCCCACGGGCGCGAGGCTCCGAGCGAGCGAGCGCTCGTGAAGCGGGATCATCTGTATGCTAACTAAGCGTCGCACGCACAAATGCAGCTGTAAACTCAAATCTTCGGTCCATGACAACCTGAATACGTTTGACTCCTAACATGTCTCTTCTGGCTGCCAAGTAAATTTATCTTTGGAGGTGAAATCTGGCCCGTTGGATTTTCGTTAGGACTCTTATTATACCTAGGTCAGGTGGGAGGGAAACCTGTAGCGATCCCCTCGGCTGAGACCCATCCTGCACCGGCGACCTTGTTCTCTCGAGCGCCGCCTCTGTCCTGCTGTGTGCTGCTGTTCCTGCTTCTGGTTGCCTTGCCGAAGTCTCGCCCATCCTTGGCCTGCGGCTTGAGGCTGCTGTTCTCGTGCCACCAGCAGAGCAGAAAGGGGACCTCGACCAGGGAAGGAGGTATGAATGACCTGTGCTTGCGGAACTACTCTGGGCACCAGTTCTAGAACCATTGCCTTGCCTATTTAATTAGCAATAGGCAGGGGGGAATTTGGGACTTGCCTACCTTATGATTTTTATTTCAAACTAGGCAATTTGGCTGCGTTCTTGTTTTCCTTGGGGGTATTAATCTTAGGATCTGCTGTACTAGGACGCTGAACGCAGGTGTTAATTTGTATGGTGCCAAATAAATCTGGAATCCTGAAAGCAAAACTGTCAGGCTTGTGTCCTCGCTAAAGAAAATAAGGAGTATACTTCAGGTTGGGATTTATGGGCAACGCAACAGATCTCGTGACCTTCCACAGGGTTTATGCTGGTTCCATAAATTAGATGGTCAGGGAAAAATTAGTGTGTTGGTGCTTATCAACCTTTGCATGTAGATTCGGCTGGGCATGCGAGGTCTGTGATACGCACGTACTTGTGATATAGACATGTTCTGGACTATCTCTGAGTGCGAACCCTTTTTTATTTAGGTGGTGGTGACTCAGAGGGCATAACCCAATTTTCGAGTGATCTCTTCTTATACCATATCATGCTAGTTTTGCTTATATTGGTGGACTAGTCACCTTTATATGATAGGTGATAGCTCGTGAATTTCATGCCATATGACTCTGCAGATGGCAGTCTTACCGGACAATCCGGAAGCTTTGACCGGACTATCCGGTAATGCCGGACAGGATACCTGGTACCGGATAGTCCGGCGTGTCCTGGACAGTGTGATCTTTCTTGGGAGTGATATTGGCATGTTATTCGTGTGAGCATTGCTAAAAGCAAGTGCATTGACGAACTACTTGTGCTGTGACTGGTTTGCGAGTTGGTTGTTTCTTGAGTTTTCCCTATTGATCTATTCGTTGTTGGCATTCAGGATATTCACGTTTCCTAATTCAAGTTGCAAGTTGTTAGAAAATAAGCACTGCGGAAACGCTTATGGATCGATTGAGATATCCATGCACAATTATAGATGACTCCGGAGGCACGATGTTTGTTAACGAGGTTCAGCCGAAGCCTGCATCCCCGGAGCATGACTATGGGCGGTCCTCCCCATTATCAGATAGATATGCTAGCATCAGGGTACAGGCAACGCCGCACCCCAAGCCAAGTCATCTAGTCATCTTGGTTACAACAGCAGCCCTTACCTCATATTTATGAGGAGGTCTGGGTTACAAAGTTTGACTAGGGCTCTACCATATACCGTTAATACAACTCAAAGTCCCGTCGTAACCGGACTCGTACAAATAACCGATACATATCTAACACAAGTTGCATTTAAATTCAATTCAAGTGGCGGTGGATCCAGTTGTACAATTTGATTCCTATATTCAGGTTCCTGTGAGTAAGTGCTGGCCCCAATTCAGGTGCTGTCCGTTTTAGACAGAAACTACTATTTCATCGATGTCCGATTTTTCTTTGGTTCATATCGTATATTTGCTCTCTAGTTCGAAATTGTACTTGCTGAGTATTTTACACACCCTTATTTTCATTTGGTTTTTAGGTAGCAATCGATCGTGGCATGCATGGGAGATGGTAGTAGCTTCACTTGAAACACACACATTTGCCATTTATTAGATTATAATAATAATCCTTCGTTTATCATAGCTCAATGTGGTTGAATCAGTCATGCTTGTGGTTGTGACAGTCGTACACTGAGGGATTCATTTTGTTTGAGCTAGGGTTCCGGGCTGTGATGCTTTATATGGTGTTTATGCTTGATATTAAGGAATGATATATGTTATATCTGTTTCGGATGCCCTGTTTACAGGGAAGACTGTCGGAATTTTTCATCAATCATAGACTTAGTAAAATATAGGTTTAGTTAGTAGCCTCTGGTCATTTTGCAAGCTGGGGTGTTACAGGTCAATAGCTAAGAACATGAATATATATCGTCCCCAAATCCCTCCACACATGTGCCACGAAAGGACCCATATATAGCTACGTGAGCAAGGTGAGGAAGAGGGCTTGCACCATGTAGTAAGCATGGGAGGCATCTGGAGCCTAGTGGTGCTGGTGCCCACATATTGTAGAACCACATTGTGCAGAGGAACAGCGTGCATTGTGCTAAGCTAACACCTAACATAATGCTACTGATGAACCTCCTGAAGCTTCTGCTACATGCGCGTGCGTTGTGCTGCTCCGATAGGTTTTGTTTTAGCTGTCCTGATGATTTGCATGGCCACATAGTCTCGTCTTCATACTGTGTTGGTTGCCGATCGATAAAGTGTGTTGTATCTCTTAATTAAGAAGAATCGTCTCTCTTAAATTATTTTAGCTCAAGAAAACTTCATTGAGCATAACGGACTACCTCCAAAACCACTGGTCGCCAAATTTTGTTACAAACTAAACTTGCAGCAAAGTTGATTTGCTGGCTGCTCAACGAAAATCCGACGCCAACTTGAATCGGAACGAGGTCACAAATAAATACGGCACCTAGCAAAACTGACTCCAACACCTAATATATTATTTCAATTCTATTATATCAATCCGTCAACAACGAAAATCCATAATTTCGATTCTATTAAATCATAAGTGCATCAACAACGAAAATCCATTATGTTTAATATACAATTTTGATCATATTATATCAATGCACTACAGTGCACCTTAAAATAACTAACATAAAGTAGAAATAAATATAGACCTATGTAAGTGCTGGAGAGTAGACACATGGTGGGTAATATATTGTATCACTCATCTCCTCGGCTCCCTATTTCACATGCACGCGCCACTCTCCCTGGCCTACTATGCTTCTGAGCTTCTCCAAGCATCGTGTGCTTCTTCCCCTACCCACAACCATACGACGACCGCAACCTTACCCAATGCACCGCTGATCTGCTCACACAGGTCGCGCGCATAGCTTGTACTGCACCATGCAGTAAGCATAGGAGGCATCCGGAGCCTAGCGGCACCAATACAGTGTGCAGCCACATCGTGACCCTTCATGGAATGCATCGTGCAGGGCCAACGTAATGCTACAACATGTGAGGACTTTTGCTGCATGTGTGTACGCGGCTTCGGTTGTGTTTCCTATCATGATTGGTTTTGTTTTGGTCCTCTCGATTCATCTGCTCAGATTGTTTTGATGCTGTGTTGGTTGCCCACAGCGTGTTGTACGTGTTTGGTCCGAAGTACCGTAACAACTTGTATTTGTCATGGCGTGTTAATTGGTTTCCATCGGCTTCTCACATTTTAGCTCAAGTCAAGAGGCGTGAAACCTGCAGAGGGACTGAAACAATGAGAGATAAGGTCACAGGCTCAAAGCAGCAGACGCCGCTGTGGTTGGAGATCCGACAGCCATAGTGGAACCTCCCCGTGTGGAAAACTAGACTCCTTGGGTTTCTCTCTACCGTGTGACTGCTTCCATGACAGTTCCATATGATGAGTTCCGGATGTCTCCCATGCTTAATTGCAATTGATGAGCAGTTGAGACCCCCGACCAATGCGCATGCATCATCCAGGATCGGCGCTGCTAGCAGATCGCTGATGGATTGGATGCCCACCAAATTAAAACCGTCCGAGTGCCGCAATAATCGCGATATATGATGGATGCGAGCTGATCACCGCTGCATGCATGGGGTGGTGCAAGGCCATCCTACACATAGCAGTGGAACTATTATTCGATCGGTGAGGAGCAAGCAGCCCGGCCAGGAAGAGTCCATACGTACGTGTGAACAGATATAGTGAAGGCGGAGTTCAAATGAGGAAAATAAAACAAGGGCAAAACAAGAATTAATGCTTCAGCTTTTTTTTCAATTAGGTGATGAAGAAGGCTTCAGTTCAGGAGATAGGAGATGCAAATATATTACCATACATCACATGCCTGTATTCTTGGCTAAGGGCAGCCTACGTATGCTAACTAAGTGTTGCACGCACACATGCAGCTAGCTACGGCTGCAACTCGATCGTCGGTGGATGACAATTGGCAATCTGAATACGGCAAAACAGTACTTTGCAGCAGCCCCTAATGATTATTCTGGCGTCAACACCAATAGCCAACTCTTGAAGACGCGCGTGAGCCAAGCAACCCACAAGCTCCGGTAGCCATTGCGCAACCAGATTGTTCGTAGCGATCCTGTCATCATAGCGCACTGAGTTCCAGATGCATGCCTCCCATGCTTACAAGTTCATCCAGAGCAGCCTTATAGCCCATGGAAATTAATGGAATCACCAAAACCAATCGCTGGGAGCTGATTGTTATGAGTTCTGGAGTGAAGAGGCTACCGCATGTGAATGGGGGGATGAGGAGCAACAAGGGTGGGATCGAAGTAATATTGAATCAGTTAAGGAGATGCAACATATATGCAAAGCCATCATGTCTAGTGCTCGCGGTTGTTTTTATAGGGGTGTGTGTGTGTGTGTTTGATTGTCTCAGAGTGCATTGATATAGCAAGATATGAATTGTACTAGCTTTGTCTATTCTGCATTTCTCGACTTTCTTTTCTTTTCTACAGGTGTGTATTAATATGATTATCTCAAAGTGCATTGATATAGCAAGATATGAATTGCGCTACTAGCTTTGTCCACTCTGCACTTTCCGAATTTATTTTGTTCTCTTGCACGGACACCAGCTTTAATGCTAGCTAAGGATCGATATATTGCAGCCGATCATTCAGGACCGATCGACTGGACAAAATAGCCCAATAATTAACCAGCACGTACTAGAGATAGAAAAATTAATTTGGAAAAGGCCTGCCACCAACACTTGGATTATATTCCTCCACTGCTCCAATATAATCTCTGCTGTGATGCATGTGTCTCTCACTCTCCTCAATTGCAGATTGAGTTAATTAGTAAGATCTAACCATGCGTTTCAAGCAGCTAATAATGCAGTGATTGTCGGATTGTGTTTTCTTTTACGACCTCTGCTGCTATTGTGGTGAATATTGGTGACGAAACAAGGCAATCTGGCAGTACAGACCATCCTACATGCTAAAGTTACGGTAGGTGCCCATGCAGTACTGTCTTAAGCCTTCCCTAGTACTCGGCAAGCAGAAAGACACAGTTGAGAACATGCCTGATCCCGGTCCATGAGTATGCAACCGACGTAACAAAGAACACTAGGCTGAGAGCACAAAACAGCTTCTAAGCTGGAGCTACCAAGACAATGCCGACACCACCACAGCAGCAGACTCCTCTGAAGCACATCCGATAGTAGACTGATTCCCAGATGCCTCCCATGCTTACAAGGGAACGACCCGATCGATGAGATCTAGTAGCCCCAGGCCAATGTAAATGATCCCGCCAAAACCAAGTGCTTTGACTCATGATGTGAGAATGGTGAATGCGTGGTGTGGCGTCCATGCTGCACGCATGAATCAGTGCAAGGACGACAAATGTATAGAAGCGGTTCATCATGGCGAGCGAGGATATATCTGTGCGAGCTAGGATCTATGGGAGCTCCCCTTTGGAAGAAATTAATTAGAACCATGCATGTAGGGTCTAGCCTTGCAGTTGGATGTATGCTCTATAGAACTATATATATACTGCTAAGATGGACCACTACTAACCATTCGCCAGTCGCCAGGCCGGCGCGCCAATGCAAACTCCAGGTCCTCGTCCTGCAGCTATATATGTCAGGCAACGGACACCAGTCTCAAGGCTTCCATGGCACTCGGTCGTCGGCAAGCACAAAGACCAAGTTTATTTACTATGTGCCGTTGCCTACTTGCCTATATATAGCCTGGAGGTAAGGTAAGCAACCAACACAACAAAGAAGAATGGGCAGCCCTAATTATAGAACACACACGTACGGAACATGAGCCTCCATGACAACAATGACAGGCATCGCCCCACAGCGTCAGACACTGTGATAACAACAACCAAGATTATATTGGGTGGAGGAAGAAGGCATGGAGGAGCTACTGGAAGCAAGGATAAGAGTTAGGAATCAAGTTTTGCACAGTTTTCTTGTTGTCCTCTTCTATCTCCTCCTCCTATCTTGTACTCTTCCTTCCTCACTGATAAGTTCAGCCTGTGCTGGTCTGGTCACCCACTCTGGCCCAACATAGCGATTGCTGGCTGGGCCAGGCGCATCCTCTTCCACAGCCCACCAGGGCCCAGGTACTGCCGTTGTCTCCACTCATCGTCGTCCAGCGGCTGCGGCTTCGTCTTGCTCAGCGTTGTTGTCTAGGTTACCGACACACCGTGGAACTACACAGGACGATATATATGCGGCTTATGTGCGTGGAACTCAAGTTCTCCTGCAACTGCACAGCATGATATCCAATGCATGAGTCCTAGCTAACCTCAACGAGTTCCAGATGCCTCTCATGCTTACGAGCAAAGGGACAACACTAACCGATAGAGTTGAGAGATATCCAGGGAGCAAACACGCTAGCAAGAGTGGAGACATCGATCAGACATGCGGTTGTAGAGCCGGATGGGATGGGAGCTCGTCTCTTCAATAAGGGTGTATATTTATCTGAATCCTCATATATAATGCCCTATCTACTGTACTATATGATAGCTAAAGGTTTGACGTATCCTCTTGCTTTTACATTCTCCATTACTTCACAAGAAGTTCGGCTATATATATAATCAGAAAGAAACGGCAGCTTCCTCCTGTTTAAGTGAACCACTAGTACTGATTGTTATTACATCAAGGTGTTTGCCATAATACTTGTACTTCTGATATATCACACTATGAGCCAATGTGATACTGCACATTAGGGAAAATGGCAAACAAACTCAGAGTATAGTCATCATTGATGCCGATTACTAAGCTTTTGTTTTCTATAATGAAATTCTACATAGCTATGAGGTATCCTCTCACAGCGAGACAGGAAGAGCAAAGAAAGGAGAGTTTCTGTTCCGTCTGCTCTCTTCACATCTTCAGCACCGGAATTTGCTGCTAGTTCCATAGGAATAACGATGCCTGAAGAAGTCTCAGTGGCATGACCTTCGTAAGCTCTTCAGTTTCTTTATTGTGTATCGTCAGCGTGACTATTCTTGCTAGGCGATTTTGGTCGCAATATTTTGCCCAAGTCAAATGTGATCACGAACTACTGTTCCTGCACCGTTGCCAGGCAAATAACATTGAAAGATCAACTTTGTTCATGAAGCTGCTGAGAAGATCACAGACCAAATGTGACAAAATTATTGAATACTTTGAATACCTCATTCATCGAACTCCTCAGTTGCTAAAACAACAACTGGTTGCACTTCATAGCTTTTTACATCAACATATATCATGTTCACACACATTTTTGTTCAGGTCAGCACTCCATCGATTACAAATTCATAAGAACCCTTAGTCGTCAATCCTTAGTTTTGATAGTTGCTTACATTATTAAGACCACTTCTTGCTCAGTAGTTTTGATATGGTCAAGTCTGTGCCGCCGAATCCATCCATGGTGGCCACACGGAAAGAAAACAAATGCACGCAACGATACAGCCATACAAGAAATTGTTGGTGTGGAACCAACGTAGCAGAGAACGCTAGGCTCAGAGGAGAAAACAGAGGCCAAGCAAGAGCTGCTGCGACGTCATTGCACGCTGACACCACCACAGCAACAGACGCATATCTGGCCACCTCGACAGCACACTGATTTGCAGATGCCTCCCATGCCCGAGCTGGCCAATGGAAACGATCCCCGAACCCAAGCGAGCTGTATGATCAGTGCAAGGACAAATGTACCCATGTAATGTGGAGCAGATGTAATGGGGGAGTAGCTGTATATGGTGCTGGTTGCCCTCATAGCCCAGGGTCACACGGTGCTCAAATATATTGCACGTATGGGGCGAAACGAAGAAAACATTTTAAGAAATAAACTTGTTTAATTAAACGATCCAGCTATTTCTCCTGGGCTTGGCAATGCTAGGGCACTGCACAAGGCTAGCTAGCTGCTGTGCACGGGAACAGAACATAGTTTTTGCTACATTTTTTCTTTTTTTTATTTTCTAAATGTAATCACCGAACGGATTATATATTTGTGTTCCGGATATAAACTAGACTATATTTTTATTATAAAAAATATTTGTAGCATTGTTTTATATACACTCAACGCTATGCCGCTATGTGTGGCGTGATGCAGGTCAGTCAAACACAACTGTATGTGCACCGTACCCTTTCACGCTAGTTCCAATGGCTTGGGCTGAGTTCATCCCGATGGCAGCCATTGCCAGTCAAGGATTCCGTGGCACTCGCAAATTAACCACAAAAGCAACAAATTTCACTTGCTGGGGCTCAGTAGCCTAGCAGAGGTAAACCATCAACACAGCAGAGACAAAGACAAAAACGGACAATCCTAGAAGAAATACTTTCCCCCGAAGTCAAATGTGATCATGGACGGCTGTTCCTGCACCGTTGCCAGCCAAACAATGTTAGATCAGCAGAGACCAAATCTGACAATTTTATTGAACACTTTGAATTCCTCGTTTATATAACAGCTCAGTTGCTAAAACAACAACTGTCTGTGCTTCTCATAGCTTTTTTCAGCAACATATCATGTTTACATAAAGCTTTGTTCAGGTCAGCATACAAAATTCATAAACAACTTCAGCCCAATCCTTAGTTTTTACAGTTGATTGCATTATTAAGACCACTTTTTGCTCAGCAGTTTTGACATGGTCAAGTCTGTGCTCCCGAATCCATCCATGACGGCCTTTGCGGATTGAAATTCCGCTCTGGCGGTAAAGCTACAAGACATGGATTATAGTAAGACAAGCACCGGAATTGTGGTTGAAATAATCAAGGTACACGGCAGGTGAAGGCAGTTTACCTGCTTCGAACAACAACACATGGCATGCCAATGCGCTCAGCTGCGAGGACACCAGATTGGCTGCCAGCAACAAGAACGCAGTTTTGCACATCACACCCAACAGATTCAGACCCAGCTCGCAGAGTTGCTATTACCTTCTCAGAGCTGACAATGGTGACTAGGCAGAGAAATTTAGATAATATTCTTCCAGGAAGATGTGGAAATTATGCACAATTAGCTGTTAGCGATAACCTTTCAGATGCTGTGATGTCCACAGTAAGTTTTAGGATGGATGCGACCTCTTCTGCAATCCTTTGCTTCTCTGCGGAAGCTGTTGCAACAGAGCATTTGAGATTAACTTCAAATGATCCTCGAGCTGAAACAAAAAAATGAACGAGGCTGCAAGATTTTTTTTGTAGTACCCACCAGCCTTTTGGGCTTCCCTGACAAGTTGCTCATCCAAACTGGATGTGACTCCTTTGCCAAGAACAAGTTGTCCATAAAAGCTTCCTTCAACCTCAGTTTTTCCAACAATCTTTATTTTTGATGTTCTTTCAGGACCCAATTTTTCAACTATAGATCTAGTATTTTGACAAATTACAATATTACCACCAATTAGTTTGAGATAAATAGAATAAATCGACAGTAAGTTATATCTATATAAACGCTACCTTGAAATCTTTTCACCATTTCTCCCATATGCAGCCAATATGCCCACAGGGACACCCTCACCAAGTGCATCATCAATGAACCTTTAAATGATTTGATACGTAGAATCAGAGTATCAGACACAAGGCAACTTAAAGTTCAAGGCATGAATGAAATCAAAGAATGCAGCATGTGTAAAAGAAGACACAGAAAACTTCTATTTGGATGCTGTGACTTCCAAAAGGCGCAAGTGCCCAGCATATGATCAATCAGTAAAATGCTCCCATAATCCTTGCAAACATTACATGTATGAGAACAAAGAATGACCATCCATTCATCTATGGGGACTGTGTATTGAGATTTACAAGTGATTTATGATGACCCTGAAGGCATTCTATCAATAATAACTCAAACTCTCCAAGATTATTCTATCGAGAGATTTTTTTACCAAAAGGAGACAAGCAGGAGACTGAATTCTTACTTCTCAACCCCAGGACGCAGTGGCAAGCTATCAGAAGCTGAGAACTCTTCCAAAGCTTTCAACTAGAACAAGGATGGTGCTCAAAGAAGTCAACATAAAGATATTTGTTTATAATGAATCAGGTGAAGGAGAAGAATGACTAGTCCATTTTGCTATCAATTGTAAATTCAGTCTCTTGATCAATAAAATTATTGAAAACAGATTCAAATTAGAAATTAGCACCAGGTACTAGTGGGTAAAAGCACAGAGAAAAATAGTGGACACTACTGGAATTAAGTAACCCTGCTTTTAGGTTATTTCCAAACATTTTCTTTTCTAATTGCTAAACTTCCTGCAACAGATACTGGATAAAATTCAGTTTCTTGTCTCCTTTCCTTACTAGAAACATGCGTGGATAATGTATACGCATGAGAATGAGAACTTGGCTGCATAGTGGACACAATTGTCATATATAAAAAGTTAGGTGAGATCAAGGTCTGGCTATGACGAAAAGGTTAATAAGGAGTACCAGACTACCAACCAGGTAATAACTCAAGCTAACTTGCGTCAAGACTCAAGACGCGGTATATCATAAATTGGCCAAGTGATGCTCAATGAGGTATATGCTAACCTTTTCACGAAGAACACTTTTTACAAATGATCCTTTCTCACTGGTTGGCAAAGATGTAGGCCAGCCAATCTGTTAAGTCAGAGGAAGGGTTAAATACCAAAAAATACATCCATCAGCAGATGAAATTAATCAGGTCCACAAAGCCATGTTACATAACAAGTAGTCTTGTCGATTGGGAGAAGCAAGTGAAATGTTAATGAAATTTGGTTACATAGCACAGAAATTGAAAGCTAGATGTTCTTTTTATTTCCGAATTTCTTTGAGCAAATACAGTTGACTTGCAATGACCTGTAGCAAAATTTGCTATCTCCTCCTTAGCCAGAGAGGGTACTAGAGGAAGAAACAGATCATACCCTGTCAAAAAATAATACCAGCATCCTCTCCTCATCACCACAAGCTTTCCTAGAAAACAATGCAATTTTAGGAAAAAAATCACCATGATGAGAAAAGGAAACAAACCCCATCCAGTTAAAAAGGGAACAACATAGCAAGGTACACATTCGAATCCGTAATGCCAATAGTTAACCCAATGTTGAAGGAGTGACAGGGCATGTGATGCTCAACAGCTCAAGTTTAACAAGGGTAAAGAATTCAATATGCACCTCACCAAATCAGCATATATTGGCTCAGTCCAATTTGCACAATCCAGCCCAAGGCTTCGAAATGCTGGTAAAAGAAAATGTTAAAACATATTCGAATGAAGACTGGCAAGAACTATGCACACTTGTGATGTGATGCAGATCTGAATTTTCCATTTGGTATTTCAACGTCGGCATGGCACATATTGGAGAAAAAAATAATGTGCTACAGAAGTGTAATAGAACTTGACAATGGCATGAAGAATAGAAGTATATTTATATGTTCCGCACCTACATTGAAAGCTTGGCGATTGCCGAAACGGTAGACATCTGCAAGAACTCTGGAGGAGCAGAAACACCAAATCCTCAATCAGAAAACAGTTATTCTTCTGAGATCAGCAATTCAAAGGAGAGCAAGAAAAAGTATCACTATTAGCACTCCACAGCAGCTCAATCCCATCACGTCTACTGGCATCGCTTTAGTCATATACCACATCGATTAATCGTGACAAACACGTTATGCTCACCGATTTCAACAACTTTCAACACACACGTTATGCTCACCAATTTCAACAACTTTCAACACTTGTATAGCTGTTCCAATCTTCACCATTTGGAAGCCCGGGGGCAAGATGAATACTATGCTAAAAGAAGCAGAAAAGACGCTCCTTTGGGTATAAGAACAAGGGAGCCCACGACAGGAACCAAGCACTAGAACGACGGGATTTTTACGGCCCTCACCCTTCCACCTCCATAAGCAAACAGAGCTTCGGCGGGGCGGGGCTCTCCGACGACGATGAGGAGCACCGGAGCGGCGCCGCCAGGATCCGGCGGCCTGAGATCGTGCCGACGGCGGCGCGGAGCGGAGCAGATGCAGAGGCGGCCGAGGAGGTGGGGATGGAGGCGGGGGCCTTGGCAACCTCCGGCGGGGAGGCCCGGAGCGGGACGCGCCTAGCGGTAGCTGCAGCTGCAGCGGCGGACATGGCGGGCGAGGTGGGCGTTTGGACCGGCGGCGGCGAGCTATCCGGCGATGATTGGTCAGTCCACCGCCTGGGTGTGTGGGCCCAAAGCACTAATACAGCGGCTAAGCTAATCGGCGGCGATTTATGCTCCAACTCGAGGACGAATCACCGTTGATGTTGATGGGTTAGCACCTTTTGGGGAAAGAAAATTGTTTTGGCGGTGGCAACGTATCTAGCCCATTTAGGCTATCTTCAGCTGTTCTGGTATTGGTTCTGCAAAATCAAATAAATGTTGCACTGTTACGGCACTGTAAACAGAGAAAATGGTATTTAGAATAGTGATGGGATGGGAGGATAGAGCGAGCGCTGGAGACAGCCTTATTTGGTCCGATACACTCCTCCCTTGGTCTCGTTTCCCTTGAAAATAAACATTTCAGTTTTTTATTGATTAGAAAACATAATTTTATCATAGAGGAGAATGCATGTTTGAATTGGCTACATGAAATAAACAAAGGCATTGTCTTTCGATTGTGTGCAATCAACTAATCAAGCTATTATTTTGGCTTGCCCTCTTCATTCGAAGTTAGACATCTATCGATAAATTTATTCCTTGTATATCAAATCACAGGGTGCCACGTACATAAAAAAAAGACAGATTTAACCACACAAGGAATCTGTCAACGAGAACGGATCAACACAAAATACCCAATATCCCACGGTAGCCCTACAACCTCATTGCTGAACATAACTTGCTCAAGCACACATCCAAGAGAAATAGAACACGAAAATATACACTAAAACAGCAGGGGAAGGGCCAAGGAGATAGGCGCACATCAAAGAGGCAACAAACACTTAGATTCAAAACAACTTACAAAATCATGGCGGACCTAAATCAATAGGAACGCAGGAAACTGAAGTAACCACAAATTGCATGACTCTCAGGACTACTCCCTCAAGATTCACCACAATCGAATAGAGGAAATTCAACCTAGGCTGTAACAAGAGAAAAATGGAAGAGAATTGCATGTCCCTAGAACTGCAAATCCGATTGATAGCAGGGGAGAGCTCCAAGTGCAGGCCGATGGAGATGCGCTGGCAGTGCGCCCTTCTTCCCCAACCAACCCCACTTTGGAGGAGACGATGAGCATGAGAGGCACAGCAAGGAGGAGAGTGTTTTAAGATTGCACATATCCTAAACCACAATCAAAGGACACAAATCTGACAGATTTAACCCAAATAAATCTGTTGACAGAAAAATAGAAAAAACCATAAGTTATTTGGTCTTTTTTATTTGACCATTCATTTTACTTAAAAATTTATAATAAATATTTATTTTTATTGTGATTTAGTTTACCATATTATGTAGTTAAGGATTATTTGTTTTTTTTATAATTTTTGAATAAGATAAATGGTCAAGGATAGTGTTAATAAAGTCAGACGACCTATAAAATTAAGAAGTATAAAACTTTCAAATTGTTTCCTTGTGTAGTTTCGTCTTGCTTTGTACGGAGTAACTGCCGTTGTGGGTTGGGCTAGCTGGTTCACCATGCCCATCATACTTCTTAATTCTTATGCTTGGAGGTGGAGTTGTCTTTTTAGGTATTTGGCCCCTGTCCTTACTAGTGTCCAAGTTTGATGTTTTTACTTCCAGTTGATTAATTGCCTAGGTTTTGCCATGACCTAGGTTTTTTCACTTCCAAAGCTTTCACTATCTTTTCAAAAGAAAAAATTATTTAAACCACACAAATTCATTACAACAATCTTTCTTATTGTTTTTTCACATCATGCAAAATTAGATTAGTCGTAAGTTCAAGCTTTACAAAGTAACAGTTGGTATCACAAACATGTATTGCCTCTATCCTAAAAATAATAATACAATTCTAGCATTTAAAATTTCTCAAAAAATGCAATCATATCACATGACTTTGGTACCTTTTCTAAGAGGCACGTGCATTTAATTGAAAAAAATTGTCCCTTTGCAAGATGCGTGTGCATGACTAAATGGGGCGTGAAGTCATTTTTCACGACAGCTACTAGTATGTAATCTTTCTTTAAAAATGTTTAGATTGTACTCCCTCCATCCTAATTTAAATTAGGTCGTTTGACATTTTTTACATCGAATTTGATCAACTCATCTTCTTCAAAAAATTTGCGAAAACATGAAAAAAATTTAAGTCATATTATATGAAAAAATAATCACAATGGAATAAATTATAAATGTTTTAAATAAAATGATTATGTCTCAAAGTTGATGTCAACAATGTCAAACGGCCTATAAATTAGGATGAATGGAACATTTTATAAGGATGGGTTGGTATATTCTCTTGTCCGCAGGGATGGCGAGGTATCATGATTTTTACCTTCAATTTTCACGTCTTGTCAAAGTTCAATAAATGCTCCCAGAGACAGGGTTGACCTTCTCGGTTGTACAGACCGAATTTCAAAATTTTCAAAAAAAACTTGACTTTTACATTTTTGAATTCAGAACCAAAATCCATCAAAATCACAGCCGGTTTCTCTTCTTGCCTAGTAATGAAAACAATATTTCACCGAAAGCCGGTTTTTTCGAAAATTCTTCCTTGCCCAAAGAATGAAAACACTCTTAAAGATCGATCTAGCTTTTTAGCATTTGCTACAATGTCAACTATCCCTAATGTCACTCGTACCCGTTGGAGGGTGTAGATTGGACGTTTCCTTTCCACAACTGTTCACCATTGAGCATGTATCTGGGACGAGTTGAGCGAATATTATATTGAGGCCAAATGACAACCTTATGTGCTGATCAATGAACACGGGAGATGGGGGGCTAACCAAGTTCCCAGATCGACGGGATTCGAGGAACGGAAACATGATACGTGGTGGTATGCTGATAAATAAGAATTTTAACGCTATGGGGACGAATTTGTTTCCGCGTTTCCGGAACTGAACGAACGCGGCTTCACGTTCCGGCTTCTAGCCAGGGGAGGGGGATTGGATTGAGAAAACACATAATTTTAAAATATGCAGGTGTGTGGGTTTTGGAACCCAAAATTGCTGGTGAGTTGGAAAAAACTGCACTATGAACGGAAACTATTCCTTCCTTGGAGCAAATGAGTTTAACTACACCCAAGTAAATTGGCAACCAATGAACCAATGCACAGAGGTTTCAACACCTCTTCTAGAACCATGTATAATATATATTTGCACATTGTACTTTCACATCAGACTTGTGGAACTAACAAGACTATTTTGCCATTCTGATCCAACTGATATGGAAGTTCAGCTCCTACTCCTAGCATATCCACATGCTGAGCTATAGGGAGTTGAATTCCAGCCTCAGTTATTCAGTGATGCCGCTGGATAAACATGGCATTCAGTAAAAGCAATCGAGCATAACTGAATCCAGTGATTCAGAGTCCCAAAGACCATTAAAGCAAACTAAATATCAGATCTGGTGAGTAATAGTGTACTATAAGCATATGCACATGTAAAGCCACTGTCCGTACAAGCCTCCGCAAGTAAAGTCAGGTACCCACACCCATGCAGCTATGCAAGTAAGCCAGTGATCCGGATGTACTCCGTATTTACAAGCAGTTAGGTGGTTGCATCCGGTCTATGTCGTCAGATCTCCATGATCCTCCCGAGCTCGTCCCAGGTGCTGCCACTGTCCCTGAATGTCGTCAGCTGACTCAGCTCACTCCACCCTGACCCTGACGACGTCGTCAATGGCGGCAGCGGCGGAGCTCCTCCCAAGGCTGACATCGTCGTCGTGGCAGCCGCCGATGACCCTCCATGGAAACCGTGCAGCAGGAACTGCTGGTGGTGGTGGTGGCGGCGTTCAGTGGCATAAACCACCTTGCTCGCCTCTGACGAATCGAAGCTACCCGTCATGGAAACGCCGGTGTAGTGTTGCTGCTGAGGGTGGTGATAGCGGTAGTCATAGTAGTACTGCAACTGCTGCAGCTGCTGCTGATGGTGGTGGTGGTGGTTTCGTCTGCTGCCGTGCTCCAGCTCCAGCCGCTTCTGCTGCTGCTGCTGGCACCTCCAGGTGTACGACGTGCTCCTCTTGAAGATCCGGCATACCGTCCATATCTCCTGCGATTTATTTGGCATGAAGGAATCAGTTTCGTTTCAATTTATCATCTTTGTTAGTAACTGATGGTTGATCTGAATTTCTGAATTAGTATATGACTATATATGTTAGCACAGCACTGACTGCATCTCGGAGCTCGACCGACGCCGTGGAGGGGAGGCGGAACTCGTGCATCATCCAGTCCGTCTTGGTGCCCCTGCCGGCGCTGCCGCGGTAGTAGACGAGCGACTTCTTGAGCCCGACGACGTGCTCGCCGGCGGCGCCGTCGTCGCGTATGGGCTTGTCGATGCCGGTGGCCTTCCAGAAGCCGGAGCCGGTGACGCGGTTAGGCCGCATGCTGTTCCTGTACTTGCGGCCGCGCAGGCAGAAGAAGTACCAGTCTTTGTCTCCCGCTCCCTGCACCACATGCCGAGCTTCGTCTGCATGTACACAGTATACATGCATGTTATTGTGCACAGTCAGTTCGACCGACATGCTTACATTCCATCATCGAGCATCGAGCAATCAAACAAGAACACACAGCTATGAGCTATGGATCATGGACACAATGGACACGAGTAATTAAAGCAAAGCTTAATTAGTTACTTGGAAGATCCCAGGGGTCGTGCTTGTAGACATCGATCTCCTTGATGATGTCGATACTGAAACCCTTCTTCTCCACTTTCCTCTTCAGGTAGAACCCAACAAGCTCCTGATCAGTTGGGTGGAACCGGAACCCCGGGAACACCAAATCATCCTCTTCGCCTCTGGTTTCTGCTCCGCCGCTCTCCTTGATCCTGTTCGACGGCTTCTTTTCCTCCATGGCTGGATTTAATTAGGAGATTGGTCTTCCTTTCTATGTATGGGTTTCAGGTTTCTAGGGCTAATTAAGATGGCTGCTTACACGCCATTCATGGTGATAGGGCCAAATGGAGGCTGTGCACGGACTTGGTTAATTGGTGTATTAATATGTTTGGACGGCCTCTTCTTGATTGGTCCTTATTGTAAATGAGTGGTCATACGTTGAACTAGAGAGAGAGAGAGAGAGCGCCAACGATGAAGCTTTCAGAAATATTTGCCCAAGTCAAGTCAAAAGAATTTTTATTTTGCCCTTATATTAAATTGAACTTTCTCAGTTTTATCTAGGATAAGTTCAACTTTCTCATTCTATTTTTTTCGGGAAAACGAACTAAGCAATTATTTAACCTAATCTACTTTTTTTACAGACTTTAGCGACTCAATGTTTGACTTAGAACACATCTTCGTGGTGTTTTTTTTCCTTTACGGTTGAGGACTCATTCTGATGTTTTGCGCTAGCTAGCTAGGAACCTATTGTAAGCATATATATCAACACTATATATGCTGTGCCAAGTCAAGCCAAAGAGTCCATGCGCTTTGACTTGGTAAGCGTGTGATTGATTGATTTCTCTAAGCTAGTTGTTTTTGCAGGGGTGAATTACCTGCCCTCCTTTTTTACCCCTGTACATATGACATACGAGTCAGTGGTAAATCTTGTAACAACATGCCTTAGTCTGAACTGAATGAGGCGTCATTTACTGATGCTAATCAGAACACTATATGTTGCACTGTGTGAGGAAAAAATATTGCTCAATCTCCAGAAAGACACCCAATGAAACAAAATCCTCAAATTATAAACTCGATTTTTTTTGCTTGTTTGGAAATCAAGCTTTGACCTGAATCGAACTTTATGTGGGTGCTCTGGAAATGAAGTACGTGGGTGTGGATTTGTCTCAAAATAAAGTGTATGTAACTTATATTTGGAACGACAAAACTTGAAGAAGCTTCCGATTAGGCAAGAAAATCAACCCCCTTTTACTAGTTGTACATAGCTACAACTGAAGAATCTCAAACCATTCATACGACACAATAAACTGTGGCTCATATGATTGAGTCACACTGTGAGGAAAGCGACACCTACACATTGCATGTTAGTTGTTACTTCAAAACAACTACTACATATATATGAGAACAGATGTCCCTGTAACCAGAAGAAAAAAAATGATGTCGGACGTTTTCAGGTTTGCAGAAGTGTGATGGTTGAGCCTATCGTTTTCAGCGGGGATGACAATGCAGCCAAGAGTTGTAGATCTGTAAGAGGGAAACCAACTTTTAACCTGGCACCTGGCAGTCTAAGTCATCAAGGAAATTTTGGCACAGGAAAATCTGAGTCTCTCTTTTGTTTGCTACAGTTAGGGCCCACAAATTGACCCTCTCTAGACGGGACACTTCATGACTTTGCTTCCAACTGTCCAGCCGAAGCACCGTACTACCTCCGCTCATAAATACACTGATGCGGTTGATCAGTGGCGGACTAGGAATTTTGCCAAGGGTCGTATGCCATAATAAATTTTTACACTATTCGGTATAATTCATGTATAATTTGGTATACTTCATGACTTTGCTTCCAAGTGCCCAGCCGAAGCATCATAATACCTCTGCTCATAAATACATGATGCCGTTAAATGGTTGATTTTTCTCCACAACTTTAATCGTTCGTCTTATTCAAAAAATTTGTAAAACATGTGAAAAATATGAATCTTACTCAAACAACATTATTAAGTTTTTTGAATTAGGGGAATGATAAAAATTTTGAAATAAAAAAGTCAACCGTGTCGTACATTTTTTAACAGAGAGAGTATGTGCTAGGGAATAGCACTCTTCTGGTTGTTAAGATAATTTCAGTTAAAAAGATCTAGTCTATTTTCTTAAATTAATTATGAATTTGAGAGAAATCCTATTATGGAATTCTAGTATGTTCCTGCAAGTCTTACACCCCAATTCTTGGTTTTGTCTTACAATATGCTTTTCTCTTATTTTTTTGCTGTTTATATTTCAGTCCATGAGCCTCTATCCAAAAAACATCTTCATCA
Organism: Paspalum vaginatum; assembly: GCA_030272315.1. Classification (NCBI taxonomy): domain Eukaryota; kingdom Viridiplantae; phylum Streptophyta; class Magnoliopsida; order Poales; family Poaceae; genus Paspalum; species Paspalum vaginatum. The sequence continues at coordinate 42,531,153 of CM059019.1, forward strand.
GTTTTCAGTAGACATTTGCAATCGCCACAAATCCTAACATGTTGAAAGGAGAGATTTTAAGGTGATTGAAAAGGTATCCACCGGTACCATATTATACCACAATTTTTAAAAATTTTAAAAGACTTTATGCCCTTTATAGAATAAAAAATATGAATACCGCCCCCACCATTTTTGCTAACAGACCCTCCTATTTGGTATCATTTGATACTAGTACCGTAGTACCGCCTATTTATAAATCATTAGATTTTCTCTGATGGACGAATTTTATTATTTTTCTAACCACCGTAAAATTTGTACATTGAAAGAGATGGATCATTTTTCTCAGGAGTCTCTCCACAGGCCTTCATTTATTTGTAACCAGCAAAAAATAATTAATCTGTTGAAGCGATCCAGTTTCCATAATATAACTAAAATATGCTTTATTAGCATCCCAAGGTTTGGTAATCACATTCTTACATCAGAGTGATACAGATCCGCCCTAAATGGGTCGGACAGCAAGGGCACATCCCTGAAAATCTAAGAGCGGAATATAAAACGTAGGCCCATCTTTCTCACGCCATAGTTGGAAAGCAGATCGTAACTCTTACTCATTCTCGGACCAATATATGTCTATTGCACTGAGAAAAACAACAACAAAAGCAATGGTGAGTACATATGTACTCAAGGGCCCACCTTCCTCCATAAAGAGTTGGGAGGATGCTATCTCTGTATGCAGGATATATCTGGAGCATAGGAATAGTTTTTTACAGAAAAGTATTTGTATGCAGAGTTTGATCTAGTTTGTCACGTTTGCCAATGGACTTTCCGGTCCAAAATGGCTCATGGCATTTCAGCCAACATATTTTTCATCCAGCATCCACTTCTGAACCAAAAGCCATTTTTATCCCATCCCAAACTAATTCTATTTTATTTTATGAAAACTGCTAACTGAAGCACCAAGCCATAACTCATCCATACCAGTGGACGCGGATTATTCGAATAAGTTTTACTCTGATAAGAGGTTGTACTAATTCCCACAAATTGGACTCGAGCGGCACGTTACCGTCGTAACTGTCCGAATTCCAAACCAACCCGTTGCCTTTATTTCATCACCTAGCATAATTTTAGGGGTTCGGACAACCGAGTCACTCCAGTACCCACAGTACTTGTGTTGACACCCACCCTTACCCTAGCTCCTCCTTGTGTGCCAACACAGAAGCTACTCGCTATCCACTTCGGCTCGGGCTTGACCAATGTCTCATACAGAGCAAGTGGTTGTACTAGAAGAGTTAGGCAGGCAAGATAGAAATCATAACGGTCCTTACGGAGAACTCAGGTAGAATCATTCCCACTTTTCAATGCTCGACCGCGCGAGCAATCCACCTACCCGGTATTCTCCACGAATCCCGGGACATAGGGTAACCGCGAGTCGCTAAGTTATCCTTTCATACCCTGCCCTTATGGCTGTTTCGGCGTGTAGTCCGTATTCCGACAAGGTCGGTTGCCGGAGTTCTTCCCCATTTTATTTCAAAACCACACACACTTCCATTTTCACATACCCTTCCTATTCCACACCAATGATCCAACATAACGTCAAGATTATAATGGATAATTAAATGAGCAATCCCATGTATAAGCGCTATATCTAAAATAGGCTTAGGGGAGTTGTATATTTTGATGGGTTACCTTAGCAAGCAAAACATGCAAGTTTTTAGATAATCATCAGGCCAAGGGTTGTGTTTATAAAACATATGAAATTTATGCATCAAGTGGGGATTCCAGCGGGCTTGCCTTTCACTTTTATTATTGAGACGGTTGATATAACAGTTGCTGGACGTATTGGGCGTAGACCATCGCGTAGTACATCACAAGAGGGCAGGCCGAACGGTCTCCCCGGCAAAGCCTAGTGCACAAATAATGAAAACACACAATCGAAACATAATATGAGCCCTAACGGGTTTGGTGGTGTAGAGCTTGAATTGCGGAGATGAGAGTCTGCTGGGTTCTTACTAGGTGGTATTATTGCAAGTGGTTAGGGTGTAGCGAGTTGTTGGGTGAGTTGGCGGGCTCGGTAACATCAGTTACGGAGACGCCAAGGTAGGGGTGGTCGACACGAGATGTAGGGTCGACAACGCTGAAGGGGTGGCGGTCGCATAGTCGGTGTTTTGGAGAATATCTTTTTGTGAAGTGGTGGAGAGATAAATGATGTTCAAACGATTTTCGGTATCGTCATCGTCTAAATTCAGGACTTGGACAGACTAATACAGAAACCTTTAGGATTTATGTGGAGTAGGTGGATAAGAGCATCAAGCACCAGGCATACGAAAATTTGTGGGATCCGGTGTGAAGCACTGACTGGGCGTAGGACGGCGTCATGGTGCCATGACGGAGGCTTTAGGCCTGGACAAAGATTTATGTGGAATATATGGGTAGGCAGAGCTTTGATTTTAGATGAATTTAGGCGAAAGAATTACCCAAATCAGAGTTGGAACGGAGAAGATATGAATTTTATATATTTAGAAAAAGAAAAAAAAGAAGGAATATTTCTGGAATTTTTCAAAATCCGAATATTTGGAAACTGAAGAATAAAATCGTATTTTTGGATTCTGGAGGAACAGAAATTATTTCTAGACTGCTTGTGAGCAGAGTTTCAAGCTGGTGTCAACGGTCCACGCCTATGGTGTCAAATGCGGCACCGGCTTGTAGGCGGCTTTGGAGGCTATTAAAATCATGACATTAATTCGAGTGGTAGATATAGATTTTAGATGAATTTAGAAAGAAGAATTAGCAAGAATCAGAGCCTGTATGGTTGAGAGATTAATTCAGAAATAAATAGATAGGAGAAAATAATGGTACATGATAGAAGTGTTTGCAACCTTACTGTTACTGGATAGGGGACTGCTACTTGCTAGCTTGGGGTATATAAAGGGTGGGCCCACCTGTCATAGGCATAGGAGAGGGAGGTGGAAGCACGGGGCAGGCTGCTGCTCGGCCTCCCGTCTCGCGCTGCCGCGCCAAAGCAGGGGAGCTCGACGGAGCTTGGTCGCGGCCTAATTCGGCACGGTAAGTGAGAAGAGGTGGTGAGGATTCATATTTGGTGGTTCTTGCTGGGATGGGAGATGTGGAAAGGGGGCCACGGGCGGTCATGGCCGCGGGCCGGGAGCTCCGCGGACAGCTCCCTACGGGCATGGAGATGTGGGAGCGAGGCTAGGCGGAGGTTCAGGGAGGTGCTCGCTGCCGAAGCAATCGAGCCATGGTGGCCTCTCAAGTGAAGAACCCATAGGCACTTTGCTCCTGTGCATGAACACATCAAGGGAGGAGAAGGGAGATGGCGTTCGCAGCGCACAACGCTTGGGTTAAACCGGGGGCTGATATTGCGGCTTGTGGTGAGTTTAGTGTGGACGGAGGCGTGGGGGTGGGGGATATTTATAGCTGGTGGAGGAGAAGGCCGATGACGTGGTGTGGATATGGGGGTCTAAGTGGCACGGAGATAGAAGGTCCAAGTGGCGTGGAGATGGGGGGTCCAAGTGTCGCGGAGATTTTTGGTATTTAATTTTGGAGAGTAATTTTGGAAAGAATTTTGGTGGAGAGTATTTGCGATATTTGAAATTTTATTGAGCTCATATTAACACACTCAAAATAAATAAACAAACAATCAAGGCTTTTCGAAAATTTGATTTTGAACTAAGAGAAATATAGAAAAAAAAATTCTATACACTAAATTTTAGGGCGTTACATTTATCCACCAAAATAAAAGAAGGCTTCAACTCCTTCCTAATTATATTGGGTCCACCACAATGACCAGTGACTACCTCTTCCTCCATGCCTGCACTCATCTCACCAGGAGAGTGCAGCAATGCGCCTTCCATTGCCAAGCCTCATTGTGCCGCACCTCACTCCGCCCACTACATCATTGGGTCTCAGTATACCTACACCGCAATATGCCTCACAATGCTACGTCACGTGCCAAACCATGCTAGGAATGATACATAAGCTATCCACCTATGTAGCTACTCAAATAAATAAATTACCTATCGAAATAACAAAATACCCTTAGACCAAAAATTTAAATTATCAATATCTAATACTAATATAAAGTTTTTTGGACAAATAAAAATAAGCCTATATGTATTTATAAATTACCCATTTCTATCACTAATAATATATAGTAAAAAGAAGTCTCAATGTGATATTATAAGAGCTAATTTAATATAACCCACCAAATTTGAATCTATATAACCACTTAAATTTGCACATAAATTACTCATTTTTCATTATTATAAAATTAACAGATACGTCCTCACAAATCCAAACCTAAATTACAAAAATTTACAATTTTAAATATTTAGATAAATACATAATGTGCATATGTGTGTGTGTTTCTAACTTACCAACTTCTTCCACATATATATATAGTAAACAAGCTAAGATGAAGTAGTATTTACTAAAAATGGGAGAGATGGACAAAGGTAATGTAGTATTTGAAGTATATTCTGTAAGAGTATGAACAAATAGGAAGAGAGCAAAAATTAGCAATTTATTTATTTATTTGTGGATCTCAAATTTATTGACAACTTTATGATGTTTATGTCTATTAATATGACTATAGTCCGTACAGAATCATGTGGTTGATATGCAATCAACCATGTTGCTTCAAATTAATTAAGAAGTTGGAGTGCTAAGCCACCAAATATATTCAAACTTTGCACACCCTTTAGATGAAACCACCGAAACCATGCCATATGATAATAAAATTAATCAAACTAGAGACCAAGAAGAGTGGAAGACTAGATAAGTAACTCCAACCTTTTCTGATCTGAACTGGATGCATGGCACGAAGCGGTGGACAGTGAAAATGGCAAGATTATCAGAGCAAATGTAAATCACGTTTCTGTACTGTCAAAAGTGTTGATGTCACCGCATACGCAGGGGTTAGATTCGAGTTGATAATTAACTATAGTATTTCGCCGCAAAGGGAAGATCATAGTGTCTAAGACTCTAAGTAACTTAGGCCTTATCAGCTCATGCCGCATCTCGGAAAACCTGATGAGATCACTTATGCTGACCAAACTGGTCTGACTCCAAAGTCAGCAAATTCTGCTGCATGTTCGCGCAAAGCAGATTCAAAACGAAGTCGATCGATCGAGTGTTCCATGTCCAGCGGCCCTGTCGAACCAATAGAACATTCGGATACAGACAACGGATAGCTTTCCATGTTGACAATGCAGGGACTGCGGCCAGAGCTGTGGCCAAGTTACTGAGTTAGCCTCATCGATCAGATTAAGATTGTCGGGGCCTGATGATGCTGATGGAATTCAGACTCTGCTGAAATCGAGCTGTACAAGCACCATAAACAGCTAGCCATGATCAGTGTGCTTGCACATTGCAGATCACAGGGGCAGCCACACAGGTGTAAAAATGTCTGATGCATTGCTAACAGATCGTTGCCATTTCAAACTACAATGTCCCATTGTCTCAATTACATAGCGTACGTACTGGCCCTAAAACAAAACTAATACAACTTAATCTTAGAATAGTCGAAGAGCAGGTGAATGCATCTCTCAGCCGTCATGGAATAGGTCGGTCAGCCTGTTTCTTCCTCTGATCTCACTGAATGGAAAATTCATGTGTGATCTGTCCAAGAGTTGACTAAACCTATGAACTGCTGAAACGATCTCCGTTTTATGTGTGATCTCCGTTTCCTTGTTCGTTCAGGCAAGGAATATGGAATCTGGCTGTTCATATACTATATAAAAATGATGAACTATTCTATTATGATTCAGAAATGATTGCTGTTCATCTTGTAGTCTGTCCACAACTCTATGAAGTGGTTTTCTTCCTGCCATTGTTTACTGCAGTGTCCACGGTATCACAGAATTGTTTCATATTCAAACCCCTTGTTTATAGAGTATATATGAATTAGATGTGGGTGCAACGGACAACAGAGGAAATGTACTTATTTATACTGCTTTGGTTATTTATGTGCATTAGATGTGTGTGTGAAGGACAGCAGCAGAAATGTAGTTATGTATACTGTTGTGGTTATCTGTATCCCTGGCATAGCATCTTCATTCTAATTCTGTGTTAACTGCAGCTAGCCCTGACGATGATGCTCATAAACGCATCTGGCAGCCAGTTCGCGTTCGATCATCTGCTCCGGTTGAGGTCAGCTGCCTGGCCGCCAGTTCGTGCCACCGGCAGCGGCACATCGCGGTGTCCAGTATGCACGATCTGGTGGCGGTGGTTTGGGAGAGGTGGGCAAGTGAGCACATGCAACGGCTGCACGCGTCAGAGCTCACGATCCGAGGGTGATACATAGGGGAGCTGCAGCTGCCGCGTTCCTGTGCTGTGCAGTGTCGTGATCAACAATAGCGTCGTCGCCGTTGGTCGGCGATGAGCACGCAAAGGAAGCCGGAAGCGGCCGCAGGCGTGGCTGAGCAAGGGGCACCATCCAACATGACAGGCTGGGCTGCTCGGCCTTCTCAGGCGCAAAAGATGCAGGTGGAAAAAAACCAGCGAAAAAAATCAAGGAAAGGGCCGTGGGCCAGGGCTGAGAGGGAAGGGGATTTCGGCCCAGGTAGATTTCAATCTCGAGGGAGACGGTTTTGGGGGGGGGTAGAGTAAGGCACACAAATGCACATCCTCCTGTTTGGTTTTTATTATTCATGTTTGGATAAATTCAAAGTTGGTGGAAGTGGAAACATCGCTAACATTTGACTTCTGCTTCAGCTTAACTAAATATTCTGAAAATTTAAGATATATTTTCGTTGCTTGCTAACCTGATCGATGTTAACTTGACTCCAAAATGAAACAATCTATCCGCCTAGCCGCCTGTGAGTGACAAAGTTAGCGCTTTAATGCAATGATCCGTTAATGGGTTAGTGGAGTGACCTCGTAACAATATATAGCTGTGAGGCAGGGTAGTTGAAGCACATTATTTGATGCCTTTGTTATAGGAGTCCCGTACGTCCACCAAGCACGCAGAGTATGTAGTACTGAGCTCTGCTTCGGCAGTGCTAGGCCAACAACAATGTAACACACTCGGATTTCATCAAGTGCATGCGTGTATGCTAGGTGTGGCAAGCATCAGGACTTGAAATCTGTCGAAGTCTTCACATTCGGCGATTTTCGGTTGGAACCGTGTGCAGTGATCCAATTCTAGGTGGACACTTCTGTTTCTTTGCTAGCTCAGGAAACCAACTGTTCAGTGTAAATTAGCCATCCAGTGGGATCTATGCACAACTATACATGCATATGTTTGGCAACATCGGGACAGATATGACCTCACTCGCCGTTGCTCAGCGGGAATAGCTACCACGCTTCTGGTTGCATCACCTGCTTGTGACAATGTACTCCTAAAATTGATTAGGTATTGCCCTTCTAAGATATCCTATGGGGCATTCTTCATGGGGTCCTGGTCCTAGTTATAACTGCATCTCGTGTTCTTTGGACTTCATGTGTTTTTGCCAATTTCAGCCATGAATAAACCTCAATTTCGTGGAGTAACAAGCCAACAGTTCTATACAAAAGTTTTTCCCGGTATGAATAGTCTACGTCTTGATTCAAATATCAAGGTTTCAAACGCTAAAGTTTAGGAGATATGTAGCGATGAATATCTGCGAATATCAAGAATGCAGCTCATATATTCATTCTGAACTTTCAGAAATTGCCCAAATCTGGACAGTCGACTTCACCATGTGTTTTGTCCTGAATTCAGACAGAACATGCTTGAGATGTTTATACCAAAGTTAACGGTCGTTTATATAGCTTCAAGTTTTGTTTAAACACTCAAATCTAAAACTCTACGGTTTGAGAGATACTTGTAACGTGCTAAAATTTAGTCTATTCAAACACGTTTGCCCTAAAATTCAGTGGATCAAGAACTTATTGACATAAGGTGACATCTTACAAACTTCGCTTGAACTTAAGTGTCATCATTTGATTAAAACATGTCGACGATCTCGTTAAAGTAAAATTCAAGGTATCATATAAAATACTTTTTTTGAAGGTAAAATGGAGGGGGTTGCCCCCTACAGCACTTTTATTAAGAAAAAAGGAAGGCAAAATTTACAAAGGAGACAGGAGAGAGGGGAGGAGCAGAGAAAATTACAGGAAAGGTTCTAGCCAATGATCTATCAAAGGAAAGGAACTAGATTTTGCTCTTAGAATAACTAAAGCAAATTCTTTACAGAACATCAACTTGCAAGAGTCAATTGTTGCCTGTACGCCCTGAAAAATCAGATTATTCCTTGATTTCCATATGCTCCAGCACATAAGTACTATGATTTCCATGAAGAAAGGAACAGCCAGACTTGATTTGAAATATTCAAACATTTGTGTTGGTTCCATATGTTGGGGGTGGAGAGGCCAATTGAGGCCCAACATGCTGTGGCAAAGGTGCATCACATGAATAAATGTTTAAGATTTTCCTCCTGAGCATGGTCACAGAGGACACAATCATAAGATGGAAGGTACATAGATTTTCGTCGAAGAATCTCTCTAGTGCTCAGACGGTCTTGGAGAAGCAACCAGAAGAAGATCTTGTGCTTCGTTTTGGCATGAAGATGACCACAACCATCGGAAGCTTTGATGAGCCAGCCTCTGACCAGACAGGTGTTTGTATGTTTTCTTTGTGCTAAATATTTGTGAACCTCAAATGTAACTCCAAGTGTCATACTGATCTGTAAGCGTGAGCCCATGCAATTTGTTGGAGAAAGATGCAAACTGTTGATAAGCTTGTGAAGAAAGAGGAAAATGAAATAGGAGTGACCAATCTGTGCAATCTCTGACTTTGCTAAGAGGAAGGTAGCTGTCTTTTGCATATGAAAAGAGCTCAGGAAAGTCTCTAGATAGCAAAGAGTTGTCCCACATGTCTGTCCAAAGAAGCCATGTACCTCCATCTTGTACTTGGACTGATGCCGCCTTTGAATTTATCCACAAGTTTAAGAATGTCCTTCCACCAGAAGGAGCACTGCTCGTCCCTTTGGTGGTAATTTGTTGTTTGGATAATTTTCTCCCATACAAGATATACCCATGGAATGTCCTGTCTGTTGTCCTTGTCTAGACATACTTTAGTCCAAGCAATCTTTGGTGGCTTCTTATCATTCATGTCAGCACCTCTCCAAAGGCAATGCCTTCTATATCCATCTAGTTGCTTGATGATCGTCTTGTGTAGATAAAACGTGGACATTGCAAATGAGGCTTGAGATATAAGAACTGAATTAACTAATTCTAGGCGACCTGCTTGTAATAGGAACATGGAAGTGGCTGCTAATCTTCTCTCGCATCTTTTGACTAAAGGCAGGAAATCAGCAATCTTAGGTTTAGTTAATCCCATTGGTAAGCCGAGATATGTGAATGGCAAGGATCCTTAATTTGGAACAACCAAAAGTCAGAGCCAGTCTTTGAAATTTATCCTCTGAGATGTTTATGGGTGTCATACAGGATTTGGAATAATTTACTTTGAGTCCCACTGAATCCGCAAATGAATTTAAAAGAGATTTGAGAACAATAAGCTGTCGAGCATCTCCTCCCATAATAATAAGAGTATCATCTGCGTATTGTACTATTGGGAAATCGTGCGAGTGGGTCAGAGGGATTGGCAGCTTTAAAAGGTTCATGTCTTTGGCCTTGTTTAAAATTGATTGTAGAAGGTCAGCCACTAGGACAAAGAGGAGAGGTGAGAGTGGGTCGCCTTGTCTAACACCTTGTCTACAATGGAAGATTTTCCCTGGGACTCCATTAAGTAGAACTGATGATGTCCCGGACCCAAAAAATCCTTTCATCCAAGATAGCCATTTCTGTCCAAACCCCAGGTTCGTATAGGAAATCAAAAGGAAAACCACTACCAATGTGACAATTCGTCCACTCTTTTCAGACTCAGAGAAATCTCAGCCCGAGTTGAGATTCAGGATGCGAGTGTGATTCTTCAAAGCTTGGCTCAAGATTTAAATTCCCAGACATGCTCCAAACAGGTCAATAGCTACACTTGTATCAAGTACAAAGATAGTAATACGACTTTTAGTCAGAGGTTTAACAATGTTATTATGTAAGTTTGGAAGAAATCAAACGCCAATGTCTGGGTTCAGTCTGAATATTCAGACTTGGAGATATCTCAGTTTAGGCTGAATTCTTGAAGTGCACAGTTCAACTATGAAATATCAAAGTTTAACTTTTTAATACCAACAGCATTTAGAGGATTTTGGCCAAAGGTAGATATGAGCTGTAGTCCTGTAGAAATTCTTTAGAGGATGATTCAAAGGTCTGTATTCTCAGATTTGAATCAAGAGGGAGAGGGTTTGTGATAAGCCAAACAAATGCACATCCCTTTGTTTTTTTCTTATTCATGTTTGACTAAATTCAAAGCTGGTGGAACCATCGCTAACATTAACTTCTGCTTCAACTTAATTAAAAAAATCGAAAAATTGAGATACATTTTTCCTTGCTTGCTAACCTGATGTTTACTTGAGTCCAAATAAATGACTCGCTCTATCCGCCTACCCTCCTGTGACAAAGTTAGTGCTTTGATGCAATGATCCGTTAATGGGCTAATGGAGTGCGTAAAGCCTAGGACCATTGATCGAGTAGCTACTAGGACAGATGACACTATTCCTCATGATAATATATAGCCGTGAGCCAGGGTAGTTGAAGCACACATTTGATGCCTTTGTTACAGGAATCCATCAAGCACGCTGAGTTTGTACTGAGCTGTGCTAAACCATTACATATATCACCATCTGGGAAAGCAATTTCTCTTACGTCATGATGCTTGATGGGTCTTCAGCAAATCAGCAGTGCTAGGCCAACCCACTCGAATTTCATCAAGTGCATTCGTGTGTGTTTAGGTGTGGCAGGCATCAGGACTTGAAATCTGTCGAGGTCTTCGCCTTTGTCAATTTAGGCTGGAACCGTGTTTAGTGATCCAATTCTAGGCGGACAGATCTGTTTTGCTTTGCTAGCTCAGGAATCCAGCTGCTCATTGTACATTATCCATCCAGTGGGATCTATATGTACATGCATGTTTGGCAACATCGGGACAGATATTCCTTCACTTGCTGTTCCTCAGCGCGGGAATTGTTGCTTCCACGCTTCTCTCATTGCATCACCTGCCTGCCTGGTACAATATAATGCACTCCTAGTGTTGATTAGAGATTTAGCCTTTTCTAATAAACCCTATAGAGCTTCTCATTGTCATATTGTTCATGGGGTCCTAGTCCTAATTATAACTGCATCACATGTTCCTTGGACTCAGATATGCTATATGCTAGCCTTGGCTATGTGTGTGTGTGCATACATACATAGATACGTACATACGTACGTACATATGTATGTATGTATATGTATGTATGTATGTATATAGTATGTATAAGCCCCGGTCACCCTGCCCTGCCCACCAACCGGACCACCCCACCGGCTGACCAGACGCACCACTCGGTCCACCGGATCGCTCCCCAGCTTGGTTGAAACCACCCCACGGGCCCTGGTCCACCCATCTCCGACCGAATCCCCCATCCCATCCCCACGCAAAACCCTAACCGCCCGACCCTCCCCGCCGCCTCACGCCGTTGCGCCACACTGCTCGGCCTAGAGTGCCCCCTCCCCTCCCTACCCCCGCTCCGGCACCCGGTGGTCACCGGCGGCGGACGGATCTAGCGAGGAGCCGGCTAGCAGCGGCCGGGGCAGCAGGTTCCGGCGAGGGGGCCCCTCCACCCCGCCACACGTCGCCCGCGCAGTCGCTTGGAGGAGGGCCGCTGACGGCGCCTCCTCGGGCCGGACCGCGCCTCCCCGCGCCGGCCGCGGCTCCTCCTCTTCCTACACCGGCTCCGCCATGGCCGCAGGCTGCCGTAGCCCAAGCCGGCTCCGCCATGGCCGCAGGTCATCCGAGATTTCGAGGTCGCGCCACCTGCAGCGCCGCCGGCCCGCCGCCTGGAGGAGCCAAGTGGAGGCGCCGCCGCTTGGAGGTTAGTGCTAGCCCTCTTCTTCCTCTAGGTGGAGATGTTCCCTGGTGGCCGGATTCGAGCTGCGCACTAGCCAATGGTGGCTATGGACTACCAACTCATTGGATGTGTGACTAGCGGCCTGTTCCTCCAGAAGCTGGTTTCCGTCTCCATTGCATTCTTGATTTTTCCTGTCACAAACTGGTTTATGATTTTTTCTGTACTAAAAATCGAATTATTGAAGTTATCTTCTTCATAAATTATTGAGGTTTGCAACGATGGCAAGTAAAGCCCCGAATCTCTTTCGTTTCTGTATTGCAATTGAGTGCAACTTGGTCTGATTGTGATTATGTTAGCACCTGTAATCTAGTATACAACTAAATTATGTGCAGATTAGAAAAAGCAGAAAACGATTGCACTATTTATGCTATTTTGATTTATAAATGCAATCCGTCTACAATTACTAAATGTATATGTTTCTCTAGATGTGTATTTAACTATTTATGACTAACATTGCACAATTTATGCTCTTATATGTCTGTGAGAACTCAACAAATTGCTGCCCTTTCAGGCTTGTTTTTGGAATTGCAGCTGCGGATCGTTGCATGTAACTCGATGTGTTCTTCTTGGGTCTGACCGTCATGGCTGACTCCTCCATTGCTGTTGAGCTATGGCGTTATTCTGTACATCGTCATTATTCAGTAACGATTGCCGCTGCAGTTTCTATGATCTGGAATTTTATGCCTCTGCACTGTTATTTCTATGCCTTTTTATTTTTATTTCTGATGCCTTCAATTCATTTCTCACTTATTCAAATTGATGCATACATATTCAAATTGATTTGATTATGTAGGATCTCCATTTTCTATGATTGCCCTCGCTAGTCTCTACACCAATTTGCTGTACTTACACATATCATTGTATCATTTACGGCCATCATTTCACTATTTATGCACACAGATACAATTTTTACGGATACACGTGTCGTTGATTATGCCCAGCCAGGCTAATATTTATGCTTTTGATTTGATGCAGCCACACTGCCAATTTGATTTAATTATGCACATCATTGCAATATTTATGCCAATCTCTTCATCACTGGTTATGCTTACCATTTCACTTTTTATAATTATTGTTGCACTATTTATGCCAACACGTGCAATATTCATCTCTACCATTGACTTATTTATGCATATCACAGCACTATCTATGTCTACCATTGATCATCTATAATTAATGTTGCACTATTTATGCATACCATGCCCCATTTATACATATATTGCTATAGTTGTATTTATCAATGCTTTTGGAATCTAATTGTTTGCAGGTTTGGTGGTACAGTGCTTATGTGATCGATTCAAAATTTACACATAGCAACCTCTGTTTATGCAAAATATCCTTTGAGTCAACGATCCGCTATGGCTATATATTTTTTTTCAAGATTATATGATGCTATCAGTACCGATGATTCGATAATTTCTCTATCAGTTTTCTCATTGTGGTGTGATTCTTATTGTCTGACGAGGTTGGAGTACAAAATATGATCCATGGTGGCCAGCGTGCAGCAGAGTTGCCATTATGCAGCTTGGATTCAAGCCTTCTATGCATCATTTTACTTATCAAAGACCATTTATATTTATTAGGTCTGAAATATATCATCATCTGGATAGAGAAAATGTCGTTACGTTGTGATTTTACGCATGTCTATATTAGTTGTTATACATGATCAATGTAATATCTTATGGCCAGGACATCTTCAATTTGGCCACATGAAATTCATTGGACTAAATTTTACATGTGAAATCAAGGAACTATATTTTCTATGCTGTCACCGGTGAATATTTAGGCTTTGCATCGCATGACATTTTCTTTAGAATGTACCATGTTTGCTGAGTTGAGTTTGTAGTTTAGAATGTACCACTAGGTTTCTATGCTTTTTGGCTAGATGCATAAAAGGTTCCGCACCTCCCTCTTAGTTCATATTTGCTCACTGTAATTCAGATTTTATGCCATTATAAAGTTAATTTTACGCTTCAATTATGAAAAAAATGGAGATTCTATGCAGATGCGTAATGTTTATACACCTAGAATGGAGATCCTATGCTATTATATATTTGTTTCTATGCTTCAGTTGGCACATATTCTTACAGACCATGCCAGACATTATAAACCAATAAGATCATCGTGATTTTTGAACTTAATCTGAAATTTACGATACATTCCACTGCGTTTTACTATTCTCCATTGAGTTAAGCTTTCAACCATGAGAACATGTTTCCGTGATCATAAAAACCATTTGTCAATCGGATGTTATAGCAAACAAGACACTAATAGCTACGAACGACACTAATACCTACCAGTTTAGAACCTTTTTAAATGCATGGATGAATAAATGAACGACACTGAAAACATAAATTTATGACTTTAAAAAATTTCCAAACAATATAGTCACAGTGGATGTCAAAACGTGCGTAAAAATGTGGGCATTCTAATGGTGAAAACCGTTTGTGAATTGGATGTCTGAATAAAAAATTATCGTAAAAAAACTAGTGTGATGGAATGGACTGCATGCATGCATCAGTTGGGCAGAATGTGTCAGAGTCGGTTCCTTCCGATACAACAGAAGCCGAAGTTTATACTCATTTATACACAATTTTATGCTACTTTTGCTACGGTTTTACGCTAAACGGACGCCGACCCAGCCAGCGCCCCCCCGCCATGCACGCTCGCGGACCGCACCCCTGGCTGGTCCGGCCCCCTGGCTGGGGCTTCCTGCAACTAATGGAAGCCTTGGGCTTCCTTTATACCGACCCTACAGGAAGCCCAGGGCTTCCATTAGTTGCAGGAAGCCCCGGCCTCCCCCCCCCGAGCTAGGGGACCAGACCAGGGTGGGTCGGCCCGCGAGGTGGTCGAACCGAGCTGGGAGGCATGGGTGGGGTGCCTTCTTGACGGGATTCCCGGTGGAGTCAGCTCGAGGGACCGCAAACGGTCCAGCCGGGTGCGGGCTACGAAACAACGTAAATGCTTATTCACAACTGCGTAAACAAGATCATGGATCTGCGTAAAATTCAGGTTTTTATGCCATTTGGACGATTTCGCGTAATCACGCGTGATTGGTGGGCGGTTTCCGTGAGTGCCACTTTCCCTTAGTTGTGGACATGGGGCGCGATGCAAGAGATCAGTAGGGTTTTACGTTATTTTCTACCAAAAAACTCTCGTGAAACCCTGCGGCCATGGCAACGCCGCCGGTGGCCGGGCGATCGACGCCAAACCCTGCGGCTGCCATTTATGCAACTCCTCTGGCGCGGGCATCACCGGCAAGGGAGTTGACTACGCCGCCAGCTGATCTGCGTGCTCCTGGTTGCGATGAGATCGCCTCCGAGGAAACGGGCAGGGTGGCCCAACGTGCGCCCATGGGGACCATTGGTTCGGCTGAGATGGACACGCCGCATATTCAGCAAAGCCATGTAAGTGTGCGAGACTTGATTTATGCGTAATTGAACGTTGTAGTTGCATAATTGGGTCCATGGATTTGTGTTTTCATGCAGCCCGATACTACTGATCCAAGTCTAGTTCCTGCAATGGGCATAGTATTCAGTAGTGTCGACGAGGCG
Organism: Paspalum vaginatum; assembly: GCA_030272315.1. NCBI lineage: Eukaryota > Viridiplantae > Streptophyta > Magnoliopsida > Poales > Poaceae > Paspalum > Paspalum vaginatum. The sequence goes on from CM059019.1 coordinate 42,546,682, forward strand.
CATAAATTTTATCTGAGATATGCATATGAAGTCGGTTTTCCGCTGAAAAGGTACAGGGGGAGGAAAAACTGCAAGTGGCTGAACTGTTCGATGGAGGGAAAATGTGCGCAAAGGGCGGTGGATAATCCAAAGGTGCGTAAAACATCGTCCAAGCAGACGGGGTGCAAAGCTGGGATGAAGTTGAAATTTATATTTGATGATGTCGGAGAAAATGTCGTCTCAGCGCGTATAGATCTCTTGCACCTAGAGCATAATCATGCCTTCATAACGGATAAAGCAGAGAAGGATAGGCTTTTTTGCAACAAGTCGCATGATCCAGCATACATGGAGTTCATAGGAGCAATGCAAGATAGCAAGGTGCCACAGCACTGCATTATGGACCTTGTTACGGAAATGCATGGAGGACCTGAGTTCGTACGCTCTTTTCGTCATACACAATGATTGCTAATTGATTGTTCACAGGGGTGCGGCGAGGCAAAGAGAGAAAAACACCAATGACGTGGCCAAGCTTCTAGCTTTCTTTACAGAATGTAGAAAGCAAAATCCACAATTCTTCTGTGACTTTCAGCTGGACGACGATGGGAAGATAAAAAGCATATTTTGGTCTCATGCCAGTCAGCAGGGCGAATATGCTGATTTTGGAGATGCGGTGACGTTTGATACCACACATAAGACTAATCTATATGAGAAACCTCTTGGGATGTTTGTCGGTGCGAACAACCACCTATAGTGCACTACGTTTGGGTTCGTGCTATTGCGAGATGAGACCATCGAGACATTCGAATGGGCGTTCAATGCGTTCAAGACGTGTATGGGGGGGTGACGGGCCGAGGGTGATGCTGACAGGTATAATTTATGCAGAATAGTAATAAGGAATATGTTGTTTTGCTTTCACGTTTATGTGATTTGGATTGTGTCATTAGCCATGTGGTATGCATTTATGCATATCAAGACCCAGCGATGTAGGTTGCACTAGGGAGGGTCTTCCCAAATACAATCCACCGATTTTGTCTATGGCACGTCCAGAACAGGTTTAGGTCATATTTGAATGAATTGTACTGGAGGTTTGAGAGGGAAGACTTCAAGGCAAAGTTTCAGTCTATAATTCATCATCCTTTGACGCCAATTGAGTTTGAGGCTACTTGGGATATGATGCTTGATGAATTCAGCTTGCGCGATGACAAACAGTTATATGACATCCGAAATGATTGGATACCAGCCTTTTTCAAAGATGATTTCTGTGGCGTAATGGTGTCTGCTCAACGCAGCGAGAGCATGAACAAAGTGGTGAAGACCTGTCATGTCGACGCAAACACTCCTTTGCATGAGTTTGCTAAGCAAATGATGAAGATGATTCACGAGAGGAAGATGAAAGAGGCGGCTGAAGCACTATCATGCAAGGTGTCTGGTCATTTATGTCATGATGCACTGTTACGAACCTTATGCAATGAATGTGTTGGATTTTATGTAATTTATAGTTTATAGTTATGCAGATATATATGTAAATCTGCATAATTTGCAGGGGCAAAAGGAGACTAACACTCTGTACCCATTTGAAATAAGGGTGGCGAGGGCCTACACAAGGGCTGTCATGAATAGGTTCGAGGAGTCAATGAAATACTCCACTGCATACAAAATAGTACGTGATCTTGATGGTGGTCCGGACGATTAACTGGTGCAGCATACTAGTCGGTCTAATAGAATAGTGTGGGGACAACACCAATTCAAAGTAAAGGCGGACGTGGAAGCTGGAAAGTACTTTTTGAGTGCAAGCAATGGGAGCACACAGGTATGGTGTCGTCATTTTGGATGATTTGTAGTGTCATTGATTTATATACTATGTGAATGAATTGTGGTGTTCTGGATAATTGCAGGGCTGTTATATGTGCATCTGTTAAAAGCATTTACGCACCTTCAGATTGAGAAGATACCGAAAGACTACGTGATGCAGCGATATACAACCTCGGCGAAGGTAGATGTCCTTTTTGAGAGGGAAGACAGGAAAATGCAGGGTAAGGATGGTGAAACCGCATTGGGTAGGCGGAATGTGGTAATGTTAAAACAATGAAGGTGGTCACACTTTCTGGGTTGTCGGATGCTAGAAAAAATATGGCATTGGTTGTATTGGACAAGCTGATAGAGGATATAGAACGTGTGGAGCCAGACATAAACTGCGAAGGAAATTGCATAAATACTGATGGCGGGGTAGATTGCCAGGTACCTATGAGGGGTAAACTGTTGTCATCCGGTTTTTTATTGTGTCGGAAGAAGGACATAATCTATTAACGTCTTGGCGTAAATGTAGGTGGATGATGCAACAGCGGAGGAAGAAGGAGGTCAACGCATGGCAGTGCAACCAAATAAGGAGGTGTCGGTATGTGGAGATGTATCTACAATTTGGTGGATTATCGTCATTTTTTACGATACCATGGATGAATTTGAAAATGACGTAAAATAGAATCATAATGTGTGTCATGCGTTTCGTATGATGCCAGGAAATCCAAGAGAATGTATTGGCTATGCAAGATGACACGAATGTAGGCGATGAACAAAAGGTAACATGGTGTTTTGCGTTAAATATTTGCCATGCAACTAGTTATATACCAATGTGTGATAACCTATAGTTTTTGTTTACAGAATGCCGACACAGGTGACACCATCGTAAATGGTAATAGTGGCCAGGTCACCCAACCGTATGATGCAATCGAAGCTAGGAAGGTAAGGACGATGAAAGATGATAGATTTCTGTAAATGCGTTGATGTTTTCAGTTGTTTTGACAATTGAATAATTTCGAAACGTAGAGAATAAGCTTTGCTATGGATGCGATAAGCTTGGAGAAACCCGACCGTTCGAAGCCAAAGGGCAGGACTATAAAGGAAAATGAGGCGAGGGTCCTGAAGCTAGGCGCAAAGGGAGAGAAGAAAAAGAATAGAAGGTGCAAGAAGTGTGGTATTGCGGATGGACACAACAGCCGGACGTGTCTGTCGTTGGAAGAAAATAGGGTGAGATTGGCGAATATGGTTGGTCGGAAAAGGGGGCGACCTCCTGGTTCGAGGAACAAGAGTGCTATATCAGCAGCACATTGGAATGAGATGTCGACGAGCAAGAAGCGGAGTGTGGATTTGTCCGATGATGAAGATCCTGATGATAGCGACATGGAGACGGATGGTTCCGCGCAGGAAGATGGTGAACTGCAAATTAGCACTCGGGTCCTACGGAGCAAGAAGGTTTAGTAGAAATATTGAAGTAAGTTTGGGTATCGAGTGTTACGTGGTTGTTGTTGCTACACATGGTTGGTTTGAATAAAAACAGATTGTGAAAATATTGTGATGGCGTAATCGATGTGGTGCGCAGTACCCAAAAATCCAAAGATGTAAATTTTTTTACAAGTCCATCTGGTATGAATACATGCAGCGTAAAGACATGTATGTAATTGCACAAAATGTGTAAGTGAAGTGCGTAAGGTTTAGCCACCTATAACACTTTGCATAAAAGATTGTACGGAGGATGGTTTGCATGGTGGAGTAAGGACTTATGTGAGTTTGTGTAAAGATAATCTGGCAAATGGATAAAAAGAGTGTCATAACGTCTTGTAGCGTGTCTCATCCAGGTACAGCAAGCATATAACATCATGTGTCTTGACATGGACTAAAAGAAATGGCATAAAACACATAATTCTTTCGTATCAAAGACATAGGATAACCGATAGATGTCCAACATACGTGCCTAAGCAATTGACCTAGCTAAGTAACTTATATTGTTTCTGGTAACGCAAAATGTTGCTCTTGTCCAACAATGAAAGTCCTAGCCTTGATGCTTGCTACACTCTTAGAGGCCTGAATCTCTCAATCTCTGGAGGCAGCACCGCCAATTGGTTCACGTGGTGGAACGTCAGATATTGCAGCAGGAGTGATCGAAGGTCTCTGTCGTCCTCCTACAAATACATTCATTTAGGTCAGTGTCAGGTGGGTTTGAAATATTTTCATCCATAAACACAAGGAATGTCATAAAAAACACTAGTGACATGCATAATTTTTTTAGAAAGAAGGTGTAATAAGCTATATAGGTACAAACAAATCCACTTGACTATAGGCGTGTGACTCACTGGCTAATTCCAATTGAAGAGACCGCCGCTGGTGTAATCATATAGTTGGATAAATCTTGTCACGAAGAAACCGCAATCGTTGGACCCAGCTTTCATGGTGCGACAGTGGGGGGATATATCAATTTTCCAATTGCCAAACTTGGGACTGCCACAGTTTGGTCGCGCTGCCTGTAGACCTCTGTTAAGCCTGGTCATCATGAGCTTGCTCCGTGTGAATCTCTTCCCATCGACCTCCACCAGGTTGCAGTGGTGTGCCTTCCAAGTCGTGCCGCCCATGTCTGGCCCGTAGGGGTTGGAGTCATATATGTCTATGCAGCGTCTCTCTAGGTTGACGACGTACAGAGTCCAGTGGCCTCGGTGCAGCATTGGGAGCATAATCTGCATAGAAAAGACATGGGCAAGTGCATAAACAATTGGAAGTCACATATAGTGGTGTAATATTGTGTATATTTTTGCCTAAAAATTTCGGAAAGAGTGCATAAACAATTGTACAGTTATGCATGGATATGTTTGTAGTATGGGGGAGACAGGGGGTTGGTGTACCGATTTGCGTCCGATGAGTCCAGTAGCCCATGGCATGGTTTGTTGAAGGTGCTCCTGTAACACTTTAGGGTTGAAGTGACTCTTGTCTTTGCTGTTCATTTCACACTCTTCTGTGTTTAATATAACCTGTGAAGAAACATTAGGTTAGCTCGTGTGCGATGGCAGCTGCAATGGACTATGAAAGTGAGTGTGTACCCCAACATCGACGTTAAAGATCAACCGGTTTGTGATCGGTGCAGGGAGGGTTGATACATCGTCATGGCGCATACAATCGATGAATGCTTGCATGTAGAAGTTCTCGAGAGAACCTTTCTCAGCAAATGATTCCTTAGCATCATAAGCGAATCCCCCAAAGCGGCCATATTCCATCAGCTGACTGCGGAAGATGGAAAAAACACGTAAAGGATCAATTGCAGTTGGGTGAAACAGGTACTCATTTGGCATAAAAATAGTAGTTTGAATAAAGATGTAGCTGCTGGAAAAAAAGCACTGCATGGAAAAGTATTTGCATAAAACTATTGGTTGATATGCATAACAGTTAATGACAGGGGGCATAAATGATCGGATTGAGTGAGTGCATGTCGTACAGTTCCGGGTCTCCTCCATCTTCGGTGCACAAGAAACAATGGAGGGCGCATGCAAGGTCAATAGCTGAAGGGGCTGGATGATTGCCGGTGGTTTGCTCTGGTTGGTGGATCGTAGAAGAATCCTGGTGATATTAAAAAACAAGTCAAGTGATCTTCTCAAAAGATGTCGTAAAATGAATTAGGTACATAGCATAAGACATGTAAGTAGGAAAACTAACAGGGCAAAGTGGAGTCTGGTCAAACTGTGGGCCAAGCTTGTGTCCATTGGTTCCAACCTGAGTAAACAAATGAGGTAACAGTTGAGAAGCTGTGAGAACTGAGACGTGTTAGGGACACGCTAAAATCGCACTTACAGGATTGGGTGTGACATCAAACTTGGGCGACAGAGAAGCATCGCGAGTCTGTCGCTGATTGCATGAGGCCAGGCATTAGCATAAAACTCAACATTAATGTGCATAAACAAGACTCATCGATGTGCGTGGAATGCATCAATGATGCGTGTGTCACGTGTGGGCTGTATATTGGCAAGACTTTTGGCATAAAGTAATATAGAATTGTGCGTAAAAATTTTCGGCATTGTAAATAAAAGATGTAGGTGTAAGGAAAATATGAGTGCATTGAAAACATTTGCATAAAACTCTTGGATGCTATGCATAACAAGTGCTTGCAGATAGCATAAATGATCAGATTTAGTTTACGTCATGCCTGTTCTGTAGCATGATCAACGGAGGTGTTGATGGGTGCATCCTGGTCGGGGGCAGGGGTGGTTGAGTGCTGTGGTCGGGATCGGCCTCTAACGCCCGACGGTGTTCGCGTTGTCTGTCGTAAATGCTCTGCAAACTCTCCTCCAACTGAGTGTCCATGAAGGGGTCCTCTTGTCTGTCCTCCCCGAGCTGCGTATCCATCATCGTGTCCTGCTCTGCATCATGCTCTAAACCAGCAGAGAAATAATATGATGTCAGTAACGGAACCTTTGAGAAAAAATAACAAAATAAATGAATGGGTGTATTTGAGCGCTGACGCAGTGGTGATTGTAGGACCGAGACGTGCGACTAGAGGGGGGGTGAATAGGAGCACTTGAAATCACAAAATCACAAACCCCCAAGTGAAAACCGAAACTATGCACCGTCCACTGAATAGATACGTGCCTAACAGCGCAAGGGTGCCGTCCACTGTGAGGATACGCACCAATGCAAGAAAGCTCAAGATCCGAACAAGAATGACAGCGGAGCAATGGATTTTGCAATAACCGCCACAAGACACTCACCACACCTAGGTGCGTCTCACTGACTCACAATAAGCAAAGAGAATGGTCTTAAGGAAGGAATGCGAAAATCCGTAACCAAACTGGGAAGAACACAGCAGCTCCCTGGCAGGACCGGACTGTCCGGTGGCCAACACCGGAGTGTCCGGTGGGACCGGACTATCCGGTGCCTGACGCCGGACTGTCCGGTGGCACGGCCTGGACACTACCTCTCACCGGACTGTCCGGTGGGCACTGCCGGACTATCCGGTGGAACCGGACTGTCCGGTGGCCTCTGCCGGATGGTCCGGTAGGGTCACAGAAAAGACTTTTTCAAATCTAAACTTGATCAAACCTTGTCCAAACTTCACGAAATTTAGCACAGGTTATCTGGACCCTATTTCAAAGTTATCCCCAAAAGATCAACTCAAGGTAACCGCGGAAAGGGGAAAACACAAAGGAGGCTTGCTCGTGGCAATCCAGCAGGATTGAGATGAACTAAGTTATGATCTCCACGTCCTAGCAAGTCCAGAACATCAGCAAGGAAAGAGATTCAAGCTTGCCCAACAAAAACACCCAAAAAGGCAAGGATTGAACCCAAAAACCAAAGAGAGAGGGGGAGGAGAAGAACACAAGGTTGCTGCATGAATTTGCTTCGATTAAGTGCCCAAGATGGGTCTAAAGATTCAGCATACAAGCAGAAATTCGTCCCAAGCAACCACCCTCACCTTCCCTCAAGATTAGGATGCTAAATCCTACTCTAACCTCTCTAACGATGGAGCTCAAAGCTTAAGGACGAAAATCACCAAGTGAAGGCTAATCCTAGCAGCCAAGAGTCAGTCTAATGACCTGCCTTGGACCTATTTATACCCGAGTGCTATTTAGACAGTTTTGCACTTAGGTCCCTACAGCTAGACAAACCCTAAGGACTCAAACGAAAGATTGCAAGATATTTCGGGATGGACGACCACGATGAAGTCTTGATCTTCGTAAGTTCCACACAATCCTGTGATGCTCTCCACGTGGCCAGTAGTCCAATCCGCGATCCGCCCCCAGTTTTGAAGTCAGAAACAGGGAAACTTTAGGAAGTCTCCGCCTGGGCCGGATTTGGCCCATCTTCTCTATCTTGGCGAGTCGTGGCCCAACTCACCAAGGCTTGGGTAGCTTGGGTGACGGTTTTGAGCCGAAGCCGCCAAAGCCTCCCTCGCACGCCTTCGCGCCATGCATTCGGGTTGGAGCATCGCAGTGGCGCCTGGCATCCCCTGTCCATCGTGGCAGCCTCGCAGTCCTTCGGAGGACTTACTCCTGTCGTCGTCATGCCGCTCCTCCGTATACCGAACTCCCATGGCCGACAGACACCGAGTGTGCCTCCAGTCCTTCGGAGGACTTCCCTCTACCTCCGGTCCATCGGAGGGCCTCCTGTCCATCGGAGGTCTTGTGCCCAAGTCCTTTTGGGTCCTGCTACTGTTGACAATCACTCATCACTCTAGAGACAATGGAGCCGGTCCATTGGCTCTTAGTGATGGTTCAGGGTCGGGGACGCTGCCATGATCATTGGAGGGGCCTTCATCGTCGTCTACGTTGTGGGCAGGGAGGGCCATGTCGATCATGTCAGCAAACATCTCCGCAAGGTCAATATGCTTCTGTACTGTCCGCTGATGGCTTTTTTGCATTGTTTCGCAGTATGCGTCCACTTCCGCATCATAAGCAAGGAAGAGGTCTTCAAATTGAGAGCGAACACGCCTGGGAAGAGAGCGAACCTTATCCCTGAGAGGATCCCTGATCCGTGGCACGTGCAGAGAGAAAGTGTCCTGGCTCTGGTAGCCATAGGAGCCAACGTAGCATGTCTCGGTCCTGCTTCGGAACTGTTTAAATATCAAGAGAGAAGTGAGCGTAAACTGTGACGGATAGAATAAGCTAATGAGCATAAATGAACATTGATCTTACGTCGCAGTAACTAAAAGGTTCATCGCTTTGACCGGGCACCTACGGTCGGCTCTCGCCAATTCCTTCATTGTATTGTTATCAAAGAATTTTATCCGAGGCGTGCTATATCTGCTGATAGGGGCTGCTGGGTGGTGAAGGTGGTCCAGGTAGTAAATCTGCACACAATATAAATGCATAAATGTTGTACATTGGTTGCATAATATAGCATGAGCTTCGGCATAAAATAGTAAATTGAGATGATGAAACACAACATGTGTTAGCGTAAAACACCAGAGAGGATTGGTGGCTTACCAGAATCACAAGTGAGCAGCCGAATATCGTTGTGGACTGATTAGTGAGGTCTCTTTCGTGCCATGCCTTGGCGGCACGGCATAAGTCATTGAACACAAGCTGGCAGAAATCAATGTCCGGGTAATTGTTAGTTTGTTCAGTCAACAACACCTCACTATTGCTGATGTTCCAGCTGGAAGTAGGGAAGAGCAAACGGTTGAACGGAATCAAGAAAAAACATCTGATAGAGAGGGGATCGTCGTTCCCGGCACGTAGTTGGTCCTGCAACAATTGTATGGAGATTGGCCCCTTACGACCAATGCCAAGCTCAGCCTTGAGCCTGTCACCAGCGTCTACCTCGCCATGGTAATTTGAGAATGGCTTCCCTCCACAAGCACTAGGAAGCCCAAGGATGAGGCGGACGGTATCCTTTGTGATCCTGAGCTCCTTGCCGGGGCCAGAGTGGAGCGTCATGTCGGTAGGGTCCAGCTTGTCCATGAGCCAACGAAGGAGAGAATGGCTCCCCAATCCATCAGCAATCATCTCGAGGACTTGGTCGAACCCTCACGCGCCCACGGCTACATGCTGCCTTCCGCTCATCAGGCGCATGGTTTCGATGACATCCAAGGGGATGCATCGGACATTAAGCTTCTGGACAATCTGGGCCAACAACAAAATGAAAGGAGATATCAGTAAAATATTTATAATTGCGAGCAAAACTTGTGATAAAATCAACGTTCGCTGCACTTCACATACTGGTGTAAAAATTTGCTTTGTATTGCATAAACATTTGTTTTAACATGCATGAAATTGCTAATGAGGGAAGAATAAAAGTGTAAAAAAATACCTGTTCTACGGAGTCCTTCAGCTTCACCTTCCTGGTGGTTACTTTTTGGGAAACTTTGGCAGGGGACGGCCGGGGCTTCTTGGCTGGGGGCATGAAATCTCCTTCGTCGTCGCCAGTGTCCTCATTCCCCGCAGTCCGAACATCCTTTTTCATGCTGGCCTAGCAAAAATGCAGGTGGTGGATACAAGAGTTACCTCCAGTGCATAAAGCATTAAAATGGCAAAAATGGTACTGCGGTAAATTGATATACTGATAATATCATAAAAACATACGTCCAATCTGCATAGACATCAACATAAGTAGGCATAAAAACTGATAATAGTACACTGATCCATTGATGCTGACATAAAAACTTATTTGTGTATGCATAAATCAAATAACCTGATGATTTCACATAAAAACTTATTTGTGTATGCATAAATCAAATAACCTGATGATTTCAGGCATGTTATGGTTCCGACAGTATGCATAAATATCTATGCAATTGTGAATAAAACTTTAACCAATATGTAATAAAAATCGTATAATCTGCCAAAAATAAACTAATAGTGATCCCTTTATCACCGCCGGCGATGGTTTTGGATAGAATACATAATCATCTATAAAATGGTGCATAAAACTCTTAACAATATGTAATATAAATCATAGAATCTGTCAAAATCAACTAATGGTCATCCCTTTTATCACTGCCAGCATCATCCACGCGTTACCTTTAGAGCTGAGATGCATAAATAGCTACGTGGAAGTGGATAAAACCCTTTCTGCAATTGTTATTGTTGTGAATGTTGTCCAAAATCAATAAATACCATATGCAGCAAATGTCGATTCATAACAGAAAGAGGTCAAACCAATAAATGCAACTACTGAGGGTAGATCACGAGAGATTAAACTATCAAATCATCGAAGGGTAGATTGATAAATAAATACAAGTTCCGTTCAAAGATTGATCTTACTTTTTTGGGTGGTGCTGCTTTGTCGCCAGAGAAATGCGGAGAGGGTTGGGAGAGGAGGCGAAGGGGGTCGACGGCGGCGGCAGCGGCGGCGTAGGGAGGAGCAAATGGCGACGGCGATGGATGCGGCGAGTGGGAGCGGGGGAGTGGAGAGAGAGACGACGGCTTATGCGAATGGATATGGAATGGAAGATTTGGTGGGGGTCGGTTGCTCTATCCGGCGGGGATGTCCGAGAATCTCGGACCAGGTGGGATACGAAAAGGCGCCGGGTCGCGGGGTGGGGACCGGGTGTTGTCTGGTCAATGGATTGGTCCCCCGAACAGGTGTAGTCCGGTCTGTTGGCTGGAGCTTTCTATAACTAAAGGGAACCCAGGGCTCCAAATATACATAATATATATAATATATAGTACCGCTATTTAGCTCCCAATGTGCTAAATAGTTATTTAACGCACCACACCACCCACGATCGTAAAAGAACTCGATTCCAAGCCCTCAACCGTAAATAACCTTCCCGCAGTAATAAAATCCTCTTGCAGCGATAAATCACCCTGGAGTCGTGAAGTCTTGGGTCCAAACCATAAATTCTAATGCAACCCAATCCTCATTTTTCGTCATTTTCTCTCTCTCCCTCGTTCAGATCCCAGCCCAGGCGGCGGCGGCGGCCACCTTCTCTCCGGCACCAGGCGGTGGCCTCCTCCTGGCACCGCGGCGGCGGCGGCCTCCTCCTCGGCATCAGGCGGCGGCGGCGGCGTCCTCCTCCCCGCACCAGACGGCAGCGCCCCTTCTCACGGCACCCATGAGGCCGCCCTCATCTCACCCCCGCGGATCGAGCGGCAGCGCTCTGCACGGCCAGGAGGTGGCGTTCCTCTCTCCTGTGGTGGAGCACTTGCATGGTTGTGGTGCACCACGATTGCATACCGTTGATCTGTGTGGCATTGTGAGAGAGCGGCGCCCCTCGCCGGCGGCTACACCTTTCCCGCTGCGATGGTCTCCAAAGATGCACCAGCGACGGAGCACACCAACAGTTGCGTTGTGGCTTCTCGCAGATCCGTGTGGCGTGGTGGGCCAATCGATCCTCTGTCCACGGCTTGCATTGGATCCGCGGCGATTCAAAGATGCTGGTTGTGATGGCTTCCTCCCCCGGTGGAATCATCTCTCATTTTCTCTAAATTATTTCCGTTTCTCTCTCATCCCATTCATATCGCGCCGCCATGGATTCCTCTCCAAATCGCCATGGGTTCGTGTGGATTGTAGGCCGCAGCGGTCGTGTCGCCGAGTTGTGCGACACCTCAGACAACTTGATCTGCTCAACCAGGTGAGTATCGCTTCCTCTTGCTTGATTGTTTTTGTCCATCCACATTTTGATAGAGAAATTCTACGATGCACCGATACTGCACCGAACCACAAGGTATCTCGATACGTATCCGATACTTATCCGATACTTCGATACATCATCGATGCTCCTCCGATACATATCGGTAAAGTATCAAAAACTAAGGGTAGAAAAATAAATAAAATTAATCCCTGATACTTATTCGATACACTTCGATACTTTATGGCCCACTCATTTTGCAGCCCGTAGACTCAACAGCCCAGTTCTGCAGCCCGTTTGTGTTGTTGGACACCCATTATGCAGTTATATAGGGAGGGCTGCCGGTGTTTAACCCTAACCGGTTCATATCCCGTAGAAAGGAACTGAACAGTCGGGGTCTCGGAGAGACAGAGAGTCGCGGTGACACCGGCCGGGAGTTCCATCCTACGATCGCTGCATCATTTGTTCAAGGAATCAAAGGTACGTCAACTCAAAATCTCATCTCCTACTCTCCTAGTCCTAGGCATGCATCCTTTCGTGACTCCATCTTTAGATCAGAAATCTTTTTTATTTTTTCAATCTGCTCTAGGTCAGTTTGCCTTTTAGAGATGGCAAGTGCTGGTGGAAGTTCTCATGGCAACGTTGGTTCTGCTCCTGGGGATGCGATTGGTGAGAATGATCCTACTGATCCTAGGTATCCACTTTGGAAGCATGTTAAAATAATTCAGAGCAATGGTCCTAATGGAGGAAATACAAAATCAGAGTGCTTGTTTTGTGAGAAAATAATAAGTGGTAGCTATACTAGAGTGAGGGCACATTTGCTGAAGATACCAAGGCAATGTGTTAGTATTTGCAGAAAAGTGGCAGTACCTATACTTGAGCAACTTCACAGAGAGGTAGCTGAAGCAGAAGCACTTGTTAATGGTCGTCAACCCAACAATATTCCATTGCCAACGCAAACAAGGAGTGCAGGAACCACTAGCAATAAGGGAAAGAGAAGGAAGCAGACATGGATTGAAGAAAGTTTTCATACTGAACATCGTCAGCAAGCGGATGCTCTCATTGCAAGAATGTTCTATTCAGGCGGTATGCATCCTAGATTTCTACTATTGTATATTTGTATTCTTAAATTGTCAACATGATTCCAAACAGGGCATTTGTTGATTGCAATTTTTTTTATTTTATAGGTGTTCCATTCAATTTGGCAAGAAATCCAAATTACATAGCTGCTTTCAAATTTCTTGCAAACACAGATTTGGGCGGGTATGTTCCTCCTGGATATAACAAGCTGAGGACGACCCTTCTCCAGAATGAGAAAATTAATGTTGAGAAGCTGCTGCAACCATTCAAGAGTACATGGTCTACAAAAGGGGTGACTATTACATCTGATGGCTGGACTGATGCTCAACGACGCCCACTCATCAACTTTATAGCAATAACTGAGGGTGGCCCTATGTTCTTAAGAGCTATTAACTCTGAAGGAGAGGTCAAGAGGAAGGAATACATCGCTGAAAAATTGATCGCCGTGATTGAAGAAAGTAGGAGCAAAAAACGTGGTCCAAGTGGTGACAGATAATGCTGCAAATTGCAAGGGTGCTGGGATGATTGTTGAACAGGAGTACAACCACATCTTTTGGACCCCATGTGTTGTACACACTTTGAATTTGGCACTGAAGAACATTTGTGCTGCAAAAAACAATGATGGTGAAAATGATGAGCTCATGTGGATCAAGGAAACTGTGGATGATGCCTTCATGATCAAGAACTTTATAATGAATCACAGCATGCGGCTATCAATGTTCAATGAGTATAGTGACCTTAAGTTTCTTGCTATTGCTGATACAAGGTTTGCATCACATATCGTCATGTTCTCAGAAATTGATTGTTTTCTCCCGATTCAATATGCGGCCACGGTTTGCAGAGCGCAGTCACTAGTTTGATCTTGATCTGATCTGGGTGTCTAGGACACAACTCCCAAATCATTTCCAGTCTGATATGTTTTAAGGCTCACAGGATGTGGCTAATCCCCATCGTTGTCGTCCATGATAAGATCGATCTTGCTGGTGTAGTTAAATATTCGATTTTTTTTGTAAATTTTTTGTTCATATCTGATTTTTTATGCTACCAGTGGCATGCGGATGGCGGCGGCGTCCCTCCCCAGTGACCTGCAGTTGGCGGCGGCGGCGGCACTCTACAACAACCGGCGGCCGCGCACATCCTCTGTTCTCTTGATTGTTTGTTTGAATTTGTTTGATTGTAACAGAGAATTGAGTTTGTTCATATCTGATTTTTTATGCTTCGTTTCTTGTAATTGAAATGATTTTTTTGGAAGATTTTGAATTTATCATGCTACATGCACGCCGCAAGACTATTTTGATTCACGAAAAATCTCTTTTAGCTATGGGATCCGTACACATCGTAACCGTAAAATTGGTATGAAAATTTACGATCAATCGTAGTCGTAGAATGATGGGCTAGATTCACAGCAAGTTTTACGGTTGCTTATGGAAGGAGAATTTTACAGTTATAGAAGAGTTTTACTATTACGACTACGCATGCATGTTACGCGGCGGGATGGAGATTGCTAGGTTTTTGTTGATTTTTACAGGTTACGACTGGAGTTTTATGGTTGCGGGTGAGAAACAGTCCGAGGCTGTTTGCGGGAGAAAATTTTACGATTGTGGATAGAGATTGAGTTATTTCACCAGCATTTTACGATTGCAGGATGAATTTTACTATTGCGGGTGAGGTTTTTACGGTTGCGGTTGCGGAGGTTGGATGGGCTGGCCACGTTAAATAGCTATATATATATGGCGCATATGCACATCTCCAATGGTGGATGCGCACACATGCTTTTTTCTTCCTTCGACGCGGAGGTAGTCACAACCGCTGCCCACTCACCCGGCCGTCAACGCCATCACCCCCACCACCTACCTCGCCCAACCAGCGGCGCCATCGCCACTGGTCTCAACCGCCCAACCGACCTGCCACCTCCGCCCGGCCGCCCCGGCCTTTCTCTCTAAGCCCGGAGGTGAAGAAGACCCAGTCGGCGAACCCCCAACCCCGAACCCTAACCTCGAACTCGAAGAGAAGACGGCGGCACCGGCGAGGTCTTCTCCTTCTTCCCAGGCGAGCTGACAGCGGCGGAGGAGGCGCGGAGAAGAAATTGCAAGTGCTACTGTGTAGTTACGACCGCCGCGGTGTGCCGAGTCACAACTGCGACTTCTGTGGTGCGTGGCAGACGAAAGTCGCAACTGCTACTGTGCAGTTACGACCGCTGCGGTGCGCGAGTCGCAACTGCTACAGTACAGTTGCGATAGCTCCAGCACGCTGCGTCGTAACTGCTGCAGTGCGGCGTCACAACTGCTACAGCAAGTTGCGACATCAACAACGCGACAAGCGCGCGAAGCAGTTGTGACAGGTATAACAACAACCCCACAGAGGTTGCAACAGGTGTGTGTGCGCACCATCCATGGCCTATATATATGTGTGTACCGGATCGCCAAGATTCATGAAGTAATTAACTTTTTGAACATAAAACATGGGTTAGAAATGATGTGGTGTTTGGAGGAGTTACCACCTACAGCATTTATACGCTTGAATCAGACAAGTGATTTTTCATAGAGGAAAGAAAATACATTCATGCAAAGTGCTAACATCAAAAGGATCACTAAAGGATGAAAATATTTAACACGAATACGCTACTTACATAATATCATACTATTGAGCAGTTACTCGATTATAAACAAGCATCAGTAGAATTGCTATTGCGTAAAGTAGCTTTCATCCCTTCATAAATTGTTGCCATTATAATGCTGTTTTTTTATGTGGCATACAGGAACCACATGACAACACTAACATTTCACCACCTCCCTCGTGGAGGCAGGATAGCAGTTTGAGAGGAGTGGAGATGTGGAGAAGAGAGGGATGAGAGAGAGTAAGATGTATGTAGGAGGCACATACATGTGTCATCGAGAAAAAGGGAAAAAAGACAGGGGTTCTATTGGGTGGGCTTCACATGCCAAAGCAACATAAACCTCTTTGGAAACCATTTTGAACTGTAGAAAGGGATATTTATCCGGTTTTGAAGGTTTGAGAATGTATGATGACTGTTTTTTTAGTTTGAGGGGGGTTTCTCAAACTCCGTGACAAGTTCAATGTTTGCAAAGTAGACTTAATTTCATTTTAACCTAAAGTAAACTTCAAATCAAAATTAAACGATATTTGCCTACCGATATGTGGCTACAGTGCAAATGATTCGTTAATGGAGTGTGTAAAGCACAGGGGCATAAGTGCTCCCTCCCGTCCTCTAATACAGCGTGGGATTGGATAAGAAAAAAAAAACACATGATGTGCGCCCATAGCCATGCCGGCACTGCTACGTCAACAAAACTACTCATGGAAATCACCTAGAAAGTGTTTTACCTGATTTTCCAAAGTTTAAGCGTTAGAAAACCACTTTTCCACTTTGGGGTCTTATTATCTTACCCTTTGAACACCAGATATAATTAATATTTATTATTGAGACATTCTACAGTGGTTGAAAAAAACCCACTGGTACCGGATGGTACCACTCAATTTTTAATTTTTATAGCTGAATTATTGAACAACTAAAATACACGAGAAAATGGTATTGGTACCGGTCACTACTGAAAAATGGGCAATCCGTCCCGGTGCGAAATAGAACCGGGACTAATAAAAGAATAAATCCCGGTTCAAAATGTGGTACCCTAGAGAGGCTTTAGTCCCAGTTGATGTTACGAACTGGGACTAAAAACGACCCTTTAGTCCCGGTTGGTGTCGCCTTTACTTCCAGTTCATAACACCAACCGAGACTAAAGCCTCACCAACTGGGACTAAAGCCTTCTAGGCATTTACAGTAAAAGAAAAGCATTCTCTGTATAGTCAGATGTGGCGGTGAGTTGCAGTGGTTAGATAGATCTTGTGTGACATATTTTTTTTAGCTTTTTTACAAATCATCAGTGCCGCTTCCATAGTCCCGGTTGGGAATACGGGACTAAATGGGGTTTCAAACCGAGGACTAATGGGCCGTTCTCCAGTAGTGGGTTCCACCATTTCTAATACCGGACCTACCTATTTGGCACCGCTGGTACCGGTACCGTAGGTACCGACTATTTTTAAACCATTAGATTCTACTTGACGAACGGCTCTTATTTTTTCCAACCACCGTAAAAATTGTATTATTTTAGACACGTGTGCAGCTAATAAGATAATTATGTGGAACACAATGACTGGGGCCCACATGTCAAATATGAGATGTTAGACAGTCGAATCACTCCGATTTTTTATATTAGGTAATGATTAGTATTTATTTTTTCCTATATACTTCTCCATCTCTCTTGCAATGATGGATAAGAAAAATATATACCCAGCAGAAAAATATCGCACATTATATTTGCAGTTACAAAAAATATAGCACATTAAAGTTGCGTGCTATGAATGTTCATAAAAACTAAACCTTATGTTTAGTTATACGCCATGCATAATTAGCAATTTATAATACCAATTCTTAGAAAAAGCAACAAAGAATTAATGAATGGGTTGCGTATATGGAAGGTTGGATATATCAATATCACACCCGGGTGAAAAACATACGTACTTACCTACGATTGGTTTTTATGCCTTGATCACTTGTCCCTCTTGAGTCGGATTTCACTTGCCCTGAGCATCAATGACTCAATGTATTATTGACGTACTCCTACATCCATGCACTCACGTCGACACGATCCACAAATTGATTCCAAATATGCATGCGCATCCAGTGAATTTTACTATTACTAACTATAGGTTATAAAAAAACAAGAATTACAAATGCGCTAGAAAAAACTAGAAATTCCCCAAAAAATAGCAAGATCTAGAGTTGATCTTTAATAATAATAGTCATTGGATCTATTATATTTTCTAAATAATTACCCGTCATACCATTATAAAAGAACATTAAACTAACACCACTAAATTTACATATAAATTACCCACCAAGCCATTATGAAAGAACATTAAAATAATCCCTAAATTTGCATATAAATTATCCACTCTGCCATTATATAAGATCAATTAAAGCAACCTCTAAATTTGTATATAAATTACCCATCATGCCATTATAAAAAGATTAATTAAAGTACCCCTACCCACCATAGGGAAAGATAAATTAATATAACCCACAATTTTGCACATAATTTATTTGCAATGCCACTATTGTGACATTATGAAATATAATTCAAAGTAGTCCTTAAATTTACATATAAATTGCCACTACGCCATTATAAAATGTAAATGTTAACTACCTAGTACCTAGAGAGTGTCTTGTAGGTCGAGAATAAAAAAATATTTTTATATACAGATGAAAGATGTTAAATAATAAATTTTTAATTAATTGTAGGTATTGCCCGGAGTTGTCATGCTAGTCAAACTAAAAATAATTAATTAAGCCACGGCTCCACGAGCTGGATCACCTGGAGGGAAGCTCTCCACTGGGCAGACTGATATGAGACGAAAGAGATGCTTGGATCACTTGATTGGTCAAGCCCACGCCAGCTAGCTCTGCAGCTGGCACCAAGGGAATGTATTGTACTCCGAAACCATATGGCTCGTACAGCAAATCTGTGACATCACGCGAGCTACGCTGTACGTTGTCCTGCTCTGATGCTGTGAGTTGTGGAAACGAAGCAACAGCTATGCATCCACGAATAAACTTTTGACCGGAGAAAGAACTCGGTAGAATTAGTTCAGTGACTTGTTCTAACTCTATCGTTATCATGAAGACCCACTACTGCCCGACAGCACTGGTCACCACATGCATGCCATATGCTGTCACCCAGTGAGGTCACTTCCAAGCACATTGCAAGCATCTGTTTCCCGATGCCACGCATTCCAATTGCCATGCATGCATAGGATTATTTTGAAGTTGCTGTATTGTTTCATTCTCAATTAGCTTGCTTGCTTCTTGAAAATGACTAGTAGTAGAGATAATTGGGTGGATATACATAGATCGAATGACATATTGCCCGAAATGTTCTATCTACATATATATATAGGAAAATGGAGGTGCACGAGAGGATTGCTTAGAGAGGGCGAGGGAAAAAGACACAACACTATAAGACAATGGTTCGTTCCCTACCTTGAGCAGCATTTATATATACGTTGAACATAGGCACCTCTAAGGTATACAAGGCATGGACCTATAATATGGTTGGCCATGATAATGGGCCTTGCGTCCTCCATCACCCATGAACTCCGACCCCAAAGCCAGGTGGGCTTTCACCTGATGAAGAGGGAAGAAGATAGTGGACGGGCTTCGCTGACGTCTTCACTTAGTAGAGAAGTTGTGTAAAGTTTTGTTTTGTAGAGTAGTTGATTCTTGTAATTTGTGTTTATGGTAGATGAGTTGTGTGAATTGTTTAATCATGTGCTAGATTGTAAGCTAACAACAACCCCACGGTAAGCTTTCTAACAAAGCCAAGCAATTAAGTTTCTCTAAGAAAAATAGAGTAGCGTGCACGGATTTATCAAGTATTTATAGGAATGTGAGATTCCACCGTGTGATACGGACGTGGAGTAAGTAGTAAAGTAGGTCTAGCTGCTCTCTGCTGCATGAACACATATAGATATTGTTAATAGTTCTAGTTACGAAAAAGGAGTAAATTTACTGAAATTTTCAAATTTCTTTTCACAAATGAATTCAAATAGGATGATAATGTGTCCATTCTAAAATAAACATATTTATTTCTTGTTATGTATCTTTACAATGCAAGCTAAAAACTAAAAACAGTTAATTGCTTTGTCGTGACAATGTAACATCTCACTAATATATTTTTTGCCCAGTGGAATGTTCCCCGAACCTTCCCAATGGATTGTTTTCCAAGAATTAGGATGATCGATGTTGCTTCAAAAAAAATTAGGATGATCGATCAGATTGGAGGCTCTCTGCTTTTCCCGCACTAGCACTTATACTAGAGCTAGCAGCCTAATGACATCGATCATGTGGCCGTGACTCCTCTGCATGAGCACCTAGCGATGGAATGACAACGACGACAGGGGCGACCTCTAATCTGCTGCAAGTTCCGTTTGGATCTGCGAACCGATTCCCGTCACGCGCTCACCGATGCTCCTACCATGTGATTGCCGGGAACAGGCGATGATCAACTTAAAACCAAGAGAGACCAACACACCTAGTGAGGTGAGTGAGGAACTTGCTCACATGAACTACGGCGGCGGCGGCCTGCATGGTCGAGTGGCTTCTGCTCCATCTCCAACGCGCACTTCTTGATGCACGCCGTGCAGGCTCGCCGTGGACGGTTTTGGGATCCGGCCGAGAAAGCACGTGGCGCGTTGGTGCCTAGGCGGTCAGCGGTTGTTCCTGATGTCTCATTTCTAGGACTAGTAGTGTATAGCTACCATGTGACATGCATGCATGGTATATATATTGAGTCTTGCTTTTCATGACGAATAATCTCGATCTCTCCTCTTCTCCTCCGATGATCCCTCATCAGCTCCCTCCCCTCAGGTGTTAGTTGTTGAATTGACACATCAGGGGGCGGAGCAACCTTATATTGAGAGAGTACTATTGGATACTAGGTTACCCAAAGATGGTATTAGTTGTATTGCAACAATTAACCACATGTGTTTTTGCCTCTTGCTACCTAGATTTAAGTTATTCCATGCCCTACCTAGAGAAGTACAACTACTAGTACTCCCTTCATTCTTTTTTATTTTATGCGTTAACTTTTTTCAAAACTTTAATTATTTGTCTTATTAAAAAAAGTTATGCAAACATAAAAAACACAAGTCATACTCAAACTACCTCTAATGATAAAATAAGTAACAACAAAATAAATGATAAGCAATGAATTTTTTTGAATTACTAGCTTAGAATTAACAACAAAAGACTAAGATTAAGATTAAGATGTACTAACAACCACAAAAGAGTCTCCAATTAGTAATAGTAGGATTAAGATGGTCTTGTTATTGTAAGAACAACAACGTGTCCTGTTTCATTCCCTCCTAGGTAGATTTGAATTACTGCTTAGAATTAATAGTCGAAGAGCAGGTGAATGCATCTCAGCCATCATGGAATAGGTCGGTCAGCCTGTTTCTTCCTCTGATATCAGTGAATGGAAAATTCACGTGTGATGTGTCCAAGAGTTGACTGAACCTACGAACTGCTGAAACGATCTCTGTTTCATGGAAAGCATCGTTCAGGCAAGGAATATGGAATCTGGCTGTCCATACAAGATAAAAACAATGCATTATTCTACTATTATGATTCAGAAATGATAGCTGAAGTCGACTGAGAGTCGTCAGCTTGTGGTTTGACCACAACTCTATACGGAGTGGTGTTCTTTCTGCCATTGTTTACTGCAGTGTGTACAAAATCGCAGAAATGTTTCATATTCAAACCCCTTGTTAAGAGTATGTGTATATATATATATATATATATATATATATATATATATATATGCATTAGATGTGTGTGCGAAGAACAACAGCAGAAATGTCTTCATTGTACGTCAGTGTTACTGGCTAGTCATGATGATGCTAATCAGGGGCGGAGGGCCCAGTGTGGCGAGGTATGAATACACATCATTTTTGGCCCACGAAGAAACACTCTCCCAGCTCTAACCCTAGCAACCGAGACGCCGCATCCCACGCGGCCACGCCCCACAGCCGCTCGCGGGCCGCAGCCGAGCTGCCCAGGCACCACGCCGTCGCCCTCCGTCCCTGCCTCGCCGCCTTAACGCAGGCCGCCGGCCGCCTCCCCGCTTAGCAACGCCCGCGCGCCGCCGGCCTCCGGCCCCGCGCGCCGCCAGCCTCCGTCCTCCGGCCCCGCGCGCCACGGGCCTCCGTCCCGCGCGCCGCCGGCCTCCGTCCGCGTGCGCCGCAGCCCCGCTCGAGAGTCCCGGCTGCGCGTCCAGCGCCCCCCGCGCGCCGCCGGCCTCTGTCCTCCGGCCCCGCGAGCCGCCGGCCTCCATCCCGCGCGCCGCTGGCCTCCGTCCTCCGGGGTCCCGCCCCGCGCGCCGCCGGCCTCCGTCCGCGCACGCCGCAGCCCCGCTCTCAAGTCCCGGCCCCGCGTCCAACGCCCCCCGCGCGCCGCCGGCCTCCGTCCCGCGCGCCGCCGGCCTCCGTCCGCCCGCGCCGCAGCCCCGCTCACGAGTCCCCGCGCGCACGTCGCAGCCTCCGCCAGCGAGCCCCCGCGCACCGCAGCCCCACTCTGGTAAGGCCCTGGCTTGCTGGCTCCCTCGGTACTCCCTCCTCGTCCCTTTCTCTCCCTCACTTTCAGACTCCAGCTCTCACATAGCAGGGATCGCACACTGCAGGAGAAGCCAGCCACCGGACCAAGCTCCATGGAGCAACAACCAAGCTCAAGCAGAAAGGGGAAAAGGAAGGCACAAGAAAGAGGTGAGAGTGTTTTTTGAGCGTTTTATAGGAATATGATCGGGAACGTAGCTAATTTACTTTTTAATGTGAATTTGATTATTTATTTCAGATTTGAAGAGCTATTTTAATCCATCCGGTAGTACAAATCCAAGCACTCATGGAAGTGGAGTCGGTAATGCCACAATAGAGGAGGAAGAGGTGGTGGAAACTCATTTGGAAAACACCAATACCATAGGCCAAGAGGATATTGTACCAATGCCGGTTGAGGAGGCTCATGGTCAAGATGTAGGTAGCAATGAAAATGATCAAGGTACAATAACTGAGTTCAATCCAGATCATATCATTTCTGATCCGGGTCTTCGGATTCCAATTGATCAATTTGGTCCTAATATTAGAAGTGAAATTAGGAGGGCTTTCATGGAACGAGGTCCAACTCAACCTAGTAGTCATGTTTTTCCTAAAGGAGATGATAAAAGGTGCTTTCAAAGAGAATGGTTTAAGAAATATGATTGGCTAGAATACAGCTTGGTGAATGATAAGGCTTATTGCTTCTGTTGTTATCTTTTTAGAGTTGGTGTAGATGATGATAAATTTGGTTATGAGGCCTTTACAAAGTTTGGCTTTAAGCAATGGAAGAATGCCTACTTAGCACTCCCTAAACATGTTGGTGGCCCTAATAGTGCTCATAATAGAGCAAGAGCCACATTTGATGATTTTGATAATCAAAGGGCAAGTGTAAAGCAAAAAGTTGTAGTTCATACCAAAGATGCAAAAAAGAAGTATGAAACTCGTCTAGATACATCTTTGGCTATTGTAAGTTATATTGCCTTGCAAGGTGAACCGTTCCGTGGACATGATGAATCAGAAACTTCATCAAACAAAGACAACTTTCTAGAATTTCTTGATTGGTATAAACTAAGAAATGAGGAAGTGAGGCAGGCATTTGAAGCAGGTTGTCCTAAAAATGCTAAAATGACTTCTGGAACAATTCAGAAAGAACTTGCCGAGTGTTGTGCTCAAGCAGTTACCAAAGTCATAAAAGAAGAGATGAGTGGTTGTTTATTCTCTATTCTTGTTGATGAATCTCGTGATATATCAGTCAAAGAGCAAATGGCCATAATAGTCAGGTATACATCCACTTTTATGAATCTTGTTTATTCTCTATTCTCTATTCTCTATTCTTGTTGATGAATCTTGTTATAATATTTCTAAATATTGTGAGTTTGCTCATATAGGTATGTGAATAAAAAAGGGCAAGTTGTTGAAAGATTTTTGGGTATCAAGCATGTCAAGCTAACTACATCAGAAGCATTAATGAGAGCAATGGTGGAGGTTCTTAGTGCCCATGGTTTAACTATTTCAAAAATACGAGACCAAGGGTACGATGCAGCTTCTAATATGAGAGGTGAATTCAATGGTGTTCAAAAGCTAATTCGTGATGAGAACCCATATGCTTTCTATATCCATTGTTTTGCTCACCAATTGCAGTTGGTAGTTGTTTCGGTTTCAAAATGTTGTTCATCTATGGAGGATTTCTTTGATTATGTGAACATGATTGTGAGCAGCACTAATGCATCTTGTAGGAGGAAGGATTTATTGATTGATAATCATCATTCAATTGTTTTGAATAAGTTGGAGAGTGGAGAAATTTCATTAGGTAGAGGACAACATCAAGAAACATCATTGGCTAGGCCTGGAGATACAAGATGGGGATCTCACTACAAGACATTGCTTCGTATTGAAACAATGTGGGACTCAATTATAGAAGTTCTGTCAGTGGTACATGATGAGCAGCATAATCCATCAAGGGCAGGGGGTTGGTGCATACTATGGAGTCTTTCAGCTTTGTGTTTATCATGAAGATGATGTTGAAGATCCTTCGCATAACAAATGAGTTGTCTTGTCTGTTACAGAAGAAGGATCAAAATGTTGTTGAGGCTATGTCTTTGGTTATAGATGTGAAAACGCGTTTTGTAAATTTGAGAAGCGAAGGTTATGAGCCATTACTTGAAGAAGCCCAAGCATTTTGCCAAGACAATGATATCCCAATACCAAATATGAAAGACAGTGTACCAAGATTTGGTAGATCAATGAAAGGAGGGAGAAACAACATCACTCAAGATCATTACTTCCGTGTTGATACCTTCTATGCTACTATAGATGCTATCACAACAGAGTTTGATCATCGATTCAATGAGGTATCCTCGGAATTACTTACTTGCTTTGCTTGCCTTGATCCTAGATACTCATTCTCTAAGTTTGATGTGAATAAACTTGCTCGTCTCACGGAAATATATTTGGATGATTTTGATTTGGATGACCGGAAAAGAATAAGAGACCAGTCAGGAACCTTCATTATTCATGTTAGAAGACTTGAGGATTTCAGAATTTGTCATGACCTTGCAAGCCTAGTAATGAAAATGGTTGAAATTAATAGGCATACAATGTTTCCCTTGGTTTATCGCCTAATTGAGTTGGCATTGCTACTACCGGTAGCAACTGCATCAGTTGAAAGAGCCTTTTCAGCCATGAAGATTATTAAAACTGAGTTGCGGAACAAGATGTCTGATGGTTGGCTGAATGACTTGATGGTGGTGTATATTGAGCGGGAGATATTTAAAGGAATTGATCTTGAATCTATCAAAAAGGCTTTTCAGAAGAAAAAAGATAGAAATATGCACTTACTAAAGTCTCCTAGACGGAACTAATAAATTACCGGTATAACTCTATGCTCTAATTGTATGTCTTGTATTACATTTAACATTTTATCTCTAAGTTTTCACTACTAATTTATGCTTTCTTTTTTGTTTGACAGCTTATTTTGATCCAATTGGTGATTTGATGTGTATTCTGCATGTTTTTCTTCATTTGAGGTATTTCTGAATGATATTCTTGTTGTGAACTTTTGTGTCCGTATAATGTATGAATATAGTCTATTAGTCTAGTAGTAATCCACCGCCACACCTAAATTTCTAGACGTCCTCCGCCACTGATGCTAATTAATAGACGCATCTTGTCTGTTCTCTCAAAAATCACAACTCATTAGAACCAACGTCCCCCAGTTTGTGTCAATATATATAGGTAGGGAGTATGCAGTGTACCCATAAACACTTGCAACTGCAATGCAAACAGAGACAGCGCATATATTTTCTTGTCACTGAGATATGGACAGTGCATATACTTTTTGTTTAGGATTGGGAGGTATCGAGAAACCAATATAGCGAGCGACGTATCAACCATGATGGCGTCGTGGTGATCAACAATGTTGTCGTCGGTGGGCGATGAGCACTGAAAGGAAGCGGCCGCGGCGTGGCTGAGCAAGAGGCACGGACAGCAGGGATAGATGGGGTGAAAGGTTTGGCTGCTGGGCCTGCTCAGGTTCCAAAAGCGGCCGGTGGAAAAATCTAATCGAAAAAAAAGGAGGAAAGGGCCGTGGGCCAGCGCTGAGCAGGAAGAGGATTTCGGCCCAAGATAGGTTTGAGGTGTAGAGATTCTTTGGGGCATCATTCAAAGGTCTGAATTGCTCAGATTTCAATCAAGAGGAGAGGGTTTTGGGAAGGCAAACGAATGTGCATCCTCTTGTTTGATTCTTCTTATTCATGTTTGGATAAATTCAATGTTGCTGGAAACATTGCTAACAATAACTTCTGCTTCAGAGCTTAACTAAAAATTCGAAAAATTGAGATATATTTTCCTTGCGTGCTAACCTGATCGATGCCAACTTGACTCCAAAATTAAACACTCTATCCGCCGGCCCGCCTGTGCTTTAATGCAATGATCCGTTAATGCGCTAATGGAGTAGCTACTAGGACATACAGTATATATTCCTCATGACAATATAATAGCCGTGACACAGGGCAGCTGAAGCACATTTGATGCATCAGTACAGGAGTCCAGTACGTCCATCAACCACGCAGTACTGGGCTCTGCTGCTAAATCATTATATATATTACCATCTGGACAACGATTCTTCATCGGCCATGATGCTTGATGGGTCTTCAGTAGTACTAGGGCAATCCACTCGAATTTCATGAAGTGCATGCGTATGTATCTGTAATGTTCATCATCTTTGGCAATTTAGGTTGGAACCGTGTGCAGTGATGCCATTCTAGGCAGACATCTCTGCTCTTTTGCCAGCTCAGCAACCCAGATGTTCAGTGTACATTAGCCATCCAGTGTGATCTATGTATAATTATACATGCATGTTAGGCAACATCGGGATATATATGACTTCACTTGCCGTTGCTCAGCAGGAATAGCTAGCACGCTTTTGGTTGCATCGCCTGCCTGGTACAATGCACTCATTTTTTTTAGGTCTTCTCCTTCTAATATATCCTATAGGGCCTCTCATTGTCACATTCTTCATGGGGTCCTGGTCCTAATTATAACTTCATCACGTGTTCTTTGGACTTCATGTGTTTTTGCCAACTTCAGCCATGAATAAAACTCAATTTGATGGAGTAACGAGCCAACAATCCTATCACTGCTGCGGAACGGGCTTTAGCGTCGGTTGGTAAACCCCTTAGTGCCGAAATCCATACCGACACTGCCAAATCGGCGCTAAAGACATAGAACATCAGCAGCGGGTGATGCGGAACGAAAGCAATAACCGGTACTAAGTGTTACCTAGCCATGCTGGTTAGAACGCGCGTGTGGGCCCAGTGTAGCACCGGTTGTAGTTCTCACCCCGTACTAATGGTGATGACAGGCACGTGCGCCGCACGCAATGTTAGCAACGGATTGTATCACCACCCGGTACTAAATAGATGGCACCCACGTGCGCGCGCACAACTTTTTAGTACTGATGTTATTCTCACCTGATACTAAAGTGATGGCTTCCATATGTTCGCTTACACCCTTTTAGATCCGGTGTTATCATCACCGGATACTAAATTGATGGCTTTCCACGTGTCCGCTTACGCCCTTTTAGAACCGGTGTTATCCTCACCCGATACTAAAGTGATGGCTTTCACGTGTCCGCTTACACCCTTTTAGAACCGGTGTTGTATCCTTGCCCGGCACTAAAGTAGTGATGGCAATCACATTTTTATAATTATTTATATGCGCCGATATATATAATCCCAGTATATATTGTACATAACATTGTTATTATCACTTAAACATAGCACTGTACGTATATTATTATTACATAATAACAGCACCGTATAGGTACATGATATAAAATATTTTGTTCATTATATTGTTTCCAAAACTCCTACATATCAATATTCTATTCTGCTGCGTGATCTCGTGGGCAGTGAAACTCTCCATTCTCGCAGACAATCTCTTTAAAAATAAATCCCATCAACGGATCTTGGATTGCCGTTAGGTCTCTCGTCTGGGAGGCACCGATCCTTTAGATTCAGTACCCGTATTTTTAAAAATATGAATGAATATACTAAAATAGAGCTCGTAAACATTATTAATGAGAAAGTGTTTACTAGGATGTGTTATTAACGTACGTCGATGTCTCTTGTAATTGACCTTGTGCCTACAAAAATGTGCATGGTCTCACTAGAAATAGTAACCATAATGATTGTTACCACTTGGTTATTTATATGACTACAAGAATTGGAATAGAGGTAAAATTCAAGTGTATAAACAGTTAAATGATGTAGTCAATTGGAACATACCGGAAAGTTTGATCGCACTTGTAGCCTTTTTGGTATTAGCTTGGGGTGTACTGGGACTAAGATGTCTTCATATATTCTGCGCATGAAAAAATCAATGGTTGAGCGGATGGAAGAAATAAATTGATTACTCAGGTAAAGTGGAATGGTCTAAATTACCTGCGAAACATTTCTATGATTTCTAGGTATTCCGTTGTTGGTTTTCTCAAAGAGTCTATTATAGTGAGGACTCTTTTATTGACTGAGAGTACAATTAGTATCCAATGGAACCTGCACAAAGAACATTAATTAATTAAGAGCAGCACTGATTTAGAAAAAAAAGGGTACGTGATCGGCAGTAAGCACTCACCCAATGCGATAAGGTAAAACAAAGAAATCCTTGGAATGTTGGTTCTTGAACATTAGGATTGAAAAATTGCACCATCTTTATCTCGGTCTATACACTCCTTGTTCATGATCTCAGGGTTGATAAAGCCCAAATTTGTAAAGTTTTCTCTTCGGCACCTTTGCATCTCCATTCTGCATAAATCGATATATAGTGAGGACACACATCAGATCAACAAGAGTTATATATGGAGGGGTTGTTAAAAAAGTTATACAGTCCATACGCTCATCAGCGTTATGTCTAGCGCGTCTTTCCGGTAGACCTCAAATATATCCTTGAAGTCCAACCAAATCTTGTGATCGCCGTGGCAGTAGTCGTCGTCTTTGACACTAGCAGCAAAAGCTACAGTACCTTTGGATGACACGGCCATGTACCAGTCATAGAATCGACGCATTTGAGTCGGCAGGGCTTTCAACCCATCGGGGCTAACAAGAGGTTTTCCAAATTCATATGGCCGTCGTGGCACAAATTCTTGGTGTTGCAGCAATTTTTCAGTTGTCCAACTGCTCTGCTAGTAATGCCTACTTCTTTCAAAAAAGATGCTTTGGAGTAGTCTTTTGATGGCATCGTATACTAACATTGTTGCTGCTCTCCGAGCTGTGGCACAGGCTTTGACGCAGCCTTCTGCAACTGACGCCCGCAGTCTGACGATACCACAGGCTTCGGATAAGGCTTCGTGCTCTTAAAATGATCCTTTGCCTTCGGATGAGGCTATTTCTTTGCATATATAATAATAACAAATATCTCTCTTGCATTGGTCTCTCCCGGCCCTCTATATATCAAACCACCACATAGCACCGGTCAGTGTGTACTCAAATGTGGAGATAATAATGTATGTTGTCCGAGACATGATCGGCGCCACAAACCTGTATACATGTATATAGATTTCAGAATGGCGAGCAGTTAATGAGTTAGTTAGGCGGGCATGCATAAACATGGTTGTTGCAACAACCACACATCCACACATCGTTTCGCCTCCAAGTTTAAGTTGTACTAGTCTTTGATTTATTTGGGCGTCTGATAACAACGACAGATGAATATTAGTGTTTCACAATTAGTCACAAGTTCAATTGTGGGGTTCTTTTTTGCACGAATAATGGACATGTCAACTACAAGACAAATTTCAACTCCTAGTCTTTTTGTTTTCTTGTAAAAAAAAACTATTCTCGACAACCTAATTAGTGATTTAAAATTATCAAATAGAGCACCGACAGATATAATATGTTTTTAGAAAAAATACGGTATAAGTTTCATATTTATCCGGTTTAAAAAGATTTAATAATGAATTTTTAGATATAAAACAAGATTTTATTATTTTTTAAAAAATTAGAAAACCATCAGAACTGGCATTAGAGATGTTTATTGTTTGTTTTTGATGGTTTGATGGCTTTAGTTGCTCAGTTTTAGTAGTTTAAGATTATAAATCAGTCAAATTGCACGGTTCAAAGTTGTAAAATGGACATTTCCTTGCCAACAGTGGCACCAAATTATCTTGCTCACTTGGTGAGAAGTGATTTATATTCTGTCGGGATGAGCATCGGGATTTTCATCTTATTTAGCAGATTCGATGAATGCAGTTAGCCATCAAAATGGAGAGGGGCCTAGAGG
Source organism: Paspalum vaginatum (assembly GCA_030272315.1). Lineage (NCBI taxonomy): Eukaryota > Viridiplantae > Streptophyta > Magnoliopsida > Poales > Poaceae > Paspalum > Paspalum vaginatum. The sequence continues at coordinate 42,576,506 of CM059019.1, forward strand.
CGGTGTCATCGGAATGAAAATCGGCATGCTAGCTGTGTCTGTGTGCCCAGAATCTATAACGATGGCGGCATGCAGGGCAGAGCGATTAGTGACTGCACTGCGCGTCATGCACGACCCCCGATTGAATGCATCCTCCAGCTATGTGGCCCGAATCCAACATTCGAGTGAGATACTAAGAAAAACATGAAAATGGTCAGCAGGTGATCAAGCACTGGTCAGCGGTTGTTCAGCTATTGCATCTGATAGTTCTATTGTGGAGAAGACGTTTCAATTCAACGAAGAGAAGGGGACGCCACAAGGTATGTAGTCACACGCGAAAGGAGAGGGAGTCATGTTAGCGGCGTGCCGGATAGGCTACTCATCACAGAGGGGTTTACGAAGCTCCTCTGAGACGCAGTGACCATATTTCGTGTTAGTAGCAGGGATGGGGAAGAGCAGCTCGAAGGAAATACAATACAGAGTATGCGTGAGGAAATCTGTATTTGTGTTACATGCGTGAGTGCTCATTACATTACATGGGTTGTGCCCTTTGGTGCTTGCAAGCACAGCTACGGGCCCGGTAACGATCCTCCTTGTACGTGAGCTCCTCCTTGGCAGAACATCGGTGCTTGGTTCCTCCTCTGCTTTCTCCTTTTTTTTCCACTGTTGTCGATAACAATTTGTTTGGTGCCTTCCCACACAAAGCAGCGATCAGGCGACGATCTCAACCCCAAGAGCTCAAAAATCAAAATGCAACGCTCTATGCGGCGCAACCAAACAAGCCTCTGCGGATACATTGCCTGACGACGTGGCTCACCTGCTTAATTGTCCTTGATGCCTCTCATTTCTAGTACCCATTTTCTACTGCCACGTGACATATGCTAGTTCTTTGCAATTTTGCATTTTTATATGAAAAATAATCTCTCTCTTTTTCCCTCGTCCCTCCCCGTAGAGCACCAGTACACATGATTCAACCTGCTGCTGTTGTTATCTAAGACATCATCGGCCTCAATTAGCAGCTCCCAAAGTGGAGACTATATACAATGAGCCAGCCCGCGTGGGAGTACATATGCAAGATTTATTATTCCAACAATGTTTTTGAATTATAAAAATATTCTAAATTCAGAAGAATAATGTTTGATGTGTACTAGAAAAATATTCTAACTTCAATAGAAGGATATTCTACCTTCATAGGAAAATATTATAGATTCAGGATATAGTATTATAGTTTCACAAGTAAAATAATCTACCTTCTAAAGAAAAAAAATCTAGATTCATAGCTAAGTGTTTAGTTTTACTAGAATAATACTCATAGGTAAAAGATATATTTTAAAAAGAGAAATAAAAAAGAAATAGTAACAAAGTAACCATGGAAAAATATAAAACTAACCGGTCGCATGGACCACCGACAAGTGGGCCTGTTTGTTTTCGCTTCTTCTAACCTCGCTTAGATTCTCCGTATCGCGAAGGTTTTCTCAATTCTTGCTTTTCGCTTACCTAGTTCAACCATGGCTTGTCGTGTCCAGGAGAATAAAAATAATCAAAACGTTTGGCGGGTGTGGGCGTCATATACCCACGGGTACCTTACGGACTTGGTTTACTTGCACCCTATCGGGTGGGCCGAGTAGTTCCCCTTGCGGGGCACGACGCAAGGTGACTTGAAGGCTAAGGAAACTCGGCTATGCAGACAGGTGCATATCTCTTAGGCGATGCTTACCCCTGGTGATTGCGGAGCTGTAATCTGGTAAGTCCTACATAGCTGACTTGTAAACCTAGCCCCCTCACCTATATAAGGGGGGATAAGGACCTTAGGAAGAGGCTCTCTCGCATTCTGTACGCTCTAGCGCTCAATACAATCCACAAACATCTGATACAGAACGTAGGGTATTACGCGATCAACGGCCCGAACCTGTCTACATTGTCGTGCCCATCAGTTCTGTACACCTTCGCAATCCACTCGCCTACGCCCCTCGATCACAAAACCATCGCGTGGGTTACCCCGTGGTGGGCTGCCGGGACAAAGCACCGACAGCTAGCGCGCTAGGTAGGGGCTGGTATGCGAGATAAAGAGTTTGCGATGGCACCACCGACTTTCAGCTCCATTCACCAAGTTTCAGTCGGGTGAGGTCTTCACCTTCGGCGCGTTCACCTCCGTCATCGACAAATTCGGCTACATGCGTATGGTAAACAACTGTACTACCAGCGGATTTAGCATTTGGGGCACCCCGGCTCATGTTTAAAGACGTAGCTGAGGCCGAGGCCACCAGGCTGGAGGAGGTCGATATACTCGAGGAAGAGCAACTCAACACAGTAATTCAGTCGGCCCGCTATCAGCAAAACTTGCTGCCGCTTCCACGAGAAGACCATGCGTCCTAGAGCCTTCTCAGTCGGTGAGCTGGTCCTTCGCAGGGTCCTTAAGGGGGAGGGCCACCACGAATTATCACCCCCCTAGGAAGGACCCTACATCATCACGGAGGTCACCCGTCCAGGATCATACTGACTGTCTGAGATGGATGGCACATCAGTCGGGAACTCCTAGAATATAGAGCATCTCCGTAAGTTCTATGCCTGAGTCTGCACTGGTCACGATTTCAAAGCAACATGGCCTCATTTGTACTCTAGATAATCAAGCTCAATGAATAAAGGTCGCTAGGATTTCTGTGCAAACTCCGTGTCATGTCCTTTGTACCGCATTACACTTGTCTTTCTTTCTTTCACACTCATTCATATAGGAAGCAATCAGCTCAGGTCGTATCCCGACCTACAGTTGGTGCTACAAGCTTCCGTCTGTTCAAAAAGGGTAATTTCTAAAGCCTCCCCCCAGGAAGCAATCAACTTAGGTCGTATCTCGACCTACAGTTAGTGCTACATGCTTCTGTCTGTTCAAAAAGGGTAATTTCTAAACCCTCCCCGCAGGAAGCAATCAGCTTAGGTCGTATCCTGACCCACGGTTGGTGCTACATGCTTCTGTCTGTTCAAAAAGGGTAATTTCTAAACCCTCCCCCCAGGAATCAATCAGCCTAGATTGTATCTTGACCTACAGTCGATGCTACATGCTTTCGTCTGTTCAAAAAGGGTAATTTCTAAACCCTCCCCCCAGGAAGCAATCAGCTTAGGTCGTATCTTGACCCACAGTTGTTGCTACATGCTTCCGTTAGTACAAAAAAAAGGGGTAATTTCCAAACCCTACCCGCAGGAAGCAATTCAGTTTAGGCCGTATCCCAACCTACAGCTGGTGTTACATGCTCCCGATGGCTCAAAAGGGTGATTTCAAACCTCCCGTACAGGGCAACAAGGGTCAGGTTACGGCCCGACTCGTTATCAGCTCCCTACATTTATGACCTAAAAGATGTCCCACATGGGGTGACTAGCGCAAGTCGTGGCCCGATTTATCTCAGACAGTCACATGTCTTTCAGCTAACTAGCCAAAAGGCTCTTTCTAGCTCACACACGCAATTTAGTCATGCACACATAGACAAAGTTTAGTCATTACATGAAATGATAATGTTTCGCTCAGTATTTCTGTCAAAGTTTCAGGTGCCCTCTCTATAGGTCTAACTCGCTGTGTAAGCTCCTCGGCCACAACTTCCACTTCCGAAGCATAGCTGGCAATCACAGGATCATCTAGGTCCACAGCAACCACTCTTGTTAAGTCAGCAAGCTACATATCGGGCTTTGTTATCTTGAGGATCAGCGGGGCTTGTTTGAGCACTGTCCTAAGCTTGCCTCGGAGATGGATTTTAACGTCCTCTGTCACGGTTGACATACGACTTTCAAGTGACCGTGGATTTCCAGTCTCTAGAGCACGTACAGTTCAAGGCCGTGGCCAGGGAATCAGCCATGGACTTCACCATGGCCTTCGCCTTCTCAAACGAACCCTTCCATTTTTCGCAATTTTTCTTACTGACCTCATAATTCTACTTGTCAACTTTCAGGTCTTCTAGTTGTTCCTTCAAATTCAGGCGTGTCTCCTTGCCGGCTACCCTAGTGGAATTAAGCACCTTCTCAAGATTTATGTTCTCCTTTTGAATCTCGACTCGGGACCGTATCAGCGTCAATCAGCTCGGCAGTCCTTTTTTGGAGATCTTCCTGAGTTAGTTTGTGGCTCGTCTGAAGAGTCTTCAAGGAGTCGGCTGTCTCACGGAATGATCTTTCAAACCCATCACGAGAAACTTGTAGGCCTCTGGATTTCCTCCATCAGTCGGGAGCATTGCCCTTGGTGTCGCAGCGTTTCTTCCTGCGGATTGGTGCAGATTATATGCCTCTGTGTGCAAACCATATGCAAGTTGAGTTTCTCGGCGGGTTACCTTATGCTCTTTCTTTTCAAGATCAAGCTTCCTCTGCAGCCTGAAAGCAGCATCTCGGGCCTCTTCGCGCTCAGCTATGGCATTGCGGTATGCCGCCTGGCTCTGTGTCAAAGCATTTTCTAGCTCGCCTATCTTCTTAGTGGCAGTTGTCAAGCAAAGATCGTAATACTCAACACAAAGGAGGGGTCAACAACGTTCAAGGCCCAGGGGTCATCTACTTACCAATGGCCTCTGCAGTTCGAGTCGCCTCTAAGTCGGTTAATCGCTGGCGAAGCAGCCGCAGCGAAGCGCCATCTTCTCATGGAGTAGGGCAGATTGCCACATCCACCCATACATTCCCTCAGTCGCATGCCTCAGCCAAGCCTACATGGCAATTAATGGTGCTAAATATCAGTTTGCCAAGACATATGGCTATGACAGCCAAAACCTACCTCAAAGGCCGCAAGAGGGAATGACCTAGAAGGGATCTCCATCACTTCAAGACCCGCATTGGCACCTCCCTGGGTCAGGGCTTTGATGGTTGTCCTACTCAAGGCGAGGGACATCGTGTCATCGTGCTAAATTATCAGATGAAGCCTTTTCAGGGGTTGGAGCAATTTGACCGCGGGTGTTTTCTTCATGCTGTTGTTGTACTTCTTCTGATGGAAACTGAAAGTGAATTGTCCCTCCCTCCGGCGCTTGCACCGCCTGGGAATGGTCCTTGGATAGCAACGGTGGTGTCAGACGCTATTGTTGTTTCGGGGCATGGAGTCCTATCAGGTCACCCTCCGTGGTCCGGGGTTGCTTCAGGCTCTGAGATGTCTTGGGTTTCTTGCCGATCCCTTGGAACTTCCATCGTTGTTTCAGTGTTCCTACGCTCGGGGGCTGCGGTTGAGTCGGCCTCAAGCCCGTCCCCCGCTCCAAGGGCCGTGGACTCTTCCCACATCTAGGTCTCACCGTCGTGCCTGCTTATAAGCTGGGGAGACCCTCGGGGGCTCGAGCGATGATCGTCTCGAGCATTTCTAGGTCAAATAGTTGGTGGATCGGTAGGATTGGAGCATATCAGGGGCGGAGGCTTTAGTGGGGTGAATCTTCACAGTTATCAGCATAGTGTCAGTACAAGAGCATGATGTAATAAACAAGACACTGCATCCACAAGGCTCACCTAGATGGCTCGGGTACATCTTCAGATGTATCACGGAAAGGTAGCAGCGGAACTGCCTTCATGAAGTCATCAAGCTCAGTATCAAACGTAGATGAGTCTAGCTCCTGTTCCATGATTATGGGCTCTTGGGCCTAGGCCAGAAGATGATTTTAGGTCTTGTTGTCCTTTTGATCTCCTTTCGCATCGTACGAGGGAATTTCCTCCTCCTCGTAGCTACTCTCCAATCTGTCCCAGTCGATGAAGTCGTGCAAATTGGTTTCATCATTCCTGGCAGTCTCCTCAGTCTTGGCTTTCTTGGCCGGTCATTCAGCGGATCTCAGAGACTTAATTGTGGAAGTGGTAGTCCTCTTGCTAGATATACTTCACTCACCTTCGCTTTTTTGGGAACTTTGGTCCTTACAGCGGACATCTTGGAGCGCGTTCGCCTCAATACTGGCTGAACTGATGTTTTCTGCTCTCCAGGTCTCCCACGCTCGGGGGCTTGTTCAGTGGGTCCATCGCCAACAGACTTGGAGGCTTCCTCATCACATCCCCTTGTTGTTGCTATATTTTCAGCGTCTTGACTCGAGCGGCAAATCACAATAAAGATGGCAACCTCATTATTGCCATCACCTTTGGTAGCAGCAACAATGGCCTCCATTTCTTGAGGAGACAGCTTGGAGGACCGCTACAACACGCAACTTTCTCCTTGTTGCGGCGGGTCTAACAGGAACTTCGTAATATCACTCTGCAAGAACAGCTCAGGATAAGAATTGGCTTCAAATTTAAATCGACAGATGTCTTAATCAGTTTGGTTCAGGTTTAGGTACTTACTGCAGGTGACGGGTGCCATGCCGAGTATGGCTGCGGCGTTCCTTCATTATGGATTTCGCTTCTCAAGATCAAACTCACTCGGGATATGACTTCTTCAAAGAATACCCGATCAGTCTCACGGGTAGGATCATTAGTTCCAACATAAAGGTAGGTCGGCTAAACAAAATCTTTCAAAGGTTGTATATTGCAAAAGACAAAGTCAATCACAACGGCCTGAGCGGTCAATCCTTCCTCTTTTAGATCGGCTATTTCAGCCAGCAGCTCCTCAGCCTCCGCAGTTTCTTCGTTGGTGGGTGCTTCTTCCCATCTTGGCAGTTTGGTATTGGGTTGCCTTCCCGACCGAGCTAGAAGTGATCCTCCATGGTTCTCTAAAATAAACCACTCAGAGTGCCATCCCCTGTTACTATCCTTAAGAGGAATGCCCATATACATGAGTTTACGGCCACGATGCAGCTCGAGGCTTGCGCCGCCAACAACCTGAAGAACACCCTGACTCGTACCGGGCTTGCAATGGTACAGGTATTTCCACAACCCAAAGTGTGGAACAATTCCAAGGAAAGCCTCGCAAAGGTGGATGAAGATGGCTATTTGCAGTATAGAATTGAGGTTCAAGTGTGTGATATCAATTGAGTAGAAGGTAAGAAGGCCGCGGACGAAAGAACAAAGGGGAAGACATAACCCACGGACAAAGAAAGGGGCAAATACTACTGATTCATGAGTATCTTCAGTAGGGGCCCCTTGACCATTGCAATCTTTCCACCAGCTCAAATCTTTAGGGTGAAGAACCCCCATCTCTACTAATCGCAAGAGGTCTTCTTCAGAAATAGTGGACTTACGAAAGGTGACAAATGGCGACGGAATGCAGTGAATCTTCACTATGCAGAAGCCCTTGGGTAGTGTTCCAGTGCTTGCTCTGTGCCCTCTTCTTCAGGGCCATCGCTATGGGTTGAGGATGCACAGTGGAACTCGCGGGTGGTAACAATGGCGGATTTCAAAAGGGAGAAGGGCAACGCTTGTGAAGTTGAGAGGAATGGGGAATGAGGATTCTAGCGAAAGCTACCGTTAGGGTCTCGGCCTTCTTAAAGCTTTAACGGTGTCAAGTATAACGGCGATGTTCTGAATTCGAATCGTGGCGCCGTCTATGGAAAGCTAGCGGATTTCTGGGCATTATTTCCGGTCCTGAATGGGGATTCAAACAGCAACAGTTATACTGACTCAAGAATCTAGTTGACCAATCAATGATTCAGTCAGCATGATGTTCAACATGATTTATCCAACTATCAGCCTGGGGCTCATTCAGTCGGCCGTTGTTTACTCGATTTGCACAGATTTCTTACCTGGTGTCACCTGCATTCAATGCGCAGAATCTTAACTCGGGCGTTAACTTGGATCTCACCCCAACAGCGGTTCTCTCTTTCTTTTCTACACCATGAATTGCATCAAGTTATGAGAAGATTTTATGCTCAATATTGTGGATCAGACCCAATGAATAGAAGATAGAGGAAATCACCCATAAGAGATCAACACCCCATCGACCTTGTCAGGTTAATTTATAGGCTGGACCAAACAAATATCAATTGCGTTATAACCGAAACTTAGTTCATTGCTTCGCAGATACAAGATACAATGGTTCTTCATGAAGAACCATGGCTGTGCTACAACCTAACCTATGACTACTCTACGAGACAGCGGCACTTCCTTGGGGGCAGGCTTGTGCCCTCGTTGTCGTCATCATCATTAGCACCGTCCTCCTCATCGTCAGGGCCTCCGAGCCCTGGGTGGTTGAGGCCGCGGAGCATGGCCCGCTCCTTGGGGTTGTACAACTCGGAGTCGAAGGTATTCGAGTCCTCCGGTGGGACCTGCTGCCGCTTCTCCTCCTCCTCTGCATCACCGTCGTCCCCCTCGGAGTTAGTGAAGGGTGGCATGTCACCATCGCCGTAATCGCCGAAGAGGGTGGCGGCGTCCTCATCATAGTCATCTTCAGTAGGCTCGTCCTTCGGGGGCTTGTTGAGCCCCAAAGGTTTCTTGCCCTTGTCATTGCCATTGGCCATGGTGATTTTCTGGTGGCTCTTGAGGGCTGGAGTTTTCAAGAGGAATAAGGTAAAGGATGTTGGGAGCGTGTGAAAGAAGGACCCCTGGTGGCCGGGCTATATAGCGCGTCGCTTCGTATTCATGATGGTACGCGTGTGCGGAGGCTGAAGAGTCACAGTGGGCCTGGCGACAGTTCAGTTTCCAACATGGCGCGGTTTCTCATTTGTGCAGGGGAAACAACGGTTTTTCATCATGGCAATCTGTGACTTTGAGTATCAGGTCTTCAGGGCAATTATCACCTATCTATTCACTTCCATTGGGTGTGGAATTTATTTCTTTTTAAAAAAATCCCTTCCATGTTAAGTCGGGTAATGTCAGTTCCAGTGTACGGGGTGGAGCACTGTTTGATTTGGCAAGGATTAAGTTGGGCAGTGCGAATTCAAGCCAGTGAGATGGAGTTCAGTTCATCTTGGCAGGATTTGATATGAGCAGGCGTTTCAAGGAAGGAGGACTGATTTTTGTTTGGACCTCCGAGTTGATTATTACTCAAGTCAGCTCGAAGCTCGAGGGCTAGACCCGGGTGGTGCACCCGATGGAAGGAAATGCAAGGGAAGAAGCGAGATCTGTTAACTCAGCGGAATATTCAGTCAATGGTGGGGTCAGCGCAAGGAGTCATGGTTTTCGTTGGAGCCTCGAGTTAATTGCTCTCAGGAATTGACTTGAGTCTCGGGGGCTTATGGGGGATAGATATCCCCTAGGGGCTCACGGCATGGATTCTTTACACGGGCCATTGGAGGGGCCAAGCTTGTAAATGGCCCATTCCATGGGTCGGCTAGAGGGTTTAGGCCCAAGGAACGGCGTGGTGACTTGAAGATCAAGGCAAAGCTAACGGCCAAGTTTATCAGATGGCCTGTTTCATGGGTCAGCTGGAGGGTTTAGGCCCAAGGAACGGCGTGGTGACTGGAAGATCAAGGCAAAAGCTGGCGAAGTGCTCAGATTAGGATCATGTGGAGATTTGTACGCGATTTGGGGAGAGCAGTTCGCCGAAGATGGTGAGATTAATAGTTAGGAAAGGAACCGACTTGTAACCCTAGAATCCGTCAGCCTATATAAGGCGGGTTAGGGACCCCTACAAAAAAGAGGCAGCATGCCATTCCTTAGGTTAGACATGCACTCTTGTACGCTCAAGCTCCAAGCAATCTAATCTCAGCAACAACAGGATGTAGGGTTTTACGCCTCCACAGGCGGCCTAAACTTGTATAAACCCCGTGTCCCGTCATGCATCGCATGAACCATCGAGCTACTGGCGATCTTGCCTGCCATCAAAAGCACCCCATGGTACTCCCCGTAGTGTACTTCCGGTGTAAAACCCCGACACTGTTTCCCCGTCGACTTACCTCACCAAGCATTCCTAAGGAAGCCGCACACTGTCCAACTGACAACAAGCGGAGCACAAGAATGGAGAGCCCCAAAAAAACTGCAGTGGTGAGTGAGCCCAACGAATCACACTCCTTCTCTCGTGTTATCTCTACTAGACGAAAGCTGCGCCACACTTTGTTGCACCTCATTCGTCCACGTCGTCTCAAATCCTTAGCCGTCGGATCGTTCACCGTGTGATCTCTCCGGCGTCCATTTTCTACCGATCATCCTTCCAGAGAACTTGGGAGGCCCCTGTCATCCGCCCTGGCCACCACTGTTCACTGCGGGGGGCCCCGTCGTCCGCCCCGGCCACCATTGTTCACTACCGGCCTGCCGCCAACACCGAGCTGTCGTGCCGCGTGCCGACCGCCTCCCGCAGTCCCGTGTGGAGCCAGAGCCACCGCGCATCACTTATTCACTTCCCAGCTCCCGCTCCCGCTATCTCTCCTCTCTCTACGGCGGTGCACTCATCATAATCGGTGGCCGGTGCTCTCCTCTCCTAGGCGACCCTCCCTGTGGCCGGTGAAGAATGCTGCTATACCCTTTTCACAGTTCTCAGGTAGTGTGTTCCAGAGACCATTGGGGCTGGCGGCTAGATGTGCAGTGGCCGCCAGCCGGCGCCTCCGTGTGAATCCCACCGGCCACCGCCAAGGAGCCTCACCATGTACAGCCTCCAACCGCCACTATTGCAGGAAAGCTAGATGTTGTTCCTTACCTCGACGAGATGAGCTCCCCAAGTCCTCTCACTTACATCAGCGCAGGCTGCACAGTGGACCTTCGATTCCCCACGCATGGATCACAAACTTCTGTGCCCTGCTTTCTTGAACAGCACAGCAGGAGCTATTCTGGTTGCTCCTTTCCAGGTGTTGTCTCTCTCACTCAAGACGTTCTTTAGTGATTTAAGTAGTATATAGTGTCAGTTGATCTTCACATTTAGCAGAGCTACCTTTTAAAAAAATAACAGTGTCTTTATGTAAAATAGATATCATAGACATAGATAGATAGTATTGATATTCTAAACTTATTTAAGTAGTATAGTGTCAATTGATCTTCACAATTAGGAGAGCTAAAAGGGCAGCCCGGTGCATAAGCTCCCGTTTGCGCGGGTCCGAAGAGGGGTCGGACCCACTTGAGGTTTATTGTATTTCCACGACTTGGCAACAGCTTTACCACTGCGCCAAGGCTCCCCTTCAATCAGGAGAGCTTCCTTGGAAAAATAGTAGAGCTACCTTGGAAAAATAGCAACTATCTTTCCCGTAGAATAAAGAGAGCATATATAGCTTGCTTGACATTCTAAACTGATTTAATAAGTAGTATAGTGTGCCCTTGATAAAATTTCAGATAAAAAAAGTAATGAGTTCTCATAGTCACATTTCATCACGCACACGTTAGCTTTCTTTAACTCCAGCAAGTTGGCCCAAACTTATCAGTTATCATCCTTTCTCAATATTGATTCTGCAGAGATTCCATTTACATAGTTATTGGTACTACACCAGAGCTCCCCGTGGAGGAAAATGTATATTGTCCTCAAAGAGAGATATGTTCCTCTTACCGCTCACTGGATCAGGAGGAAACATACAAACTAAACTTAATGTAAATGATAATTGAACATTTGAACTATATAGCTATTGTTTTACTAACACTTTATCCTTATGATAGGTTGAAATTGAAATAGAATAATAATCTTGTCTACAACTTAACCTAGAAGAGATAGGAACATTTTTATTGCAACCAAAATCATTCCGTTGGCTTCTATCCTCAAAATTGTAAAAAAAATGACAGACTATCTCGATGAGGATTATGAATTACAGTATTATACATTGAATAGGATAATAAAGAACAACACAACCTATACTTTATAGTAGTATGTGCTTTGTTTTCCCTTTCCCTTTCCTGTTCTCATTGCAACCAACTTGCACAGTCGCTATCACCCAAGAATCAGAACGCGAAGTCACAGCTTGGACACAACTAAAAGGGCTATCTTTCTGTGAACATTAACAATGCCTTTGCAGATTGAGATGATAATACAAGGTATACATCATCAGATCAGATCATAAAAAGAGGTAAATGCTTCATGAAACTTAAAAACTCTTGACTTAGTATCACACACAAAATGTTTGATGAAAATGCCTTAGAGAAACGAGGGATTGCGCAGTACCAACCTCTTATATGGGACTTGATAGAGCGGCAAAATATTAAATTCTCGACCACCAGTTTGATTGCTTCACCCAATTGAAAACAATGATATATTTGGATTTTGAGGTTGTTTGGGAAAGATATTATTGATTGTCATGCATTGAAATCATTTTATTGTGTTAACATCAACAGGGTTACACAGAATGGTCCACTCAAACGAGGGCGCGGCAACACCGTGCCTAAGTTTCAAGTTATCTCTATTTACGCTTCAAAAAGAACCACAGATTTGCTAAGAAAAAGATCTGGTTATAACTCCAGATCGACAAATGGTGTATTTTTTAAATTGATCTCAGACTTGGAAGGGAGACGTCCCGACCGGGCTCGGACCTTAGAATATGGCCTTGATTGAAGGCCCATTTACCCCTAGGGTTCTGGCTCCCTTCCACACAGCGCCACCATAAGCATGGACACGCGAACCAACGTTCATCAGAGTCTCCTGGCGCCCTTGCACCCGAGAGGACTGATCTCCTCAGAGCGGGAGTGGAGAGAAACGCCACCACCGCCGGTCCCTGTTGATGTCTTAGCACCATCACCGCCGGCAATCTGCGTCCTTCCTACTGCCGGCCATGGGCGGCGTCCACCACGACAATGGAACACCCGTTGCCCTCCCAGCACTGGTCAAGCTATCCTCACATCCCGATGGTACTGTCACTCTCTCACTCTCGCTTTCCCTTCTCTAGATCATGAGATCCTAACACGAACCCACCAAGAACCCTAGTGGAAGGGGACTTAGGCACTAGATCCGCTCAGCGAACCCTTCAGTTTTTTCTAAAAATCAAAATGTCCGAATCGGTTGATTTAATCATTTCATTTAGGAATTAGGAGTGAAACAAAGCCTTACATCTTCCAAAAGAGGAGCAGATTATTATCAAAAATAAAAGATCTGGTTATAAGTCCAGGTCGGCAAATGGAGTTTTCATTCTTGAAAACAAAATGTCTGTGTTGAGCACCTAATTGGGCAGGGCCATGCTGGCCAACGACACCAAACAAGTCTGGTGCCATGTACCAGACTGTCCAGCATCACCGGACTGTTCGGCAGGGGTGCACTGGACTATCCGGTGTAGTCGAGTCCGAGACGAACTGTGAGATTTGGGCGAGATCTTTCGGGATTCCACTTGTACAAGGATTAAGACCACCCTTCCCTATAAATATAAAGGGGCCAGGCCAATTGACGCATCCACAATCGAATCAATCTACTATTTTACCTACTTTTATGCAGATCTCTATTCCCAAACTCTAATTCTCTTCTCCAACCCTGATTTTCGCCTCTCTTCGACTCTGCGCTGACTTGAGGAGCTCTAGGTGGCCTGCCGACTCTAGAGCAACCCCTAGCGCTGATCTTCCCTGACTGGGGTCCCTCCTAGGTGGATTGGTCTAGGTCATATCTTTGGTGATTGGCGCTAAAACGTGTCAACACACTTTTTGGTGACTCCGATGAGGGCATCAGAGGTACATTCAAAGCTAGCAACCATGGTTGAGCTTGCGGATGCATCTAAAGTCACACAAGGCAACATCATAAGGCTGGATTTTGAGAATTTGCCAGCCGATGAGCAAAAGCGCTTCGACGACATAATGAAGGAAGCAATGGAAGGCATGATGAAGAGGTTCCTGGAGGCATTCACCATGGATCGTCACCAGAAAGTGATCAAGGAGAAAGAAGTCACCCTCGACACCCTTCCATCAATCTCTTCATCAACCACTGATGTAAGTAACCCAGGAACCCTTCGAGCATTTGAATCTATGAAAAGTTACGTTGATCGGGATCATAACCAATTAGGCACATTACAAAACTCTATAGATGGATTGGTAAAGGCTCAAGGGAAATCCGTTGCTCCTACGTTCCCCTCACATGAATCAAGCGTGGAATCGGTTGCACCCAGCCCATCGGCAGCCAAACGGGTCTCAACAGATCCAGCCGATGTATGGCATGCCTGCAAATTTCTACCCAGGGCTACCGAAACCTCCGCCTTCGCTGTTGGGCAAGCCGGCTCAGTCGGTCGTGTCCACCGGACAGTCCGATGTCTCCATCGGACAGTCCGGTGCTTTGCCGGACAGTCCGGTAGGAGTAGAATACTTCACACCGCGGCAGGAATTGTAGGGATTTGTGCCACCTTTTACTACGGTCTCTTATGGTACGGGATCGGTTCCACCAACTGGCTCGGGTGTGCCTAGAGGTCCCATCACTAACTACACTTATGACCAAATCTGGTCTACACAGAATCCTATGACTTCTAAATCTTACGGCCAAACATCCGGTGCTTCCACATCAGAGGTTAAGGAGGAAATATGGCAAGAATTAGTGGCCGTTCTTAAGAAAAAGACAGTGATTGATGTATCGGGTTCTACTGGCTCCTATTCAGAAACCTTATGACTGTAGATTCGATGCTCATGCCTTCCCTCAGGGGTTTAGACTACTGGATTTTGTGAAGTTCTCCGGTAAGGACAATAAGAGTACTAGAGAGCATATCAGTCAATTTTTAGCGCAGTTAGGGGATCTAGCCGAAAGAGAAGCTTTCCGGATTCCAGCTGTTTTCTTTATCTCTAACAAAAAATGCTTTTGCCTGGTACTCTTCTTTACCTCCCAATTCAATTAGTACTTGGGATGAGATGGAGGCAAAATTTCATGATCACTTTTTCTTAGAAAGAGTATAAGCTAGAATTGGCCGATCTATCTAAAGTTCGGCAAGGTCACATAGAATCAATTCATGATTATCTTAAGAGGTTTAGGGACACTAAAAACTTATGCCTTTCAATTGACTGTCTCGGATAAAGAATTAGCTAGGTTAGCTCTCGAGGGGTTGAGGCCGTATATTAAGGAAAAGCTAGCTGGCACGCGATTTTATTCTCTGTCTTTATTACATCAGCAGGCTTTTGGCTAGTAGAAAGCCAAAGTAGAGAGAGCCAAATGGTTGCACGTCATAATGTAAATTTTGTAGAGTATAATTCAGCTAGTTTTGATGATGATTTCTAGGGAAATTTATGCAGCCCAATTTACTTGGTCTAATAAGAACAAACCTATTACTTGTCCTTCCTTGAGACCGATTAACAAGAATCAGGCAAGAAGTAAAATTTACTTTTGATGTTGCTAAATGTGATAAGATATTTGATGAGCTTCTCAAAAGTGAAAATATTGCATTGTCACATACTATTCCTTATGTTGATGAGTTAAAGAAGAAAGCGTATTGTAAATGGCACAATTCTTTTTCTCATGCAACTAACGATTGTAATATTTTCCGTCGACGGATACAATCGGCACTAAATGAAGGCCATATGAGTTTTCCAGAGATGCAGATCGATAAGCAGCCATTCCCAGTGAACACTCTAGATTTGGGCAGTAAGAAAGTTTTGATTCGGCCTAGAGGAGGCCAATGCAAGCAAAGGCAACGCCGTAGTTATCAGCTCTTCGAAGGCTAATCGATGAGAATACTAAAGTTTTGGTCAGGGAGGTGATCATGCAAAAAACTGCAGATGGCAAGGATACACTGAAGATCACCAGCAGGTTTTTTGGCATTGTTAGGCAGCAGAACCAGCAGCGAGCTCCTAGGATAGCACCACCGGATAGTCTGGTGCTAGCTACCGGATAGCCCGGTGTGTCGGACAGTTCGATGACGCCCACCGGATAGTCCGGTGCCCCCTAGCTGTGCCCGAAAACTTTCAAGCCAAGGTAGCCAGAGGTGGGGACATAGAAGAGGCATCAGGCAAGGACCTCTGGTAAGTCATATCGGTCTAGTCCTACGTTTGATCAGTTGCTTTCCAAGTATGTTAACAAGCAAAAGGCCGCTCCTCACAATCGGCCGTACAAGCGACCAACGTCACCACCACGAGAAGCCAAGCCCATGCAAAATAAGCCAACAGAAACGGCTCCTCAGGTGGCCTAGCTAGTACCACCAGCACTTGTGGTTCCACCAATGATGTGGGGTCCTCCGCAAGACTTTCAGCAAAATCTAGCTTAGAGTAATATAACCATGTGTCCGCCTTATGATTATAATCCTTATTTCTATCAGGGGTGGGGGGCACCACAAGGTTCTGTTTTTGACAGATTGACTCCTTCTAGTACATGACCAATTGTATGCTCCTCAATCCGGTCCGTGGGTACAAAATCAGCAACAATGCCAGAATTATCGGCCTCCAATGCCGACAAATCTAGCAGGGGGCATGAGGCGCAACAACAGTAGCAACCAAGATATGTACCCCCTACTAAAAATTTTCAACCAAAACCGGTTCAACCAGCAAGAACACCGGTTCAACCAGTAGCATCACCGGCTCAATCAGTACCTCAAGTGACAAATGGTGTTGTTAATGTTGGTACTAACAACGTGGTATTCAATAACAATCACAAGATGCCATGGTTTTTAAGAAATCGGTTAATACTATGCCGAAGGAAGCTTCACCTAAAGCTTCTTCGGCTAAGGATCATAAAGCAAGCTCTAGTAAGGTTACCAGCAAGCCACCATCAGATTCGAAATATTCCACTGCCTCGATGGTGTCCTTCAGGTTTGACTCATACTCAGAAGAGGACTTTGCAGCGCTTGTGAGCCAAGGAGAAAAGTTAAAAGGACGCTGAGGCAATCTTCAACAAGACACATCCTATGTTCCCTCAGAAGCAATGGAAGCCCAAAGCCACTGAGGATCTCGCTCAGACAGCTAGAAAGAGCCGGTCCCAGTCACCGGACTGTCCAGTGCCACCCACCGGATAGTCCGATGGTCAGGAGGCAGCAGCGATAGGAGCCACGACAGCCGCACCGGCGATCACATAGGGCCCTACACCTGTTGTACCAGAAGAAGGTGTACCAGAAGAGGAGGTGTTGGACTATGAAGCTTCTCCTGAACATCTAGGTATGGACGTCAATATTATTACTTTCTCCGCCGATTATAACATTATCGGTGAAGATGAAGAGGTGATAGCGCAATTTAATTTTGGACCAAGAGATGCTGTCTTTACAAAGCCGACAGAATCGGTTAATCGCCTAAAGCCTCTCTTTGTTCGTGGTCATATTGATGGGGCGCCTGAATCTCTAATGTTGGTTGATGGTGGTGCGACTGTTAATCTAATGCCATATGAACTATACAAGAAGCTTGGGAAATCAGATTTTGATTTACTCAAGACCAACATGACACTCAGTGGCATGGGGGGAACCCCATTGAGACCAAAGGAGTAGCTTCCATGGAACTTACCATTGGGAGTAAGACGATTGCCATTGCTTTCTTCATCGTTGATGTGAAAGGTAACTTCAATCTAATTCTTGGGAGAGATTGGATCCATGCCAATCAATGTGTGCCTTCTACTTTACATCAATTCCTTATTCAATGGATTGGCGATGAGATCGAGGTGGTTTATGTTGATCCATCGGCTTGCATTGGTACTGGCCAATGCTCCGGTAATCTAGGCTTATGACAATACTAAGTGTTTGATGGGTGTTGATTTGTCCGATTACCGATTTCTAAGTGTAAGCAGAAAAGGCTCTGTTCCTGTGATGTTAGAGCCAGTCGAAAATCGACTAAATCATATCATGTAAATCCAATGTATGCATCAGTAGGGAATAAAGACCAAAAGGAACAAGGCACGATGGAGTCCAGACAGCAGGCATTCCCTGCACAGATGCCGGACAGTCCGGTAGCAGACACCAAACTATCTGATGAGGCGCCGGACAGTCCGGTAGGTTCTGCAGGACAGTCTGGTGATGGACAGAATTCTGGATGTAATTTTGTTTTCAATTCTGGTTGTAATTTTATTTCTAATTCTTTTGTAATAGAAGAGTTTAGAGACTTGGATAAATTAGGACAAGGGTTTACATCGGCTTGATCCTTTAGAAGAAGTAGATACATGTGATAGAACTATTCCACGGCCGATATTTGTAAACAAAACTTTGAAATCCGATTTTAGGAATAAATTGATCGGATTGTTAAGAGAATATTTTGATTGTTTTGCTTGGAGTTATACTGAGATGCTTGGGTTAAGCTATGATATTGTTGAGCATCGGCTACCTATTAAGCCTGGTTTTCGACCTTTTAAGCAAAGGCCACGGCATTTCGGTTCTGATATATATCCTCGTATTAAAGATGAGATTCACCGGCTTTTAGAAGCCAACTTTATTAGACCTTGCAGGTATACTGATTGGGTCTCTAACATTGTGCCGGTGGAGAGAAGGACTTCAACAAGCTTCGGGTGTGCATCAATTTCCGCAATCTAAACAAGGCTACACCCAAAGATGAGTATCCTATGCCTATAGCCGACATGTTAATTAATAGTGCTTCTGGTAATAAGGTTATTAGTTTTCTTGATGGTAATGCCAGATATAATCAAATCTTTATGGCCGAAAGAAGATACGTCTAAAACGGTTTTTGTATGTCCTGGCTTTATTGTTTTGTTTGAGTGGGTTGTTATGACATTTGGTTCGAATAATGCTGGTGCTACTTATCAAAGGGCTATGAACTTTATCTTCCATGAGCTGCTAGGAATCATCCTAAAAGTTTGTATCGATGACATAGTTGTCAAATCAGCCGCTTTTGACTCTCATTTAGCCGATTTTCGTAAAGCCTTTGAAAAGATGCACAAGTATGGCTTAAAGATGAACCCACGCAAATGTGCTTTTGTTGTGTCAGCTGGAAAGTTCCTAGGATTTATTATTCATGAGAATGGCATAGAAATTGATCCTAATTGCATAGAAACTATTCGGAAAGTAGCAGCTCTGATGTGCAAACTTTACATGCAAAAGTTTCTCGGCAAAGTGAATCATCTACGGCGGTCTATATCTAATCTTGCCGGGAAGGTTGATGTGTTTACTCCTATTCTTCGGTTAAAGAATGATGCTGATTTTACTTGGGGGCAGAACAGCAAAAGGCATTTGAGCAGATCAAGAAGTGTATGTCTTTGGCACCAGTGCTTAAGGCGCCAAAGAGTACGGTTCCTTTCAGATTATATGTTGCTGCTGAAGACAAGGTGATTGATATTGTTTTGACTCAAGAAACCGAAGGTAAAGAACATGTGGTTACATACTTAAGTAGGAGATTGATTGACGCTGAGACAAGGTACACCTTTATTGAAAAGTTATGTTTATGTTTGTTTTACTAAGTAGGAGATTGATTGACGCTGAGACAAGGTACACCTTTATTGAAAAGTTATATTTATGTTTGTTTTACGCGTGTACCAAGTTAAGGTATTATTTGTTATCTAGCTTTTGTGTAGTTGCTTGTCAAACCGATGTGATTAAATACATGTTGCATAATCCTATCATGAATGGTAGAGTTGGTAAGTGGGCTTATGCCTTGATAGAATATGATTTGGCTTATGAACCCATATAATCTATGAAAGGCCAAATTGTAGCTGATTTTATAGTTGAACATCGGATTAATGATTCTTATGTCCCTAGACCTGCATTATGTCACTTTCACTACATGGATGTTTTATTTTGCTAGCCGATTGGAATTTCATTGTACTAATAACCAAGCCGAGTATGAAGCATTGTTGTTTGGCTTAGAATTATTGCAATCCATGGAGGTGAAGTGTGTCAAGGCTTTTGGAGATTCCCAGTTAGTGGTTCAACAAGTCTTGGAAGAAAACCAATGTTATGATGGGACTTTGAATTCTTATTTAGAACGATGTTGAAGATATTATTCGTTCTTTCGATAAATTTGGCATCTCTCATATACTTAGATCTAACAACTCCATGGCTAATAAGTTGGTGTGGGAAGCATATAGTTATCGTGTTTCAAGAGGCAAATTTCATATTGCTGAAAACCCGATGCTCGAAGAAGTATGTGTGCTGAAACTGCGCACATCGGATTGTCCGGTGAGCTGTTGGACTGTCCGGTGATTGACACTGGACTATCCGGTGGGATGGTGAAGGGATTGGTTTTGGATTTGGATGATCCAGGCAAGTGGCATAGCCTATCCTAATGATTGGAGGAAACCTTTTATTACATATATACGAGATTCAAATGCCAGAAGAGATTCAAATGCCAGAAAAAGTTCGGCGTGCTGCTTTTAAGTATACTTTGATTAATGATGACTTATATCAGTTGAACTGCTAGTAGTGTTGTGCTCAAATGTCTAGGTCCTCATGGTGCTGTGTTAGCTATGGCTGAGGTGTATGAAGGTATTTGTGGTACTCATCCATCGGCTTTGAAGACGAAGTCGCTCATGAGGAGGGCTGGATTTTATTGGCCTATAATGATTGCCGATTGTTTTAAGTACTATAAAGGGCGTCAAGTGTGTCAAAGATTTGTAGATATTCAGATAGTACCTGTTGCTAAGTTGCATCCTATTATCAAGCCTTGGCCGTTCAGAAGGTGGGGTCTACATTTTATTGGAGAGGTTCACCCATCATTTTCTAAAGGACATCGGTTCGTGTTGATGGCTATTGATTATTTCACTAAGTGGATTGAAACCGTTGCTTCGAAGAATATGACGTATAAAGAGGTAATTGAGTTTATTACTGAGGATACCATTCATAGATTCGGTATTCCTCAAACCTTAACTATAGATCAGAGTGCTTCTTTCATGTCTAAAGAGAGGTACGTGAATTCGCCGAATCATATAAGATTAAATTGCTCAATTCCTCCCCGTATTATGCTCAGGCTAATGGTCAAGCCGAGTCTAGTAATAAAGTGATTATTAATCTTATCAAGAAAAAGATCGTCGATCACCCTCGGCATTAGCATGAAATCTTGTCTGAAGCTCTATGGGTTCATATAATATCTTAACATTGTGCTACTAAAGTTTCTCCTTTTGAGTTTGTGTATGGTCAGGATGCTATGTTACCTGTAGAAGTAAATTTAGATGTGTACAGGTTTGTGAGACAAAATGACTAGGATGTCGGTGAATATCATGATTTGATGATGGATAGTATCGATGAAGTGACCGATAAGCGGTTGATGGCTTTGAAAGAGATTGAGAAAGACAAGCTTATGGTTACCAAAGCATACAACGAGAAAGTAAAGGTCAAGAATTTCTAGGTTTAAGAGCTCGTATGGAAGACGGTGTTGCTATTGAAGACAAAGGATAAAAGATTCGGCAAGTGGTCTCCAAGCTGAGAGGATCCTTATAGAGTGAAGCGGGTGGTTCCTGGTAATGCATATATGCTAGAGGATCTGCGAGGTAATGAACCGTCCAAAGCATTGAATGGCCGCTTTTTCAATGGTTTAGTTTTGCTTCGGAGTTGTTATACGATGAGATATCTGTTGATTCTCGAAGATGTAAGTATTTCTGATGCTTTTAGTTCATGACCTTCACTAAAAGGGGGGGACATGTGTTGAGCATCTAATTGGGTAGGGCCATGCTGGCCAGCGCTGCCGGACAGTCCGGTGTCCGGCAGGGGTGCACCGGACTGTGAGATTTGGGCGAGATCTTTCGGGATTCGATTTGTACAAGGGTTAATACCACCATCCTCTATAAATATAAAGGAGCCAGGCTGATTGATGCATCCACAATCGAATCAATCTACTATTTTGCCTATTTTTTTTAATGTATATCTTCTATTCCTAAACCCTAATTCTCTTCTCCAATCCTGATTTTCGCCTCTCTTCGACTCTACGCCGATTCGAGGAGCTCTAGATAACCTGCCGGTGCTAAGTAACCCTTGGCGCTGATCTTCTCTGATGGGGTCCCTCCCAAGTAGATCGGTGTAGGTCATATCTTTAGTAATTGGCGCTAAATGTGTCAACAGTCTGAATATATCGATTTGATTGTTTCATGCAGAGGTGAAAGAAGGCCTCGCATCGTCAGCCTGGGAGTGAACACAACAAAGCAAAGGCTAGGCGACGGAGGAAGCTTGGTGATCTGCTCACGACCAAGTTCAAGCTGGCCAAAGAAGCTAAGGGACAGGTCTTGTTTCTCAAAGCTGAGCTCGAGAGCATGCATGCTTTCCTGAACAAGATCTCAGATATGGAGAACCCAGACGAGCAAGATAAGTGCTGGGCCAAGGAGGTACGTGAGTTGTCCTACGACATCGAGGACAGTGTCACCGAGTTCAGGCTCCGAGTGGAACGCAAGTCTGGCAGCAAGCCCCACGGATTCAAGGGGTTCATCAACAGAAGCATGAACTTACTGACAACCATGAATACCCGGCATGAGATCGCCAAAGAGTTTGAAGGACTCAAGATACGTGTCAAGGAGGTGAGCGAGCGGCGCATGAGGTACCAGCAGATTGACAACGACCAACGTTGCCACTAGGCTAAACATGAGATGCCAGCAGATTGGCGAATTTACCTCCAAGCCAAACATCACAACCATCAATGGTTACTTGCTGGCAATCTATGCAGAGACATCGGGCCTTGTGGCTATCGAGGGGCCCAGAGATGAGCTGATTCAGTTGATGGATGGAGAGGTGCTCTCTATTGTCGGATTTGGAGGCCTAGGAAAAACTGCACTTGCAAATGCAATTTATCACAAGCTTGGGGGCAAGTTCCAGTGTCGAGCCTTTGTCTCTCTGTCGCAAAAACCAAACGTTAGGAAGATTCTGAGAACTATCCTTTCTCAAGTTGGCTTTGTAGCTTCCAAGGACACCAACATGGAAATTTGGGAAGAACCTGAATTGATAACTACACTCTGAAAATTCCTTTTGGAACAGAGCTATGCCAGCCTTCAATTCTTAGTAGTTTATGGTGTTTTAATTTATTCTCATTTGGTTTTATTCTGTTTAAGCATGTCAGTTGTCAACATGCTAAAGTGTCTGCATTTCCTCTGTGTCCTTGTTTTCTTGTGCTCGACTAGTTTACGTGTTCCCTACCCTGTTGTATCCTATCCTTAGACACTGGTTAATAGATGTTTTGGTAGTACAATTAATTAACACTCAAATTACTTGGATTCTGTGTTCGTCGGTTTGTACCTATCCTATTCGTTATCATCTCTATTTAACATATAAAAGCAGAGAAGCCCTATATTTACAAGTTAAAACTGTTATAGAAACTCTGAATGCTGCTTTAGGCTTTACATATCTATTCTGCATGTTATGTCCCTTAAATTATCATTTCAGTTCTCACCGGTACATAAGTAAGATTCAATGTTGAGAAATTTTACTTCATGAAAGGGCATGGCCCATGAGCTATTGTTTCTTCAATTTTGGGACTGTACAATAATTTAATGGGCCTTGCCGTGTGGTCAAAGTAACACAGCCACTTTCTATTTTTTAATAGACCATATGGGACAGACGTCCCCTGTTTTCAAATAGTATGAGACTTTGCACTCTTTCTACCTGGTGCTTTGATAGTGGTAGGCCTCTTAACATAACCACGTTGATCGTTGAGACTTCATTCACCTAACTTTTGAAGTTTCATGGAGTGCGTTTTTCTTTGTTGTTAGATTTAGTTAGGATGGTTACATGTGTTCATTAGATTGTCCTAATGCTTTACCATGTAGGTGCTTCATTGTGATTGATGACATATGGGATGCTTCTGCGTGGCATATCATCAGATGTGCTCTTCCAGATAACATGAATGGTAGCAGAGTAATGACAACAACTCGAATTGAGACTGGCGAGATCTTGCTGCATTAATCACTTAGAATATGTCTATAAGATGAAGCCACTAAGTGAACAAGACTCAAAAGGATTATTCTTCAAAAGATTGTTTGGTTCGGAGGAAGCTTGTCCTCCATATTTGCAACAAGTTTCAGCTGAAATTTTGAAAAAATGTGGTGGTTTGCCACTTGCAATCATCACAATATCTAGCCTCCTTGCAAGCCAGCCAAACAAATTGAAGGAGCACTGGGTTTATGTACGCAACTCTTTGGGCTCCAGCTTTGAAGTGAGCCCAAGCTTGGAAGGCATGAGGCAAATATTAAACCTAAGCTACATAAATCTTCCACATTGTCTGAAGACTTGCATGCTATATCTGGGTATTTATCCAGAGGACCGCACAAGCTACATGCTTGAGAAATGCGAGATTCATCACGACCTCAAGGGTGAGGGGGTTCGTCAGCTGGACATCGATACTGAGCGGCTCCTGGAGTCCCGTTGTGTAGAGCTGGACCTGTTGCAACTCTGAGAGGGGTCCCGCGCGTGCGAGAAGCTCGAGAAAGCGCTCAGGGTAAACCGCCACCGACCCGGTGTGGCGGCATGCGGCTAGCTCGCCCAGCAGGCATGCGCGCAGGGGAGGCCCGAACCGTAGATTGAGAAGTTCTGTGAAGCGGTGTCATGGCGGCGTCCCCTCCTCGCGCTGTACGCGCATATACCATTGCTGGGCGGCGCCCTCGAGGTGGAAAGCGGCCAGCCAAACTTGTTCCTCCACCAAGATGCATTGTTGGTGGAAGAATGACTCGCACTTGTTGATGAAGAGGAGCGGGTAGGTCTTCCCGTCGAACTTGGGGAAGTCGATCCGATGGATCTTAGGTGGCCGATCTTCGTGGCCGGCTAGAGGCGGCGCTCGGCAGCCTCAGTCATAGCCACCCAGGAGGGCGAAGTCGCAGTTCTAGAGTTCCAGGCGCTGGATAGCCACCTGTTGCTGCTGCTCGAGGAGGGTAACCGCGGCTTGGACGTTGTCGATGGTGTCGAGCTTCGCGAGTTTGTGGTTCATGGCGTCGAGGGCGCGCATGATGGCGTCGTTGTTGTTCTGCGTCATAGCGGCGGTGGCGACAGGATCGTGGTATCTAGATACCAAGATGTTATGGCTACGGTAGAAGTAGCCGGGCAAGGCAAGGACCTGTGCCGGCCCTTGGCTTCGCAGCAGATAGCGGCGATCGTCTATGGTGGCGACAGCGATAGACTCGATAGCAGGGGGATGGACCAGAGAGAATGCAGGAGGAAGGATGTTTGATTAACTCTTAGCTCCCCTTCCACAATTCTGCCGTCCGGCTTACATAGGCCTCGGCCAACCAACTATCTCCTAACAATACTCAACTAACTGAAGATTCTAGCTTATCCCCTAACTAAGATACACGTCTTGGCGCCCAAACCAGCGCCTACTGCTCCGTTGCCTCCTTAATTCTGCGCTGATATGTGTTGCCCCACATGACATTGGTAGTGCTAAGTAACGGAAATGGAAAATTACGTAATCTGATTGCAGGGAATCGGAACACAAGTTTTGTTTGGGTCGCTAATGCAATGGTACGGTATTGGACCCCTGAATACAGAACCCCAAAAAAAAAATCCAGAGCAACTACCACCGTACCATGGCATATCCTCTTGCAAACTGAAGGGCAGCTTATCAATAACTCTCTGACATTGAGTTGTGATCCAAATTCCATGAGACGGCCAAGTTGGGGAGCGAAGCTGAAGCACATCGCCAGGAGGTTTGGTTTGTCCCAATTTATAGGTCGTTTCACTCTATTTTGACACTTAATACGACATGTTCGTCTTATTTAAAAAATTTCATAATTATCATATATTTTCATTGTGATTTAATTAAGTATATAATATATCTCAATTACAACTTAAAGTTTTTCATGATTTTACAAATTTTTTAAATAAGACGAGATGATCAAATTTGATGTCAAAAAAATCAAATGACCAATTTAAGGATGGAGTACCGTTAGTACATGCATGGTACGTACGCTGCTGCAACCATTTCGTGTGCACACTCTTCATCGCTTTTTTGACTTAAAAAAAGGAAGGAAACTTGTAACAGAATGTATGCCTCCAGAGCAGACAACCCAATCCCCGATAATAATGGCTGCTTCAGTTG
Source organism: Paspalum vaginatum (assembly GCA_030272315.1). Lineage (NCBI taxonomy): Eukaryota > Viridiplantae > Streptophyta > Magnoliopsida > Poales > Poaceae > Paspalum > Paspalum vaginatum. The sequence goes on from CM059019.1 coordinate 42,602,012, forward strand.
GAGAGAATTAATGTACAGTACTCCTAAACAATTCTAGTTGTTTAATAAAGCTCGAGATCGCTAGTAAATAGCTGTGTGGATTCTGTTTTGTCCTGTGGCCTCGAACTCAGTCGGATGCATGTTGTGGCGCGGCCTGGTTTTCGACATTTTCCAAGGGAGACCACTCGTTTGATTTTCTTGATCTGCAGAGGAGAGGAGAGGACGCTTCGATTCGCCAGCAAGAAATCCATGGGCATCCTCCGGCGAGAGCGAGACGGTGGTAGCGCTACCTACGTACACCGCGCTCTGCTCCAGCGCCTCGTAGTAGCTGCTGGCAATTTGCTGGCACCCGTGGTGACGACATCACCCATGCCGGCATCTGCGGCAGCCATGGTGATATAGAGCTTGATGGTCACGACGATGCCAACAGCAGCTGTGGCAGAAGCCATGCCATGTTTGCCATCAATATATAGTTGGCTAGTTGCCTCCATGGGAAGCCGCTGCATCATAGCCGAGGATGCTAGGGTCCCTGCCCACCACGGTCCTTGACTCGTCAATAATCCGCTTCATCAAACTATCCATCTACTCATCAGACCTTCTGAATAGCCTCCGGATTTCGGCGATTATGAACATGGCACAACTTTCATTCGATAGGATTAATTGGTGTCTCTGATATCAGATTGTTAGCACATCCTTCCATTCTTCGTTCCATTAGCAATCAAACTGTTATAGAGTACTCAAGTACCGGTAGATCGAATCTGAGAGGGTAGACCTTAGGAGATCGAGGCAGCAAAGCAAGCGAATTAGAGATACAATAGGGAACAAGTAGACAAGAATCTAGAGAAGGCAGGAGAAACCGTAAAAGGAAGATGAGCAGTAGAGGAAATTGGATTTTGTCATCCGTTTTCTTAGATGGTTGTCTTCATCCCCTTTCCAGTTGCTTCTCATGTTTCCTTTGCATTGCTTCCATGTCCTTTTTGGGCTTTTCCTTTGCTAGCCTATGCCGGCCCATGACATGCCTCTACGCCAATATGTTCTGCGCCAACAGGTTTTGAAGGACGGCTTAGCAGCTGCTCGCAAATTGATGGCACCCACGTACATGATGGTTGGAATCCCCGTGAGCATAAGTTTACGGTATCTGGATACCATGCCGCTGATCATTCCCCGGATGCCGCTCATTTCTAGTGTTTCCACACCACGTGACATAGTATCTGTTTGTGACAAAAAAATTATATTGTATCTCTCTCTGCTCTCTTCCTCATCCATACATACCCACAAGGAACCCGCACTCCGTCAAGAGTGAAGCTGCTAATGTTAGTTGTAGAGAACATCGTCCACACCGGCAACCCTCGATATATACAGAGTGGAGACCAAAGAGCCAACAAGTGGGCAGGGCGTATAAATAAACATGGTTAAAGTTGCAACAACCACATATCCTCTGGCCTCCGAGATTAAAGTTGCTGTATAAATGCATGCATAGTACTATTTGTAGCCGACTCATACACAAACAAATACGAATCCTCTGAAGAACAACGCATATGGAGACTCCGCCTTAACAGTAGAGAACACCCATTCTAAAAAAAATTCAACATCTCTTGCAGAACATGATGGCTGATGGTGTATCTAACTTAATGCTCAGGAATTTTAAAATATACAGAATGTTGGAAGTGAACACAACTCATGCATTTCTAATTAATTGCTGATCCTCAGTTTCTTAGGACGATAGAAACGAGACAAGCAATAAAGAGACAACCGAGTGCCAGACACAGCCCCGCCCTTGTGCTTGCTCTCCCCCTTCGGGTGTTCAGATCCCGAGGCTAAAATTTAGCCCACGTCATATTGAGTGTTTGATGCTAGTTAGAAATATTAAATATGGATTTAATTAGAAAACTAATTACACGAACAGAACTAAACGGCGAGACAAATTTATTAAGCCTAATTAATCCTTGATTAATGAATGGTTACTGTAGCATTACATTTGCTAATCATAGATTAATTAGACTTAATAAATTCGTCTCGCTGTTTAGTCCTCATCTGTGTAATTAGTTTTTTAATTAGATCATATTTAATACTTCTAACTAGCGCCAAACATCCGATGTGACGGAAACTAAGTTTATTTTAGTCTGATCATCAAACACCCCCGAAGTTGCCGCCTGGCCTCCTGTGGCCAAGCTGCTGCGTCGCTGCCTTTGATGAGGAGAGGTCGCATCAGGGCGGACTGCCGCGTGTTCGGCATCATCTCACTGCACGTTGTCCTGGGCGAGCTAGGCGCACAAATTTGCCCTCAGGCAATCTCTCTTAGCTTGGAGTCTTGATTGTCTTCGCGAGGCCGCTGGCGCTGCTGACTCAATCCCAGCCTTGAGTCAGCCATGGGAATATGGGGTACACAGCGCAGCCGCACGAGATCGCACCCTGCTATGTCTTCCTGGCATATAATGTCCGGCCAATTACTTCCATGCACCATGAAGGTCTTCAATGGTCTCTGCCCTTGGTGCGTTGGATGAAATGAGCAAGAGGTATTTTTTTTTTCTTTACCCCATTTTGCTTGCTGAGTTTTATACAGCGCCCAACTCTCTACCAATGCACCTGAAGAGTACGAAGATTACAAGTGCTATCGTCACACTGAAGACTGCTGCAACAAAGGGACCTTTGCTTTCTCTGCTCTGCATACGATCGAGATCCCTGGCTGCGGCTGCAGCGCATGCATGGATGAGGAACGCACTTTGTGTGGCCTGGCCACCTGCTGATCGAGGTCGATTCGATCGCGGCGGCGGAAGTTGGGAATGGCGATCGAGCGCCCGGACGTTGTTTTGGGTTGTATCTGGATAGGAATTAGGCGATCAGGGACATGCTGCAAGCTACAAGGCGTCCAGCTAGCTGCAGCCAGATAGATGGCCACTACTCGATCTGCTGTAGCAATCAGTAATGATTTACTATTAGACAAGTATCCAATACTAACTGATCTATCGTGGAGTCATGAACGACATTGACACGAACCTACCAATTTTGTCTGCATTTGGATGGGAACTGCATCGTTTGAATCTGCATTATTAGGACTTTACGATTACATATAATGAATTTATCGCACTAGTTGGTGGAGTATTTAAGAATGCTTGTTGTTTTGCACTGGAATGGCAGTACATGGCACACATTGAAAATGGTTTGCCAACTTTGTTTGCGTTGTTTTGACCAAAAGGGCAGAGGAATCTTTGTGCAGCACAGCTTAATTTTCCCTCTTTCACACCACCTTCTCCCATGTTCTTCCTCCCCACGCCCTCGTCTTCCTTCTTCAAACTCTCATCCATCCCCCACAAGAGAGTTGCCAGGGTCTCCCTCCGATCCGTGTTCTGGTTTCTCCCACGCCGCGCGTGCCACCTCACAGGAAGCCAACGCCGCTGCCGCTTTGCCATCAACGGGCTCGGGTGACACATATTCCTCAGATCGAAGCTGCCCACCGTCGATCAGCGACGGCGTGCTTCATCACCATCGTCACCCTTCTTTACCTCCTTGTTATTAGAAAGATTAAGTACGTTGGTTTTCATGTCCTCTTGTTGAAGCTGGCATACATCTCTCAGCTTACTGACAGTTGCAATCTTTTGCGTACCCTGCAGCAAGTTGTATTCTTCTCATTCCCTGTTGGCTTCGGCTCCCATTTTTGACAACTGGCATCAGATCTCAGGAACCATTCCCAAGGAAGCTGCATACTGTCAAACAAAGAACGGGCGGGCACAGGAAAGGAGAGGGTCAATGGAGACGGTGAGTGAGCTCAGCTAGAACCACTCTCTCTTCTCTGGCATTTTTTTCTCTCTATTTGGACAGCAAAGAAGACTGCTAGCTTAGCTGATTGTCAAAAACAAAAAATATCTGGTCACAACTTATCACAAGCCCGTAATGGAGTTTTTTATTCTTGAAAACATAACGTCTAAACTTGTATGATTGTTTCATATTTAGGAGTGAAAAAAAGACTTCCATCGTCAGCTTCTGACTGAGCACAAGAAAGGAAAGGCGAGGCGATGGAGGCTGCCGTTGTGAGTGTGGCGCATGGAGCTATGGGCTCCCTGCTTGGGAAGCTTGGCGATCTGCTTGCGGACAAGTACAAGCTGGTCAAAGAAACCAGGGGACATATCATGTTTCTCAAAGCTGAGCTCGAGAGCATGCATTTCTTCCTCAAGAAGATCTCAGATACAGAGGAGCCTGACGAGCAAGACAAGCACTGGGCTAAGGAGGTACGTGAGCTGTCGTATGACATCGAGGACAGCATCAACGAGTACATGCTCCGCATAGAATACAGGTCCAGCAGCAAGCCCCGTGGATTCAAGGGGTTCATCAATAGGGGCATGAGCTTGTTGACAACCATCAACACTCGTCACGAGATAGCAAAAGAGTTAGAAGGTCTCAAGAGCCGTGTCATGGAGGTGAGTGAGCGTCGCATGAGGTACAGGGTTGAAAACGCTGTCCCAAAGCAGAGCAACACAGCCATCGATCTTCGCTTGTTGGCGCTCCATGCGGATACAGCGGGCCTCGTCGGTATCATGGGACCGAGGGACCAACTGATCAGTTTGATGGATGATAAGGGTTCAGCTGCACATCACTTAAAGGTGCTTGCCATTGTGGGATTTGGAGGTCTTGGAAAAACTACCCTTGCAAATGAGATTTACCGCAAACAAGAGGGCTTGTTCCAGTATCGGGCTTTCGTTTCTCTGTCTCAAAAACCTAACATTAAGAAGATTTTAAGGACTATCTTATCTCAAGTTGGATTCAAAGCTTCTCAGAACACCAACATGGAAAGATGGGAAGAGTATGAATTGATTAGCACATTGCAAAAATTCCTTTTGGATAAGAGGTACGCCAGTAACAGAAAAAAATGCTCTAAGTAATTTCTGATGCTTAATTTTTTTAAGTTATTTGCTTGCAAGTATTCTGCATAAAAAACGTGATTTTTTTTTTATTTTCAACAATGTACGCTAATGATTTACTGGGCCACGCCATCCATGATGTATCATTAGATCGTAGGAATGTAAGTTAATTTCATTAGCACAACTAGAACTAAAAGACCAGGAATCTACTCCGTCCGTCCACAAAAGAATGGAATCTTGGATTTTTCAAATAAATTAGTGATGGGAAAAATACCATATCTAACAATACTCTCACTACATTTTCTGTCCATAATCAATATCATACCCAAACATGAAAGGAAACAAAACACAGTAGACATCTTTTTATATGTTGAATAGGCATGCCTGGTGGTCTAACTGTAGGGTTTCATTCTTTTGAGGACAAATTTTAAACCCAATATTTAATTATTTCATGGACGGAGGGAGTCTTACTCAATGTACTCATCAGATCCTTTGAAACTTTTATTAACATATGCAAAAACAAATAAACCCCATAGACAAATGTTTGCAGTTGTTATAAAGGCTCTAATGTTGCTTTTCATTTCTATTGTGCAATTCATATTCCCCAACATCTCTAATATCATTAGTACCAAACTAAGACTCATCGCTGAGAATTAGTTTCTTGAGAAAAAGGAAGGCCCATGAGTGAATGTTTGTTCCATTTTAGCACCATAGTTTGGTTTGAAATTTTAGCCCAAGTGACATAGCCATTTTTTTTAAGTTTGATTGCTTGCGTTCTCTTCTTGTTTATCTATTGGACCATAAGAGGACACTTTCACATACTTTGTGCTAATGCTTGCCACTCCTATGTATTTACATGGCAGATACTTCATTGTAGTTGATGATATATGGGAAGCACTTGCTTGGGATATTATAAGATGTGCTCTGCCAGAAAACATGAGTGGTAGCAGAGTAATAACAACTACACGAATTGAGAGTGTGGCAAGAGCATGTTGCAATTTCTCTAAATATATTTATAAGATGAAGCCGCTTAGTGAACAAGACTCAAAAAGGTTATTCTTCAAAAGGATATTTGGTTCTGAGGATGCTTGTCCTCCTGATTTGAAAGTAGTCTCAACTGGAATTTTGAAAAGATGTGGTGGTCTACCTCTTGCAATTATCACAATATCTAGCCTTTTAGCCAATCAGCCAACCATACTAAGGGGTCAATGGGAATACATACAGAACTCTCTAATCTCCAACTTTGAAGTGAACCCAAGCTTAGATGGCATGAGACACATATTAAACCTCAGCTACATAAACCTTCCTCATCATTTGAAGGCTTGCATGCTATATCTAGGTATTTATCCAGAGGATCATACAATCAAGAAGAATGCTTTGGTTAGGCAATGGATAGCTGAAGGTTTTATAAGCAAAGTTCATGGGATGGATTCAGAGGATATGGCAAGGAGCTATTTTAACGAGTTTATCAATAGGAGTATAATTCAACCTGTAGATACACGCTATGATGGCGAGGTGATGTCTTGTCGGGTTCATGATATGATGCTCGATCTTATCCTACAAAAAGCCAGAGAAGATAATTTTATCACTGTGATAAATGGTGTACAAGACTTGGTAGGACAACGCGACAAGATCCGTCGACTCTCACTCAATCTGGATGGTGCAATAGATGATAGAGTAGCAGAATCTGTCCAGATATCTCAAATACGAATGCTAGCAAGATTTGGTACCTCTACATATTTACCTCATATTTTACAATTTAAGCATCTCCGAGTTTTGGTCATTGAAATTTCAGATGGGGCCCTTACTTGACTTGAATGGAATATGTCTTTTGTTTCAACTGAGATGCATAAAGATCGTAGCTGGTGGTCATGGAGTGGTGTTGCCTAGTAAAATTGTGGGTTTGCAGCAACTGGAAACTTTTGAAATAAACGCTGCAATAAAATCAGCTACGGGGCAATCATTTCCAGAACTACCATCAGACATTGTTCATTTGAGTCGGTTATTGCATCTGATTATTCCACATTATGTGATTTTTCCTGATGGGATTGGTAACTTGAAGTCCTTGCGTACTCTACGGCACTTCAATTTGGGCAACTCTCCAAACTGTATCAGGAGTCTGAGCGAGCTGACCGATTTGACCGATCTTAAAATCAGTATTAGTGGTGATAAGGTGGTGGAGAGAGGTAGGGAAGTTCTGCGCACTTGTCTTGAAAAACTTTGCAACCTCAAATATCTTGGAGTGGATTTTTATTGTGACGGGGATTACTTGGATCCACTGAGTACAATGCCTTCTTCTTTCTGCCGTCTCCAGAGATTCCACGGATATAGGTTTTCAAGTGTTCCTAGGTGGATCAGGCAACTCCATAACCTCAATGACCTGTATCTTATTGTTAAGGAGGTGTTGGAGGATGATATTGGAATGCTTGCACAGCTGCCCTCCCTCAGTTTGAACATCCAAGGCACTACCAAAGATAAAATCATCATCCGTCGAATTGGATTTCCTTGTCTAAAACGTTTTACAGTTGGCTGTAGCAGGGTATCGTGCCTAACCTTCGAGGCAAGGGCAATGGCCAAGCTTGAAAGGCTGGAGCTTTATTTCAATGCTCATGGTTGGGACAGGTACGGCGCTGCACCAACAGGCATCGAGCACCTTTCAAGACTCAAAGAAATCTATGTGTACATTGGTGGCGCTCGTGCCCGGGAGTCCAATATTAGGGCCGCAGAATCCGCTCTATGGAAGGCTGTTGACATACACCTAGGTCGTCCTGTAGCCCACATCAAGATTGATGTAAACGGATGTTATCAAGTAATTGTTGAAGACATGGATGATGAGCCCGGAGAGGAGGACCTGGACGGTGGAACTAATAGCAGCAACAACTAATGAGGGCCAGCAGGTACAAGATCTTTGAACAAAACCTTGTGCCGAACCATCACATGCATCTTGGCAATAGAATTGAACGTGACAGCTCTATATCTATTTTAGGAATATCGCTGGACCATCTGCTCCTAATTACGGGCGCGGTGGGCAACTGTGTCAAGGTCCCTGAATGTTGCGAACTAGAAAATGAAGACCATTTTTTGGTCCTTTTTTGTTTGTCCTGGAAAAGGCTGTATATATTGTACGAAGGTGGCCCGTGCTCTCGCTTAGGTTAGATTTTTAGAAGATATGGATTTAACCTTTAATAATATGTTAGAGTTTTAAAAGTTATAGATTTAATCCATAATAATATTAGATGTGATTATTTTAATTCATCTTTCATAATGGCAATATAGATAATTTGTATGCAAATTTAAGAATTATGTTAATTTATCTTTCATGATGACATATTGGTCAATTTATATACAGATTTAGGTCTTATTTTAATTCATCTTTTATAATGGCATGATGAGTAATTTATGCATTGCTGGGTAATTTGTATGTAAATTTAGGGAGTTATTTAATTTGTATTTTATAATGGCATGTTTTTTGGGTAATTTTTATTCAAATTTAGGGTGTTGTTTTAATTTGTATTTCATAATGGCATGGTGGGTAATTTTTATGCAAATTTAGGGGGTTATTTTAATTCGTATTTCATAATGGCATGGTAGATAATTTTCATATAAATTTAGGGGTTATTTTAATTCGTTTCTCATAATGCATGGTGGGTAATTTTAAAAAAATATATAATAGATCTAATGACTACTTTATTAGATCTACATGATGGACGGCCAGATGTTTCTGATTTTTATGAAAATTTCTAAAATTTGTTTTTTTTCCTAACACTTCTAGTGAGGATTTACGTAGAGATCTAAAAAGGAGCCTCCAATTAGCAATAGTAAGATAGTTAAACCAAATTAATATTATTATATGTGAATGGAGAAGAGCCCCCACCCACCCACACTAGCCGAGGCAGACGTCCCCAGCCTCCATTCAAGTTGAATTTACTTATAATGTTTTGGTTGGAATCATGCTAAGAGCATCCTATGGTCCATTTGATATTTGGTCACATATAATAATGACCCATGAAAGAGGAATCTTGATCGACTACTTGTCTATATATAAACATGGATGTGTGTTGGCTGGAATCATGTGAAGGCTAATGGGCATCCTATGCTCCATTCGTGAGACACGGAACAATAACCTACCTATATAAAGAAGGAATTTCTGGGAAGCCACACCGCCAAAGAACACACGTGTCGATCTGCCACGAAGAGCTTGCCCTTTGGACTGGACAATGATCGCCAACTCGGCACGGCTTGGTTGTTGACGCAAAAACTCGCTAAATGTTTGAGCACGCCACGTGTAGTATGTATGTGGCTAGATGCAGCACCTCTACGTGTACAATCGCAATCGATTTATCTAGTTACGGATAATCTGGTTTCACTAGATCTTCAACACGAGCTAGACCAAGAAACGTGAGCCTAGCCCGTCGGGACAATGCAAGAATGCCTTATTTGTTTGTTCCTTCCTTAGTCTCGGTAGGCTAGCTAGGGCACCTTCAATCACCGTCGGGACAACGACAAGGAGACATAAAGGTTGATGTTTTTTGATCGATTTGATTTGATACCCTGATCAATCGATAGTGATCGTTTATATTTTACTAGCGTAGACGTATGTGAAATATGTTCAGGTGAATCAAAAGCGTCGGAGGAAAGTAAATAACTAGCCGACCAACAACGGAGGAAAAAAAGAAAAATAAAAAACCCATTTAGTTGGTGTATTTACTTTTTCATTAATTTCAAGACATCGAAACTATTTGGTTGGTACGGTATAAAATGAGGTGAGAAAATAAAAGACAAACGGTGAAAATATTTTTTTTCTATTTTTTTTAGACACTTCCAACTATTTTCAAATTTTTTCATTAGATGAAAATAGTATTACGAAAACTCGTTTTTTTATCACGCAGACAGGGTAAGAGGTTTTTGCCCCCTTACAAAGTTGAGATCGAGTCAAAATTACGGAGAGAGAGATATAGTCAGACAAGAACCACTGCACGCACGTCCACGTGGAAACCCACATGGAGCCACGCTCTACGCGCGAGAAAAGAGATCGGATCGGAGTGTCACATGCACGCACGATGTATGTACTCCTTTTCTTTTTGAAAGAAACGATGTATGTACTCTGATCGAGGTAATTAAGAATAGTAGTAATGTACTGTCACTCTTCTTAATTAATTGCTTCTTTCTCAGTCGGCGGCCGCTAGCATCCATCCATTCTCATCCTCACCAGTCATCTCACGGGCGCTCAATGCAAAACCCCGCGTCTCCTCTTCCTCCGAATCTCTCTGATGCTCGCTGTCACCCCCCACACTAGCTACCTCCACCGACGGTACCGCTCCCTCTGATCCGCCGCTGCTTCTCAGCAGATCGGAGCCCGGCCGTGCTTCCGGCGCCGTACCGGGCCTGCTCCGATCCCCATTCCCCGCCGCCGTCGCCAGCAGCAATTTCTCAACACCAGCCAAGTTTCTGTAGGCATCAATCAATTGGATCTCTTCAGTGCGTGTACGGTGAGAAATACTCTCCCTCCCTCCCTTCTCATTCATTCTAGGTTCAGCTTGCTCTCCAAAGAAATTTAAACTGCACACTCCAAAAAAAAACAAAGTGAAGTTGCAAATCCATATCGGCGTACGACTGGAATTTCTGTTGATGAAATCATGAAAATAAAACCTCTAAATTATATATGCTGTTTTGGTCATTTGCATTGTTTCAGGAGATCGAGTAGAAAGAAAAGCAGGGACACACTACTGCTATCAAAGTACTAAGAGCAAGCAAAAGAAGGAAAAGCGCAAGGTGCGTGATGGAGGCCGCGGTAGTGAGCGTGGCGCATGGCGCTATGGGCTCCCTGCTTGGGAAGCTTGGTGATCTGCTCACGGCCAAGTACAAGCTGCTCAAAGAAACCAGGGGACATATCATGTTCCTCAAAGCTGAGCTCGAGAGCATGTATGCCTTCCTCAAGAAGATCTCAGATAAGACAAGTACTGGGCCAAGGAGGTGCGTGAGCTGTCCTACGACATCGAGGACAGCGTCACCGAGTTCATGCTCCGAGTGGAACACAAGTCCGGCAGCAAGCCCCACGGATTCAAGGGGTTCGTCAGCAGGAGCATGAGGCTGCTGACAACAATGAACACTCGTCATCAGATCGCCAAGGAGTTCGAAGGACTCAAGATACGTGTCAATGAGGTGAGCGAGCGGCGCGCAAGGTACAAGCTCGAAGACACTGCCAAACCAAATAATGATACAACTGTCGACCTCCGTATATTGGCACTCCATGCGGAGACGGCGAGCCTTGTCGGTGTCACAGGGCCGAGGGACGACCTGATTAAGTTGATGGATGAAGAGGATGTGCCCGCACACCAGCTGAAGGTGCTATCTATTGTGGGATTCGGAGGTCTTGGCAAAACTACCCTTGCAAACGAGATTTATCGCAAGATTGAGGGCCAGTTCCAGTGTCGAGCTTTTGTTTCCGTCTCCCAAAAGCCAAATATCAGGAAGATTCTAAGGACAGTACTATCTAAAGTTGGCTTTGTTCCTCCTGAGAATACCAACATGGAACAATGGGAAGAGTCTGAATTGATTAGTACACTACAGAAGTTCCTTTTGGACAAGAGGTATATATACTTGGCTTTTGAAGCTACAAATATTTACCCTGATAGTACTCAATTTTACAACCAAAATTATGCCGTGTTTGTTTTTCTTCTTGAAACATTGTAGCCGTATGGTTAATTAGGTCGTGTCATCCATATGCCATATCATTAGATATTAGCTAGGAACTGCAGCACAACTAACTAGCACTCAAACATGAGGAATCTATTTTCCAAGTTATGTTCTTCAAATATGGGATTCTAGGTCTCATCAGTACCTAAGTAGGATTTGTTGTTGAGAAATAGTTCCTTAAATATCAAAACCCATATAAGATATCATTTGTGCAATTATAGAACCATACATTTTTTTTTTAAGTTTTAGCCCCGGTAACGTAACTATTTTTAAAGTTTGGTTGATTTGAGTATTATTCTTGTTGTTGTATTGACCATTACTGAGGATATTACGTACTCTGTCCTACTACTGACAGCCCATATGTAATTACATGGCAGGTACTTCATCGTAGTTGATGACATATGGGATGCTCCTACGTGGGATATTATAAGATGTGGTCTTCCAGAAAATATGAATGGCAGCAGAGTAATAACAACTACAAGAATCGAGACTGTGGCCAGAGCATGTTGCATCAATAATCAATGTGAATATGTTTATAGGATAAAGCGACTTAGTGAACAAGACTCTAGAAGATTATTCTTCAAAAGAATCTTTGGTTTAGAGGATGCTTGCCCTCCTCATTTGGAAGAAGTATCCACTGGAATTTTGAAACGATGTGGTGGCTTACCTCTTGCAATTATCACAATATCTAGCCTTTTAGCCAGTCAACCAAACAAACTGAAGGAGCGATGGGAGTATGTACGGAACTCTCTTGGATCAAACTTTGAAGTGAACCCAAGCTTGGATGGCATGAGACAAATATTAAACCTCAGCTACATAAACCTTCCTCATCATTTGAAGGCTTGCATGCTATATCTAGGTATTTATCCAGAGGATCATACAATCGATAGTGATGGTCTGCTTAGGCAATGGATAGCTGAAGGTTTTATAGGCAAACACCACGGGATGGATTCAGTGGATATTGCAAGGAGTTATTTTAATGAGCTTGTCAACAGGAACATGATCCAACCGGTAGATACAGAGTACAATGGTGAGGTGATGTCTTGCAGAGTTCATGATATGATGCTTGACCTTATGCAACATAAAGCCAGAGAGGAGAATTTTATCACTGTAATAGATGACGACATACAAGACCTGACAAGACAGCTCGGCAAGATCCGTCGGCTCTCACTCAATCTGGACGGTGCAATAGATGACGGAGTAGCAGAATCTGTTCAGCTATCCCAGGCAAGAATGCTAGCAAGATTCGGTACCTCCGCATATTTTCCTCCTATTTCGCTGTTCAAGCATCTCCGAGTTCTGACCATCGACATTTCAGATGGGCCCTTACTTGACTTGAATGGAATATGTCATCTGTTTCTACTAAGATACATAAAGATCAAAGCAAGAGGTCGTGGCGTGGTGTTACCCAGAAAAATTGGCAGTGCTGCAGCAACTAGAGACATTTGAAATTGATGCTGAGATAAATTCATCCGATGGACAATCACTTCAGGAACTACCATCGGACATTGTTCATTTGAGCCGGTTGCTGCATTTGGTTGTTCGATCAAAAGTGATTATTCCTAATGGGATCGGCAACATGAAATCCTTGCATACTCTAAACTTGTTTTTTGTACCCACTATCTCAGCAGAAGCTATAAAGGGTCTTGGAGAATTGACCAATTTGACTGATCTCGGAATCGGTTGTAGCGGAATGAACAATGATAAGGCGACACTAGTGGAGAGAGGAGGTATGGAAGTTCTGCGCACTTGCCTTGAAAAACTTTGTAACCTCAGATATCTAACCGTGTGGTTTCATAATTACAAGCTGTCTATCTACTTGGATCCACTAAGTCAAATACATGCTTGTTTCTGCCATCTCGAGAGATTCTATGGGAGCATATTCTCGAGTGTTCCTGGATGGATTGGCAAACTCTGTAGCCTCCACGACCTTTATCTCGGTGTCAACGAGGTGCTAGAGGATGATATTGGAATTCTCGCAGAGCTTCCCTCCCTTATCAGCCTCGAGCTTGACATCTGGGGAACTCCAAAGAATACGATCCTCATCCGTAGAAGTGGGTTTCCAGTTCTGAAAAGTTTTACGGTTGGGTGCAACAGGATGTCGTGCCTGGCCTGGGAGGCAGGTGCAATGGGCAAGCTTGAAAGGCTAGTGCTTCGTTTCGATGCGAATGGGATGGGATAGGTACGGCGGTGTGCCTGCGGGCATGGAGCACCTTTCCAGTCTCAAGGAAATTTCTGTGGACATTGGTGGTTATGGTGCAAGGGAATCCAACACAAGGGCTGCGGAGTCCGCGGTGTGGAAGGCTATTGACCTGCACCCAGGCCGTCCTGTGGGCCGTGTCGAGGTTCGCGCACATGCAATCTATGGATTTTATGACACGGTTCATGAACCCGAGGAGGAGGAGGGCAGCCCCTAAATCAAGGGCAAGGCCAGCAGGTAATAAAGAATATCTGAATGAACAACCCACGTCATGATAGTTGGTAGTACCGTACTATACTAGACTAGAAACGACGGCGCGGAGTGAGTTGGTGGCTTTTCTTTTTCTTGAAAGGAGCGTGTCAGACCACGGAGCGCTGCGCGTTCATCCACGCCGACACGCGTCACGGGTGCAGGGTACTCAGGCCCCCTCTCTGTATTGCTCTTTCTTCCTCGCAGGATGCATGGTCCTTTAATTTTTCCATTGATCCCGGGCAGGCTTGGTGCTGGATGGAGCAAGTGACGAACATGGCCCAGAGGACAGGAGCACATGGCTCAGTACATACAGGAGCCCCATAATTTTTCTGAATCCACAGCATCCGTCACCTGTGGGCTTCATGTTACCTTGTCGATCGGCTAATTTTGTGCCGTTCCTCTATTACACACAGTCGGCACGCTACCACGCACTGCAATTGCGATCGACTGGATAGCATCAGGAAAGCATCGGTTGGCTGGTTAAGTTGCTGTTCGGTTGGTGGTGCTGCTGACGGAAAAGGAAAAGTACGTAATCTGATTGCAGGGGATCACAAGATTTTGTTTGCTTCGCTAATGTGATGGTACGGTATTGGACCCCTCGACACACGAACAAACAAAAATCCATAGCAACCCCGTAGACCGCACCATGGCATCCTCTTGCAGCATTTATCTATCAACTCCGTGAGACCATGCTTACGGAAAAACCTATCCAACTATCTATATTTCAAACTTCTCTTGTATACAGTGCACGTACAATGCAAAACAGCGTAAATAACACAAGTTTTATGGGTTCTAGCTAAAAAAAATGGAGATAACGAGCCTCTTTAGAGAAATGTTTCTGATTATCTGTTCGGCTGCGCTTTTTTCTGCTGGCTGTGGCTGAGCCATTTACTGTGCACACAGTAGCATCAGTCTTGTTTGGGCTCCGTTCACCTGCAGCAACAGCAGTCGCTCAACGGCTTACGGCTAGAAGGTGTACTCCGGGAACAATTTCTGTCTGCTGGTAGAGTATTTATGGAGACGCGCATCCTAATAAGACTAGGTGCAGCAGATTGTGTATATAGTTTGTCTATTCACTGTTCCAACCATCGTCCTCTTTGTACACAGCAGTGTTATAGTGTATTGGCGCTTTTTTTATACGCTCTGCTGCATATAGTCTACTACTATTACTACTATGCTGCTGCTACTGGATCACACAAACGGGCCAACAGGGCAAGATTGTCTGTGATAAGTGGATGATAAAATTAGCACAAAGTGGGTACACACAGCACTACGAGCCCGCTGGGTTCCATGCCAATTTTTGCCCTGTTCAATTTTGATCAATTTTGATTACATTTGAATTGATATCAAATTTTGACCAAACAACATTTCTCTTACGTGGATGGCTTATTCAGGACCTAAACAAACCGTCTGGACGAAAGAATTGTTGTTTCTTCAAAATTTGATATCAATTTAAATATAATCAAATTTAACCAAAATTTGGCTCGGTAAATATCAGGGCCCAACCAATCAGTCCTACAGCAGCATGTGACAAGGAAGAAAGCAGAAAGCATTCTAGAAAGAGCCATAGGCAGGTGGCTGCAAAACAAGAAGAAAAAAAAAAGATGAGGAAGAAGCCAAATTGACCTGCCACCACCTTTCTAATTAAATCTTCTATCTCTAAATAGGTAAACCCCACTATATAATTTCTCTTGACATATGTGAAACCACGTCATCTTAAGGGATCCACCAAGTTACATGCCACGTCACTATCTACTAAAAACTCATTTATATCTCTCATCGATTCTCTGTGGTTTCATGCATGCAATGTTTTTCTGTGGCATATGTGTGGAGTGTCACTTAAAAACTACAGTAATGCACGGAAAATATAATTCCACAGCAACGCGCGA
This sequence comes from Paspalum vaginatum, assembly GCA_030272315.1. NCBI lineage: Eukaryota > Viridiplantae > Streptophyta > Magnoliopsida > Poales > Poaceae > Paspalum > Paspalum vaginatum. The sequence goes on from CM059019.1 coordinate 42,617,884, forward strand.
GGTTTCATGTGACAAGAGCCACAGATTGCAGGCGCGGCGGGCGTGCAAAAGTTGAACGGGTCTCCTCTCCTCCCCTCCCTGCGACGATTGACCTGGAGTAGATGACTTTGACTTTGACTATTTTATGATCACTTGCTCTGAGTTTCTAGACTGTTATGAGGCTGCATGCATAATAACGGACCTGTTTGTTCCCTATCACAATTTACCACAGTATATGTAGCAAATTTTGACTGCGTTTGAATTTAAATCAAAATTTGGTGAAACGATAAATTTCTCGTTTTCGCGTATTATTTAAAGATACACGGAAACGAGAAATTTATCGTTTCAATAAATTTTGATCTAAATTCAAACGCAGTCAAAATTTGCCAAATGTGACGTGACAAACTTAGTCACGAGCCCAACATCAGACCAACCGACAACCTGGCAAGTTTGTACCATCATCATCAGTGAAGAAATAGTATTAACTGGCCGGCGTAGTACGTTCCAGCAGCTCCGAGAAGCCATATGCCAAGCTGGTCAGAGGTATCGTATGTGAGAATCGGAGCAAAAAAAAAAAAAACTGCTCCTACTTACCAGCATATAATACTGTAGTATGCAATTAGACAACAACATAGGGAGCGAACTAGGAAAATATAAGGACCGGCAGTGTTTGTGTTTATTGCTTGCTTCGGGCTTAATCACCCACTAACAAAAAGCAGAGGATTCCGCCAACACGGCACACGCCAACAAACCACACCACGCGGAACGCCCGCCGGGAGGAGATTTCTTCCCGATTCCTTCTCCGCAGAGGGAGACGAGGAGAAGGAAGAGCTCACCCCCCGCCTGTGAGTCGCGACTCGTGTGTCTGGTTCGATTGATTGATCCACCGACCCACCCACCCGTCCAAGAATCTCTCGCCGGCGGTTCCTCCGGTCCCAAATCGTCGTGATCCACCCACCCGCTCCATGGCGGCCACCGCCGGCGGTAACAAGATCCGCAACGCCAAGCTGGTGAGCTGCTGTAACCCCGGCGTCCCCCGAGCCCTCCGATTCCCCTCCTGTCTTCACCCCCTCCGACCCGCGGCAGGCGGCTCAATCTCGGTCAACTCGTGACCTTGCCCTTCCCCAACCGGATGCCGCGCCTTCCTCTCGGGCGGATGGAGCCTTCAGCCATCGTTTAAAGATCGCATCTTTTTTGTTTTTTCCCGTTAGGGTTCGTGCTGCCTTCTGCGGCGGTCTTGAGTTGACCTCCGGCGGCGACGCTCACAAGTCACACGCGCTTTGCTTTCTCGCAGGTTCTCCTCGGGGACGTGGGCGCCGGCAAGTCCAGCCTGGTCCTCCGGTTCGTCAAAGGCCAGTTCGTCGAATTCCAGGTGAAATTACGTTGCCCCCTTTCTCATCTGAATCCATCGGGCTTACGCCGTAGGCAGGGCGGGCGCTTGAACTAATACGCTCGCTCGCTGCTCCACTAATTGGCGGCCGCAGGAATCGACCATCGGCGCGGCTTTCTTCTCGCAGACCCTGGCGGTCAACGACGAGACCGTCAAGTTTGAGATATGGGACACCGCGGGGCAGGAGAGGTACCACAGCCTGGCGCCCATGTATTACCGCGGTGCTGCTGCTGCGATCGTTGTCTACGACATCACAAATGCGGTTAGTACGATGCGAGCACCGCACTTGCTTCAACTAGTAAATAATACAGTATATGGTGAACCGTGATGATGATGATTTCTTGATGCAGTCTTACTTGGGAACTGCTAAAACTAGCTAGTTGGTAGGGTCATGTCGCAGCATATATGATTGTGGATTTACTGATATGGTTCCATCGGGCACCTCTTGATTAGAATTCCCTTGCTCCTAAGTCCTATTATTATCAGAATAGCATAGTATTTTTTCCATGACTAGAGAAAAAAGTTGGAGGTTCTGGTGTACTAGTGTGTTTTGGTGCGCATGTTCTTCTGGTCTTTCGTAAGAATCATGATAGTATCTTCCTAAATGATTTCTGAAAGGATAAGTTAGTTTGATTGGTGGAAAAGAAACCACCTTTGTTTTTTCTTCTTATTATTTTTAGGAAAAATCCACCATATTGTCTCTATGCAGCCCTCTACTCGTAGCAACCCTTTGGTACATAAATAGCATTATTAAATAGTATATTGCCTACCATGCTCAATGCTTTAGAATCACCATTCATAGCTTTTGATGAGAATTCACTTGCTCATACGATCAGAATAGATAGTAAACTGCATTGTCTTTCTTCCATGATTGGTTGAAAAAGATTGGAGCTACCAGTTACATGCTTTTGGCGCATAAGTTGCCCTGGTTTTTTTTATTCTAGTATGATAACGTCTTCCAAAAGGACGGTCTTAGAGAGTGATGTCTGCACTGGAAAATGCACTTAACTGGACCACAACATCCTTCTGTGTGTTCCATGACTGCTAAGCCTTTTATCTAACTTGAATTTTGTTGTGTTGTGTGCCCATCAGTTTCTATGTAACCTATAGCCATTGTATTGCTAAGGAAATTCCGCTCTAAGCTCTGAAATGATGCAGTGTTAGGAGTTTGCAACTGCATAGTGTGGAGGATATTAAATGAGTAATCAGAAATAAATCATTTTATGTGCAGTGGATGTCTGCATCTTTTCCTGTCTGCTTTTCATGAGCAACCCTATATTTGAATCAATGTTGCGTAACTTTTTGGTGCTGCTGAGACACGGCATTCCTGTGATTCACTGCTTCATGATAACAAAAGGAGTTGAGTTAACATTTTTTTACTATCTTTGACATCGCGTTCTGGCAAGGATTCTCATCATGTCTGCCTTAATTTCATAGATAAATTTTACCCACTCATAATCTAACTTGAGCTGTACACCAGGCACCTTTAAATTCATTCTGATCTTCTCCATGAACAAATTTAATCTCATTTTCGTTTGTGCCTCAGCATGCATATATTATACAAAGCACATATGAATAGTGTATTCATTATTAGTTTATGCATTGTAGGCCTCTTTTACACGTGCAAAGAAATGGGTTCAAGAACTTCAAGCACAAGGTAATGCAGTACTCCTTTACACCTTGTCCCTCTATGCTCTACATAACATGTACTTGTGTGGTGGAAAGTTACTTTAAAAAAATAATATTCATATTTTGGATCTTATGGACTCCTGTTGTACAACTGTATAAGAAATTGATTCGGCGAGTATGATGACTATCTGTGGATGTATCTTGTATTATGTGAACAAGTGAGCTGATTTATAAGTTGTTTATTCTCATTTTTTTTCTTTTCTTTTTAACGCAGGAAACCCGAATACAGTAATGGCTCTTGCTGGGAACAAGGCTGATTTGTTAGAGGCAAGGCAGGTGCCAGCAGAAGTATGTTATTTCACTTCTTAAGTGCCCTTTTAACACATGTCCATAAAACTACTGCAATGGTTTTAATAGCTGCTATCATCTTCATTCCTTAGTAATTTCTCATCGTAGAAGCTTTTGTATTGAATTACTGCATCTTTATCAGTCAAAAATGTGGTATAGAAAATGTATGGATACGAGTTTCTTGAGTCTGTGTACTGATCATCCAAGACAGCCTTGTTAGAATAGGAAGTTTTTTGCTATCTTCTAAAAAGTTGTTGACCGCATAATGTACATAGAAATAGCGAAATGCTTAATTCCAGTTTGATGTGTGATGTAAGCTGTGGGACCCCTGGGAGCATGAAAATGTTGGGGGCATGGGAACATCAATGTCTTTTTGTGCTTGTGTCATATATTATTAGATTGTGATGATGGTGTCTATCAAATCAATGTACATTACATTTTTTGTGATGATCGGTGCCCTAACATGATCCTATGCTGCAGGAAGCAAAGGCGTATGCTCAAGAGAATGGTCTCTTCTTTATGGAAACTTCTGCTAAAACAGCAATCAATGTGAACGATGTATTTTATGAGATTGGTGAGTAACATTTAAAAACACAGATTGGCTTGGTTTTGGGGCTGTAAAGTAGAAAGGGAAAAATGTTCTTTTAGGGATCTATTCCTGATAGAAGTTACTAGCTGCAGTATGCAGTTTATTTCTGCTCTATTATTTACCTGCTGTTGCTACTTTCTCCTTGTTTCAGCGAAGAAATTGCTTCAAGGGCAGCAGACTCAGAACCCTCAAGGCGGAATGGTTCTCAACCAGCGACCACCTGAGAGGACGGTGAGCTCTTCGTCCTGCTGCGTGTAAAGCACAAGGTGGAGCGTGGAGTCCATATCCTATGGCCCGAGTTCGAAGAGTATGTACGCAACGAAGAATGCCGCTGAATCTTGTAAAGTAGCTGCCAGCACAGCTGCTATAATCTTGTGCCCTTTGACTGCCTGTTCATTGCCATGTTCCTTGTAAATGTGAATACTAGTAGAGTGTTAATGCAGAGATTCACGAGTGCCGCTACAGTCGATAATCATCCTTATGTTTCTGAGACTGGTGAAAACAGAGTAAACTAGGTCTAGAGAGATTCGTTTGATTCACTCATTCTGTTCACGCAACGTCAAATTTACGTTTTATTCAGACTGCAGTTAAGCCAGAACTTTTGATTAGTGCAGTAAAACACAAACTGCGATGTTCGAGTACTACTACTTTGGTCTTTGGGCACGCCGACAGTGGTGCCGCACTACTGTTGATAAACTCCCTCCAAGCTTGATGTGCAAATTTTGGATGGATGCGTGTGCTCGACTCAGCATGTCGTTGTGCTCACGGGGAAGAACAGAACCTTCGTTTTTTCCTTTTGTCTGAAGATGGTGTGCATCTTTTGCGGAATAGACCTGTCACTCGGAGCTGATGCTGAAAAGTACAGCTGCCAGCGACCAAAATCGTATATACCGTTCACAAACATAAAAACCTTTCCTCAACCGAAAATAAACAATGCCCGATCAAAAAAAGATAATGCGATTTTTAACGGAAACACTACATCTGTCAGCTAGGCATTTGTTAGGGTAGCTGATTCAACTCCAACACAGGTCATTACTTTCATAACACAACCAAACATACGTTGCTCACTCGAAAAGAGAGACAAACTAAAAGTGACTTATCGATGAACTCTTTTGATGATGTACCAGAACCAAAGAGGGTAATACAAGTGTATGGAAGCACATCACTTGGGTCGTCAATTATCAACCAGGACATGGAAACATATTATTCCGAATGAAACTGGGTGTGTGCAATTTCTTTACTGCTATCTATAATTTCTTTTGTTCACTGGATGTAGTCATCGTTGTAGCTGTCGCTGATCACCGAGACGAATCGCTCGAGCCACGGCAGCTGGTGGAGGTCCTTCATGGTGTCAACGATGTACGAGTCGGCGCAGCGGGGTGGCGACTGGCAGGGGTTGTCTCCCAGGCTAAAACCCCCGGCGAGGAACCTCTGAATGAGTGCCAGCTGCGCTCTCTCCTGCTCCGAGTACCCCTCGACGGCAGTCGGCATGCAGTCGAATGTGTCCCAAGCCCAGATCTCAGATGCCGCTTGGCTGGATCGTGCTGCAGAGGAAGGTTCAATGGCTTCATCGTCCCAGAACACGCATTGGCATGTTTGTACACCGCTATCGTAGTCAGCACCACAGGAGTAGCAGAACTCATGCCCACACCTGCACAAGTGACAATGTGATGTTTAGCACTGAGATAAAGAATATAGCACATGTATTTCTGAATCAAAAATATTTAGTACATGCTTCACTACTTTAAAAGTAGCATGTCTTCTAAGCATGCCCAGAATACTCTAGGGTAGAGAACATTACCATCGCTCTATGCTCACAATCAGCTGCAAGATTTGTATGACGTTGTTCCATACATCCTTGTTTATGGGAACCAGAATCATGGAATACAAACTATTCGAACATTTTCAAGGTAAGTGGCGATGCTTTCACAGTGATACGAGATAGGGTCGACTGACACGGTATGTATAACTGGCTACCAGTACCACATTTCAATTGATTTCGGACAACTTTCAATATTGGGTACTTCCAGGTTAAAGCAAACATAACAGCATTTTTTTCATGGGCCTTTAATCACTAGCGTTTGAATGGACCTCAGTTCAGGTACTGGATACTTTTATAAAAAAACCAGGAAACCGGGAAATAAGCAGTGTTTATTGAGTTGAGACAGCAGTACAGCTCAGTTCTATGCGTAAATTATCTAGTTTTTCTTTTAGACGTTCAAAATGCATCAGAGGAAGTTCGAAAGCTATTGGCTTCAAATATCTGGAGAAGGATGTAAAAAGAGAAACATGGAGAGCATACCAGCAAGTCATATGGAAGCAGCCTTGTGCTAGTTCAATCATTCGTCGACATCTCTGACAACGCCTCCACCTATTGTTCTGTGCAAGCCGATGCAAAGATAGGTCTCCAGCCTCTCTCTCCTCAACAGGCAAGCTCTGGTACTCATCGCAACCCATCATGACGTGCCATGGCACTCCACAGTTGATACAGATATCTCTATGGCATTCTGGGCACTCGACACAACTGAGATCTGACTGGCTTGATGAACTTGCCCTAGAAAAGTGCTGAGTAAGGTCTAACAACACCGAGCAATTTGGAAAGGGGCAATAAAACCTCTCCACGGCTGAGGTGGCAGCCTCTGCAAATGCTCTCTCCAGGGAATCATAGCTGGTAACCGGAAGAAACGATTTACACTCACTAGCTGAGATGAGATGTCTACACCTAAACTGGGGACACCTTATAGGCAGCTTTGAGGACAGCAGCCTGTCTTCCGCATATGGAGTGAGGCAGTCGTAGCAAAATGTGTGGGAGCAACCTGTCCTGATCATCTGAGAACCTAGTTTTTCCTCGCAGCACATCAGGCAGGTGCCAACCTCAGACGGAGATAGATACCTGATGCCTATAGCTTCTTTTGCCAACTGCAAGGGCCTCTCGAGTTCAAAGCTAGGGAGCAGTATCAAATCGAAGTCTTCCAACTTGTCCACCAGCTCAAGAATCCTGTGTCCTAGAGCTACCAGAAGCTGGTCTTCCAGAATCTCAGCTTCTGCTATCTGTGAGCACAACAAAAACAAGAAGAAAGGGCATGTAGAGTTGTCAGGTGAGGCGTAAATTCCAATACTGAAAGACGGCGCGCCGTCCGAAGCCCGACCGCTGCAGACGGTGGCTCAGTGGGCTGACTGACGCCAGATGCATCGGCCCCCATCGATTGAAACGTTACCTGAAAGTAGAGCTTCTCCGAATTGGTGAAGGCGAAGATCTTGCGTATGCCGTTCTGCAGCGCGACGAGCAGCCCGTCCATGAGCGCGAGGTGCTCGGCGACCAGCTCGTCGGCATAGAAATCCAGCTTCTTCTGCACCTTGAGGAGGGGCACCCCAGGCGTCCTCTCCATGACGACCCCGATCCCGGACAGCTTCCTCGTCCCGTCCGCCTCGGGGGTCGACACGCCCTTGAAGAAGAGGCGCACCGAGGTCTCGTCGAGCTCCCCCTTGGCGACGCCGGCCGTGAAGGACTCCTCGGTGTCCTCCCACTCCTCGTCGTCCCCGCAGCAGCTCCTGAAGTCGTCCTCGCCCCTCGCGGCGGCGCCCACCTCGGCCGGTAGCCTCTCCTCCATCATCCTCTCGGCGGGTACGGTCAGACCGCCCTCCCAACCCCAACTCCAGCGATCTCCATCGCCGATCGAGGACACCACCCCCCCAAAAAAAATCAGACAAGAAGAAGCGAGCGGGGGAGGAGAAAGTTTCCCACCAAACGAGCCCTTTAGAGAAAGCTGATGCTGAGGGCCGCACCTAATCCCGAGCTCAGTGAGGGTGGCCGGCTTGTTCCTTTCCGCGGCACCCAACTACCCCGGTGGCCTACTGCTGCAGCGATACTGGTAGCGAGCAGCGCGTACGGGAAGACTGGGTGGGGGGTCAGAAACTGATGGAGGCGAATTCCAGCGCCACGGGGGCGAGGTTTGTCACCCGGACGGTGGAGCCGTCCCCGGTCATACGCCTGGCTCGATCAGCGCAAGGTCCGGTTCTGCACCTGCAAGAGAGAGCAAAATTGGTAAGCTGCAGCAGGTGAACCAAGGGTACGAGAGAGAGAGAGAGAGAGAGAGAATACAGCAGCTGTGAATCTGGCTGTGGTCTTAGAAAGGGGAAAGGCGCATCTGCCGCGGGGTTCCGCGGCGCAACCAGATCTATAGGTAGGAAGGGAACCCGGCGGTGGGCCGATGGATGGAGACAGGGGTGGAATGGAAGCTTTCCCGGCGGCGCGGCGGGGGAGGAGTTGGAGAAGAAGAAAAGAGAGGAGGAGAAGGCGGACAAGCAGGAGTGGGGACCCTAAAATTAAAGCAAGAGGTGAGGTGATTGATGGTGAGGAGAGAGGAATCCTTTTTGTTCCGCTACTAATAATAATGCCCAAAACTGTTAGAACAAAATCAATCGGTTCTCCAAAAAGAATGCTGCTGCTGCTACTAGTTTAGTGGTGGTTTTTGCAGCTGGCAAAAAACATGGGAAAAAAAAAAACGAATCCAAAAGTACTGTAGCGGAGATGATGGGAGGGTCCACCGGCCTTTTTTTTATTGGCAAATTATTCTGTTCCATTCTACTACCAGCAGTCTAGCAGCAGCATCTGCCTGCCATCCGGTGTGTGTTGATTGATTGATTGGTGGGTGGGGCCAGCCGTGCAGTGCAGTGCAGTGTGCAAAAGGCCCACTGGGAGGGACCCTCCCGTTCAGGATGACCGGCCGTGCACAACACGGGCAGATTCCCATGCAGGCCGGGAGACCGCCAATTATATTCTAGGTAAGCACTCCATGATTATTAGATGCAGCCAGGGTTAAAGCTTACTAGTACTAATAAACGATCGATATTGACTACAAGCAGGAGTACGTACCAGCTAGCGAAAATTAATTAATGCAAAGAATGCATATATAGCTGTACATGATACAGGGCCAAAATGGACGGTTTGGCAATCTATTTGTTTTTTTAGTTGCTACTACTAGCACTTTCTAATGTATTTGAGCATGCAGACGGCCGGGCTATCGTAACAGGGAGTGATTCAGCTAGGAAGCGTTGGCGTTTAGCTAGCATCATGTGTACGTTTTTCTTTATAACTACTAATAGCTAGCTACGTCTCGGCATAGCTTTCTGGCTGGACCGGCAGGCCTGCTGCCCCCACTGATAGATGGCATATATATAAATTAAAATTAATGACCCTACCAGTTGCTACCGAGGAAGGAAGATTATATGCATGGTAGTATTTTAATTAAACACTGTCACGCCTGTGTTTTGGTACCAGTACGTACCTGTACCTAGTACTGATGCTGCCTTATTTATTTGCCCATTACTATATTGCGCTGATCATTGGCCTGTATGAGTTACTGGCTGATGACGCATCGATCTATAGAAATATGAGGCTGCATTTGAGACGTGTATGATTTTTAACTTTTTCTTTATAAATTCCGCAGAAAACAGATAAAAAATTAAAGACGGATAAAACGTAGCACTCGGAAAACTTCCACGTGTTCGGGAAAAGACCTAAACATGCAAGCATCCTGCATGCAGTACTGTCTCCAGAGAAAAAAAAATCAAAAGCAAAAAAGAAGAAAGAGGGAGAAGAAACTCATGATGGATACTTGGATATATAGATCGAAGTAGCCGGCCGGCAGGAGTGGTAAGCAAGCAAGCTCGATCTGTGATTATATGAAGCTTATTAATTGTACTAGTACGTTTCAATTGAGAGCTGTGCTGTCTTTTCAATGTAGTACTTGAACTACAACTAATAATAACTAGAACAAATTTTCTAGGGTACGTAAAACTGCGGTCCGCCGCCGGCCGGATTAGCAGTTATTACTTGTACTAGTAGGTTACGTAGTACTGTACGTATAAATCAACATGCTTTAGGCATTAATCGTGCATATACTACCTCTGTTCAGATTTATATGACGCCGACTATGCTAAATTTGAGCTGCCCGACGTCATATATATATGGAAAGAAAAAACGGAGGGAGCATCATTCATTGTCGCTCTGTCATATATAAGAACACGTGTACATCACAGACAGTGATCAAAGATTTAAACGGTGCATGTGGATATGCCAACATTTGCGTGCGTGTTGAAACTGTGGAGCTCACCGTACATCACACACACGCAATTAAAGATGCAAATAACAGAAGGGGTAAAAAAAACGCAGGACGTGCATACGTGTTTAATTAGTTGAGCTGTTGGATTACACAGCTGATTACGCGAATCTCAATTAGTAGCTAGCTAGTGGAAAGCTGTCAACTTGGGTTCTTCGACTCATCAGTACACGTGGATAATTACTAGTACCAATCACTCTATGGACGGAGCCTGCTGATGGAGCAGCCACAGGCGGGACAGGGAGATTTTTTTATTTTTATATTTATTTAATTTTTTTTTTGCAGAAATAAATTGGCGATTCAAAAAATTGCAAATATATACCAATGCCGCCGGACCATCCGGCGGTATTTAAAAAACGCCGCAATATCCGGCGTTTTAATGACGTGGCAGCCTGTCTGCCACCGGATTTGCACCCCTGTCATCGTACCGCCGGCTGGAGCGGCGAAAATTAAAAAACGCCAGGCCATCCGGCGATATTTAAAAAACGCCGAATGGGCCGGCGTTTTTTAATTCCCCGTGGCGGTATTTAAATCCTTTTGGCGTATTTTGAATAATGCATGGCGGTATTTAAATCCTTTTGGCGATTTTTAAATAATGCCGGCCCATTTGACGATTTTTAAATAATGCCGGTCCATCCGGCATTATTTTGCTCCATGTGCATTTTTAAAAAACAAGAGCATGGCGGCGTCCCCGCCGGCGGTTTTTAAAAAACCGCTGACCCCGCCGGCGGTTTTTAAATATCGCCGGCCAATCCGGCGATTTTTAAAAACCGCCGCCGGACACGGCGTTTTTTGTCTGCGTGGCCCACCGGTGGCAGCGTCTGCCGCACTGCCAACCTATAGCCTCCTGGTCTGGCGGTTTCTAAAAAACGCCGGTTAGTCCGGCGATTTTTAAATACCGCCGAGTGAGCTGGCGGTTTTTATATACCGCCGAGTGGTCTGGCGGTATAGGTCTATATTTGCAAATTTTTGAATCGCCAATTTATTTTTGCAAAAAACGAATTAAATAAATATAAAAATAAAAAAATTCGCGGGACAGGAGTCTTCAGATTCAGCCCATAGCAGCCAGAGCCAACGGGGAGGCCTACTGCATCAAAGTCAAAGCAATGAGGCCCAGCCCAATTCCGTGTCGGGCCTCAGTCTGCCTCTTCTCTCTGTAGGTCCTGGGTCAGCAGCCCAGCCTCGCCGCCTCTGCAGCGCTGACAATGTGATCATGATCTCCAGAAAAAAAAAAAGTGATCAGGCCAGAAACAAAAACCGAGCTCCACTTGTTTTAACTCCTGAGGTAGAATTGACACTGGTTTTAAATAAAACACATGTTCCTTTGTGGGAACGAAATGCTTGCTGATCCACAGGGCGGTCGGCGGCAACGGCCAAACCAAACATTTTGGAGTTCTGCAAGAAAACTATGATTTTTGGAAAATACTTCGGTTGTTCTTTCAAAGAAACGAGGTGTTTGGATGGAACGAGAATTGCAGTTCTACAAGCCATGGTATTGCTAGAACTAAAATATTTTTTGGATTTTTAGAAACTCCACTGCAGACCTATGTTTCCTAAACCATGGTTTCGTGGGTCTTTTGTTTTGAAACTATAGTTTTTCTAATACCACGGTTTTTCAAAACTGCAGCATCCAAAATGGTTTTTTTTCATGGTTTGGTTTACGTGGATACTACAGTATTTTAAATCACGAGGTGTTTAGTTGCATTTTGGAAAACGTGTTTCCAAAACCATGGTTTTTATAGATATCATTGTATTTTTTGGAGGGAAAAATCTATAACCCCCCCTCCCCCCATGGACTTCAAACGGTAGAACATATACATCGCACCATGAACTGATGAAAAAAATGGATTTCTTACACAGTAAACTTTCTAAAACTAGACAAATCATCCTCGGCCCTGGACGGTTTTGGAGGGTTATTTTGCCGAGTAAATTCCTTATACGCCATTAAAACTTATAACAATCCCTTGTGTGCCATTGGAAATTATGCAATCCCTTGTATGCCATCGTTTTTAATTTTGAGTCCCTTACATGCCACTGCCGTTAACTTCAAAGGTAATGCCGTTACTTTGTTTTGGAAAAGACCATTATACCCCTGCGTAATAATCCCTTGCATGCCATTCGTGCTCACTAGCTTGACCGGGCCATCGACGTGCGACGTGTTGCACGCGCTCGCCGTCCCGCCGCGGCCGCTCGGCGCACCGTCCCGCCGCCATCGCCCCGCCTCCCGAATTCATCATCAGCCAGATGACTTGCTGCACCACAAACCGCCGCATCCGCGGGACCCTGATCTCTGGATACCTGCCGCAGGATGCTTGCCAGCCGCTCCATGTATGCCCGCTCGTCGGCCACGCCGGCGCTGCGGAGCTCGGCGGCGAACTGCTCGCCGTCGATGAACTTGCAGATGCAGACGGACACCTCTAGGACCTTGTCCCTGTCCGCCTCCGCCATGGTGGCGTTCAGCACCGCCAGGCTCTGCAGCACCCTCGCGTTTAGGCGCCGCGCGTCGCTGTCGTCCTGGAGCACGGACACGAGCTGGTCCAGCACGTCGTCCCGCTTGAGGATCGCAGTGCAGCCGGCCTCTCTCTCCAGAACCAGCATCGCCAGCGCTTCGCTGGCCTCGCGGCCGAGCTCTGTGTCCTGGGAATTGAAGAATATCGAGAGCAGCAGCTTGACCAAGCCCCCGGTGGCCACGATGGTGTCCTTTCGCTGTCTTCCATGGCCATCCATGTCCCCGTCAGCACGTCCGTGGAGAGCTTCTGGGCCGTCCCGCGGCCGGCTCCATCACGCGCGGCGCGCTCGCCGTCCCTGCCCGCCGCGGCCGCTCAGCGCTCCGTCTCACTCGTGGCCGGCTCCCTCGCGCGCGGTGCCGTGCCCGTGCAGCGCCGCCGCGGCCGCTCTACGCTCCGTCTGGCTTGCGGCCGACTCCCTCGCACGCGCCCCACGCCACCGCGAACGGCACCCTCGAGCGCGGCGCGCTCTTCGCCCCCTGCGGTCTTCTCCCTCACGCGCGGCCGGTCGGCGCTCCGCCCCGTCCTCGCGCGCGCATGTACCCATCGAGCGCTGCCCGGAGGGCGGACGGAGGCAAGCGGCGCGCCGCGAGGGCCACTGCGGCATCCGCATCCGCGCCGAGGGCGGCGAGCAGGCGGCGCCGAGCGCGTGCGCCGCGAGGGCGGCCGACGGCAGGCCGTCCTTTTGTCCGCGCCGCTCCGGTCCGCGATGGATGCCGCGGGACGCTGCCTGGTCGAGGGAGATGGCCACGGGTGGGCGCAGGAGTTAACGGGGTTAGGTTGGAGTAGACGGCAACGGCACGTAAGGGATTGAAAATTAAAACCGATGGCATAGAAAGAAATACATAATTTTCAATGGCACGTAAGGGATAGTTATAAGTTTCGATGGCGTATAACGAATTTACTCTATTTTGCCACCGTAGCATGCCACCTCAGTGTACCATAGTATTGTAAAGCTATGATTTCGAGAAAAAACGTTTCCAAACAGGCCTGAATGAGACAAATTGTCACGTCATAAACAGTGCCCCCTATATCGGTGGCCTCAATTTTTCTTTTGCACGCACGACGACGATCTCTCTCTTGTCGATCCAGTGCGCAGTGCTGATGACGTGGAGACGGAGGAGAGGAGACACGGTGTGTCTCCGATCCGGCGTGTGGGCGGGGGTCCCGCGCGTCCAACGTACGACGCGTCCGTCCGTGTGGGCCGCGCTGCGCGGAGTATTTCGAATTTTCAATGGACGTGGCAGAGGAAGCGTAGCGTCCAAGGAAGTGGGCGAGCGATCCCATGCGTTGGGTTTCAGGGCCTCTCCAACGGGTAGCTCGGAGCCTGCTGAGCTGGAGACTTTTCCGATGTAGATGAAAGAGAATGCCTGGTTTTAATCTCGCTAGCGACGAGCTACTCGCTAGACGTTTTGTTTCTTCCGAGAGAATGGCTGAACCAGCAGTGCATGGATTGGGTAGCGGAGAGAAAAATGTGGGCCCTATAAATTAAAATAAATTCTGTATGTGGAGCCCACTAATTGACATGGAATGTAAATAGCTAGCACTTAGCTATATTGTTGGGACTCCCTTATCCGTCGCTGAGCCCCGTCATCAGTTCACTGTGGGGAAAATTAGAAAAAAAAAAACCTTTGTCGTACCAAACACTGTACGTACGTGCTTGCTCGATCCGCTTGGTTGGTTCGCCGTCGCGACTCCAATGGACCGCAAGGTGGATGACCCCGTCAACGTTGACTTGACTGCCTGCTACCGCTGCGGGTGCTGACTTGACGTCAAGATCCTCGATCTTTATTGTTGTTTCCCGAATTAATAACAACGAAAAAGCGAAAGGGAACACTGTGCTAGTAGGATCTCGTCGCCGCCGCCGCCACGAAACCTCGGGGCCCGCTTTCCACTGACATGTGGGGCCCGACCGCCGCCGAGGCGATCATAAAACCCGGCCCCCTCGCTCGCCGCAACGAACGAACCCCCTCCTGCATTCGCCGATTCCTATCCCACCCACCGCCTTCCTTCCTCCTCGATCTATCCCCTCCCCAGCGAACCCTAACCACCGCCCATGGACTCCGTCGACGACTGGGTCGACCTCGGCTCCTGCGCCTCCTCGTCCGACGACGACCGCGTCATCGCGCTCTCCTCCTCCGGCTGCACCACCCCGGGGGCCTCCTCCGCCAGCGACTCCGACTCCGACTCCGACTCCACCACCGCCAACAAGCTCCTCCTCGCCACCGACGACGCCGACGGCCTCTACGCGCTCTCCGACGCCGAGGAGGACTACTCGTACCCGCCGCCGTCCCCGCCGCTCCCCAAGCCGCTCTCGGGCCTCTTCCACCACACCCGCTCCTCCCCCGCGGCGGTCGCCTACGCCGCCTTCGACCCCTCCCCGTCCGCGCGCGGCCACCGCGCCTTCAAGCGGCTCGTCCCGGACCCCACCTTCTCCGCCTTCTTCAGCGAGCCCGTGCGCGCGCTCGCCTCCACGAGCGGCCTCGTCTGCCTCCGCGGCGCCCGCTCCGGCGCCTACTACGTCGCCAACCCGGCCACCTTCGCGCGCGCCGAGCTCCCGCGCCCCCACCGCGACCACGCCAAGTTCGGCGACCCCGCCGTCGTCATCGCCTTCGACGACGGCGGCCTCGGCGACTCCTCCTCCTCCTCCCTCCTCCTCCTCGCCCACTCCGCCTCCGCCAACCACCCGCGCCCCTTCTACCGCCACTACCGCGTCGTCGTCGCCTTCCCCGTCGGCTACGGCGCCTACGCCTTCGAGGCCTTCTCGTCGCGCACCTGGGGGTGGGCCGTCGGCGAGGCCGTCGCCGCGGCCGAGACCGTCGTGCCCGCGTCCGGGGTGGGCGCGCTCGGCTGCGCCTTCTGGCGCACCACCATGGGCTTGCTCCTCTGCTACGAGCCCGCCTCCGGGTGCGCCGACCTCGTCCACGCGCCCGCCGAGGTGGTGCACTGGCCCCGCTGGGAGCTCGGCGAGATGGAGGGCGCGCTCTGCGCCGTCTGCATGGACGACCGCGCCGGGGCCGGCCTCGCCGACGTCCTCGTCGTCCGCATCGACTTCGCCACCCGCGACCACTCCGGCGGCGTCGGATGGACCATCGCGGGCCACTTCGAGGGAGGGTGCCTCAGGGGCCGGACCAGCGTCGAGCTGCTCAGGGCGCAGGGCAAGGCCGAGGTCGTCATGTGGGACCCCGTGGCCGAGGTGGTCGTCGCCATGGACCTCGAGGGACGAACCACGCGCACCATCAACTTCGTACCCGGGAGCGGTTACCACGACGACTTCATCCCCTACGTCTGCTCGTTGGCTGGGATCTCTGGCTCCGGGTATGTATAGATGATTTAACCATCACCCATCCCAATCCTCATGCATCTGTTCTCTACATCCATCCTCGATCTGTTGTGGATTTTTTTTCGTTGATCCATGACTGCAATGTGCTGTTTCATATATGTATGACTGCAATGTCCTGCCTGCACTGATCGATCATCGATGTACATTCATCAATGTCCTGTTCATCAATGTGCCTGCCTGCGTGCAATGTACTGATCGATCTACATCCATCTGTTACGTTGTACATGGTATTTTCGTTGACTCGTAACTGCAATGTGCTCTTTGATTCTCTCGTATATGTTTTTGCACATGCCTGCCTGCAGCACTGATGTACATCAATCTCTTCTGGCATTTTCGTTGATTCGTAACTGCAATGCCCTGCGTTACTGACATTTCAGTACTGCCTCTTCAGTGTTATTGATCTCTGAATATGTTTGTTTCGGTTGTTTGTTGTTCAAGTAGTAGTGCAGCAACTCTTTCAGTACGTATACCTCTCGAGTCGAGTGTGTGATTGGTTATTTCTGTTGTCTGGGAAGAATGTGATTGCCAGATAATGCAAAACCCGGTTAATTCGAACAAAATCCATGTTAACAGCTCAGTGCATTGTCGGGCACTATATGGCTGCAGGAGTGATTCGTAGTTGGCATGTATGTTAGACAATGTTGATGCACATATGTACAGCTGTTGAATGGAAACTTCAGCTGTGATTCGGTCCGTATTTAATTTGAACTTTTCCTTGTGCTGCCATTTCAGTTGTCTGCTTAATCAATTGACGATGTTCAGTGAGACCTTGATTTTTCACGTGTCCTGGTTCTTTTGCTGCTTTATCGAATTTCTTCTGTTAGCTTTACTGTTACCTCAGTTTAGTGCCATTTTATTTTATGATCAGAAATTGGACACTAGGCTAGTTTTTAGAAATTGCACAACAATAGTTTTAAGAAAATGCAGGTGTTACTAGGTCCCCTACTGCAGCTAATTTGGTTGTCTGGTAAGTTGTAAGAAAGTGCTAATGTCCACTTGTCCAGTGACGCCCTTGATTTGTTTTGATTTTTAGAAATATCACAACAATAATTTCAGTAATGATGCTAGTTTTCTGTTTGGTTTCATATGTAAATGCATATTTCCTCCTGAATATAATTGGCTTTGGTGTTGTTCTAGGCCCAACACGTTGATTAGCAGATTGCAAATTTTTGTTGCCTTCTCTCAAATGGAAGTTGTTTATGGCTTTATGCAAGTACCATTAAGCATTTTGAAAGGATGTTATGTAGTACTGATGTAGATACATCCGTTGACTAAACAGAAGGAAATGGTCTCTATTTGGCCTTTTCTTACTCTGCTAGGTTTCTCTGTCCTGCTCATTCATAGGGTAGCATTGTTTGGTTATCCTGTTACTAGTAAGCAACTGGTGATAATGGGCGTGAATTGGTTTTCGCAAGGTTTTTAACGTCGTTGCTTCTTCTGTTACGCGGTGCATTGCAATTTGACTTGCATTTTGAACCAGTTAATCGAAATGCTGACACCGAAACCTATATACAACAAATCTCAGTTATGTCCTACTCATTAACTGCAGCATGTATTTTTCTTCTTCTTGTCCAGCAATGGGCCACCTGCTGATGGTTGGATTGCTGCTACTAATGGTGCGCATGCTGAGTATAGGGCTATGGCTCTTAGGTGCTGAGACATACTAGAGTAGTAGTTACAGCTAAAACTGTAAGTATTGTTACTCTCTGAAAGCACAAGCTGATGAATCAAACATTTCATCTATATTCTGTGTCCACCGTATGTTCTTGTTAGATCCGTACAATTGACATGTATTGGAACGACGCATGCAGGTACCATAGCTGGTGGGAATTAATAATGAAGAAGCCTCCAGAGTGTGTGCAGCATTATTCTTTGATGAAGATCAGTTTTGCCCTGGTAACTGGTAGCAGCTCAATTAGCAAATTCTTTTGCAGCGTCTCCCCATCTGTGGGACAAGAAAGCCACGCACTGTGCAGTACTAATCTGCGTGCCTTGTACAATGTAGGTAGGAGGTTCAGATTAGTGTATCCCGTTTGCTTGACTGTTGAAACATTCAGTCCAAAACGCCCTCTTAGCTGTGTGCGACGAACTTCCGGTTTACGACAGAGAACTTAAAACGATCTGGTTCCTGAAAATGTTTGCTTCTGACCTTGCAGGAGGCATGTTTGAGATTCTCTGTAGCTTGTTTTTTCGTGCGGCATCTCTGTGCCCTTTTTATTACAGACTTTTTCTTTTCTTGGCACGCATCGCGTGCAATGCAACCAGATTTTGGTATAAGCAGGGCCTGGCCAGTGCATCAGTGCCTGTGCCTCGCGGGGCTGCTCTCTCTGTGATCCCAGGTCGATCGGTCGGCAGCTGCTGGGTTCCCGTGATTTGAGACTCAGTTTGCCAACATGTATGGTTGGAATGCTGCATTAGGTGATGTACCAGATTAGATAGATGCGTCATTGGATAATTTTGGATGTTGTAGGTTCATTTTTTTATGATCTTGCACGGAGATGTTATGGCGTTTCAGGGAAAATAGTGCGCGCTGTAGAAAATACTGTGATGTGAAATTCTGTAAGATTGGATGCAACATCTTGATTAGTTATGCTTTCTTTTTTTCTTGAAACCTGAACTTTTCATGTTGCCCAGGTTGCTAATCACTGTTGCGAATTTGTTCCATGGTTTCGTTGAGCACAACTGTTGCCAAAATGCCTTTACGTACAGCCTCGTCACTTGGGCGCTCCCAGAGGTTTATCAAGCTGCCGTCAAAATTAAAACCCGAAATGGCAGAGCAATTGACATGATTTCAGTGATTTAGAAGAAATATAAGTCTAATAAATTCATGCAGTGGGCGAATCAAAACGACTGCGTGTATGTAACTCCACGTCTTTGGTAGACGATCGAAAGTAGAGATTAATAATCTGTAATAATAGCACAATTAGCCGGTGTTTGCAAATGCGTACTCCACTTGGATCACGACAAATATTCGGGCCGGCAACATGTCCGCACAGCAGGCCGGCGAGCCCGAGCTACCGGCGGCGAGGACCTCCACTAGCCCTGCCGCCTCCTAATTGATCCTCTCAGGTGCCGCGGCCGAGGCATGGCCGGAGACCGGACGGCGACGCGCCACGGCCATAGGCTACCCGGGCTGCCTGCGTGGGAGCTGAGCTCAGGCAACCAACACGACGCCGCACGCGGCCGGCCCCCACCATCGCCGCCGCGCAAGCACGGCGCGTTCCACCTGTAAGGCAACCATCCCCTCCCCCCTGACTCAAGAATAGAATACTCGCTCTCCACGACCGTGTTTGCTGCTCTCGGCTTGGTTGGCGGCGTCTCTCTGGCTTGGACCATGCGTGCCGTCTCCGCTGCGCACCAAGTGCTCGACGCTTTGTTCACGAAGAGCACCAATACTTCATCTCAAAAAAAAAAAAAAAAAAAGAGAGCACCAAGACTTCACCTGCCGTTTCTTTGTCACCTTCCTCGCTGTTAGAAGCAGATCAGACTGTACACCACTTCTAGCAACTGTTTGTTTCGATCTACTTTGGTCTTATCTCTATGCTA
This sequence comes from Paspalum vaginatum, assembly GCA_030272315.1. Lineage (NCBI taxonomy): Eukaryota > Viridiplantae > Streptophyta > Magnoliopsida > Poales > Poaceae > Paspalum > Paspalum vaginatum. The sequence continues at coordinate 42,637,337 of CM059019.1, forward strand.
CTGCACAGGCACGGGCGTCCTTTTCCCCCCACTTCCTTTGGTCATCGGCAGCAAATTCGATCCAACTCATCCGATCACTGAAAATCAGCTAATTAGTTAAACATTGACCAGGCCACTTCCCTGATTGAAAGAACCACTAGTGGTTTTGTTGCTGTTCCTAGTACTACCACAATACATTTCTCACCACTCGCAAGTGATGTGCATGAGCACATAAGAACAATAGATCACACATCCACGCTTAGTACCAGACGACGTTCACGTGTTTCAGTAATCTTCCCGGGAAATCACATGCTTGCTGTGCTAGCTCTTCATCTGTTCTGCTAACCATTGTTTCAGTCCATCAAGTAGACAGACTCCAAGTTGCAAATTACACAATTAACCATTATGAATCAGTAACTATGCGCATCCTACTAGCACTGTCAGTGAGAGCCCGGGAATTCATCACCAGGCTTCAGAAAACCTTCTTTGATACCAGAGAGTTTTGCGCACACATCTCGCATTCCAGGTCTATCTTTCGGAGATTCCGTTGAACATAAAAGTCCTAGCACAAACAGGGGTATAATGTAGCCCTCCATCCATACTTCTACACACGATTGGGATTCCTCACGCACCATATGAGGATCTATAATCTCTGCGAGTCTGTCTGGGAACACGGAGCAAGTATATTTATGAAGGTTAAGTCCATCGACAAACAAATCATCAGTCGGCTGCTTTCCTGTGAGCATCTCCAGAAGAAGCACTCCAAAACTATATACATCACCTTCTGTGGTGATTTCTGAACCCATGCCATACTCTGCAAAAATGAGTTAATTGCTGTAAGTTTAAGAGAAACTATAGGTATGCAGATACGCAAAAAAGTAAACTCACCAGGTGCGATGTATCCTATTGTTCCTCCAACTTCGTCCAGCCTTGTTGGAACAACGAGGTCTGGAAATAGAAACTTCGCGGACCCAAAGTCACCCAGACGAGCAGTCATGTCATCGTCTAAAAGAATATTGCTTGGCTTCAAATCACAATGGACCAGAGGAGGTCTTACTTGATTATGGACATAATCCAACGCTGAAGCCACATCTGCTGCAATGCATATCCGCTGGCCTAAGCTTAATACTCTCTCCGGCATACCACTGTAGTACTCACAGTGCAACCATCTTTCAAGGCTGCCGTTAACCATGAACTTGAAGATTAGCGCTTTGAACTCATGGTTTCCTGTATCCAGCGTCGAGCATAGAGTCACGGGTCGCATTAAATTACAATGACGTGTGCTTCTTAGTACCTCGCACTCAATGAAGTAACTCTCATATGCTGTAGGTTCATTCAAGTTGAATACTTTGATGGCGACCAGGCTTTTGTCATAGTTGAACCGACCAACATAAACTGATCCGGTGCGGGTTGAGCTGATTGTATGGACTGAAGAGAAGCAATTGGTAGCTTTAAGTATGTCACTATATGATACCTTCTTCAGTGTCTCATTGTTCAGAGGTAAAATTTGTACCTCTCTTCTCTTTGGCTGGGAAACAAAACAGAAATTACTCAGCAAGTCCTTCCACTGTGGAAATTCAAACACCCTTTCCTTCCAAAGAGTTACCAAAAACCACAACAATAAGACTAGAGCTATAGCACTCAGTGGTATTACTAGCAACAGCAACAGCACATGGTTCTTTGGTTTAGATGTCCCAGGACTCCCATCACAAATTGGTAGTGCTAGTCTGGAGGACCATGAGCAGAGACCCTTGTTGCCATCCAAAAATACAGCGGTCGAATTTTGAAAGTAGCCAGCAGTAGGAATTGACCCTTCCAAGTTGTTGTAAGATAGATCGAGTTTTTCTAACATAGGTAGATTCTCAAAAAATTCTGGTACAGTGCCAACTAGCTCATTTCGAGAAAGATTAATATACTGTATGGATGTTAACTTCTTGAAACTGTCAGGAATTGGGCCTTGAAGCTTGTTCCCTTCCATTTGAAGTGATGATAAAGCAATTAATCCGCCTAGTGCACTAGGAATTGCTCCAGAAAACAGATTGTTGGAAACATCTAGAAGAACAATAGTTCCTAGTTGGCCAATGTCCTCTGGTATTTCACCTTTGAGGCTGTTATGTGAGAGGTCCAGACCCAAAGAAAGGGGAGGACCATAAAACAGTTCTGCTGGTAAGACTCCATCAAGGCTGTTAGAGGACAAGTTTAGCTGAACCATCCCCAAACATAGGCCTAAACTACTAGGTATGTTTCCGCCCAATTCATTGTCGTCAAGGAGAAGCTTACCCAATGCACCGATACTACCAATTGAGGAAGGGATCTGACCTGATAATTTGTTCTTGGATAGGTTCAGGATAAATAGTTCCTGTAGTTCCCCAATTGTATCTGGTATGTTTCCTGTGAGTAAATTGTTTTCCATGCTAAGCGCAGTGAGATTAACAAGATTGCTTATCTCAACAGGTATGGAGCCTGATATTTGGTTCGACCCAAGCAACAAATATTCTAGGCTTCTTGAAAGATTACCAATTGATCCAGGTAGGCTGCCATTCAGCATATTTCCCTCCAAGGACAACTTTGTCAGCTGGGTGCAATTTGTTAGGGATGCTAGGAATTGCCAATCATATGCTTCTAGCTGATTGCGTCCTAAAATCACTTGACGCAATTTTGGCAGCGACCCAAGAGACGGAACACGGCCATGCAGGGAGTTATATGAAACGTCAAGAACTTGGAGATTTGATGCAATTTCTAGAGAAGCAGGGATCAGACCCACTAGATTGTTGGTTTGCATGATAAGGACTTGGAGACTTGGTAGCGAGTAGCCAATGTCAGATGGTAGCTGCCCAACAAGTTGATTGCTTCCTAAGCTGACATATTTGAGTGAAGAGATATTGTAAAGAGGCAAGGGAACATACCCTGACAAGATATTGTAACTCAGATCCAGTTCAAGGAGTTTTGAAATGTGACCCAAAGTTTCTGGAATTGGTCCTGCAAGCATATTTTGGCCCAGCAGTATAAAGCGGAGAGAAGAAACATTTCCTATTGAAGGAGGTATGCTTCCAGAAAGGAGGTTCTCAGTAAGGCAAAGGTACTTGAGGGCTGTGCCCTTATGGAAAGGTGGGACGACACCAGTCAAAGAGTTCATCTGGAGATCAACCGTAGCAAGTGTGGATGAGTTAGCAAACAGAGCAGGAGGGATGTCACCGGTAAGGTTATTACGCGATAGGATTAGCGTGCTGAGTGAGGAACTACTGGCCAACGATTGGGGGATAACACCAGCGAGACTGTTGTTTGCAAGCATCAGAACCTGGAGCTTAGGAAGTGTGCCCAAGTCCTCAGGGATGGATCCGGAGAGCGAATTGTTTGAAAGATCTAGCCGCTCTGTTGAAGTAAGTTGAGCGAGAGAAGATGACAATAGCCCAGACAGCTGCAGCGAGTTCAGCTCCAGTGAAACAACGCGGTGTGGAAGAGCCTTACCACAGGTGACCCCTCTCCAGATGCAGAAGTTGAGCGAGTGTCCCCATGAGCTCAGGACTCCACTGGGATCGCTGGTGATGCCTTGCCGGAAGCTGAGGAGGGCTTGCCTGTCGATCTCAGATTTGTTGGTCGATGCTGCAGAGACCGCGAAATGACCGGGCAGGAAGATAAGCAGATGTGCTACGAGAAGGAAGACCAGGACACGAGCCATCGCTCACTCCACGCCTGAGAAGCGTTCTTTTTTTGGGGGGTCTGTAGACTGTAGATTCTTCTATGAATCATTCGTCCCCTGCTGTCATCCTCAAAACAGACTAGTCCGGGGACTACACGTTGACTTGCTCTATATATAGACCAGCCGGCATGCATGACCGATAGGTAGAAGTGCCACGACAAAGCAAGAATGGTCTATGAAAGAAACCTGGTCAATGGACTTTTTCTTTGCTTAAAGAATACATTGCATATACTTTTACCAGGAATAGAAAATTGTAATATTTGTTTGCTTAATGAAAGACGCATGTGTACGTCATCGCACGTTCGGAGAGAAACTGAACTTCAAATATGAAAGAAATTGGCGTAATTCCATTGAACTGCTGATACGGTGAAACAGTGGACGAATCAGAATGATTGTGTAGATGATCTGGTTACGGGGCAAAACACAAGGTTTCACTTTTCTTAACACCCATGTCTCTGCAAGGTACGTACGGTGACTGCGGTCATAACTCCTGCTTCGACGAACTGATCGCAAACAAAGGGTTCTAGCTTCTAATCGTACCGCCACCGCTGAAAAAATCAGTGCCGCGTGGGCGAGTCGCCGTGAACGCCGCCTAAACATCTTCGCCCAGCTTGTTACAGATTAAGCTTTTTCAAAAATTAGCTTTTTATCAGCTGGAACCTTTTGCCACTTGTTTAAAAAAAACTATAGAAAAAACATTGGTGGTGTTTGGCACACAAGCTTCTTAAGTAAGAGGGGATCGGAGGTGGAGGGGACGACGGGATGGGCGGGCCGAGCTTGGGCCGGCGGGAAACGACCTTTGCGGCGGGGTGGTGGGGTGACCTCGAGCCGATGAACGAGGAGGAGCACTGGCGGAGGCGAGAAGCGCGGGCGGAGGAGCGGCGGGGCCTACAGGGAGCCCAGGGTGCCTGGAGGCTGCTGCTGGTACTGCCTGCACCTCCGCCCCGCCCATCTCGAATCAGCAACGCTGTCTGTGCTCTCCGCATCCTCCTCCTCTTCCTCCCACGGTCAGCCTATTCCACCAGCCGATTCGATTGCTACTCCCTCCCCCAAGTGCAGAATCCGTTTGGGGTTGGTTGCCTGATTCAAGTACGAACGGATCTTTCCCGGAACCAGGTACGCCATTCGACTCGGACTTCCGTTCACCTATTCCGATCAGTATTTTCCTGTGGGGGCTATATTACCGGACCAGGCGCCCCCCGTCGTGTCCTGTCCTGTGCGCAGGTCATCCAGAGGGACCCATCCCAAGACTGCAGTTTTTCCGATTGTTCCTGCAGAAACAGCTCGCCGACCTATTTTCCGATGGAGACCTGTTGCAGGGCTTGTGGTATGAGCACTCTATGGGGTCTATCCATACGCCCCACACATCTGTGGTGTCTCATCTCGAGAGTTTTGCCACGTCTGCTGGGCCGTCTTCCTCATCCCAGTTTTTTTACTGAAGAAACAACTCTGGAGACTCGAGCATGCTGTTCCTCCTTCTCCACCACCGCCAATGGAATTGGAGTTGGAGTTGGAGGCTGCCGTGGGCGCGCTGCTAGAGCTTCCACAGGATGTGTTGGAGGTTATCTTGGCCAATCTCGAGATCCCTGACCTCGTGCGTGCGGGTTCTGTCTGTTCCTCTTGGCGAGAGCCGCCTACACCAGCCTGCGCGATCTTGGGCGGTACAAGCAGTCCTAGACGCCATGCCTGTTCTACACCTCTGAATCTGCTGGTGACAATGTCGCCTGCCTTTCCTCGTGGACAAGAGGGTGTACATGTTTGTTCGGCTCGGTTGAGGACCGAGTTCGTCACCCGGGGCGCGACCAACCCGTTTCGGTTGCGGCCCCCTTCCACACGCGCTATATTAACCGGGGGTGAGGCCGGCTCGTGAACCAACGTTCGCAGTAGCTCCTCACTCCCCACATACCGAGAGGAACCCGATCTATCCTAGCGCGCAAGTGGAGGGAAGGTCGCCGCCGGTCGTCCTCGAGCTGTAGCTGCGCACATCTATGGTCCAAGGACGTTCTCCTCTCATCGCCCTCACCGTGCCTCCCCACGCAGGCACGAGTCATCGCTATGGCTTCTTCCTCACAGCCAACCGAAGGTACAATCTCTAATTTCTAAGTCGATCTAGTGGTTTCGGGTGAAGAGCAAGGTCCTAGAAATTTAACAATGGCATCAAGAGCCTCGGTTTAGGCTTTAACCCTAACCCTAGATGCATGGGGCCTTCGGTTTTGGCCGAACCCGAGCTAAACACGTCCATGTCTTGGGCAAGAAATGAGTTTGACAGCAAGTAGAAGGAGAGGATTGAGTCGATTTGGTTCAAATCCCAAGCAAAATCCCCAAATTTTGTGACCTTAGTTCACTGTTTTCCCAAAATCGAAGTAAACCCTAACCCTAAGTCAAAATCCCCAAACCAATTGAGCAAGAGAGGACTCACCTGGGGCTCACCGTGGTCGTCGTTGCTGCCGGCGGCCACGGGAAGAGGCGGCGCGGGCCTCAGGGAGCCACGGCGGGGCCGCTCGACGGCGGCGCGTTCACCCGCGGTTGGGCGCGTGACCGGTGAGGGGCCGGCGGCGGCGCCATGTACTCCGGCGACCCTCTCTCTCTAGGGCGGGGGGCGCGGGCGGAGGAAGAAGAAGGGCTGCGGCCAGGGGGGGGTGACAAGAAATGAACTAGGGCTAGGGTTTAGGGAGGAGGCGATTTTTTTGGAGTTATATACCTGGACGGGTCAATTCCTGGCCGTCGGATCACATCGAGCGGCCGAGATTGAGTCTATGGGAGCTGGGCCACTTTCGGCCCAGGCAGGGAAGCGCTTTACCGGCCCAGGCCCAGGTTGAGGCCTGGAGCGTGGGTGCGCGAGCAGAAGCAGGCCGTGGGCCGTTTTCGGCCGAAGAAACAATGCACGATTTTTTTATTTTCTCTGTTAAGTGTTGTATGATATTTTTTTATACATATTTTGCCACAGTTTTAAGTATTATACTTGCTACAAGTTTTTAAGTTAAGTACTGAGTTAAGTTTTGTAAACACTGAGAATAAGTTTTAAGTACAGTTTTTCATGTTTCCGCTGCTAGTTTATTATTCCTCTATTTAAATTGAAACCAACGTGGATATTTATTTAGAGAATAAAAGTCTAATGCTTCATGTATAAGAAAGTTATGTTGTTTTGTATATGATCTAGAATTTTACCTTCTGACCAATGTTGATGATAATCTTGCCATGATTCATTAAGTCTTAAGTCTTTATTCTATTCTATTTCTGCCCAACGGTGATTTAGAAATAGAGCAATAGTTGTTTTAATATTGAGAGCATGTTTTAATTCAGTTTTCTAATTGAATTTTATTTTCTTATGAATCATCTCCATCTAAGATTGCAAATGCCCGGAGTGTCATCAATGGGCTTGTCCCTTTGGATGGCTCGAATTATCCCTCTTGGAGGGAGAAGTTGATGATGGCTCTCACGATGGCTGATATTGACTATGCCATCGATAATCCTCGCCCTGTACCGCCAGTGCTTGCGACTGAAGATACACCTGTTGCTGCTAATAATCCAGCAAGGTAGATGTCTTATGACCTTGAGAAAGCTAAGTGGGGTCATTCTAACAAGAAATGTCTCATGGTCATCAGGGGCTCGATTATTTAGTCTATTAGGGGTGCCATCCCTGAATGTGAGTCTGCCACCGAGTACCTACAGAAGATTAAGGACCAATTCACTGGTTCTACTAAGGCCTATGCAGGGGCTCTGATTAAGAAATTTGTCAATGCTGAGTATGATGGCAGTGGCATACATCATGAAGATGACTAACATGGCAGAACAGCTCAAATCTTATGAGATGGAGCCGAAAGAAGATTTTGTTGTCCTCCATGACCCGAACTCTTTGCCAAAGGAGTTTGAGACATTTATTGTGAACTACAATATAAGTGCTGAGAAGTGGACAATAGAAAACTACATTGCCATGTGTGTCCAAGAGGAAGAAAGGATTAAGGCTCAAAAGAATCATGGTCCTGATAGTGTATACTATGTGAAAGGTGAGAAGAAGAAGAATTTCTTCAATAAGCCAAACAAGCCTTTCTTTAAGAACAAGGGCAACTCTCAGGGCAATCAATACAAAAGGTTCAACAAGCTTTAGCAAGGTCAGGGCTCTGGTCAGGGCTCCAGTCAAGATGTTGGTAACAAGCCCCAGCGCAAAGGCAGGCTTATTCCACTTGACCAGGTGGCGCCAGACCAATGCAGGTGCTGTGGCAAGAAGGGGCACCACACAAATAATTGTGTTGACTTCCTGAAGTGGCTGAATAAGTCAAGTAAGGATAAAGTTACATTCATAGATGAGTCTGTATTTAGATTTACCCACCAATACTTGGTGGATTGATTCTGGTGCAACTGTTCATGTTGCTAATTCTTTGCAGAGATTCCATTCGAATAGGACCTTGCGAAGAGGGGAAAGAAGCATTAGAGTCGCCAACAGACTCGAAGCTGAAGTTGACGCCATCGGAGATCTTTCATTAGAATTAGATGGCAGATTTACCCTCACTTTGCATAAAGTTTTATTTGTGCCTTCCATGAGAAGGAATTTGATTTCTGTATCCTGTTTGGATGATGAGAACATTCACTGTCATTTTGAGGATAGAAAGTGCATTATTCAGTATAATAATAAGAATGTTGGTCTTGTTGTCCGACAAGACAAGCTTTATTTACTTTCCCATTGTGATTATGTGAATGATGTGAGTATCTCTTTTGATATGAATGTTTGTAATGTAAGTTCTAAGCGAAAGTGAAGTGATAATGAATCATCGTCGAAATATGGCACTATCGTTTAGGTCATATTTCGAGGGGGAGGATTGAACGATTAATTAAAGAAGAGATTCTCCACCTAGACTTTTCAGATAATGAGTATTGCATTGATTGCATTAAAGGAAAGTATGTTAAGCAAATTAAGAAAAATGCCAAGCGAAGCGCAGGAATTTTAGAGATAATTCACACGGACATTTGTGGTCCTTTTCCTATGAAGACGGTAGATGGTTTTGATTCATTCATTACATTTATTGATGATTTCTCTCGCTATGGCTATATTTATCCAATTAAAGAAAGATCAGAAGTACTAGATAAGTTTAAGTTATTTAAAGTTGAAGTTGAAAATCAGCATGATTTAAAGATTAAAGTTGTAAGATTAGACCGTGGTGGTGAATACTACGGGAAGCATACCCCTTATGGCTAGGTTCCTGGACCTTTTGCAAGGTTCCTACAGGAAAATGGCATAGTCGCCCAATATTCCACACCGGGCGAGCCTCAGCAAAATGGAGTGGCTGAAAGGCGCAATCGCACCTTAATGGATATGGTAAGAAGCATGATAAGTTACACCACTCTACCTACTGAGCTATGGATGGAGGCCTTAAAAACCGCTGCCCATATTCTCAACAGAGTTCTAGTAAGTTGGTGCCTAAAACACCGTATGAGCTGGGAGGAAGCCCTCACTAAATTATTTTCATGTGTGGAGCTGTCTAGCTGAGGCTAAAATATTTAATCCAAATATTGGAAAGTTAGATTCTAAGACTGTCGGTTGCCATTTTATTGGCTATCCTGAGTGATCAAAAGGGTACCGTTTCTACTGTCCAGACAGACATACCATGTTTATAGAAACAAGACACACGGTGTTTTTAGAGGATGAGATGATCAGGGGGAGCATGGTACCCCGAGAGATAAGTCTGGATGAGAAGCGGGTTTATGCCCCAATTCCTATGATTCAGGAGCCTTTCTTCTCAATAACCGCTGTCATTGTAGCACCAGTTGTTGCAGCACCTGCTGGTGGTTCTTCAAGTGCGACCGTTAGTGAGCCTGAGGCCACTGATGTTGCAGTGGCGCCACAAGTTCCTACTGCTGCAAATGAGGAGCTAGAGCAGCCTCTTGAAGGAGAGAGCAGTGCCAGCGAGCCTGCACAAGAATCTCTTAGAAGGTCACAACGAAATAGGAGTTCAGCTATTTCTGCTGATTATGAAGTTTACGTAAGTGAGGATGCGGACACAGAAGGTGATCCCACCTCTTTTGAGGAAGCCATGAGAGGTCCGCATTCATCCAAGTTGTTTGCTGCCATGGAGGATGAAATGAGATCGATGAGTTCTAATAAAGTTTGGGACTTAGAAGAAATTCCTAAGGGAGCCAAAATAGTAAGCTGTAAATGGGTCTACAAAACTAAACGTGACTCCAAAGAGAATATTGAAAGATATAAGGCAAGGCTTGTAGCAAAAGGCTTCACTCGAAGAGAAGGAATCGATTATACTGAAACCTTCTCACCTGTTTCGGCAAATGACTTTCAGAATCATTATGGCACTAGTTGCTCACTATGATTTAGAGTTACATCAGATGGATGTTAAGACGTCATTCCTGAACGGAGATTTATATGAGAATGTGTTCATGACTCAACCCAAAGGTTTTCTCATGTAAGGAAAAGAAAGTTTGGGGTGTCACCTAAAGAAATCCATCTATGGATTAAAGCAGGCATCTAGACAGTGGTACCTTAAGATTGATAAAACCATAAGATCATTTGGTTTTAAAGAAAATGATGAGGACAATTGCATTTATGCAAAATTTAAGAGTGGAAAATTCATTTTCCTGGTGCTTTGTGTCGATGACATATTGTTGGCGAGCAGTGATATGAATCTACTGCTGAAGACTAAGAATTTTCCATCCTCAAATTTTGACATAAAAGATCTTGGAGAGGCATCGTATGTCCTTGGAATTGAAATCCACCGAGATAGAAAGAAAGGGGTATTAGGCTTATCACAGGAAGCATATATTGAGAATATTTTAAAGAAATATAGTATGCACAAATGTAATGCAACGCCTGCCCCGATAGTCCAGGGCGACGTGTTCTGGAATTTCCAGTGTCGTAAGAATAAGTATGAGATCGATCTAATGAAGTTAGACCCGTACGCATCAGCTGTCGGAAATATTATGTATGCTCAAGTTTGTACACGCCCTGACTTAGCATTTACAACCGGGATGCTTAGCAGATATAAAAAAATCCAGGTGTGGAACACTGGATAGCTCTTAAGAAAACTTTGCGGTATTTGCAAAGAAAAAAAAGCCTCATGTTGACATATAGAAAGTCAGATGCCCATGAGATAGTGGGCTATTCAGATGCCGATTGGGCAAGATGTAAAGATACCAGAAGATCTACTTCAGGCTATATATTTACTCTTGCTGGGGAGCTATTTCGTGGAAGAGCTCAAAACAGTCAATTGTTGTATCGTCAACAGAGTACGCTGAGATTATAGCATGTTACGAGGCAACTGGGCAGACACTATGGTTAAAGAAATTTGTTTCCGGATTAAAAGTGGTAGACAACATTGAAAAACCACTGAAGTTATATTGCGACAATGAGCCCGCAATATTTTACTCCTATAACAACAGGCCAAGTCGTGCTTCCAATTCATTGATATTAAGTATTATGTTGTGAAGGAGAAAGTCCAGGATCAGACAATAATGATCGAGCATATTGAATCTGAGCAAATGCTCGCGGATCCGCTTACTAAAGGTCTTTCACCCAATGTGTTTATAAAACACGTTGCCGGCATGGGTTTAATAGAAGGCCTATGATTCTAGACATAAAGGGTCATTTATGCAACTATCTCTCACAAGTTTAAGTTGTTCTAATTCAAGATAGAAAGGTGTACTATAGCCATTGAGTTCGACGGTACGTAACTGACTGTTGTAACGCCTTGGTCTTGGTGTACTAATCTATCGAGAAGAGGAATTGTAACTATGAGAAGTTAAAGAATTAAGTTTGAAGAATAAGTGTTTAAGTTTGAGATCAAGGGGGAGAATGTTGGTTGATCTCGCGAATGGCTCGGTTGAGGACCGAGTCCGCCCACATCGCACCTTGATCGGGGCACAATCAACCCGTTTCGGTTGCGGCCCCCTTCCACACGCGCTATATTAACCGGAGGTGAGGCCGGCTCACGAACCAACGTTCGCAGTAGCTCCTCACTCCCCACATACCGGTCGTCCTCGAGCTGTAGCTGCGCACATCTACAGCCCAAGGACGTTCTCCTCTCATCGCCCCCACCGTGCCTCCCCAAGCAGGCACGGGTCATCGCTATGGCTTCTTCCTCACAGCCAACCGAAGGTACAATCTCTAATTTCTAAGTCGATCTAGTGGTTTCGGGTGAAGAGCAAGGTCCTAGAAATTTAACAGTACAGGCTAACTCTTCTGGACCGCCCATCCGCACTAGGTTTTTGATTGGGTCCTCCAATGGCTGGCTGGTTACTGTCGATGAGAGGCCTGAGCTGCTCCTTCTCAATCCATTCACCGGTCAGCAGATCGCTCTCCTGTCGGTTGTTACGATCTTGCACGTGAAGCCCATCGTTGATGACTCGGGCAGTATCCACAGGTTTGAGTTGTCATACTACACAGGGGAGAAGGTATACAGGCCCGCAGTGAGCTACGTGAACAGCTCTACTTCAAGGCGTTTGTGTTCCCTGATCCATCAACCGGAAGCTACATTGTGGTGCTCATCCACCATCCTTACTATCAGCTTTCGTTTGCACAAGCAGGGGATGATAGGTGGACCTGGCTGCCATCCGATGGAGGATACAGAGATTGTATGTACATGAAGGTGTATTATATGCATTGACTGAACTAGGAGGTATCGATGCCTTCCATCTCACTGGCTCCGCTGTCACAAGGGAGGTCATTGTGGACAAAGTAAAGGACTACGTCTTTGAGAGCATGTACATCATTCCAACTCCTTGGGGTGGTGATCTACTGCAAGTTTGGAGGGAAGTGGATAGTTCAAGGCCGGAGCAGGTCAGGGATGATCCAGCAATATTTTATAATCCATGCCGCGGAGTTTGGAGGGTAGTACATCACTCATCAGGGCATGAGGTAGACAATGGTGATGCATCGGTAATATTGAGCCATCCAGAGCAGGAGGACGAGGATGGTGATTCACCGGAGGATGAGCCCGCAGCAGTGAGATATATTACTACGAAGATCATAGTATATAAAGTGGATTTGTCTACCAAGGAGCTAGTGAACATTAACAGATTGCCAAAGCACATATTATTTCTTGGGCATAACCAATCACTTTGTCTTGGTGCTGAACAGCACCCACAATTGAAGGCAAACCATGCCTACTTCACTGATGCTACCAGGAATGGATTGTGGGATATATGGACGAGAATGTCGATGTCAATCGCGATATAGGAGTTCTCAACTTGGGAAATCACAGAAGGCACAGGAGGAAAGAAATTGTGTCTAAGATTTGGTCCGACTGGCCTTGTCCCACATGGATAGTACCCCATATTACAAAGATGGATTTGGCATTCAGAAATTAGGCATCTTTTGTTTAAAAAAGAACTCATGTGCTCACGTTTGCAGTCCTTTGTATTTTTTTCATTTTTATGTAACCAATCAGTTATCAGGCAAAAATATATGGCTTTGTGTTTGATCTGTGTTACTCCTTGTAAATAAATGAGTCCGTCAATGCATCTATTATTAATTTGTTAAACCGTGACGATATTGCGGTGCTCTGGTTTAACCATGTATTGTGATGCTAAACTGAAAAATAGCTGAAATGCTGTTAAGCTGCAATGGATACACTGTTTCAGTTCTGAATTGTCTATGAACTGTGAATTGTATTTAGCAGAGAAAAAGGATCCAGGCTTTTTAAAGTAAGCTTATTTATGGTGATTAGATTTATTTTTATTTTAATCAAGTTCATATTTGCTAGTCCGGATTTTAAGTAAGCTTAAAGATTTGCACTAGCTCTTTAGCAAGATGGCCCTGACACCTGAGAAAAGATAAAAGATAAGTGTGCTGCAAATTTTACAATGACAAAGCTTAAGCCCTTTCTTGTTAAAAAAGAAGACATAAAGCAGTTTAATAATACTAAATTCCTATCACATTATGGCAATCAAAAAGCACACAAGGATTGTATTTAACATGTAAGCAACGACTGTATGCAGACAAATTTGTACAAAGATTCTAATCAATTCTCCAAATACTAATCACCAGTTCAACTAAAAGAGAATTCTATCACTTTTCTGGTATCCCAACCAGAGCATCTCACTAGTCAATGCTCATTGGTTCCACCGTCCTATGGCCGAAGAGTTGGAGCATCATAGTCCTCACTTGCGCCACCATCCTATGGTAAAACAGAAGAGTCGTTAGGAATCAATCTTACCGTTTTGCAAAAGATAAAAAAGGAAAAGGAATTAATTAAGTAAATTACCTTGAGGAAGGTAGTGGACAAAGTAATGGTGTAGCTTTCTGTCACGTACATTTTCAAATCGTTCATGGCACTTCTTGTCTGTACATTTCTTGCAGGGTCCTCCATGATATGTACCACAGTGAAAAATCATCTAAAAAGAGAGAAATTAGAATATGCATTGTTGCATCACCTATAAAATGAACGTAATTATTGAAAAACACACCTTACTGTTCTTGACAGTATCATTGGGAGCACAGCGCCATCCAAAGACACATGTGACACAATGATGAACTACTGTCACACTTCTCGCTACGCCTGCAGTAGTCCTTGAACTGAAGTTCCTGTTCGGGTGTCACTTCAATTCCATCCACAACCTAACAATTGCCAATGAAGAGGGAACATGAATTTTCTTATGCAGCAAATATTCTTTAATGTCCTAAATTGCTTCGATTTTTTTTATCGTTGAATAGCAGTTGTTCTGCCTTTGCATTAAAGAAGGAAACTTACAAGAAACAGTTAACAGGCCCAAAAAAGAGAAAAAGCAACAAGTAACTTCTGCAAACAAGGGCACTCTAAAAAACAGGGCCAAGGCAACAGAGAGGCCTGAAAACAGGCCTAGAAAACAAAACTCCTGAAACTAACCACCCGAATCCGAGAACGCCAAACGAAGGAGCTGAATATCTTGAAATATGCAGCTTTGTAGTTGAGAAACCTTATTGTCAAAAATCCTTCGACACCGCTTTTTCCAAATATTCCAAGTTGTGTAAACGGCAATCTGTACAAGTTTCTTCTCATCACACAGCTGCGGATTGTGTCTTCCTTGCTCCGGTATATCTTCCCACCATTTTCTGACATCATTGTCTTGCTGCACAAGAGCTACAAGATCTGGTGCCCTGAATTTCTGACTAACTTTATACCATAGGTCCTTGGAGAAAGGACACTCAGCAAAGATGTGCAATGGGTCTTTAGGTGCTGAAAGACAGAGTTTACAAGTGGGGTCTGCTTGTCCTCCCCGACAGTTGATACTATCGGCAGTTTGAATTTTTGAGTGTAGGATAAGCCACATGAAAAATTTACATTTTGGTTCCACTTTGGCCTTTCAGACCTTGGACCATTTGGTGTCCGTGATGGAGACAAGCTGCTGTACTTGATATGTTGAGGATGTTGAATACTGGCCGTCCTGAGAGAAGCGCCAGGTGATGGTATCCTCACTGTCATTGAGTTGAACCTGCTGTACTGCTAACCAAAGCCTGTAGAACTCATTGATCTCCGCTGTTGTCACCATCCTCAATAAGCCTTCCATCCATCTATTGTTGCTCAACGCTTGCTTTACAGATAGATTTTTTCTTCTAGCTAACTTGTAGCAAAGTGGTGCCATGTTTCGAGGTGCTTGCTGATTCAATCCATTTGTCTTGCCAGAAACGTGCGCGCTCGCCATCGCCTACCGTAACTGTTGTACAAACTCTAAACAGGTCTTGTTCTGCGTTGCTGTACGTTAGATTGAAGCCAACCCATGGCCTGTCTGGTTTTGTCCAGTTAATCCACAGCCATCTCAACCGGAGAGCTCGGTTAAAACTTTGGAGATCCCTGATTCCAAGTCCACCAATCATTTTGGGTCTGCAAACTCTCCTCCAATTAACTAGGCAATGACCTCCTCTAGCATCTTCAGTTCCTCTCCAAAGCAAATTTCTGCGTTGACGATCAATTTTTTTAACAGCCCAGGAAGAGAGTGGAAAAATTGTCATGTGGCAGGTTGGTAAGGATGATAGTACAGCCTGGACCAACTGAAGTCTCCCAGCTCTGGACAATAGCTTGCCCTTCCAGCCTGGACCAACTGAAGTCTTCCAGCTCTGGACCAATTTTGTCAATCAGTATCTGCTCATCAGCCCTTGTTGTGCAACCAATACGCAGTGGAAGACCGAGGTATTTGCATGGGAATTCAGATTGTTTGCCCGGGAACCAATCCAGGATATTGGAGATATCTAACCCCTCACATCTAATCTTGAAGACCTCAGATTTCTGGATATTGGTTTTTAATCCGGTCGCCTCTCCAAACCTTTCAAGCAGGAGTTTTAGGCTCCCAAGATCCTGCTGTGTAGGTCTGCATCATCAGCATATAGACTAGTGCGTAGTCTGTTAGCTACAAAGGAGCGCTCAAACACTCAAGAACAGTGGATAGCGGGAGGAAAAAGACGATGAACAGTGGCGCCCAAACGCCCAGCGCACGAACGCTGGTTTTCTGTATTGATGCAACTCACACCTCCTACGAAACACAGCAGGACTACATGGATTTAAAGGCCAGCGACGTACTACTGGCCGAGTCTCAGGCGTACGTGCGTATGCATGTCGACATGCACGATGCATGCACCACACGACTCGCGCTTACGATCCACAAGAAGCGGTCACCAGGCTGACCGCCAGCATGCAAGCCACGCCGCCACTACGTCGTGATCCAGCTGCTAGCTTCTCGCCATATTCCCTGATGACTCTATCCATGCAACACACGCATATCCTCCTAACTAGTCAAGCACCTAACTAACTAGCTACCTATGGATGTACATGCATGCGACTAACACATTACCATGCATTCGCTGACTACCTTGGCCACTACGGGAACTCACCACACACGCACACGATTCAGATCGCCACACGATCAGCACACACATCGGCTACGCGCACGCACGCACCACCGCACTCGACGCTCGCGCACGCACACGACGCGCCACTCTACCCGCCAGCCGACCCTACTCTACGGCTGGGTTTATTCCTAACATAGTCGAATTGGGTCCCTGCCTATGGGTGATAATAAGCCTTGTTCGGTTGCCTTTTCAAGGATGTACTGCATCGGATCCATTGCCAGGTTAAATAACATTGGCGACAATGGGTCACCCTGCCGACCACATCGGTGATGGATTGGTCTGCCTGGCTCCCCATTTAAGATTATCCTAGATGTAGTTGTGGACCAAATTAGTGAAATGAGGTCCCTCCATCTTTGTCCAAAATCAATCTGTTGTAACACCTCTAATAGATAATCCCACCTCACATTGTCAAAAGCTTTTGCTATATCCAGTTTGATGAATTATATCAGCGTTTTCCTCCTGTGAAAATGCCGAATAGCTCCTTGAATGTACTAGAAATTTTCATGGATGCTCCTGCCTTTGATGAATGCACTTTGGCTTTTTGAAATGATGGAATCAAGATGTGGTGCCAACCTGTTGGCTAGAACCTTTGCTAGGATCTTTGCCACCCTATGCATGAGGCTCATTGGTCTATAATCTTGAACTGTTGCTGCCTCATCTATTTTTGGAATCAAGGTTATGTGGGCTGTGTTTAGTATGTTCCAATGACGTCCTCGGAGATGGAAAACACTGTTCAGGGCCCCCACCAAGTCTTCCTTGACAGTAGCCCAGCATAACTTGTAAAAAAGTGCGATAAAACCATCAGGCCCTGGCGCCTTTTCTGAAGGTGTGTCCAAAATGTCCTGGTGTACCTCTTGTTCCGTCAGCTCACAATCCAGATGCTGCAGGTCATGCTGTTGTATGCCTAGATTGCAGCAATTGATGGTTTCTGTACGGGCTGTTGTGGAACCGAAAAGAGAGGAGTAGTGTGAGGATAGTACTGCTGATTTGTCTTCTTGACTAGTGACCTCCCTGTTCTGAAATAGCAGTTTTGGTATGAAGTTCTTCCTTCGGCGTCCAGATGCCCTAAGATGAAAGAGTTTGGTGTTCGCGTCGCCGAGTCGCAACCAGGTCAGGCGAGTCCGTTGTCTGAGTTTGATTTTTCTCAAAGCTGCAAGGCCTATAAGTTCATGCCTGGTAACTGTCTGGAGTTCTAATTCTGAATCACTTAACTGTCGATGTTCTTGTGCTTGGTCCAAACTGAAAATGACCTCCTGTGCCAGATGAGATTGCAACTTGAGAGTGCCGCTCAAAGATTTATTCCACCTCTTAAGAGCTTTTGCCAAACGAGACAACTTGATATGTAAGATCTTCACCATGTCCTGGGTCCGCACAGGTTTGCCCCACACCTCCCTGACTATATCCATGAACCCAGCCATTTTGGGCCAAAAGGACTTGAAGCGGAAAGTTCGAGGTTTATGCAGGAGTGGTGTGCAGGTTAGTAATAAGGGGCAGTGATCCGACATAGAGGATGATAGAGCCTTCATAAAACAATGCTGATGGTTTAATTCCCACTCCTTTGTGCAGAAAACATGATCGATCTTGGTCATTGTTGGGGCATCTGTTTGACTTGACCACGTATATTTCCTGCCATGTAATTTAATTCCCCTAACTTCTATCAGATCCAAAGTTGCCTTCAAGGAGCCCTTGAGTCTTCTGTTGATATTAGTGTTGCTTTTGTCTTCAGCTCTGTATATCAAATTAAAATCACCCATGACTATCCAATCTGGAAGCATTCTTTGTTTGACATTCTTAAGTTCCTCTAGGAACTGTAATTTGTCATTGTCAGCTTGAGGACCATAAACTCCTGATACGCTCCATTTTTTATCCTCTGCTCCATTGTACACTGTTGCAGAAACTGTGTACTGATCAATCTCAGCATTGCTTAGAGACAGCTATTAGCGCTCCTCCACATGTATTGTTTGCTGGCAGAAAGGCATAGGAAGAGCTGAATTGAGGACCCAAAATTTCTATCACCGTTGCACTATCCAGATTTGACAATTTTGTCTCCTGAAGACAGACCACTGTCGCATGCTGGTCAGCTACTAAATCTCTGACTATCTGCCTTCTAGCCAAACTATTAAGCCCTCTAACATTCCAATTTAAAATAGTGCAGTTCTTATCATTCATAAATGAATCGGAAGCAACAACCTACTGGGGAAAAGGATAGGTAAAAAACCCATCGTGCACAGAGGCCTTGCCTCACACTACAGGAAGAAAACCAACAATTGAGCCACCCTGCCAGATCACTGCTAGAGATTTTAACCAAACACAACATAGCTAAAAGATTTTCCCCGATTAAGCTACGGTTTCAGCTAACATCAGACCCCATCACAGCCTCCAGGAGGTCAGCCACTGCCATGACCGCCTCATTAGGTAGGGTAGAGGCAAACTGCTTCGATTTGAACACATACTACAACACAAACTAAATCCACAAGAGACCATGACACAAAGATGCAGTAAGAAATCGATAAACAAACGTACGTGGATCGGACGAAGGATAGCGGTGGGTGCGGACGACGGCCGCGGCTCTAGCGCTGGCGCCCTCTCCTGCTTTGCATACCAGCTCGCTGGAGCTCTGGCATTGCTGCGGCGGCCAGCATCAGGTTCACAATTCCGTTCGGAACCCAAATCCCGGACACGTCCGGAAACGGAATTCCGGACGGTATTTCGTAGGAATTTGTATTTTCCGAACGGAAAGGGCAAATCAAATTCAAAAACGAAATTCCGGTAAATTCCGACCGAAATTCCGGAATTTTCCGCCGGAATTTCGTGTATTTGAACCGGAAAATGTAAATAACGACTAGAAATTTCTGGGAAATGTATGTATATATGGAAAAATTGAAAATTTTGGCAGAGTTTCCCCTAATTATGTGCATATTGACAGATTATAAAGCATAACATACACATAACTCATGTCCAAAGTCCACACATGCACATAAGTCATGTCCAAAGTCCATTAAAATGAGTCCTATATAGTCTAAACTCCAAAGTCCATTAGAATTATTACAATCCAAACGATAGTGCAAATTACACACGGAATATAATACAAGACAAAGCATAATCCATACTAAGTCCGGATAGCAAAGGCATACAACAAAGTCACCATGTTACATGACTTTTCTAAGTTTAAATCGCTAAGTTTATTAACATTCAACTAACCCTCATTCATATGAAGTCTTCGTGACAAATAGTCTCTGCATTTGAAGATTTATATGAAATGGATGCAATAAGTAGAGAAAAGGAAAACATACAAATAAACAGCATTGATACGATGAGTACCTGCATTCTTCATTCCTCATATGTCTCTCCCGGTGGTCCCTCATAGGGATACGGCTCAGCTGGTGGTGGGAATGGAAAGCCGTACATAGTGGTAGGCTCCTGATATTGCAAGTGTGAAGCTCCATGTGGTAGGTAGCCGTGATAATCCAAATATGGCAATGCTGAAAGTGACTGCGGAAGAACCATGTTCGCGGTCCCGGGTGGTGGCTACAGAAAGCCCCCTTCAGGGGGAGAAGTACTGTACGGGTTCACGGTCCCTGGTGGTGGCCACTGAACACTGGAGGCAGAGCTAGAGCTATCTTCATCATAAGCAAGGGCAGCGTGTCGACCACGTCCACGTGCGGATCGTGTCTGTCGTTGTGATGAGGGTGCTCCATGATCTGTATCTTGTGTGGCATGTGTGAAATCGTCCTCCCCAGTGAATAAAATAGTACGACCTTTATGCGAACATGAATCACCCCCGCCACCTCCACCATCAGTCCCACCACCGTCATTGTCACCACCGTCGTCACTGCTACTGGAATCACCATCACTATCTCCATGACCACCATCATCACCCCCACTAGGTTCAGGAGTGGTATCCTCACTGCCAAGCTCCTCCTCATCATCAGCCCGCGTTCTCTTGCCTTTTCTCTGTTCTGGAGCAATCTTAGTCTTCCTTTTTCCTAGATGTGTGTCCCAAACTGTTTTTTCGGCCCATGGCTCCACATCTTCGTCGTCACCATGAGCACGTCCTATATCAGTGAACATCTGGCTGGGCAATGGAGTGTCACTGAATTCTGAGTCTTCATCAAAAGTTGGGTCTGTATTGGACCTTGATTGCTTCATCCAATCTTTAATTGCTGACGCGTGCCGGTACAAAGAAAGATCCATGAGCCCGGTAACTGGATCAAAATCATAGGGGTGCTCCACTTTACTAGCACTCAAAAGCGTACCTTCCCATTGAAGTGCCGAAGTAGCGAGAGTTTCGGTACTCCCGTGAGACCATCCATCCCATGAACCGGTCCTTCTTCTTCAACATGCTTTCAAGGAACATGTAGTTGGTTCCAAATCTTGTTGCGTTCCACTTTACCAACTCCCCACCAATTGCTTCCCTCATCATGCTATGTAGATTGTTCGAGTTGTAGAGCCAGCTGCAAATTCGCTGCGCGCTTCGAATGCAACAATCATGCTCCGGCCACTTCCCTATGTCCTTCAGCATAAGGTTGATGGTGTGGGCAAGGCAAGGCTGCCATGCGATGTGAGGGAACTCGTCTATGAGAATCTCGCAGGCTTTTTTATAGTTGGAGCCATTGTCTGTCACCAGCTGAACCACATCATGATACCCCACTTTAATCACCACTTCTCTGATCTCCTGCACAACAATGCCATAGTGACATGAGTATGATCCTGATGGTCGTTAGGGTTGGTTCGATGAATAAATGGCTACAAGGCTTACCTTCAATAAGTACTGGTGGTCCTGTATTTTGTCGGTCGCATCGATCGACTTCAAAAAATACATAGTGCCACCGCTGTACACCAAAAAATTGATAACGGAGTTCCGCATTGGCCCCGTCCAGGAATCACACATCAGGGTCACACCACATTCATCCCATTCTTTCTTCCACTTCTCTATCTCTTTCTCTATCTCCTTCACATTCTCATCCAAATATTTTCCATCTATCTCCCTTCCTGTAGGTATTTTGATGCCAACACCTGCATTCATATCAGAAAAGGCATTGAGATCACAATGTCGGAAAGCAAAACATTTAACTCAAAATAGACGTAGTTACCTTGTTGCTGGGTCTCCATGATGGCAGCCTTAAAGTACGGATCATCAACCTTCCGGCCCGGAATGCCTACAGCATGGCATGCCTTCGCCCATGCCCTCCCGAGAAGCTCCCTCGATGACTTTCCCTTCACAGTCCATGGGCCAGTATCTATCCGTTGCTGTCGTGGAGCTGAGCTCAAGCCAAGGTGGTAGTCCCTAACCCTCTCAGGGAGTTGTGACGGGCTTCGAGTGAACATCGCAGGCGGGGGTAAACCACTGCCTCCTACACCACTCCCTCGAACACCGCTGCCTTGAACACCACTGCCTCCAGCATGACTGCCTGAACCAGATCCACCACCCCGCTCATAATGTGGACCTGCGCGGTGAATGAAATCATACTCTTGCCTTGACGCGCGTAAGGCAGCAAGCAACTCGGCATCGTCATCGTAGTGGCCTTGGCCCACCACCTCCTCTTGGTCAAGGCCAACAAGCTGCGCCCTTGCCGCCGCGTCCCTCAACAGCTTTTCTCGGGCCCTTGCTGCTGCTTTAGCCTTGTTGTTGTCCAACTGCTGAATAAAGAAAGACTTAACCTCGGGTGGAACCGAAGGACAGTCCCTGACGTCATGACCCCGGTGTGCTAGATGCTCCTTGAACCGTGTTGCCCCTCCCCCACTCTTCTGTTCCCTGCAATACTTGCATACGAATCCACCCTTGTACTTCTGCCCATGCTCCCACACTGGGTCCACCATTGTTCTACAATCACGTAAGATAGTGTAATGCAAGAAGATAATGTATCACATACAAAGGTGACATGAACCAATGGACTATAAATGGTCATCACTAATAAGCACTAGGTTCCATAGATCGACATGAAAATGCATCACAATAACCACTAGGTTCCATATATCGACATCAAAATGCATGAAAATCCTAGGATTTCCATGCATTTAAACACTAACAATCATAACTCCAAAGTCTATTAGAATTATTACAATCCAACCGATAGTGCAAATTACACACGGAATATAATACAAGACAAAGCATACTCCATACTACTAAGTTTCCTAACATTCAACTAATCATCATGACAAATCACCAAAAATCGAGGTGTCACTGCACACATCCATATTCTTGATAAATAATCACTACATACTTGAGCAAGTTTCAAAATCACTAAATACCTTTGATTCCCTAGCAGAAACGGCGGATTCCCGGTCGGAAATGGCGGTTTCCCGGTCGGAAACGGCGGTTTTTCGGTCGGGAGGCGGTCGGCCGGCGGGAGGCGGACGGGCGGGCGGAAAACCGAGCCTTCCCGCTCGGGATCCGGCGTCTACCCGGCGGAAAACCGCCTCCGCGCGGCGGATTTGGCGGCGGCGGTGGCGGCCGGGCGGGGGAAGGCGACGGCCGAGGGGTGGGGAACGCGGGGGCGTCTGGGGAATGCGGGGACCGTTCGACCGAATGAGTGGATAAGGTCTACAATCCTAACGGGTTTGAGGGTGTTAACGGGTCCGAACCCAAATCATCAATTTAACCAACCAAATCAACTTGGATTTGAATGATTTCAAGTGCTATTAGCTCGGAAAAACACCTAGTTTTTAATCATATTTTTCTCAGATTTTTTTCTGAATTTTTTACAATTTTTTTTGAATTTCTAAATTTGAAAACGGAAAATAACGAAAAGCGATGGTTTTTCATTTTTCGTAGCTGTCCAGAAACGGTATAAAATCCGGAAAACCGGCGGTCGGAATTGTGAACCCTGGCCAGCATCCCGCGGAGGCGGCATGACATCGGCGACCACAGGCAGCTGACGGCGTTGACTCAGCAAGATCCCAGCCCTGCTCTGCCGCAGCCACGCCCAGACATTCTTCAAGCACTCGGGCAAGCCGGCGGCCAAACAAACAAGTAGCGTGGGCGCCTCCATCCGTGCCGTCCCCGCTCCCGCTCGTCCTGGCTCCGCCTCATCTCGGCATCCCTTGGCATTGCGTTTCTTGGCCATTTCAGGTCTTGGGTGTGCTGGACGCCCGGTTCTTGGCCTTCTTCTCGGAGACGCGCGGGGAAGGGGGCACATGTGTTCTTGGGTGCTTCCGCTGCACGCCCTGTTCTTGGCCCTTCTTCTCCGCGGTGACGCGCGGTGAAGGTGCACAGGTGTTCTTGGGTGTGTTGGACGCCCGGTTCTTGGACTTCGTCTCCTCGGCGGAGACGTATCCTCGGCGGAGACGCGCGGTGAAGAGGCGCAGCGAAGGGGTGCTACGGTCGAGGGGGAGGGCCCGGCGAGCCGTCTCCCGCCAGAGTTGAAGGTGGAGACTGGCGATTGAGGAGGAGACACGCAGCCTCCGCCTGGTCAAGAATTGTCCTTCTTCTCCGGCAGAGTTGAAGGCGGAGACGGGCAGGCCGGCAGCCGGAGCCCGGGACGAGGAACAGAGGAAACAGACAGCGAAAATGCGGGGTTTTTAAGTAAGTATTCGTCGTCCTTACGAACACCACCTCTCAAGACACCAGTTTTTAGTTTTGTCTTCACATGTATACCATAAAAGAGAGAATTAGTCTACATTTTTACCCGTTTTTCCGACGTGGCGTGTCTACTGCCAGCAGCGTGGAAAGGACTCACGCAGGCGCTGCCAAATGACTTGGTTGCCCCTCTTCTGTTCTGCTCCACCGAGCAACCGCCTCTGCTCCATACTTCTTCTGCCTTCTACCCGCACGCAGCAGCTCCACTGCACTTCTTCCATGGCACCACATCCCTGCTCTTCTCCAACGTGAGCATGCGAGAGCAGCCTCACCGGCGCTGTTCCTCCCTGCGCTCCATCTCTTCAAGCAGGCAGCCATGGTCCCCGCAGACCCGTCCTCAACTCCCTGACCAACCCTCTGCTCCTCCCATCTGCAGCTCGAGTAGCAAGCAGAACAGCTCCCCATGGCGCAGCAGCAACATCTGGCGCTGCCCGACGCCGCCAGCCCGCCACGGCGCGGCCGGACGCAGCCCACCACGTTGCACGCCGGCGACCCAGTTTGCCGGCTCCCTGCTACTGTGACCCTGACCGGCGCCAACACAGTCCCCTGCCTCGGTGAGCGGGTTGGCGACGGTGAGCACCCCGGTGCCCGGCACACAGCAGTGGACGAGGCCACCCGATGCGGCCACGGGCATGGACCCCAGCGCAGCGTGGCGCGGCAGGCAGCGGCTCCAGCTGTGCTCGACGGCGTCGAAGGCGACGCCCGGGCGGGGCTTGTTGCCGGACCCGTCGACCTTGCAAAGCATGATGAACCAGGGGCCCCGAGACGGGATGCGGGCGCAGGGGTGGTGGAAGGTCGGGGATGCCGCAGCGCGCTACCACCGGCGGCAGACGGCGCGCAGGAGAGCGAGAGGCGGATTCGGTAGAGAGATGCAGGGGCAATCGGATCATTTGGCGAGGCGGGGTGGGGCAACAGCCACGGTGGCGAGTCGACGTGGCGAGAAAAACGGACAAAAAATGTAAGCCTATTTTATCTTTTATGGCATATGTGTAAAAGCAAAACTAAAACTGACATCTTTGAGAGGTGGCGTTTGTAAGGATGATTAAAAACCTCTGAAAATGTGATTCCAAAACGTCGGGCCCTGGGCTTATATAAACACCCAGGCACATCCTTATTGGGCTGGCCCACGGCCTCCGCACAATTGCAGCCCATCCAAGAAAGAAATTGGCCACACTCTGCTGCAATGCTCCTGGATTTCACCATGCATCCATCTTAAGTAACTGACACCAAATTTATTCAACAACTCACCGATGCAATTACCATCCATTCTGTGCAACACCAGGACATGAGACGAAATCAGTGTTCCATGATCTTGTGCTCATGCTCCAGAACATGAACTCTGTCCAATTCCCCGGCAGCAGCAGAGTACTCCTACAGATTAGCCAGCAGGCTTCGCTCAACCATGACACATTTTTCTGAGAGCATCAGAAAGCATGTGCTGCAGACCTGAAGCCCCCCCGCTGCCGTGCCGCCTCATCCTCCATGTCTGTCACCACACAAGCTGATCACGGTGGCAAAGGCATTACGCAATCTAGAGGCAGGCAGCGGTGTAGTACCAGGAAGAGAAGAGGGCGTCCGGTGCGGCATCTCGTCGAACACGCGGAGGGGCCCCGGAGGAGGCAGAAAACAACGACTTTGTTTGATCTACTTTCGGTTTTTTCAGCCGTAGAACAGTATTTTTCTCTCACAATCATTCAGCCGGAACAGTGTTTTCAGCTGAAATAACCGCAGCTGTAGCTGTAGCGAACATGGCCCAAGGAGGGAGGGTTACCGCGGGTTGGAAGGCGCAGGTGGTCCACGAGTGGAGTGGATGATGGGGGCACAGAAACGCAGCCGAGGAAACGGCCGGAGGCAGTAGGTCTAGAGGGCATGGCCATGGCACCGTCGCGGTCACATGGCTTGGCGCCATGGCGGTGATTCGGTGAAGGATGCCAACTGGCAAGCTCAATGTCTGGAGAATAATAGCTAGTTTTATTATTTTTTTAATTCTAAATGGCAAATCTTTCTTTTTCCCCCCGACCAGTAAAAATATACGTGCGTCCCGCACATGACGCACGTACATTTTTTTAAATATTAAAATTAGTTATTTTGATTATTAAATTTTTTATTTGTTACATTTTTATGTTTGAGAAAATATAGCTTTATATTTTATTAATTGTTTTAAATGTTTTAGGTATAAGTACTTTAAAGATACAAATCATGTATAGTTAAAGATGGTTGTTTTAAATGTATTGTTTTAAATATCGCTTCTCCTCCACCGCCGCTCCACCCCTCTCCTCGTTCCCGCGCCACGCGCCTCTTCTCCGTCTCCCCCTCCCCCCCCCCCGCAAGCTCGCCGCTGCTGGCCCCTGAAGCAGAGCGGAATAGCACCGCTGCCCGCTGGGCCCCTTGCCGGCTCGTGCGTCTGTGGTGACGCACGGCCGTCGAGCGGCCTAGCCGGTGGCGCTCCGCCTCCGCCCCTCGTCCTCCTTCCCGGCCGGATCCAGGCTGCCGGCGCCTCCTCTGCCCCGGCGCGCCACATCCTCCTCCCCCAGCCAGATCCGGCCTGCTGCTCCGCCTCCAACCCCGGTCGGGATCAGCCCGGCACCTCCTCTACCCCGGCGTGGATCCGGGACGGCGCCTCCTCCCTCCCAAGCCACTGCCCCGGCGCACCGTCTCCTCCCTATCCGCCCCGCCGCCGCCTCCTCCAGGCTCGCGCCGGGATCCGCCCCGCCACTGCGTCCTCCGGTACGAGCTCCTCCCGCATCTTATGTTGTTGTTTGATTGGAACACGAGTGGTGGTTACGAGTACGCATATAATTGCATCTGTGGGCGATAGTGGGATTAAAAATGGGTTTTGTTTGTGCGAATCGGGCTTTGGTTAGGTGATCCGCGGGTGTGGGTATGCCTTTTGTTTTGGGTGAAAAAAAATGGAGAAAGTTCCTCCGCGGAGGCTTGGTTCCACGGCAGGAATGCGCATTATGCCCGCGTTCCACCGTGGTAACTCATATTTGGGTGGGCCTGTCCCATTGCTAGTGGGGACACGGTAGATCTACGAGTCTACTGAAGGGTATAAATCTATTAGGTGAAAAATTGGATTTAATTAAACTCACTCTTATAGTATAGAAAACGATAATATCGTGCTTCACACAAATAATGCTCATTTGCCTTGTTCCAAATTTTATACTTATCATTCTAGATTCTGTGCTAAGTTAAATTTTAAACACCAATGTATCAACCCATGCTCCCACACGAATTAGAGTTTTAGGTGATATATTTAATCCTTATAGTAATATAATAGGTGATTATTAGAATTCATCTTTCAATGCAATTTCTTTCGAGCATACATTTCGATCGAAGAAGACAGAACACAAGTTATTTAGTGTGCAGTACTATGTATGCAGCTGGATACATAGAGGCGTACTCCTACGTGGCAGTCAGCATTACATTATATATATATATATGTGCGCGCGCGCCCCAAGGAGGAAATGGCTGATGCTCCTCAGGAGAGTGTAGTGTGAGAAGTGAAGCTTTGGACGAGTAGGGTGAGAGAGTTACTATTTCTATCGATGGATCAGTGTTGCATTTCAATTGCAAATCCAAAACCAGGGATGTTTATTTCCGTCATCTAATGCAAAGGCCATACCTAGTGATTTCTCCACAAAATCATGGAGAAGGTTTTTTTTTCTTTTAATTTTCACATGGTTTTATCTGGCTGGTTTTTGTCGCCCCCCTGCGTCGTCCGCCCCAGGCGACTCGGGGGCGACTCAGCTGACGCCGCCGCGACCCCTCACCCCGGGCTTCCCCGACGGTGCCCAAGGCGGCTACCATCGCGGATCTCTCGTCCTTCTCCCTCCTTCCTCCTCCTCCCACTCCCTCCCCTCTCCCACCTCCCCTGCGCCTCCAGATCCATCGCTGGCGAGCTCTGCTCGGGCATGGGATGCCAGATCCGTGCCTCTTGGGGCCAGATCTGCCATCCCCCTTGACCTCTACGCTGGTCCTGCGCGCTCTGCTCCTCCCTTCAACTCTAGTCGCCGGTGGCCATGGGGCGCCGCCACGGCCAGCAGGGAGGAGCAGTGGCTGGGGCTGCTCCGCCACCTCTGTCCCCCCCGGAGGTCAGATCAGGCACCCCGCTTGGGAACGTCGGCGTTCCTAGGTTGCGTGGGCTGCATCACCACCTTCAACTCCGGTGCCGCCGTGGCTTCTCGTTTGAAGCCGTCGTCGGAGCTGGCACCCCCAAGCCATCCGGCTACTTGGGGCTACACGGCCACTCCCGGCGTCCGCTATGGGAATCTACCCCGCCGCTGCCGTCGGACCCGGCACCCCGTCCCGGAAGCATCGCCATGCATGGAGCGCCACGGTGAGATCTTGCGTACTCATGCTCAAGTTATAGGGATACTGCTATGTGGTAGTGCAATTCACTGCTAGCGTACGGTATTAGGGTTCTTGGGAGTCATGGGCGAAAGCCTATGCAACGGCTCGAGCGTCGCTCACCTTTTTGAAGGCGTTGTGGCAGTGCCCCTACCCCCCTACAACTGCAGTAGAACTCGAATGGTGCTTCGGGATAGTCCCTTGCCGGTCTCTAGTGCTCTAAGCTTAGCACAGACCTTCAAACTTCTGTGCGGTTTCGGCCGGTGCTCGCCCTTGGCGCCTCTACTCCGTCGGCACTCCCCTTGTTG
The DNA here is from genome assembly GCA_030272315.1 of Paspalum vaginatum. NCBI lineage: Eukaryota > Viridiplantae > Streptophyta > Magnoliopsida > Poales > Poaceae > Paspalum > Paspalum vaginatum. The sequence goes on from CM059019.1 coordinate 42,666,079, forward strand.
ACAGTAACACGTAAATCATATGCCGGGTGGTGTCCGGATGAGCCATCGGGTGTTACTGTTAGCTCGAAGGGGGATCGTTGTGTTCGGTATGCTTTTGCTGGCGCGCCTCCTGCCACCCTTAGTCCCCACTCGCGTTTGCGTGGCAGATGGCCACAAGGCAACGGAGTGGTGTAGCCATGACGGGCGGCCTGGATGTGCAATGGTTTAGGTGTACATGCGAGTATGTTGTTCTTGTGTGTGCATTAGTCGGCAATCGACAGTTGTCGTGGGTCCCCTGTGTCGCGTTGTTATCTGTGGTCTGGCGACAATTCGCCCTTGTGCTGGGGCACGATGTTGTTTTATCCGTGGCTTATGCCACTGTTCACCCTTGAGCCTGGGTGTGTACCTAGTTTAGCTAGGAAATGTCGTGGTTTTAGCCCGGTTTCCCCGAATTAACCGAGCGACGTAGGGTTTTGCCTTGTTCCCTAAAAACGAGATTGTTGATGTGTGGCAAAAATTCAGGTGGGGATGCTCCCCCCCCCCCGTTGACCGTAAAAAAACATGGTTTTATCTCCTAATCCCCTTAAGCTGCTCCACTACCACCGGCCTCCTACCACCACGAGGCTGACATGTCACCGCTCTCCCCTAATCCCAAGGAGGAACACGAATGCTCTCAATGACTACCTAAAAGTATTGGCAAAATTTGCAACTCCGCAAGCAAACATACACCACAGCACGCGGAACAGAACTGAACAGAACAGGAAGCCCAACAAGTGACCTACGGTTGAGAGGGCGAAAAGAAGGCGACGGCGTGCTCCTGCCGCCTCTAGTGGCCTCCTAGGCCTTAGATGTGTGGGGGATCTGCGTCTCCAATGCCGGTGGTGTAGATTAGGTCCTAGTTTAGCTAGGTTTCGGTTTCCCGGCGGCGGCGGCGAGGCGGAGGCGGCGTCGACATCATGGAATAAGTCCCTCTGATCTCGTCCCCGTCTTGTTGGTGTTTGCTCCGGCGCTGGCAAGGGGTCTGTGAGGATGGAGTGGCCAGAATCGGAGTTCCTTGCTGTTGCGAGGTTCTATCTGGTTCTTGCCTCCAGCTTAGGATGCTGCTCCTCAGTCGTCTCTTCTAGGTACGGTTTGGGCGTTGTTGGAGCTTTGCAGAGGGATGGCGGTCGGGTTGCTGGTTGTGTGATGGGTGGGTCTCTGCTCGGTTCTTGTTGCTCTCTGGCGAACAGAGCGGATCCATGGCCTGAGATGCTCGGGGTGCGTCCCCGGCCGATGTGCCTCCATGGTTTGTTTCTGTTGCGGCTCATGTCAAGGCCGTTGTGCGATGGAGCGTCTCCAGGCCTCGGTGCTGCTGTTGGCCTTCTCCGACTCCGGTGATCTTGATGACGGCGGAGGAAGACGAAGGCGACGGCCATGTACTGCGGGTTGTGCAGAAGATCCCCTGGGCTTTGTTGTTATTTTCTTTTTTATAGGGTCTTTTGTGCAAAAAAGGTTGAGACAGCTGTCCATCTGTATCCTTCTAGAGGGTACCTATATTTGTACTATTACCATGTACGTCTTCCTTAAGTGATACAGGTCGCTTTGTTATAAAAAAAAAGTATTGGCAAAATTTCGCTTCTGACTATTATATTACCAAGTAGATTGTGACTATATAAACATTTTCCCCAATTATTGCATATTTGTTTGTCGATGGCCACATAAATTATCAAATTAGCTAGCGACGAAATAGTATTTTGCTTTGCTACTACTAAATCAGGTTATTTGTACATGTTTTGCTAAAATCCATCTCTATTATTAGTGTCAAAATAACTATATGATCATCATTAGTAACTCTACATTTATCAAGTTTTAATTGAAACTCCAGGCACCCAAGGGACAGAAAATATGTGAACGAACGGTGTATACTAATAACCAGCTAGCGCATTGCTGCTGGTATTAATGAACTATCTACCAAACGTGCATTTAGTGGACATTGTCATTCAGATTCTCGTAGAAAGGCAGGTAGATGACAGATATAAACATATATAAGCTATGCTACATGCAATGGCCTGGGATGCAGCACTCACACCCGGTGTCTTTACCTACTAGTCTTCCGGCCAATGCATCTGCGCAAGGAGTTGAGCCGTTGGGGGGCCAAGGTTGATAGAAAATAGAAAATACTAGCCTGCCACTGCCACTGAAAGAACAAACGCAAAGTCTAAGCTGTGGCTGGGTCGCCCGATGCGTGTACGCGCGACCCGCTCGCGTGCCGCACCTCCTCCCCTCCCGCGCTTTTGGGCTGGCCTGCTCAGCCTACGCGCTGTGCGCCCCCGCGGCCTTCGGCCCGCGCACCGCCCGCCTTCGCGCTTTGGGCATTTGTGGATTTTTTACAACTTACTGATTCTACGTACACAACTTGCTGCATATATTTATATGAATTTGCTTGACATTACATAACTTACTACTTGATCACATAAACATGCCAAAATAGGAAAACTTGCCACAAGATGCATAAATTTTGCTACATAATCATATGAACTTGTTAGACATTACATAACTTGCTACGTAATCACATAAACTAGCCAAAACAGAAAATTTGCTACAGGATGCCATAAATTTTGCTACATAATTATATAAACTTGTTATGTAATCACATAAACTTGCCACAGTAGAAACTTGCTGCATGACCATGAACTTGCTGGATGACCACATTGACATAACTCGCTACATCTTTCGTGCATAACTTGCTACATCGTTTCGTACATAACTTGCTACACGTCGGGGGTATTGGCATCAGAGTGTCTGCGGGGACGACGGGGGCAGCGAACTTTGTGCCGATGGGTTGGGCGGCGGTTGGCCGGGGAGGAAGGCGCGGGGTTGCGCGGGCTGGGGGAGGAGGCGCCGTGGCCGGGGGAGAGAAGCGGCGCGGTCAGGGGATGCGGTCAGTGGAGGGAGGTGGCGCGGCTAGGGAAGGACCGGGCGTGGTTGGAGGCGACACTGTCGGGGCGGCGTGGCTGGGAAAGGCCGGGGGCGCAATTGAAGGTGTCACGGCCGGAGCGGCGCGGCGGTTAAAGCCGAGGGCGCGGTCGGGGAAACGTCGTCAAAGAACAAAGCCGTTAAATCATGCTAGCACCCGTGCTAAATCGAGAATTTGAACCTAGGTGGATAGGTTCCACCACAAGGATCCTAACCAACTGAGTTATTACGCTCAGTTCGCTATTAGCACTAATCCTAACTTGCACTTATTATATAGTGTTTGCATGTGTGTCATGCACGCGTAGTCCATGCAGGATAGATGCGCTAATCACATTAGCAGTGTCAATAATAGGCTAGCTAGTTTGTTACAGCTTGTGCGCGTGTGGCACATGTTAGTGGAGTGAGTCTTCAGGCTGTTATTAGCTACTAGTAGCTTCCATAGGAGATGCATGATGTGTTGCATGAGGATGCATGGTGCTGGATAGATAGCTCTGCATGCATCATGTGTTGCAGCACTGACGTTGTTACTGAATCTACCTAACGATCATTGAAACATGGTGATTTAGATGCGTGCAATGGCAAGGGCAAGTTATGGAATATAAATATAAGCCATATGCATGCAAGTTGGCATGCAGTCACTATTATATAGCAGCAGTATGCATTATATTGCATTATTCGAAACACATCGACCTAGCTAGCTAATATAGGGATTGGCGTGGGGTTGGAAAGCGTCAGGAATTAGGCTTGCGTTCCGCCAGGTGACGATGTCAAAGCAATGCAGTCAACATCCAAGCTCTGCTCGGCCCGACGGTCGGGTGACTCGTTCGGTCCGTTTGAAGCAAACTGAGGAGATCGATCTGTCCCTTCGTCAACATGACGACGATGATGATTGTTCACTGCTGCCTGGATCATGTTTGCTGTCGATGCAGTAGATCCAATAGCAGTTGGTGCACTATATATGCATCCGGTTAAGTCCATGTCTGATGATGTGTTTGGTTTGATGAAAACTGAGGAGGGGCATAAATAAACGATGGAGACCTCAATCGCTTGATCCCTTGTAACTCGGATTGGAGCGACAGCCGTCCGTGATAATCCCACACGGCTCAAGGTTAATGATGCGTCTCCGAAACTGAATCTTCTCTCATTTTAGTTCGTTTGCGTGCCCCCCCTGCGTTCACACGATATGATTTTTTTTTGGGTTGGTTGAGCAAAACGCAAGGAATTGGATGTCCCGTATGCCGAAGCGATAATACCACCCTATCTTGACTTCACAAAAGTTGTAGCGAATTCTCGCATTTCCTTAATTCCACAAATAATGTCTCAGTGTCAGGTCTCTAAATCACTATGGTTGTGATAACTTTCTCTCTCACAAAAGGAAGGGATTTAAAAAAAAGGACAGAGAATTCAATGGGCATCCGAATCACCGGACCGGCGAAGAATAGCACTCATGGTTACACATTGTAAATGAATGGATGGTGCGTTCTGCACCCTTGCATTTCGTAGTCTGCACGTGCTACATCTATCTATTTTGTCTTCAAATCCTCCAAGACCACCGCGGCAGCGTTGCGTCCTGGCGCGCCCATCACCCCTCCACCTGGGTGTGCCCCGCTCCCGCACAGGTACAGCCCCTTCACAGGGGTTCTGTAATCCGACCTGCATGCTCCAAAGTGCAGACGAGCTAGTCACGATTTCAAACTTTGAAGCTCCAAGTATTCGCAAGGAGAACAATGGTTGATTGTTAGGAGAGAACTGCTATGCGCGTCAGAGCTCGAGACCATACCATCCCTTGACGGGCCTCATGAGGAAAAGAGAATCCAAGCCCATTGCACCGTGGAAAATGTTGCCTCCTGCAAAACGCCAGCCACGTCTGTTTAGCTAAGTTTTTGGACCCGTAGATCTCAACATCAAAATGATGATGAAAAATCATGCACGGCATGCACATGAAAAGGTTTGTGTAGGGGAAGGGCTTACCTGTTAAACCAAACTCTCTTTCAAGATCAGGTGGGGTCAGCATGTCATAGCCTACCACCGATGAGCTAAAGCCTGGTGCATACTCATCAATCAAGGAAAAACATCGCTTAGCAAAGGCTTCCTGAAAATTCGTTTCCGTCAAAACGGTTAGTGATGGTGAATTCAGAGAAATACTCCTCACCACAGATGTTGTTTAGCGACAACGCAGAACAATTTGTCAGGGCCATCAGGATGTGCAAAAAAAAGTTGACCATAGTGTGCAGTGAGATCAAAATGTGAGTAAGATCAACATACTCTGACATTGGAATCCTGCCAGCTGCCTTCTGAAAGTTTGTAGGGTGTATACTGAACAAAGAGATTGATAACATGCTGACCTGTTGAAAGGGTAAAGCAAGAGGATGGAAACTGTGTCAGAGTAGGAACAGAATTCCCTTGGACACATAAAGAGTACGTGTAGGATCCAATGGTAGTTACTAGTTAACGACACATACACCCATATACTTTCTTGATCTATAATCTATTAGGACTTTAGGGATAATGAGACATGCCTTAGTAGTTACCTATGGCACTGCAATGATGAGGGAACAAGAAGCATGAGTACCTGGTGGAGAGATCGTCTTATCCAAGACAGAAGGAATTGTCATTTCTATAACAGGTCTTTTGGATGAGGTGCCACCTGCAGCCTCCCTGTATGCTAGATCAATTTCATCCATGCTGGAAAGAAAATAGAATCCATATTAGTAGTGACATTATTTTTCTTTTGAATAAATACTTTTTTTCACGCACCACATGAGAGGCTAGATCATCTGGTTTCTTCCTATAATAATAAAGGAATGAGAAACTAACTATAGGCTGGGAGATGGCTGCGGTTAGCATGGCCGTTCTCATTATTATCATTTATCCCAGAGGGGTACTAAGACATGTAAGAACATAATTACATCAATTCATAAATTTAGGTAATTAATTTGGTAAATAAAGTCAAGAAAACTACTGCGCAGGGCACTATACCATTTCAGCACAATTAATTATCGAGTAACGACACTCTTGAATTAAGGGATCATTTCCCTTGCGGCCTTGCCTTACTCATGCTCATAAGCACAGGTTGTGCAGTACATTAACATAAATGGGATAACAAATGGTATCTGGCACATTATTTGTTTGTCTGGTTAGTGCATATAAAGATCAAAGCAACTGAATACAATAATATTTCGTATGGTGGATGTTATCAAAATACAAAAGGTTGTATAACTTTAGTTAGATACCTTTCAGACCCAATGTGTATAGTACCCATGTGCTCTGGACCACCTTCAGGATTGATGTCTTTGCAACAGTTGAACTGTGGCAGCCTGTCAACAGCTACATTAATCTTTGTTGTTGCCTGCCCCAAAATTCATATTATATCATGAGTAATCAATCTTACAAATTTCAGTTGTTGCAGTCACTGATTGACATCCCATTGTTTAAGTGACTATGTAAGTTACAGATATCTAGTTTACTAATACAGAATTTTGAAAAATAACATGCTGGAGATGGTAAAAGTCAACAACATATAGAGAAGAATAAAAGGAGAGAAGAAAAGGTGGAAGAAAACAAATAATATTGTCAACACTACAATCCACAACATGTTGATACACGTGTATCGGAATTTCCTATTTTTTAACTATTCAAGGATGCCACAGACTGGGATGTGGATGTAAATGGGTTATGACTGCTTTTCAACTTGGTGACTACTTTTTAGGTCCAATCCTTCCGTTATAAAAAAAAACACCATTGGTGTACCAAAATATACTTTTACACGAATTCTTACAGAGCTGTAATCTGCTGTCTTAATAGCAGAGAGGAAGGACCCTGGAAGGACATTAGAAGGCACTAGGTCCTGCAAAAGAAACCAGATATCAGTATCAAGAATATTTGCTTAACTATGCTTGCAAAACCAGAGCTGGCAGACCTTCACAATATACATATTTCTTAGTTTTTCTTACCACAAATGTTTTGTATGGAGTGGCATTTGACAGAACAACTGGAGAATGCACCTCTGTTCCATCAGCCAAAGCTACCTACAAATCCCAATCTTTCAAGAGGTTGAAAGCAATGAAATACTCTTATAGGTAAATCAAAATACTTACCCCTTCTACCTTTCCAGAAGTTCCATTAACAATTACTTGGGAAACCTAAACAAGAACAATCGATCAAGCCAAGAAAGATACCAAATATGGAACGTAAACCACAATTATGAAAAAAACTCACTACATAATACAAATGGCCATTTTCCTTTGACAAATCCAGTTAACAGTTTTGAATAATGGATCAGTTCATTTTCTATTTTGATTTGGAAAAATTATCTGGCAAAGAGCAGCATTACAAATCAAACAGCTATATTATCGTGCCATGAGAATTGGAAAGGCACCTCGGCATTTGTTACAATCTGCACACCGGCTTCAAGAGCTGCTTTGCTTATAGCTGATGACACTGAACCCATGCCGCCTTGGACATACCTGTAGCAAGTTATTATTTTCTTTAATCAAACAACAAGCGTTGGGCTCCGGAAAGGCCGAAGTCCACAGATTTGAAGAGGGAAAATGGAGGGTGTGAAATAGGCCCTAGAAAGGCTCGTGGGCTGGTTCTATAACGCAACAAGAGGTTTTCTCAGAAACTGAAACAAAGGTGAACCATCAAAACAAGTAGTAATGAACCCAGCATACTAGCAAGTAGGAACTAGGAAGCAGATCTGACTACATAGTATGATGCTATTTCCTACAACATTCGTGAAAAGTTGTTTGTCTGGCCAGTGGATATACACACCAGGTGGCCATCTGTTCAGTTTAATCCTGTTGTACAGTTGAATAGAATAACAAGGATAAGCATCTCAGAGAGTCAAAGTTAGAAGCATACGCCCAAACACCACGTTGACCGCCAGTCTCTCCCATGACATGGTGCAGGAGAACATATCCAGAACCTGGAGTGTGCACCCCAGTCTATAGAAGGGGATATCCAGTGGTCAAATACCAATACGATAGGAAAATGATTTTTGCTTAGTTCATTCAAAGCATCCTTACCATAGTACCTATCACGGCATCAGTTGCAAGAGTCGCCTTCAAAACTTCGCTCTGTAGTAGATAGAAGTCAATGAGAAGGCTTTTTGTTCACAGGTAAAAGAAGATTAAGTGCAGGCTGCCAACTAAAACAGAGCAACCACACGTTTGCTTGCTTCATATGATCAGCCAGGAGCAGAAGAACAGATGGGCCAATGTTTTGACCTCAAACCAGTTGTTCAAGGTTTTCGATGCCGGTGAGAGAAGGAGATCGAAGAATTCCCTGCCAAACAACGGTTTGATTCTTAGAAAGGGCTGCATAGACAGTGGCCATCAGAGGATTGTGGAGGGGTCAGTACTTAGCACTCACACCATGTTGCTCTGCCCCTGCTGCATCACATGTCGAAGAAGCTGGGCCCAGAAGGCCGACTTGTCCACCCTGTCCTTCATCCTGTCGACCATGGAGGCGTGGAGCTCCTGCCTCAACTCGGGTGGAGCGGAGTCGATGACAAAGTCCAAGAGCTTGCAGAACCTCTCCAGTTTCAACTCGTACCTGCATTCGCAGACAGATTGTACCAAGAGCTAATATGCAGAGATATATAGAGACAGAGACTACAGGAATGTAATGTAGATATTTAATCTAAGATCATTTGGAGGTAAACTGCACCAGGGGTATGCCTTGGCATCCTTCTTGGAGAACTTGCTGATCTCCGAGTGGTTTAGCTCCGCATCTGGGCCGAGAAGCAGGTACCTGCCGTCAAGGCATGGCGTGAAGGATGAAGAGCTCCGGGGCAGCAGCTTGAGCCCGTGCCTCTCCAGCTCCAGCTCGCTTGAATACATACAAAGCATCAGCCGACAGTTCATTCAGTGCAGAGAGCAACCCCCACACACTGACACTGATAGTCTGATACCAGATTGAAAGAATGCAGAACGCAACACAAAAGGCGGCGGCCGCGGCGCGTGGAATCTGATGGACGGGAACGGAGGTCGCGATGGCAAAAGACGTGTCTTTGGGTTGGGGAGGAGAGGAGGGTTACCGTACCGGAGGATGGCGGGGCGGAGGAGGCTGAGGAGGTAGCTGCACCGGGAGAAGCGGAAGCCCGGGACGAGGTCGGACTCGGAGACCGCGGCGCCGCCCAGGACGGCCCTGCGCTCGAGCACGGCGACGGAGCGGCCGGCGCGGGCGAGGTATGCGGCGGCGACGAGGCCGTTGTGGCCGCCGCCGACGACCACCGCGTCCCACCGCTTGCCCCTGGGCAGCTGGGACGCCGCCGACGCGCCCGTGGAGAAGCGGCGGCGGCGGGCGGCGGCGGCGAGCAGGAGGCGCCTCGCCGCCGGCGACATGGGGTTTGAGTTGAGCGGGCCGCCGGGGCGAAGTGGTCACTGACTGGTGGAGGTGCGCGTGCGGCGGCGGCCGGCGACTGCGCGAGCGCGACAAAGAAGACGGATCTGCTCGAGTACGTGTTGTCAGTCACAAGACTCCGGTCTTGGAAGGAAGCGCAAATTTATTTCTTCACACATATGGATACCAATGTTAACGATCATGCGATAAAAATATACTCTCTTCCGTTTCAATTTACAGGTCGTTTGATTTTTTTGCATCAAATTTGATCAACTCGTCTTATTTCAAAAGTTACGAAAATATAGAAAATTTTAAGTTGCAGTTGAAGTATATTATATGCAAAACTATATCATAATTAAAACAAACGATAATTCCTGAAATTTTTTGAATAAGACGAGCCGGTCAAACTTGATACAAAAAATCAAACGACCTATAAATTAAAACGGAGGGAATAATACATTGTTTGAGCGGAGATCGCAGAAAGATTTAACTCACCTTAAGAATTCCTTGCGTTGCTCTTCGAGTCCATTTGAAACAACTCATCGTCTCGTCCAACCTGATTTGGACGTACCTGTGCTGCCATCTCATCAGTCCACGGTGTCTAACCCAGCTCTGGGCACAAGACTACGGATAAATAAGGTTCCCTGTTTTCATTGCCAACAAGCGGTCCCATGGTCTAGCGGTTAGGACATTGGACTCTGAATCCAGTAACCCGAGTTCAAATCTCGGTGGGACCTTTTTTTTTTTTTTGCTATTAAATTTCTCACTGCCAGTAGAGGCAGCCAAACCTGCGAATGTTTCTGCTATGAACAAGAAATCTCATCGTAAGTTATCTCAGTCGGTCAGTGAAGTGTGGGCAACCTTTGAGCTTTCAGTTTCCCAGATTTTTATTTCCCACTCAACAAACATTCTCTGGACCACTGCTGCTGCTGTATTGGAGGTCCCTTTTACAACACGGATTTTTTTTTCCATCCTAAATGCTGTTTTTTCTATGAAAATTGAACTAGTTTCTGCGAAATTTGTGTAAGAATCCTCTAAAATTCTTGTGTTCCAAAAGAGTAATGCATTTGTTTCCGTTGCCCCATCAAAAAAAATTTTTTTGTTTGCTCATAGTGTCAGACTGTCAGGCATAGATTGGTGAACGAGCAAAGCTTTGCATCGACCGCCATCAATTTGGCCTGCGGGCATCATCAGCATCCAGATCTATGCCAACAGCAGATGAAGAGTCGCGAGCAGGCCGGCCCAGGCGGGTTTCCAGGCCCAACAGGAAGTATTCGTTCAGGGAAGGAAAGACTCGCTGATAACGGCCCAAGAGGCCCAAACAAACAACTGGTGTGGCGCTCCTCCCGTGTTGTTGTATGGACTTCGTGACGTCATTCTCACTACTCGTTGAATGCGACGACATATGAGAAGAGATACAGAGTTTCGTAAAATATGAGCAAAAGTTTCGTTCAGATAAAAACTGATGTAATATTTTTGTAACTGTGCAATGAAAACTTCCTACGGAAAATGGCATAAACAGTATTTCCAATCATAATTAATTGTGCAATGAAACCCTCCACGGAAAATGACATAAACAGGTATTTCCAATCATAATTAACTCCTATATTTCCTACCTTCCATTAAAAAAAAGGTATTGCAGCGAGTACATCAACTGCGTGTCCACTCCAGCAGCAGCGCATTGAATTGAAATATTGAATACATATATTTACGTACTATAATCACAAGTTAGACCGCCAGAGAGACGTGTACAGTAAAGTAGAGGTGCAACTGCCCAGCATTACAACAGTAACCCCCTTTACAATTAATCATCACACTATCAAATCGATCCACGGACTATATATTGCTGCTGCTAAAAACGAAATATCATGACGTACGACCGATCGAAATATGTAACCTGACCCTTGAATTGATGACGAGGATCGATCTGATCTGATGACTGACTGCCTAGCTACCCTTGAGTTCGTGCATGACCTCATCGAACTGGAGCGGTCATGTCATGTGTCCTTGATTTCCGATCCGAACCCTCTGCTGCTTAAATATATGCGCGCGCAACAAATCACAGGTATATACTGTATGATCATCACTAGCTATCTAGGTCGACCAGCAGCAGCTCCAAATCCACCGTACCACAATATAATTCGTCGTTTTGTGTTAAGAGAAAACAACAGTTCCACAATGGTTGAGTTATTATTAAATTGATTCCTGTAACAATAATTAAAACCATTTGGTAGCTAGCTTAATTTATTTTGCCACTGCTGCTTCGTTCTGATCAAATCTCTCCGATATCTCTCTCCATCTCTGTTCTTATTTCTTCGGTTGTTAACACTGCTCTGCTGTGATGGTACGGAGTATATGTCTTTATTTATTAAACCCCACCACAGATCGATCAAAAGATCACAAGATAACAATGTTATTCATGTTCCGTCGTACGTACTTTGGATATGTGCACACAACCGCGTCTGCTATTGCTTATTTAGATTTATTACTAATATATTGGAGGATCGGATCATCTCGTTGATCAGTTTTATACTCCTTTACATTATTACCAACAAATGTTATTTAATTTCTGATCTAATTTGTACCCACACGTACATCATTATTAGTTAATTATTTGGTCAGAGTAGAGAAATCGTATCCGCACAAGCACGCATATATCAACCGGCAACAGCTAATCAAGCCTGACTACACGTCAAGCTAATCCATCCGTTTCATAATAGAAAAAACAAGTCTTTCGTACAAAAATTATTAAATATCATTATCCAGATAAGATATTGTTTGTTGACACTCACAGGCGGTTCAGGAACAACCGGAGGAAATAATGCTGGGAACCAGAAGAAGAGACGAGGTATCACTGGTGGCTTGTGTTTCGAACCGCTAGTGAAAGAGTGGATCATCATAAGAAGAAGAAAGACAAAGAGCTTGTGCTCTAGTGGTAGACACGTTTCTTTGGCACCATAAGGTTAGTAAGTTTGATTTTTTATTGGGACGAATTTTTACTTGGGTAATAAAAACATCTCTTCCTAGCGATGCTAGGGTTCGGAGGGTTTTTTCGAGACCCGTTTGAGGTTCATTCTCTTAATGAAAAACCCGGGGACAGTCTATCCCCGCGGGTCTCGGTTTTTTAGAAGAAGAAAAAATCAGTCGTAAGTTTTTTTTCGCGCATGTCCAGTCTTAGACTTTGGGTACTCTTGAATTAAGGGTTTTGATCACTCTAAATCCCTTAAACCACTCCAAAATAACTCCGATACAAGAGTATCCACAGATTTGATATTGCTTGTTAGAATTATTAATTACTACTGCACTTTCTTCGGTCTTTTTTTACACTTTTTAGTTACAAATAATTAAACGGGGCGATAAACATTAAAGAACGGAGCTGGGATCGGACCATTTTGTACCGTTCTTAATTACCAAATATGACATGCTTAGTGTAAAAGGGGCTTCCACGGCTCAACAGATAAATAATATATATGCACACCAAAGGACTAAGCTAACAATTACGATAATGATCTCAGCTGTACATAGTGATCTTCGGAAAATTGTGTTGTATATATTCTGCAACAACTACGTGTCTATATATAGGCTCTACATTTACATTAAACGCTAGTATTAGAAGATCAACAAAACCTGAGATCTTAGACAATCAGGTGCAAATTGGTCGGTTGGTTGTGGTCTAATTTGCTGTGGATTAGAATCATCATGGTTTGAGTAGGAAGTCCCTTCTTATTTAAAAAAATGTATTGCAATCTCAAAATTGCCTGAAGATGGTGTCTTAGCCATTAGTTAAAAAAAAAAAACTAGTCCATGAACCCGTGCAATATATATTTAAAGTTGATAGAAAACATTTGATAGTTTATAAACATACACATAGGTCTATTTTTGTTACTTAATTTTTCATAACAACTTAGGCTTGTAGTTTAGAGTTTAGATGTTGTTATTTTATTTATAGTAACTTTAGAGGTGATTATTTTAATTCATCATTCATATAATGGCATGATGGGTAATTTATATGCAAATTTAGAGGCTATTTTAATTAATCGTTCATAATGGGCATGGTCGATAATTTTTTTTAGAAAATATAGTAGGTATAATAGAGCTACATGATGGACGATGGCCAAATGTTTCTTTTTTTAAAATAAATAAATTTTTAGTGCGTCTGGTATGGATTAACATGAAGGCTCTAAAAGGAACCTTCAATTAGTAATAGTAAGATTATTACTCGTATCATTTTACATTTTGGTGGATATATATAGGAGTTGTAATTTTGCAATAAATTCTTTTCGCATGCAACACATATACTCCATATGTATACAGTACTGCCAGGGGCGTCCCACAAGCCTGTGCGGGCTGTGCGACCGTACAGGGCCCCCAAATTTTAGGGCCCCCAAGTTAATTTAGAGTCCATATATATATATACACATTCATAAGAGTAAATATGACTGCTAAAATCAGATCCTAATAGAGCTATTTGGGCCAAAAATGGCCTGCTTCCACAGAAGGAATTGCGCGGCGCTAGGAATTGCATTCGGATTTGGCGGTTCCTCTCCCAGTCTCCCTATTCGCAAACTTGCGATTACGCGTGCCGGCTGCGTTTCAGAGAAAAAATACTCGCAATCCCAGTCCCAAGCAGTAGATTCGGCGCCTTCGGTGATCACTACATGGACGACGCCATCGCCATTGGTCTGGTGGCTTGTCAGGTATCCTCGCCTCCTCGGGCCATCCGTGGTGGTCAGCAAGCAAGGCGGTAGGCAAAGGCGTGATCGTAGTTGGTAAGCTACATTGCAACACAACTACTGCTACAAGGCACATCCGTATAGGTCTTTTTTTTTTTCTAAAACAGGTCTACAGGACTACAGGCCAAAAGACCTCAGAAACGTAGTAGATAAATTCCAATTTCCCAATATATTTCAAGTGAAGATTATTTTACTATATAAAGTATGTCTCATTTATTATTTTATTTTGCACGGGGCCTCCTAATTTAACGGGACGCCTCTGAGTACTACACCCATGCATGGCAGCAGGAGAGCTACATGCTATGTATAAGTATTAATTACGAGCTAGGCACGTGAGGGGAATATATTAATTAACTACTAGTAGTGGTGATCAGCGCGCTGTAGTTCCAATATAATACATGCATATTTAACGTAACGACTTGTACCTACACAACAATGACAGGCCAACGAATGCATAAATCAGCTGCAAATCATATTTTTTAATCACAGCTTTTGTCCGGAGATTGCTGGCTCGAAGTCTACGCACTACACCATCGATCGACTCCCCGCGCAGTTGCGGCTGATTATATTGGAACGAACCAAAAAAAAAATGGGATTAAAGTATACTATATCACAACAACAACAAAAAAAAAAGTCTGGCATGCTGACACAGCTGCAGCTTGCTGGTCGTCTTTACTTTACTTTTAAGGGATTCTCTCCACGATACGCTGACGATCGATTATCTGTGTGTATGTATCATCAATAAATAAAAATAAATTAAATACACAACTTATATTAATTCATCGATCACCCAACAAGGGCCCTGCGCGCACCATTAGATTGTCGACGACCACCATTACAAGACATAATGATCAACAAAATCTTGCGGTCTTTTCAATAATAAGACGAAGTCATTTCTTTTCTTTGTGAAACGGACAGCTAAGTTATACGTATGTATATAGCCCAAATCCTGTTGGGCTATCGCGAGCGAGCGATGCTGTTCCCTCCCGCATGCGCGGTGGGCCTAGGTGAGGGCGTGGGGCGCCCGGTTGGCCTATATTTTTTGTTTATTTTCTTTAATTTTTTGTTTTTTGTTTTTATCTTTTTTTCTTCATAATAATTTGGTAAAAATTATGATAACATAATTTATACTAATATAATTTATCATAACTATATGACATAAAATTATGATAACATAAATTATTCTCGTTATAGCAATTTTAAGATATAAAATTTATGCTAGCATAATTTATGGTAGCATATTTTGGCATAACTATACGACATAACATTGATTTGTTATTTGCATAAAATTATGCTAATATAATTTATTTTTAGGAGAATTATTCTCATCAGTAACAATTTTAGGATGTAAATTTTTCTATCACAACTTTTATGTTAAAAATATGCTAACATAATTTATGTTAGCATAATTTACAGTAGCATCATTTTATCACAACTATATGACATAATATAACTTGTTGTTATAATTTATTAGCATAAAATTATACTACCATAATTTATGCTAACATAATTTATCACAATTGTTTGACACAAAATTATGCTAACATAATTTATACTCAAAAAATAAAAAATAAAAAAACACCTGGGCGCCACGAGCTCGCTTCGCTCGGGGACCAACATCGCTCGCTCGATCCCACCCGAGCGAGCGCTCGTGAAATAGTTGCCCCTGTATATATAGAGTGAAGTCCATTTCACCTCCCCTAACACATGTCACTGAATCAAAATAGCCCCTCTCAACCCGAATACGAGACAATGCACCCATTGAACTCCAAAAACCGATCAAATTACCCCCTTGAACGGTTTCACAAGGTGGTTTTGTCCTTACACGTGGACCCTCTTTTTACCCTTTCTCACTGACACGTGGGTCCCACTCCCACCTCTACTTGTTCCTCCTCTCTGCCTTTCTCTCTGCCGCATCCTCTCCGGTGCCGCACCGCGCCACCACTCCACCTCGCGTGTGCCACCGCATCCTCCCCTCTCGTGCTCGCCATCGCCTCCCCTGCTCTCGGCCACCGCTGCCGCTAGCCGCACCAGTCTCTCGGGGAGAGGCCACCGCACAGCCCAACTTACAGCCGCTCTGCCACCGGCCCGCGCCCTCCTCCTCCTCCTCCTCCTCCTCCTCATCTCACGTCTTGCTACAATGCCGCGGCTAGTGTGGCCCCGCCGCTAGCGCTCGCCTGCTCCTCACGCAGCTGCGCCCTCCTCCTCCTCCCACCTCTTGCTCCGCCGCCGCAGCTAGCGCGGCCAGGTTCACCGTCGCGCTGTAACATCCCGAAATTTAGCACCGAAAAATTTCTCCTAAATCCCTCCCTAATTCAAAATCGTTTTCAAAAACCTTGATCGTTTGTTTGAGTGTGCCGAATATGAGCTCAACAAAGTCTCCAAAATATCCCAAATAATTATCCACCAAAATCTCCACCAAAATTTCCCTCAAGATCCCATGCAAATTCCAAATACCCAAAATTAGAAAAATACAAATCTCCCCCGTGTCCTTGGGCCACATGCCATTTTCTTCACCTCCTTCCCTTCCCTCCTCTTTCGGCTTGGTCCACCCCGCCGGCCCATCTCCTTCTTTCCTCTCTACCATTCTGGCTCGGCCCAACCCCAGCCCAATCCCTCCCACTACGGCTCGCCAGCCAGCCGATGCTCCCTCCTCCCCACCTCTCTCTCCCTACCAACTGGGCCCACGTCCCCCATTCACTACCACCCGGGTCCCGCCCATCAGCGCCCCCATCTTCCTCCTCTGGACGAATGCGCACCATGCGCCAGCGCCTGTCCCGGCCTCGACATGCCGCGCTTGGCCCCGCGGCGCCGCTACTGGCCCCTCCCGGCCCCGCTCCACCTTGCGCATCGCCACGCCATGTCGAGCTTCGGCCTCCTTCCTCTGTTCGTCTACAAATAGCCACCCACCATACACCCCTTCGCCATCCCTCACCACACTGCACACCGCGAGCGGCCCCAGCACCCCCCGAGCACCGCTAGCAGCAGACACGCCTCCCCTCATCCTCTCGCGCTCGCTGTGCACTCCCGTCGCGGCAAACGCCACCACCACCAAGTCGCCGCCTAAATACTCCCTGCCCCGAGTGCCAAAGCTCGATTACCCTCGTCCCGAACACCACCAGACCTCCATCTACCACTCCCTTTCCGGCGCCCACCAATCCCCACCGCCGCGCCTCCTCGCCACCGGTGCACATGCTCCAGCGTCGCCGCCATAGAAACCCTACCTTCGACCACCAAACCTCCCCCTAACCTCGTCACCAAGTTTGCCTCGACGAGCCCGTCGTCGCGCACTTGACCTCGTCACCGGAACTGGCCTTGCTACCGGGGACCGCCGATGAGCTTCTCATCAACAGGACCACCCGGTTCATCCTGAGCCGAACTGACCGCCGTCGGCCCCTCCCCCACTGTCACCGACAAGTGGGCTTGCACTGACGCCGTCGCCAGCATCGTCACGCCGCACCCCGCCGCGTGGGCTGGCCCATCAGGCCGCACTGCACAACGCACGCCGAAAGCCACCACGGCCTTGGTTGCATCCCCTTGGGCCAAAAGCAATAGTTCATCAGGAAAAGTCCAAATCCACTCCCTAAACTCTCCCAAAAGTCTATATCTACCCCTAGCCACCAAACACTACATATATTCTCCATTCTAACTCCGATTTAGGTGATTCTTGAGCCTAAATTTATCTAAATCAAGCTTTATACTTTCCACAGTCTTTCCTCTGGCCGGAAGACACCATCATTCCACCAAGATGCCGTCCTATGTGCCAGTTAGTGCATCACACTGGTCCCACAATCATCGTGTGCTTGGTGATTGATGCCGCTGCCCTCCTATTCTCTATAAACACTAAAGGTTCATGTTTTGGTCTATCTAAACCCTATTCCAGATGATTCCGATCTCTGAAATCATCCCCGCCGATCATATCCCATTGCGTCCTACTTCTTCATCGCTTCCTCCTACAGAAAACTCCCACCCTAACGTCATGATGCGACCGCCATCCCGTAGCTTCTGTCTTCACTCTAACCGTCGCTACTCACTTGCCATGCCACCTCTTCAATGACCGATATCGTGCCCGGCCAATCGCGACACGATCCCCTGCACCCCGCTACTCTCCAAAGCCATCCTCTTTGGTAAGCAAAACCCGATCCATCAGATAATCTATATCCCCCGCCAAAGCTCTCTTCCATCCCACCACACTCAAAATCAATGTTGAGCTTATGTCGTGCGTCGATGTGTGTGTATTTCCTTGTTTGTGTGCGTAGGATATAACAAAGATTCTAATTGATACGCCCCTCGCGAGAACCTTCGCGATGCTTGAAGAAAGCAACCGGTGCTTGTAGCAGATGTTGTACCAACATGCGTAGTGGATGGCACACCATCGCGCCTAGCAGTTGGTGTACCAACGTGCTCGGTAGATGTCGGTACGCCAATGCCTTCGACAGATGATGCACGCTCACCACCTGCGATCTATGCATCGTCTGTATCAACAGAGCAATAGGAAAATCCACTGGAATCCCTACTTGATTCCAGTGGCCTGGTAATGACAATAAAACTTGCATGTTTTGCTTGCTAAGTAGCCTAGTAAAATATAGCCACCTAAGCTTATCTAGATACAACGCACATAGGTGGGATCGCTCATATAATTATATCTATCATAATCTTGACATTGAGATGGATTATGGCTATGGAATTTGATGGGTTGTGGGATATGGATGTGTGGGAGTGTTTTTGAAATAAAATGGGGTAGAACCTCGGCAAACGACCCACGGGTCAGGATCAGCCATTTAAAGGGTAGGGTTTGAACGGGTAACTTAGCATCTCGTGGTTACCCCAGTCCCAGACTTCGTGGAGAAGGCCGAGTATGTGCAGGGACGGAAACAGGCCCATGGCCACCCGGGCCATGGCCCGGGGCGTGGCCCAACATTTTTCTTAACCCGCCTCAAAATCGGGACCATGTTTCGACAGCCCAGCACAAGGAATGAAGGGAACCCAGCCAGCGTCGAGCGCATCCCGCCCCTGTCCGCACTCCGCAGCCACCGCCACACCCCCGTCCGCACTACGCAGCCTGGCGCACCACCGCTGCTTGCGCCTCGGCTCCCCTACTCTGCCTGAGACTCGCTCTGCCTGCTTGCTTGCTACTCCCACGCAGGCCTATGGCCACCCAATGCCACAACGCTCGACGCCTGCCGGTTACCGCCCCTCAGCCCCTGTGCGGCCGTGCCATGGCTCAGTGGCTCCTACCCACTGCCGCACCGCTCGACGCCGCCAGCCCGCCACGCAGCACGCAGGCCACCCGGCTGGTCAGCTCCCTACGGCTACGACTGCGTCACTGCGTGGTGGCCTCGCGCTTGCGGCACTGGCACCGAGCAGGCCAGTGTGCGGAGCGGCTACGGCCAGGCGGGAGACTGCATTGTTGGCGCCGGTCAGCTCCTTGCTCGCCTGTCCGGCGAGGCAGCGCCCAATCCGACCGGCTTCTGCTCCCTCCCCACCCTGCTTAGCTTGGCTGGTTCCTGCTTGGGTAAGAAAATAAAAATGCCTAGCTTGTCCACTTTAGTGTATTCTATGATGAATCATTGACAATAACTTTAATTTATGCCTATTAGAAGTAGATAATGAAAAGGCCTACGACATTGACATTGAGATCCTTTGTCCTTTAGCCACAAAATCCTTGTTGTAAATTTCGATTTATGTTGTCTTTGCTATCCGTCTCAAGTATTTAAAACACTAAGTACATTTGCTTTCTCCCTCCATGAGATGAGCCAATGCATTGGATATGTGTCTTTTTTTATTCGTTGAACTTGAAATAATTGATGAAGAAGAATAAGATACCGCTTCACAACTGGCGCTTTTAGTATGTTTTCTACCTTGTTTTCTACCTTTTCATGAATTCATGTACCTTTTGAAATATTTTTTGGTATGTTTTGTTACAACTTTGTCGCAACTTCGGCCCGGGGCTTCAGTAAATCCTAGTTCCGCCATAGAGTATGTGTGAAGGATCGGGCCAACGCCTACGAGGGGGTGAATTAGGATTTCTAAAACTATAGCTCCCTAAAGACTACAACTACTAAGCAAAACCTATGCAATATAAATCTAGCTATATGCACTACGGTTTTGCTAAGTGTTGCTAACTCTACCGTGGTCAAGTCTTGCAGCCTAGTTCCACCTAGAAACTAACCTATCAAGCTAGTATAGGAATGCAAGCACACAATTGCAAGAATGTAAATGCGAAAGCTAAAGAGATAGGTAGAGAATGCAAACTCCCGATGACGATGTCGGGGATGGCACATGAAGGAGACACGGAGATTTTTTCTGAGGTTCGGGGAGGCCAACGTGCCCCTACCTCCTACTCCTCGTTTGGCGCCCCCGCATGCTTTGCTCTCGCGCAATCCTCAAAGGAGTGCGGCCTCGCCCACGCAAGGGTGGAGGATGGCAAAGTAACTTCCGCGAAAGTCAAGCAACCCCAGTCAGGTCTCTAGATATCCCGGTACATGCCCACACGAGCCCTTCTCTCGCGTAGTCTGCGACTACGGCCTCGCCCACGCAAGGATAGAGGATTGTCGAGGTCGTTGGGGTCTTCTGAGTCCTTCTCGTGAAGCTACCCCATCGTCTCCACTAAGGGAAGCTTTTGGCCAAACCGTCGAGGGCCTTCCTTCCTCTCACAAGTAAGGTGGCGGCCACTCCACACTCCGGAGGGTCTTGCAAGACTTACAAGCCCAAGTCTTACAAAGGATAGACGTGCACGCAGGCACGGGAACTAGACAAATAAGCCTAAGCCAAGATGCTATGGAAGCTCTCGCTATGCCGGGATGTGTCTATTTGCCCTTATGGTGGTTGGGCTCACAAATGAGTGTATGTGGCTCTTTGGATGGATCAAATGGGTGCCTCAACACTTGTGTTAGCTCAGAAGTCTCCAACCACAATGTGGAGGCCAGCCACGGGGGTATATATAGCCACCACCTCCAAACTAGCCGTTGGGAGCTTTCTCCCTCTTTTCTGCGTCAACACCGGACAGTCTGGTGCATGTAGCTGGCCAGCCGTTGACTCGACCGCTGGACTTGATAATTCGACCGTTGGAGCCACCGGACGGTCCGATGCTGCACCACCAGACTGGTCCAGTGGGTATTGGCACTGGGTCTTCGGAATGTGGAGTCCTCGGTCTATAACGTCTGGTGGCACCATCGGACGGTCCGATACATACAGCGACGGGACTTGGTCACTCTTTTCTTCTCTGCCCAGAATGTCCGGTGGTGGGCCACCCGACCGTCCGGTACATATAAATGCACCGGTTCTTCAAGTCTTCAATCTTGGGCTTCTTCTTCTTCACGAACCTCTCGACTGGGGCTTCTCTGGACCTCTTGGTGCTCCAAAAAATTGGCCCGCTGACCGGTCAGCGGGACCGCCATGTCAGGACTTCACGGTTCTGATGATTGATGGCTTGTGTCTTCTCTTGTGTCTTTTAGGTCCTCATTTGAGGTGTTTGTACGCCAAGTCCATCTTTTGCACCCTAGGACTTAAACAAAAACACTTGCACACACATTAGTCCCAAATGATACGTGTTGTCACTTCAACCACCAAAATCACATTAGGGAACTGAGCACAAGGCTTCGGGCCCATTTTCCTTACAATGTGGATGCTCGCAATGCCGAGCAATGGAAAGGTGGAATGGTTCTTCCTATGCCCTATAAGAACCGTGTTGATTTTCATCTTGCCTCACTCTTTAGGACAACCACTCGCTCTGTATGAGGCATTGGCTAGGCATGAGCCGGAATAGATAGTCTAGCGGCAGCTGTGTTGACGCACAAGAGTGAAGGGAAGTGGTTGTGTGTCACGGGAGTACCGTAGGGTATTGGAGTGACTCGATGGCCCTGATCTTGAAAGTACTTCTAGACCATGAAGTAATGGCAAAGGCTTGGTTTGGAATTCGGACGCTTATTTGGCCATAAGCAGTCGATGAGTCCTACTTGTGGGAATTAGTACAACCTCTGATCAGAGTAAAATCTATTTGAATAGTCCAAATCCACTTGTACGGATGGATTATGGCTTGGTTCTTCCATTAGCATCTTTTCCAAACTAAAACGGTGAGCTCGAAACAAAATGGTTTTTGGTGGCGATTGGAGCTATAGGGCAAAAACCCAGTAGCAGTATGGAAAATGTGTTGGCGATTGCGCCTTGAGCCATGTGGGCCAGCAAGTTCAGTGGTAAAACCTTTTTTTGAGAAAAATCCTGTTTTCGGAAAGGATAAAACCTGGTATTTAGCTTGAACCCTGCATACAAAATGTTTCATGCAAACTCTTCCTGAGCTCCAGATATATCCTGCATGTAGATGTAGCTATGCCCATACTCCGTATAGAGGAAAGTGGGCTGTCGAATACGTATGTACTCACCCTTGCCTTGTTGGTATTTTTCCAGTGAAGATGATGCAGGTACCATATATTCGGACGAGTAAGGGTTACAAACTGCTTCCCAACCATGACGTGTGGAAGTTTGGGCCTGCGTTTTATATTCTCCTGCTTAGTTTCTGCGCCCCTTTGATGTCTGACCCGTTAGGGCGGATCTGTAACACTCTGATGTAAGAATGTGATTACCAAACCCTGGAATGGTAATAAAGTGCATTTTAGTCCCATTATGGAAACTGAGGCGCTTCACGCGCCCTCCTGCGATGGAGGATTCCCGCGAAGCTCATAGATCAACGGATTGGGAAGGTTTGTAGCTACCACCAATGGGGTGGGCAGCTACCACGGGTGAGACAAAATCCTCTTTTATATATATATATATATATATATATATATATATATAGGAATAAAGATGCATGCAACACTACCCTAAACAGCACATGTACAGGTGAATGGCTGATCCAGCTCTAGGACAGCTGTGTTCCTAGCTGCATATGTGTGCATCCATTCCTAGCGGTCTTCCTGTGTGGAAGGGCTTCGGGATGGTGCATGCAGTAGCAGGGAGTGCATGCAGCAGCAGGGAGGCCACCTAGCGGTAATATGCATGCATGATTGCTCGTCAGGCTTCACCCCCCCCCCCCCCCCCCCGGTCCAAAGCAGCATGGTTCTACTTTGCCGGCCGTGGTTCAGCACATCGATCCTGCTGCAAATGACCATTAGTTACTCACAGCTGCATGCTAGCCGGTGTCCATAGGAGCGCAGAAAAAATATTGGGCATGCCAGGCGTTGTTGTTTTGTTTGACAGTTCACCGTGTATTTATCATTTGGTGCCTTTTTCTAAACGTGGACTTGGTCGCAGTAATAGGTATGCGGCCAGGGCGTTAATGGCACGAACGAGGGTATGTTGCAAAGTACAAAAAAAGAACGCTTACTTGGGACGAAGATAACACTCTTGAACAACTGCTATCTTGATCGGCATTCTTTAAGAGAGCTAACTTCGCACTAAATATATGTTTTTTTTCAACTTTGAATCCTAGCATCGCTTCATCCTTCTAATGCCATCAAATGATATTGCCGGTGCACACATTCTGTGAAGTGAAGTGTGCCCGTGCTGCATTCAGACATTGAGCAGGTAGCCAGGTCATCTTTGGGCCGCCTCAAATCCTTGCATCTGCTTTCCATGTTGGCAGATTGTGTGACGCGGCCTTGGGAGATGCCTAGAAATGCTTTGCGTCATTGTTTCAGAAATGCGGGCTGCATGTGCCACGTAGAAAGGTGTTTGGGGGGGGGGGGGTGGGGAGAATCGTTGCATGAGGTGCAGCGGTGGACAGTTGCTGCTGGCAGCATGTGCTGCAGAATGGTGGACGGTTGGATCGGCGCATGTGAATGCAGATACAGTAGGGTCCAAATGCTCAGCGACAACCGAGTGCTGATAGAAGCAGGGCCCCATCGGCAAGTGGGTTGGGATTGAAGATGATCAGAGCCATCGATGCCTTGGATTGGATGGTTGATGCTGCAGGTGTACCTACAACCCCCTGGTGATAGGTGCCACCCGTGGAACCGTGGTAGGAGGATATTTTATATATATATATAGAGAGTTTTATCTACATGCACATGTAACTACCCTTATCTTCAGTAAACCACTAAGGGTATGTTCGCATACTCATTTATCAGTTTGAATATGTTCACGTACTGATACCTCAAATGTCATCACGCGAAAAAATTACAAAACAACCTCTGATTTTAATTTATTATGATAATACATTTATATTAGTACATATTATGAGGTATGTCCACATACCTCAAGTATACTTGCATACCTCACATATATACTACCATAAATGGTCTATTATGATCACATACTTCGTGTACATACTTTTCATTCGACCAGACACTATGCGCGCGCACACACACTACTGGCTAGTGTGTGTATGCATGGGAAGTTTCCTGGCGAGACTGAGGGCGCTCCACGCCGGCATCAGGAGGATGGTCGAAGGGTGGTGCCCAGCCGCCGCCAACGCGTCCTGCTGCCTCCACCTGATGTGATACCGTAACTCCACCACCAGACCCGGCAAGGTCATTGCAGGGGGTGGGCAGTGGTCGCCAGCGCATAATGCCCCCCTCGGATGCATCCCCTGGGGGCCTAGTTTCATTAAGCAGGGAGATCGTGACTCCACCAGCTGCGCTGCGAGCAAAGATAATCACCGGGGAGGCAGGAAGATTGGGAGAAGCGGTGCAACGGGCACCTATGAGAACTATCGGTGATCATGAGATGGACACTTCGCATATCCTGCAAAGCCATGTAAGTATTCAAGGCTTAGCGTAAAAAAACAATGCATAATGGTATTAGGACTGTGGAGCGCCATATACAAAATTCTGAAAATTTTGCATGATATCGTCTGTATATGCGCAGCCAGATACCATTGATCTGAGGATAGTACCTAGGTTGGGCATGACATTTCATAATGTGGATGAGGCATACAAATTTTATGGTCGATACGCCTATGAAGTTGGTTTC
The DNA here is from genome assembly GCA_030272315.1 of Paspalum vaginatum. Taxonomy (NCBI): domain Eukaryota; kingdom Viridiplantae; phylum Streptophyta; class Magnoliopsida; order Poales; family Poaceae; genus Paspalum; species Paspalum vaginatum. Next base: position 42,690,999 of record CM059019.1, read on the forward strand.
CTACTTAAAAAAATACAGGGAGAGGAAAAACTGCAAGTGGTTGAACTCCTCGATGGAGGGTAAATGTGCTAAAAGGGCTGTTGGTCAACCAAAGGTGCGGAAGAGTACATCGTCGAAGCGAACACAATGCAAGGCTGGCATGAAGCTAAAGAAAGTATTTGACGATGCCAAGGAGAGTATCATATCGGTGTGGATTGATGTGCTACACTTGGAACATAATCACGAATTTATTAAGAAGACAGAAGAAAAAGATCAGCTACAATGCAACAAGACCCATGATCCAGAATACATGGAGTTTCTCGGTGCCATGCATGATAGCAGGGTTCTGCAGCACTGCAATATGGATTATGTTTCAAAAATGCATGGAGGACCAGAGAACGTTCCGGTAACAGCACAAAATATGAAGAATTTGTAAGCCATAAGTTAATTATGATCCTAGCATTACACATTCACCTTTGTACCAAGTAGTCTTTTGACGGTTCTCAATTTATTAATTTAACAGGAAGGCAGCGAGGCACCGGGAGAAAAATGCCAATGATGTGTCTAAGCTTCTAACGTTTTTTGCATCATGCAAAAAAGAAAATCGAAAATTTTTCTGTGACTTCCAGTTGGACAAAGAGGGAAAGATAAGTAGTATATTTTGGTATCATGCAAGTCAACAAGGGGACTACATAGATTTTGGTGATACTGTTACATTTGATACGACTCATAAGACCAACCTATATGAAAAACCGCTAGGCAAGTTTATGGGTGCGAACCACCACCTGCGGTGCAGCGTGTTTGGCTTCGCATTGTTGGGAGATGAAACTGTCGAAACATTTGAGTGGGTTTTCAATGCATTCAAAATGTGCATGGGGCTGAGGGTCCAAGAGTAATGTTGACAGGTATGGCTTTGTGTACATACAATTATTGGTCGGCCTATTTAATTTAACTGAGACTTCGTGGATTAAAGGAATGATGTTATAACATTACTCATTCATTTATTATTGCAGATCAAGACCCTGTGATGCCAGTAGCACTACACAGAGTCTTCCCAAATTACAATCCACAGATTGTGTCTATGGCATGTGCAGAATAGGTTTATGCTATTTCTGAATGAGTTGTATACAAGGTTTGAGGAAGAGGATTTTAAGTCAAAGTTCCAATCCATAATACATCATCCATTGACTGTGAGGGAGTTTGAAGCTGCATGGGCGATGATGCTTGGGGCGTGATTGGTTAGGTGTCCCACGCTCAGCTAGGCCTATCATGTGCAAGGTTTATATGTTTGGATGCATGGTCTGTTCGTTTGTATTGCATGCGCGGGCGCAAAAGCGTGCTCGGGCCTGGCTCGGCGGAAACCAATCTGGATTCCATTTTTTCTAGGCTAGGCTGACGCGATGCCGCAAATGCATCCGAGCAAGCTATTTCTTCGTCTCGCGCACATGTAGCTTGCCAACCAATCAGCATCTCAGTTTGCCCTGGCCATGGCACTTCATGCTAACCAAACATATCTATTTGCATGCGTACATCCTGGGCAGCTTTGGCCTGGTTCTGTTCTCCGGCCAGGCCGTGCTGCTTCACACAACCAATCACACCCTTGATGATTTACACTTACATGATGACGTGACTCTGAAAAAATTATATGAAATTCGGAAGGAATGGATACCTGATTTTTTCAAACAGGACTATTGTGGACTTATGGTCTCTACACAACGTAGTGAGAGCATGAACAATCTGGTGAAGAGCGCTCATGTGGATGCGAGCACCCCACTTCATGAGTTTGCAAAGCAAATGATGAAGCTGCTGCACAGTAGGAAGATGAAAGAGACAAACAAGGCATTAGGCGGCATGGTAAGTGCCATTTATTATGTATTATGCTAGTTAACGAAAAGTGACCTGATTATATTTGGGTGAAATCCCGGCCATAAGGAGACAAACACGTTGTATGAGTTCGAGATCAAAGTGGCGAGAGCATACACCCGGGATGTAATGAATAGGTTTGAGGAGTCAATGAAATATGCGACTACATATAGAATAGCTGCGGGATCCTAATGGTGGTGTAAATGATTGGCTGGTGCAACATACTAAAAGATCCAACAAAATTGTATGGGGTCAACACGAATTCAAAGTGATGGCAGATGTAGAGACTGGGAGGTATACGTGTGAGTGCAAGCAGTAGGAACACACGGGTATGTTAAGTTTGGTTATGGTGCTATAAGGCATGATACGATAATAAGAGATGACGCAATGGATACTCATATGAAGTTCAATAATGTATGGAATATTGATTGGCTGGTTTTTATGCAGAACTGTTGTGTGTATATATTTTACGTGCCTTCCAGCATCTTCAAATTGATAGGATCCCGAAGGAATATGTTCTCCAGAGATAAACCAACTCGGCTAGGCAAGGCAGGATGTGGATTTTTCAAGAGATGATAAGAAATTGAAGGGCAAGGATGGAGAGACTAAATCCTACAGACAGAAGACGATGCTAAAAAAGACAATGAAGGTAGTAAATAAGGCTAGTATGTCGAAGGCGGGTCATGATAAGTACCTAGATGTGATGGACGAGCTAATGGAGTTGCTGGAGCGCGTAGAGCCAAATATTGGGGTAGATGCCCATTGCGAAACTAGTGATGGGGAGGCAGACCAGGTAGGAATGTTGTGCTTTTTCGAACAACAGTAATGGGACCAATCGCTGATGTTTGCATGCTACGGGATGACGGGGTGCATGTTGGAGACCTACGGGGAGACAATTTGCCAAAAAGAAGGGATGCATCGAGTTCGGATGCTGGCCGTGTATGCATAAATATTGCAGCCATTGGTTCTTGTATGAATTTATGTCATTAAAGAGTATAAATTATTGTCACCTTGTGTTTTGCCCAGCACAATCAGGTGGATTCGAATGTGGAAGAGGGGGTGCAGGCATTGTTTAAGAGATGGTTCATGATACTACTATGCATCAGGTAAAAGATGGCAAAGTGCATGAAAATGAAAGTACTATGCAACCATTTGATGATATTTACACCATATCGATTTGTTGTATAGGTTGGGAACAGAAGTGGTGGTGTGGGACATCAGCCTAGCGCGCAGCAGAACAATGCGATGCGTTTGGACGGTGAGTGCCATCTAGATAAGGAAGCTAGAAAGGTAAATGCAGTATTAGCTGCTTCTGGTTGTCCTCTGTTCAGATGCATATGACATATTTAGAGCTGCTGCTGAAAATGGTTGATTTTGAAAAGTAGAAACTGGATTTTGCTATTGAGGGGATAAGCTTGGAGAGACCGGATTGCGCAAAGCCAAAGGGGAGGACCATCAAGGAGACTGAATCAATGGTTCTCAAGCTGGGTGCGAAAGGAGAGAAGAAGAAGAACATGATGTGCAAGAAGTGTGGCATTGCGGATGGACACAATAGTCGCATATCTCTGTTGATGGAGGAGAATAGAGTTCGATTGGCAAAACTTGGTGGTCGCAAGAGAGGTCGGCCTCCTGGTTCAAAGAACAAGAGTGCAACGACAGCTCCTGAGTAGAATGAGACAACAACTTCAAAAAAGCGACGGCTAGTTGTCTCCAACAAGGATGACAGCTCCTAAGTAGAATGAGACAACAACTTCAAAAAAGCGACGGCTAGTTGTCTCCAACAAGGATGAATCTAAAGATGATTACATGACACAGGATCTGTGAACACAACCAAGCCTGATTGTGCAGCGTAACCCTCGCCTTCTGCGAAATGTGTGGCTAAAATCTCAAAGAGTAGTGAAAAGCGTGAATGTGGATGATATGATAGGCAGTCTTAATTTTCTAAAGTTGGATGAACGGTATTGTGTTTGTATTTTCAAATAGTCGGTCAAGTTACTGGGTTGCAAACATTATTGAATAGGCGCCCAACATCGAACTCTATAATGCCTAAACTGCTACTGCTGAGTGCATAAAATTCTTGTGCTTACTGCATAAAAGAGCTCTTGTTTAGCTGATGTGTCTTGACATGAGATGCTTGTGAACTAACATAAAATTCTGCTGCTTTGTGCATAAAATTCTTCTGCATAGTGCATAAAAGCGCTCATGTTGAGCTGATGTGTGTTGCTATGAGACGCAAATTCGACAGGGATGTGAGTAGGGCGACTGGTTTGTGAAAATGATAGGTTAGAGGATCATTAGTCAGAGGATTGTAGTAAACAGAACGTTTTGACAATAATAGTGCATAGCAACAGAACATTTAACAAAAGATACTTGATAATGGCGGTCACAGTGTAGTTCAACACAAGATCGCAAGTTAGAGATTATCAGTGAACAGAATGTTTCGACAATAATAGGGATCTAGTATATATAGAATGCACTTGTTTAGTGCACTGGTTCGCCAAAATATGCACCATAAATACATGATGATGGCACTGACAGGATTACTGCATCATGGGAGGTATAGTATGACAACATAGGATCACAGAGAAACTAGCATAAATGTTTCTGTGGATAGCATAAGAAGTGACCCAGTTGCATCTAGTGGTCATGGGCTAAGCTAATGATCATCATGTATGAATCTTTGTATTTCTGGAGGCAGTGGAAAAATCTTGTTCAGGCGGTGAAAGATGAGGTACTGCAGGAGAAGAGCGCGGTGTTCACGTGAACGATCCTGAAAGACATGCATTGAGATTAGAGTTGAAACACAGATCAATTGGCAAATGAGCAATCGAACAGTAACATAAAGTGGTGTTACGTAGAAATAAAGCATACAACATAGCCAACATGTGCATAAAGATGGTTGAGTGCAATGGTATACTTTGAACGGATAGGATAATATTGGATGAGCGTTTGTCGGGGGCCTTACCGGGTCTAAAAATGCTGTGATGGTGCCATCGGTGTAGTCATAGAACTGTATGTATCTTGTAATAAAGAACCTACAGTCATTCGACCCTGCTTTCATGGTGGGGCAGTTTGGAGCGAGATCGATTTTGTAGTTGCCAAATCTCATAATACAAGAGTTCAGGCGTGCATGTTGTATAGCTTTGTTGAGCTTGTTCATGATGAGTCTAGCCCATGGTAATTTTTTTCCATTGGAATCTGCTACTTGGACACAATGGTAAGTCTTCCAAGTTGATCCACCGATAGCTGGGCCGTATGGATTGGAGTCTAAAATGTGTATGCAGCCCTTATAGAAATTAACCACATACAGTGTCCAATGCCCTCCATGTAACATAGGTAGCATAATCTGTTGGGCAAAAAAGAATATGAAAAGTAATGGGATATAAGAAAAATATGCTTTTGTTGAAGGCAGCGGACGATAGGACTATTAGCAATCGGTATTTAGAACTATGGACATGTGAAATAACAAACATACATTGTAAGCGTAAAAACTGTCTATGTGAAATAAGTCCACGAAGCAATGATCATAAGCATATGATGGTCGTAAGTATGAAAAAAGAAACATAAAATTGGTTGAGAATTGGCATGTTACCAAATTGTATGACTGTAGTTCATCATGTCCAGGAAGGGTCTACCCAAATAGTTCTATAATGTAGATAGGTCAAAAGGCTGGGGTCCTTGATGTGTTGTTCCCGCTCTTCAGTGTTCAAAATATGCTAAGTCAGTAGAGACAGTTAGTCATGGGATATGTAGCAGATCGTATGAGGGATGCAACATGAGTGATCCAGAGATTAGAAAAATACCCCAACATTGCAATCAAGGATCAGCCAGAGATTATTAGAAGACGGTGTAGCAGATGTAACCTCACTGCGGCCACAATCGATGAAGCACTGCAGGAAATCCGTATCAAGGCACTTCCCATCGGCAAAAGATTTGTATATGTCAAGACAAGTGCCGCCATGACCGCCGAAATCGATGATAGACTTGCGGATTGATTTGAATTTCCACATTGAAAATGCTAAATTACGTATCAATGAGATTGGATTTCATGCGCGTACAGAGTGGGAAAGTGTACCTGTTCATGTCCATCAATTTTGCACACATTAAGTCAAGAAGGGAAAGCGCACAGTCAGTTTTTGTATGTTGTCGCACGGGGGCAATGGGAGCCATAGATGATCCCTGTTGCAAAGATGAATGCAAAGATAGGTCGTAACTCTAAAATACGGTCATCACAATAAATCATAAATGCATGACACAAAAAGCATAAATACTAAATGTAGTGGACTAACATGGCTACATGGTGTCTCATCAAAGATAGGCCCATTGTTAGGTTGCACTGCATCACTTGCCGCTGTGTTGCCGTCCTGAGCAAATGTTATGCAAGTTAAAATAAGGAAGGAAGGCACCGTTGAGGACAAGCATAAAGAAAGTCCCTCCAATCACCCATGTTTTCAGTGTGTTCAGTGTTCAGGACTGATCCCTCCCATCAAACAAGCATAAAGAAAGTAAGCTTGGTGGGACAATGATCGGAGGGACTATCTTACCTGGTGACTAGGGGGGACAGTGGCATTCAGAGGAGCGGTTTTGTTTGTGTGCAAGTGTTTTTCAGAGCCGTCATCAGGACAGCTCTCGAACGCTCGGCGGAGTTGCTGTTGTCTTTCATATAGTTTTTCAACCTGGGTTTCTGTCATCTGCTTCTCTTGCGTATATGACGTCGGCAGGTCCGGAGTGAGCTGGGTACCTGACTGTGTGCACGGTTATGTAAAGAATAGGAATGCATAAACATTGAGTCAGAAATCTATGTGTGAAAAGTAACGGTGAATGATCCTGTCCAGGAAATATAGCCCATGAGTGCATTAATGCTGGCCTACTAGGTGTGATTATTGACGTATGAAAGCTTAAATAATGTCTTGTTTGGCATATTCAGTGACAAATGAAGGCATAAAACTTTGGAGAGTGTGCATAAATTGTGAAATAAAGTGTATAAATAATGCAATGATGTGCATAAGTGATGATGCATCATCCTTTTGGGAATTAGAGCCACCTGCAGAAACATTGGATGGGCTTGGCGTTTTGGAATCTGTCTCTGCACGCAGAATTTCATCAATCATCTCTCCGAATGCTTCAGCTAGTCGAAGCTGCTTCGAAACAATCTTCCGAAGACTACGTTCCATGGATGCGCAATGCTTATCAACCTCTGAGTCATGAACAGCCAGCGGTGCCTCGAATCTTGGACGAAAACGGTCGGGGAGGCACTAGAGCTTACTTGCGATCAAATTCTTAATCCGTGGAACCTGAATGGAAATAGTGTCAGTGCCATGACATTCATCGGCACCTGCCTGGCTTTCAGGGTCAGGTGTACTGCGGCCATGACAGTCCGGGCCAGTTGCGTAGTAGGTCTTTGCCCTGCTCGGAGAAGTATGAGGGGCATGGCATCCAGGGGAGCTGCATAGCATGTCTCTGTGATGCTTCAAAACTGGTGAAGGAGAGCTAATTAGGCGTATGTGTATGATAGGACAGAAATAAATAACTGAATGTAAGACAGGTCAACTAAGAGACAAGTAAAGAGAATGCATATGACCGAAGTCCAAATGAATTTATAGTACAAAACCGTATGATGCAAAATAATAATGATAAATGGAACACACTTGGTTCAGGGCAAAAGTAACACGGGTACAGTGATAAACTTACATCGCAATGGCCGAATGGTTCGCCGGCCTGTCGTGGCTTCCTCCTATCAGCTTTGGTCAATGCCTTTATGGTGTTTCTATCAAAATATTTGATACGAGGTGTGCCGTACTTGTTTTTGGGAGCAGCAGCAGCATGGAGGTGGTCCAAGTAGTACAACTGCAATGGAAGACAATGGGTAAGTTCGTCTTCAAGGGCTGCATAAATGCATGTAGAAATCAGCATAAAGGACTTGTGTGAAAAAAGATATTCCTATCACAAAGCAGCAGACATAAGAGATTTACAAGTACAACAAGGGAGCATCCGTATATTGTTGTAGAAACATTTGTCATGCTTCTTGTGTGCCACTTCTATGCAGCATCACAGATACCATTGTATACAAGCTGGCACCAATCGATGAAAGGAAAACGATCCATTTCTTCCGTCGGGAGCACCTCATTGTTTGATATGTCCCAGCTAGCAATAGGAAAAAGCAAACTGTTGAATAGGATCAAGAAAAACATCTGATAGAGGGGTCATCGTCATCCCCTAATCTTAATCTGTCCTGCAGCTTTGCAATGCTAAACCCATCTTTGCTAAGGCCAAATGAGGATCTTAGCCTATCAGCAGCATCTACTGAGTCGATGTCTAGGGGCTTTCCACCACCCGCGCATGGCAAACCAAGGATGAGTCAAACGGTATCCTTGGTAATCTTGAGCTCTTTGCCTGGACCAGGGCGAATTGTCATGTCTCTGGGGTCCAGCTTATCCATCAGCCAACAAAGGTGTGAGTGGCTCATTAGAGCATCAATTTTCATATCAAGGATGGCGGAGAAACCTTTCCTCGCTACGGCTTGCCGCTGCCCTTCATTCATGATCTCAATGCTTTCAAGCACATCCTGGGGGATGCACCTGATGTTAATCCTCTACCACCAATATCAAAAACCAAATGAAATGATGTGTATCAGTCAACACGTGTGTGTAGTATGATCATAAATAGTGCAATTGTATGCATAAACAGTGACATGGGTAGCCAAAACAAATTCCCAGTGGGTTGCATAAATGGTACAATGTTATACGTAAATAATATAGTTATGCGAATAAATGCAGCAGAAGATGGGCATATATACAATGAGGAATTCTAGAATACTAACAGGGTAAGCATATACATATAAAATTCATAGCTAGTAGGGTAGGCATAAACAATGAGGGTACACGTAAACAGAATAGAAGCATAAATGGTGCAAATGTATGCACAAATAGTACCATGGGTAGATAAAATATTGCAAAGTGTCTTGCATAAATGGTTCAATGATATGCATACATAATTCAGTGATGTGAATAATCAGGAATGTACAGCTAATGTTGGGCATATATATTATCCGGGGTTCTACAAAACTAACAGGGTAACTAGAATATGTAAAAATAACCTAGCGTGGGGTGCCCTTGATTTTCTTCTTCTTAGTGACAACCTTTCTGACAAACTTTGTAACATTGGCAGCAGCAGAAGATGATAGTCGGGGGGATGATCGGAGCTGCTTGCTAGGCACAGTGACATCGCGCTTCTTCTTAGGGGGCATGAAGACATCGTCCTCATCTCCATCCTGAGGCAGAGCATTGGGAGCGCGATCCCGCACGGTGGGTCTCTTTCTGGGTGGCGGACGGCTGCCAGGAACAGAGGAATTGGGAGGGTCTCCGGGAGCCATCGCACGCGGGATGTCAACACTGAAGCACTCCTGGCTTGACTCGGTGGTTATACGCTTCGGATTTAGTGGGGGGCGATCCACAAGCTTCATGTTCGGACCAATGGAACTGCATAAAATCAGAAACATATCAAATTGTAACGGATTCAGCCAAAAACAACTCGAATCGTGCATCAGGAGCCATGTGTCTTACGACCATCGATTGGGGATTGAGGATGGTGGCTGGACGCACGGTGGTTGGGTGCGGCGGCGTAGCCAGGGCGCCGCGCCGACGAAGATGGGGAGAGGGGAGTCGGCGGGGTAGCCGTCCGCCGCTCTGCGGAATAGGGGAAGCAGGGAGCGGCGGGGTAGCCGTCCATCGCGACGCCGAAGGACGGGGGGCGGCGCGGCGGCAGGATCCTCCGTCGCTTGGGGGAGGGCGCGGGGGTGGAAAATGGCAGCTGGCGGTGGGGTTGGGTGCGGCGGCTGTGTAGCCGTCTGCAGCGCCGGCGAAGACGGGGAGCGGGATCCTCCGTCGCTTGGGGGAGGGCACGGGGATGGAAAATGGCGGCTAGCGGAGGGGTTAGGTACGGCGGCTGTGTAGCCGTCTCTGGCGCCGGCAAAGACGGGGATGGCGGTGGCGGCGGAATCGTGAGGTGATTGGGGGCGGACGCGCCGAGTGGAGGTGGCAGGCGGCGAGGGTTGGCGCGCAGGGGGATGCAAGTAGCGGGACATATGGATCGAGGATGTACCGGGGTTGGTCACCGTTCACCGCGAGGTCGCCGTCCGCCGCCGGGTCTCCGGGCGACTTGTCGACGACGGCGATGGGGATGTTTGGACTGGGAAAACGACGGCAGTAAACAGGATTTGGTGGGGATAGATTTCTCCGATTCGGTAGGGATGGACCGAAAATCTCGGACTAGGTGGGATTTGGGGGACGCGGGGTCCAGTACCTGTCGTGATGAGGCGGGTCAGCGGGTGTGGGGCAGGCCAGGTGTGGCTCGGTAGGGTGGCCGGTTCTTCCAATAGTTGTAGAGAGCCCAGGGCTCCTAATATACATACTATATATATATATATATATATATATATATATATATATATATATATATATATATATATATATATATATATAGACACACACTTTGCCTCGCCCTCATGCGATCTTTTCAAGATCGTTATTGGATCGAAAATCGACACTGTTGTTCTGGCAAATTAAAAATCGCTCATCAGCTGATTGATCGATGTGTCGATGACTAATGATACTGGCCATGTCGTCAACATGTACATTTGTAGAAACTAGCGATTGGTCCATGCGTTGCTAGGGGCGAAAACATTTGAAAAAATTACCATGACACTTAATCACCATTAAATTCAATAGAAACACTAAGCATTGAACTTGAACTGATGAAACAATAAGTTAAGCCATGCTTAGCCAACGCACTTAATATATTTCGCATAGGAAAAAGAACAAATTACTCCCTCCACCTATCGACAATGTCCAGATAACCCCCTAAAGTTTTTTTTTGTTCACTTTACCCCTCCACCTATTTCAATTGGTTCAATATACCCCTTAAAAAATTTCTTTTTTGTTTCTCCATGTAAAAATTAAGTTTTACGTTCAAAATTTATGAGTTGATTGATAATATCATAAATTAGCCTAGAAAATATATTATGATTTTTCATAATTAATTTTATAGGTTAGGGATCTGATAAAAAAGTAAACTTAGTGATGTAAATTTGTATATAAATAATGATGAAAAAATTTTAAAAGTATTTTTCTAACATAAGCTATGATGTCCTCTATCACTCCAAAAAAATATGAACTTAAAATTCAACATGGACATAGAGAAACAAAAAAGGAAAATCTTATTAGGGGGTATATTGAACCAATTGAAATAGGTGAAGGGGTAAAGTGAACCCAAAAATACTTTAGGGGGTTATCTGGACATTGTCGATAGGTGGAGGGAGTAATTTGGACTTTTTCCTTTCACATATTTCACAGCAATACACCAATATCAGTAGATCAACGATAGTGTTACCATTTTGAATTAATATATATGGCTACAATTAACAGAATGATCTTAGCAACATATTGCTTTGAGCCACATTGATATTTTAAACAATAAGGTCAATTTAGCATAATGATATCCAAAATATGATCAGCCCTTAAAAACACTTAAAAATATATATGCAACATCAGTGAAACCCATCCACGATGACTTCCACCATAAGATCACCACAAGTGTCAAAGTATAGTTGACCACGTGGATCGATTTAATGAACCTCTACTCTCATAAGATTTGCCAAGTCTATCATTACTCTCATGTGGATATCGATCAGCCTCCAGCTCAGCCACCCTGCTGGCTTGCCACTCTCTATCTCCCAAATGCTCAAATATAGTACCGCCAATCAATAACACCTCAACAAGTTTCTGGCAACAAAGATCATATCAGTGACAGAACAAATAAGAGTGAGTTTGTCATCCAAATGGGATTAGATCAAAGGGGAGAGGAGGTGCACGGCGTCCTCAGAACTGACGAAAACCTTGGTGGACATATACTGAGTAGCACTAAAAACTGTAGGAGACAAAACTTCCAGGTAGAGAATCTGTTATGAAAAAAAATAACATTTACAACTCCAATTGTTGAAAGTAACTTAAGCAGCACGTACAGCCGGTCAATTGTTTGGCAAGCATATCATGCTGCAGTTCATGCGAGTTGTATGGTGGGCACGTACAACTCCATGAAGCGTACCTTCGTTTCAAAAAAAACAAAAGCGTACCTAGAATGCCAAAAACAGAGGATCATGGGTGCTCCATTGAGAAGAGTCCTCTTGCCATTGTGACTGTACTAACAGGCAAGCTGAAACTATGGCGAATGCCAATGTCAGTTTTTTTTAAAAAATTTATGGTTAAGTTCAACAATCTACCTAATATTTACTCGTAGAAACAATGTGTACAAGTAAACATTATCCAAGCAAAGGAACAATTTTTTATAGATATTAGCAGTAAACATTTCACTCTACTTTTTCAGAACTTGAAGCCCCGAGGAAGAGATGGAGATTTACTTCTTCTCTACGTTTTGATCAAATCACTCATTCATGAACAAGGGAAATGAGAACCGTATGAATGTTTTAAGTAAGAGAAATTACTGGATACTGCTACAAAGACCAACGGAGCACATCAGAGCACTGTTCAGTTTGCTAAACATTGTATGAGGCCCTCCTGATTATAAGAACAAAAAAAAATGAACATTTCAGTTTGCTAGCCATTATGTGAGGCTTGCCTCCTGATTCTATCAACACAAATACACAATGGAGCCATGGTGTACGATTCAAGCTGACAATGAGAGGATGAAATCAGTCCATTTCCTAACAATTCAAGCTGTATCTACAGACTTAGGCCTGCTACAATTCAAGCTGACAACGAGAGGATTCAGCTGTGTTTCACTCTGCATTCCTAGGTGGTCCAAATTAAGATGCAGTGGGATTTTCATGTTAATACAGCTATATGGTTCCATCTGAATGTTCAAAGCTGAATTAAACTCAAAAGGTCAAATGTGAATCACCAAACTACTGGCTATTTGGTGAAATATCCGCAGGCCAAATTACAATGTAGCTTTGGTAATACAGCTATATGGTTCTCCAAATTAAAATGGGAAAATGCAGTCTGGTTGCATCTAAATCCACAGGTGATTATTGCATTCGAATAAAAAAAACCGGTGGCCAAAAGATCTGATTTTCTAGGATGCAGAGCATCCACAGAGATACTACGCAGTCGTGGTGGCATACCTACTACGGCACCCTTCCGAGTGGCGGCAGACCCGTGGAAAGTTGGGGCACGCAACCCGTACTCCGGCGACGGCGAGGTCCACAGGGCGTTGATAGAAGCAGGGTGGCGGGGAGGGGTGCGTCCACGCCACGAACCCTCGCGCAAGGGTGGCGGAGGGATTCGACGGCGGTGAGGGACGTGCCGGTCTGGCACCGGCGCGGCCGCACCTCCCTGCCTCCTCGGCTCCCCGTCGGCCTGTTGCAGGGCGCGGCACGTGAGGGCGCTGGCCGCCGATGGCGTCGGTCGAAGGTAGTGCCGCCTAGGACGTCGTCAGCGCGGATGGGGGTGCCGGCGTCATCAGTGCGGACGGGGGCGCCGGCACGACGGGGGCGGTGGGGTAAGGGCGATGCGCAGCAGAGGGGTGGGGACGACGCGCGGCAGGGGGTGAGGGAGGGGGATGGCCCCCGAGATGTTGCGGGGTGGGGTGGGGGCGGCGGGGGAGACGAAGTGTGGGATTGGTGGGGTGGGGGCGAGCGGGAGAGAGGCGGTGCGGGACGGGGGAAGGCCGGAAGGGGACGGAGGGACGGTGCGATGGTAGGTGGCGGGGAGCTTGGAGCGAGGGCAGCGGGCGGCACATGGTGAGGTAGGCAGCATCGGACGGGCAGCGTGGAGCGAGGGCGGCGGGTGCTAGGGCGAGGAGGTGGGCGGGACGAACGAAACACGAGACGAGCGAAGTCGAGAAACACTTCGTATTTTTTAAAGTATGAGAGATAATGCACGCATGCTCGACCAGTAAGTGCTGTTTTCCCTTGGGCCCGGTAGTACGTACGTTTTATTGGCAGGCAGGCAGAGGCATGGCAGGCCACGTGAGCATGTCTCTCGCCTCGTGCAGGCACGGTACAGCAACCAGTACGGTTGGTTCATCGCGGACGTTGGTGCTGCTTTCAATTCACCGCCGCCGGCACAGGGAAACAGCCGAGCATTATTGGATTGCCAGCTGAACTTGCCTGAAAAGATGATGTTACGTTACGGACCAAATAATTGTTTCGTGAGTACAGCAGGGAGGAGCAAGTAACCGATTTGCACTGTTTAGCTATGAGTAGGGAAAAAAAAAGAGTGTGGGATGCTCCCCCTGTGGTAATTAGTCTAAGGGGATGTTTAGATCAGTGACTAAATTTTAGCACGTGTCACATCGAGATGTTCGAATACTAGTTAGAAATATTAAATATGGTTTAATTAAAAAACTAATTACATAGCCGAGGACTAAATGACGAGACGAATTTATTAAACCTAATTAATCCATGATTAACGAATGTTTATTGTTGCATCACATTTGCTAATCAAAGATTAATTAGGATTAATAAATTCGTCTCGCCATTTAGTCTCCATCTGTGTAATTAGTTTTATAATTAGACTATATTTAATACTTCTAATTAGCGTCCAAACATCCGATGTGACGGATGCTAAATTTTAGCAGAGGGATCCAAACATGCGATGTAACGGATGCTAAATTTTAGCAAAGAGATCCAAACAGGCCCTAAACAACAACGGTGATGCTTGCGTACCACAGCAGTGATGCAGCATCAGATAGACCGATGCGGATGCGGTTGGAATTTGAGTGCTACGATGTATATACGCCACGTAATAGTATTGTACGCGTGTGACCATAGAAATTTGATAGAAGCTATAAATAAATGGTTTAATGAATCATGCATGCCGCTTCGATGATGTGACTTTGTATATATTTAGAAAAAATCTTACAGTGGATACATGCACATATCAGATAGTAGAGACAGGAGATTACCTATGCTCTGGAGCCTTAAATTCCTGCCGGGAAGAAGGGCGGGAAATTAAGATTTGGAGAGCGAGAGTTTAGGGCAGAAAGATAGAAAAAAGATGCATTGGATACCTTACTTTGGTATATTATATAGTAACTGGTACGTCAACTCGTGCAAAGCGTTGTAAAAACTGGGGTCCCCCGTCCGGCCTATAGCCAGTAAGCTGGCTTTGATGGATGTGTACGTTCCAGCTAATATAAGCTTCAATTCTAGCACGTGTGTTACGACGTTACGTTTAAAACCTTTTGGGTTCTTTTAACGGCATGCAGCCGCAGTTTGCACAGTGCTACCCAGCTACCAGCAGCAGCTTAAAAGGGCACGTTTACATGCTACAGTGTACCCCATCTCCGTAACCGTCAGTGGTTTGAACTAGGTAGGTAGCTGTTATGTTTTAATTATTATTAATATTTATTTTATATAGCAAACTAAATCTAGGTTAAAGAAACAAAGAATACTAGATTGAAGGACCTACTCCAAAATCATCCATCCATATATCATGTTCATATGCATCCACACCAGAGATGGCCTGTGTCTATATTGTGCACGCATGTCACTGTGTATATATATGTGTGTGGAGGTTTTCACGTAAGAATAAAAAAAACAGATAGATCTGTGTGGCGGCTTATATAGAGCTCTCGCTCATTGTGACAAAGCATAGTGCTTTATATACCGTACCATCACTAAAAGTCAAGAGAGGGACGGAGATAGATCGATGTTAACCATCCACCCAATCACAGACAGTTAATTTTTCATCACCATGCAGCAGGCACGGTGTGCTACACGTTTGTTGTTGTTGTTGTTGGTAGGATCGATCGAGTTGTTCCCACCACCACAGTCCACAAATTAACATGGTGGGTGGGACGACCCTATATGTCCTCGATCAAATTAATTTCATTCCGTCATATATAGCGATATTAATTCATCACAATAAATACAGAAATACTCGATCGTGTTAATTTCTTGTAGCGATCCATGCTTATTTGTACCTTTTTTTTCTCTCTGTACAGTCAAACTGTCTGAGAGATCGACGCTCAAATGGACTGCCCGCTAGTACTATATATAGTATACAGTTCCTACTCAATTTGTTTGATTATTGCGGAAACGTGCTACTAGTGAATCTTTGTTTATATATATACGGAGTAAGATACTACTCCTATTTTCTTTCCGATCATCAATATATTATTATGAGATGGTTGCGGAGGTACAACTACTGCTGTGGGCTCAAAACAGCAGGCCAGATCGAATTCATGCGCGTGCAGTGCAGTGCAGACGACACCGGCTCCATGCATGCACGGGATGGTGTCTGTGGTGCATGCGACATCTGCGGATCCATCGGACAGCAATCTATGCTTGCTGAGCTGTCCATACATAGGCCCCACGGTCAATAACTTGACCAACAGTTTCCTGTATCCTCCTCACCACGTGCTCTTGGTCCTCCCATAATACGTGTTGTTTTAAATTCAGAATTTATTACACAGTAACCGTTGTTATAGGAAAATAATAGCCTAAAAAGAAAAAAATATGCATAAACCAGATAAGAAAAGATGATCTAATTAATTTTAGAATTTGTTAAAAGGTAAATAGATAAATAAGTAATCTTGATAACCTATGGCCGCAAAGTTATCCAAGGAAAACTATCTATATTATTTATCGTCAAAATATATAGTTATTTTAAGTACTCCATCGTTGTTGCGGGCAACGCAAGGTTGATATTATCTTACTACTATTAATTAGAGGCTCCTCCTCACGAAACACACCAGAAAAAAGATAAATCTTAGAAATCCTCACAAAAATCAGAAACATCCACCATCAATTGGTAGGTTGGAATATTAATAGCCGTTAGATCTGTTTTCTAATAAATTACCCACATCTGCCATTATGAAAGGTTTTGAGTTCAACTCTCAATGAAATCAAATTTCTTATTTTTTTGGTATATTTTTCCAATTTTTAATTTATTTTCTAAGTAATTACCCACCTCTGCCATTATGAAAGGTTTTGAGTTCAACTCTCAACGAAAGCAAGTTTCTTATTTTTTTAGCAGATTTTTTCTATTTTCAAATTTACTCTAAGTTTTTTGACAAACTAGTCAAAATGACGCAAGTGAATAAATAAAAATATACGCATGTTTTATCAGAGCAAAAAATGATCAATATAAAGAATTAAAAAGCTACTCCATCCCAATTTATAGCTTGTTTGCTTTTGTTTCGACATCAAATTTAACCAAAACGCCTTATTCAAAATTTGAAAAAATATATAAAAATTCAAGTCTTAGTTAATGTATATGTTAAACTAAATCACAATGAAAACAGATATAATTATGAATTTATTAATAAGGCGAGCAAATCATATTTGGTGTCAAAGGCCGCCGATGCGTTCGCCATCTCCTCCCCTATGGCGGCTCTCCCATGTGCCAACCGGAGCAAGCGGGCAGGGATCTTGCCTCCTGCCTCCGCCGCTGAGGCCTCCACGTGCGGCCCAGCCAGTCCTCCCTTTCTTCTTCCAGACCACAAGTTTGATTTCTCCCTAGATCTATTTTTTTCCCTAGATCGAGATCCAACAGTTCTTCTTGCCTAACCATGCGGATTCTTGGTTGTTTGTTATTGGTTCAATAAATATTTGTACATAATTTTCGTAATTGACATGGCGATTTGGGATTAATATATGTTGGGTCTTGTGGATTTTGATCCCTAGATGGGCCGTGGTGGACTTTTGAGATTTTTTTTCTTCAAGATTGTTTGGTTGAACGAATCTGACCAAGCAAGGGGAGAAGGGAACACATACCCGGGTACAAATCTTCTCTGGTGAAAAAAATCGGGCTAGGGAGGCAGGAACGCATAAGGTAATTGGCGTAAATTGTGTGTCTCATTATTTTCTCGCGTAGAGTTCGATTGCCACACGCTGTGTTCATAATTTTTGTGGAGCCAAATAAATTGAATCGGTTGTTGGATCAAAGAGAAGAAAGGAATCCAACATGTGGGTATATCTTTGGCTAGATTAGATTAGGGTGAAAATTAGTTTAGATTAAACTCGCTCTTTTATAGGGTAGATTATTTCCCATTTACAAATTTACATTATTAAATGATTCCGTAACTTTTTTCTTATAATAAAGATGCTAGAAACATTTTTATGAAACAGATATTTTATGCCTAATCTTGTATTACTAATCGGAGACTCCTTATTAATCCTCACAAGATGCGTAAATAAAAGATAAAATTATAGAAATTCTCACAATAATAAAAAACATCCTATCATCGATTGTAGATTGAAATCTTAATAGCCATTAGATTGTTTTCTATGTAATTAATATCCCATCATTCATCATGTAGCTCTAATAATAGATCTGCTTTCTAATTAAAATATAAATCCTAAAAATTCTCAAAAAAATCAGAAACATCCCGTCGTTCATCATGTAGCCATTAAATCTATTATTGTTTCTAAAAAAATACCATATGAAAGATGAAATAAAATAATCCTCTAAATTTGTATAAATATTGCCCATCATGCCATTATGAAATGAATTAAATAACCCCTTAAATTTGCATAAAACTACTCCATGCCATTATGAAATACAAATTAAAATAACCCCCTAAATTTGCATATAAATTACTCAACATGGCATTATAAAAGATGAATTAAAATAAACCTTAAATCTGCATATAAATTACCCAATGTGCCACTATAAAATATAAATTAAAATAATTTCTAAATTTGCATATACATTACCCACAATGACATTATAAAAGATGAATTGAAAGTTGAAACAATCAGCTCTAATATTATTATAGATTAAATCTATATCCTTTAAAACTCTTATCCGTGAAAGACCACGGGTTGATGGACTAGTTATAAATAATGACAATTAGCTTCTGATCATGTGATATATATAGTCAACTGAACGAAGTTCTGTCAAAGAATGCGTATGCTTATAACTTCCAGGAGAGTTTAACAGGGAGTTTGAACGCAGCTCGAAAGTGAGCAGTACAGTGCAGATTGCATAATATACTCCGTATATAGGAAGAGAGAACATGCGGCATGTGATGCACATGGTGGCGGTGTATGAACCCTAGAAACGGTCACTGAGCCTCCACAATTAACAAAACACACCAGAGGTACAAATCAGTAGCTCGATACAAAAACACAAGGTCGTAGCTCAAGTTGACTTGGGCCGTGCAGCGCACCCACGTCATCAGCAGGCATAATGCACGGTAGCAAACATATAGTATAACTATGTGTAGCTACCCTAGTTGTATAGGATAGATCATATATATGTAGTGTGTTAATAACTACAGTACAATACTATTTAATTGTGCGCGCGCGGTGCATCATCTCGATCGATGGTGTCGGGTCGCCGTAGCAAAGCAATATATTGTGCTACCTGTTCGGCCATACGTACATGACGACCTTATTAACTTGTACACGTAGGTATATGCATGGCGTCGTGTCAGATCACTGGTACGGCGGTATGGTAGGACACAATGCATGCTGTGTGTGTGTGAGTGGAATTATTGTTGCGACTTTCTTTAGCTCGCTCAGAGCCCCACACACGCACGCACGCACAGAGCGAAGCATCATAGATAGCAGCCGCCTTTAATTATTAATTCCTGTATGTGGCACTAGTGTAAAACAGAAGTATCGTCGTCAACCATGTAATATTATATACGTACATATATATATTGTTAAGTAGTATAGGACTAAATATAATAATGGGAGGAGAGTTAGGCCACACCCACGCTAGAACGTAACAGCGGCGAGGGAACTACTAGTATTTAATTTGTAATGAGAGAGAAGGCGAGGGATGGAGACATAGAGGCCGACTCCAGCGGCGAGCATCGTATCCTACTCCGTCTTAATCTTAGGCTCGGTTTGTGGCGCAGCTCCGTTTTCAGATTCTGCAGAGTGAATATGCAGAGTTTTGTTAAACAGCAATACTTTGAGAATCACGTCTAGAATGAATTCTGTGAAGTGATTTTCCGAGATAAACTGGAGGCTGGAAGCTAAAAACAGCTATTTCTCCTTATTCACTCTCAACAGATAGTCAGACATTCCATAGAGTTTATCAAATGAATTCATTAAAGAATCACTTTTAGCCATATAATTACTTCTCTCAGAGAATCGTTTTACCAAACGGGCCCTTAGTATTATTAATTGGAGACTCTTTTTAAAGCCTCCACGCTTATCTCCACCTGACACGCTAGGAAAAAAGATAAATTCTATAAATTCTCACAAAAATCAGAAACATCCAGCCGTCCATTGTGTAGCTCTAATAATAACAGCCTTTAGATCTATTATATTTTCGAAAAAATTACCCACCATACCATTATGAAAAATGAGATAAAATAACCCCCTAAATTTATATAAAAATTACCAACCATGCCATTATAAATACAATTTAAAATAACCCTCTAAATTTGTATAAAAATTACATGCCATATGCATTTACAAATATGAACTAAATTACCCCCTAAATTTTCATATAAATTACTCACCATACCACTATAAAATATGAATTAAAATAAGCTCCAAATTTGTATATAAATTAGCTAATATGCCGTCATAAAGATAAATTTAAATAGTTCATAAATTTGTATATGAATTACTCGATCACAATGCAATTAAAAAATAGATTAAAATAATGAGTAAACTCTTTAATTTCTAACTTCGTGCGAGAACTACGGATTGATGAACTAGGTAAATTCAAACTCCAATACACACAATGTTGCTGTAGCTAGCGTAGATTTCGTCGATTGGCTCCGTTATCTGCCTAGCAGATAGCCTGTAGGATATATTGCCCTCCCAACAACTTATATATATATATATCCTAGCTAGCTAGCTAGCTAGCTGCGTGCAGAGAGGCATCATTGCCTATAATCATATTTATTTATCAAATCTGTGGAGGCTGCCTGCTACCTTAGCTTTCGTCTTCTTCGTTCTATCTGCACACAGGTGCTTCTCCATCCTCCTCCGATCCTTGGCAGGCCGACCAAACACATCCGAATCCGCTCCATCTCCAGCTAGCTTCCTCGCTCTTCTTCTTGGATCGATAATTAATCCGCCTTTTCTTGGTTTTGATCCAGCAGGCCATGCATGTAATCTTGTTCCATCTTTGATCTTTTGGCTGCGGCATGGCTTATTTGTTCTTCTACTTTGAGTTGGCTGGTTGATTGGTTCAGTTCATATAGATGGATGGATCCATACGTACGTGCTGCCTGCAAATGCACAGATTGATAGATACGCAGCATGCATTATTCTCTCATCAGATCACTTATTAACCACTTGCACTAGCAGCAGCAGCGCTTGTTATCATCGTGTCGATTCTTCATTCTCCCAGCATCATCAGATATTCAGATTCATGCCTTGTTGGCTTCCATATCATTTATTTCTTCCTGATGATTTAATTTCTCCCTCCTCCTCCTCCTCCTCCTCCTCCTGAAGCTGATCTAATTTGTTCGCGCAGCAGGATTGCAGGAAGAGGCGGCCGGGGATGGATCGGCACATGGAGGAGGAGGACTCGAGCACGTTCCTCCAGTGGGCAATGAACCAGCTGCACCACCAGCAGCAGCACCCCTCAGACCACGCCGCCGGAGACCAGCAGGAGCCTGTCGCCTTCCCGTTCCCGTCGCTTCAGGCGCTCCGCGGCGGCGCCTCCCTGCTGCCCCACCACCGCCACCCCCACCAGCCCGCCTCCGTGCCCGCCAGCCTCCGAGTCCGGGACCTCACGGTGCAGGTGGACCACCACCGCCGGACCAACAGCGGCAGCTCCAGCGACAGCCCCGGCGCCGGCGCCGGCGCCGCCATGGACCACGACGCGGCCGCCGCCGCCGGGTGGTCCTCCCCCCACACCGCCCGCTCCAGGACCGCAGCAGGCCTTGCCGCCGGCAACAGCAGCAGGCCCATGAGCTGGAACTTCAGCGCCGCGTCGGCGCTGCCTGCCGACGAGCGTGGCGGCGTCGACCCGCTGCCGGACGCCGCCGCGGTCGCGCCTGCCGGGACGGGGACAGGGATTGGGACGGGGAGGAGAGGGGCCGGCGGCGCAGCGGGGACCTCTGCGGCGTCGTCGCCGGGGCCTGTGCAGGACCACATCATCGCGGAGCGGCGAAGAAGGGAGAAGATCAACCAGCGCTTCATCGAGCTCTCCACCGTCATCCCCGGACTCAAGAAGGTTCTTTCTTTGTCTTTTGATTTGATGACTCCTCATTTTAATTGCCTGTATATCAACTGCTTAGTAAATCTTGTGTCTGGCTATATTCACCAAGATTTCATGTATGTATATCATCTCAACACAGTTCAGATGATCACTAGCAATCATATACGAAATAGTACTATCTAGCAAAGATTATTAATTGCTACCAAATTAGCTAGGTTCAATTGTTAGCCAAAAAAGGTGCAAGCATAGAGCATATATTCTTGGTTAACCTTGCAATCATCCGTAACAGTAGTAGTTCCAGAACAGATTATTACAAAATTAAAGTATGCTAGAAAATAAACATGCATCGATCGAGCTACAGAAGCATTCTACAGTGTTTAAAAGGCAGTACACCCTGTCAATGCTCGTACTAATCAAGACACTATATAAATCATGTACTAGAAAGAGATACATTATTTAATCTAGCGAATAAGCAGCTCGTACCAAAATGTCACTAACATCGGTTTATTTGCTGCACCTCACGACTATATATGCAACATCCATGAGAAAAAAAAAAGATAAATGTAATTAATAATGTAACTAATTGCTATTATTGATTGATGTGAGTTGTAACTGCCAGTACGTCTTATATTGAACTTAAGCTCATGATCAACAAAGGAGTAATGTTCTCCTAATTGAGCTTCAATTTCTTGCAGATGGACAAGGCGACCATTCTTGGGGATGCGGTGGAGTACGTGAGGGAGCTGCAGGAGAAGGTGAAGAGCCTCGAGGAGGACGGCGCCCACAACGCCCCCGGCGGCAGCAGCAGCATCCAGTCTGCGGTGCTCGTCAAGAAGCCATGCCACACGCCGGGGGACGAGGCGGCCATGGTGAGCAGCCATGGCGGCGGCGGTGAAGGTCTGCAGCTGCCGGAGATCGAGGCACGGCTGTCGGACAAGAGCGTGCTGCTGCGGATCCACTGCTACAACGCCAGGGGGCTGCTGGTGAGGGTGATCTCCGAGGTGGAGCAGATGCATCTCTCCATCACCCACACCAACGTCATGCCCTTCCCTGCCTCAACCGCCATCATCACCATCACAGCCAAGGCCAGTACTTCTCATCTCTATCTATATATCAATCAATTCATGACCATGAGTGGTACTGTGATAGTATTGAACGTCCAAAAATAGTATTATGATACCAATGTGAATACCATGCACCATGGACATTTTAATTTCTCTAGAACATTTATACACTCCAGAAAAAAAAAAGTGTCCAGACCAACCACCGACAAGGTCCTTTCACCTTTGTATCTATAACATGCATGTGCATTTTTTTTGTTGCACCCTATTTATAGAGCAAGTAATAGTGTTAATTCCCATGCATCTTTTCTGTGTGCGCGCACCATTCCGGCATTAATTTCTGGATAATTATCTGTTTAACTGCATTTATGATTGTATGGGCAGGTGGTGGGGGAAATTCAGGGTACTAGCTCCACGCATGGGAGATCTCGAGATAAGATCCATATCCATGCATGGATAAATGTACATGGGTAGAAACACAGATTAAATTATGTATACTAGTCCATCAACCCGTGCTCTCACACAGGTTAGAGTTTTAGAGGATATAAATTTAATCCGTAATAATATTAAAGTTTATTGTTTTAATTCATCTCTTTGTAATGTCATGGTGGGTAATCTATATATAAATTTAGAAATTATTTCAATTTATATTTTATGATGGCATATTGGGTAATTTCTATGCAGATTTATGACTTATTTTAATTCATCTTTTATAATGGCAGTTGAGTAATTTATATGCAAATTTAAGGGGTTATTTTAATTCGTATTTTATAATGGCATGGTGGGTAATTTTATGCAAACTTAAGGGGCTATTTAATTCATATTTCATAATAGCATGATGGGCAATTTTTATACAAATTTAGGAGATTATTTTATTTCATCTTTCATAATGTCATGGTGGGTAATTTTTTAGAAACTATAATAGATCTAATGACTACTATTATTAGAGCTACATGATGGAGAATGGAATGTTTCTGATTTTTGTGTGAATACTTAGGGTTTATCTTTTTTCCTAGAAAACAAATCTATTATTAGAGCTACATGATGGATGATGGGATGTTAATTACATAGAAAACGGATCACATGACTATTAAGATTTCAATCTGCAATTGATGATAGGACAGTTTCTGATTATTGTAAGAATTTCTATGATTTTATTTTTTTGTTTAGCGCATCTTGTGAGGATTAATAAGGATGCTCCAAAAGGAGTCCTCAATTAGTAACAGCAAGATTAGACACAAAATGTCTGTTTCAGAGAAAGGTTTTTAGCATCTTTATGGAAAAAAAGTTACGGGATCATTTAGTAGTGTAAATTTATAAATGGAAAAAAATTAACAAATAACTGAGAGTAAATTTGAAAATAGAAAAAATCTTCCAAAAATAAGAAATTTGCTTTCGGTGAGAGTTGAACTCAAAACACTTTTATAATGGCAGAGGTGGGTAATTACTTAGAAAATAGATCTAAAATATGGGAAATCTGCCAAAAAAAAGAAGAAATTTGTTTTCGTTGAGAGTTGAACTCAAAACCTTTCGTAATGGCAGAGATGGGTAATTACTTAGAAAACAGATCTAATGGTTGTTAATATTCTAATTTGTCAATTGATGGTCGAATGTTTCTGATTTTGTGAGAATTTCTATGATTTATCTTTTTTATGGTGTGTTTCGTGAGGATTAACGTGGAGGAGGGGTCTCTAATTAGTAATAGTAAGATATGAATGTGAAGACATCATGAGTTCAATGTAATTAATTTTATTATCTAGGATTTAAAATTATTTAGATGTGTTACAATCTAGCTTAAAGACAATTTATTTCTTCAGCAGTGATATATTTTACATGTGCATGTATTTTACATGTACTGAAGCTGGCAGATGCTAGGCTCATTATTGGCACTAGATTGGGATAATAAGATTTGATGGCATGATGAAATTTTCATCAATTGAAAATTTTGATGCCATTTTGACTCCATATATTATTCATGCATAACCGGCAGATCAATCAAAATGCATCAAGAAAAAAAACTGCTATGCACATATTTCCAAAAGGGTGGGGTGATGATAATTTTTTTCCAAGTGCATGATATATCTTTCACATTCATAAAAAATGCCCACGGTTTAAGGGTAAAAACTTGATAACCTACTTACATACGTGAGTGGTCTGTTGTCTTGTACGAAAACAGCGCACCATCCAATGTAATAGTTTCTTGCAAACTATTCTCTCATGTATAATTCATGTATAGAGTGCTACCAAATCGCTGCCCTAATACACTAAAATGATTTGTCATGTACATATGATTGGTTAGGGAAAGACATGTAATACAGTACCTTTTCGACATGCTAGTATGGCCTTACTGATGATATATGCGCGCTTAGCACATTATGATGAATTGTTGATCACAACATATATAATGTTTACAACTTTTTCAGGTGGAGGAGGGGTTCAATGGCACAGTAGATGAGATTGTGAGAAGGATAAACTCCGTACTGCACCATCATTATCACAGCAGCAGTTCTGAAGAATCAAGAGGATGAAAACTAACCGCTAGCTTATTTTTGTTGAAAAAAAAAACTAAAAAGAGGATCACACCCATGCTTGTCTCCATCCAAGAGAGGCGAAAGACATTTAGTAACCGAGAGCATGCAAACATCAACTGATGATACCAAAATCTGAGATCAAGACACAGAAACTCATGGTAAGCAATTTTAGTCATGCTGCATTCAGCGTCAACATCACAATCGCCAACATATGCGCCTAAGCACGGGCAGCAGTGATGAAAAGAGGGCATGCATCACATAGATTAATTAATGGCATGTTGACCCAAGATGAGAATCTCTTAGCCACAAGTTGCAAGTTTTGGTCCAAGTGGACGGTACTTGTTTGTTGCTCCATCAAAATCACTATGACAGAGAATCATATGACATTTTACTTCATGTCAGGATTTTGTTTTCTGAGAGAAAAGATTGAAACTACTGTAAATTATTACTTCTATTTGCAAGTTGCATTATTATTGTTTGCATCAAACCCTTTTCATATATGTACAACAACAAACTCGGTCTCTACAGAAGAGTTTTTTTTAACAAAAATGTATATTATATATATGATTACATCAGAGTTGGGGCTAAACAAATGTGATATGATATATCACCAGGCACGTCAAATAATTAGTTGGTTTGTTTAAGAGCCACCAGTGTTGTCTTAAAATACTAGATAATTCCATATTATATCCTGCTATCTAATCTTCTCTATAGCTATCTGAGTCACCTACGTGAGTCATGCATCCAAGAAACTATACTTTCCTTGTAAAGACCTGGTCCTTACCAAAATAAAATGTTAACATAAAGGTGGCAGTGGCACTATGCACATGCATGATTTGGTATATGTTAGCTAGTACGTTCCGTATATCCACCATTTGTTTAAGAGATTTCGCGTGATCTGTACAGCACTGAAGCCACGGAAACTCCGGTCAGAAAACTAAAGAGCTCCGAATTGTTTTTTGGGGGTGAGATACAGGGGAAGGTTGTTGAGATATGCAGTGCAAAGTTGGCACACAGTGTTAGTTGTTTGCATAAATTGCAACATGTCTTTGGCTGGCATGGCAAGCCAAGATCGATCGAAGATACGATCAGATCATTACACAACTCTACTATTATATTATATTCTGCAGTGTTGCACACCAATACCATCATGTCCGGATCATGTATGCATGCATTAACATACTCATCTCGAAGATCATACAAACATTGATTACAATATATATGCATGATCTGGTCTTAATCCACCATCAAAGGAATAAAGCATGCATGACGGACTATTTAGCAAACTTACCTATTGTTTCGAGAGATCTGTTGCAGTTCGATTTGATTATCTTTCAATGCCACGGGGTGGAAGCATCGTGGTGATGATGAACATCATCAGAGCTAGTGGGGATCCCCATACTCTAATGCCATAAGGGTACAATACCAAACTAGAGGGGACATGTACTAAAAAAGTTTGATTTGTGCCCATGAGATGGGCAGATCAGCAGATCCGAATAAGAAACTATATTGTTGTTTTCAATTCTGATCGTTATACTAGTTTATTAGCAAACATTGTTTGATATAAATGTGTGGAATATGTACTGTGTATGATACGGATATAGACTATAGTTTAAATTGAATTGTACTAGTGTTGGGAAGATGGATTTTGAGTTGAACTCTTTAGTAGTTTACCATAAATATGAGGCCAATTAACCTTATTATAATCGGCCGGCAAGACGGTGTTGTGAATTACCAGTGTAGAACCAAACGTAACGAAACCTAAGCTGGTTAGTATATATTATAATGTCCATCCATCAGTGGGCAATTGGGCACATGCATGGCTGAATAAAGCAGGGTTCCAATAATTGGTGGCTTAGCCATGCTACCCTGGCATATTTTATTGCCAGCACAGGTTGATTTTTTTTTTAGGCTTGCAGCCTTGCAGGTAGGCGCCATTTCAGTACGTGTTCTGTTTGTGAGTGGCTGGCTGTAAAATTAAGGAGGAGCCATCATCAGCGTCTCTAAAGAAAGAAAGGCTCTGCATGCAAAACAAGCACGTTTCTTGCTTCTCGATCGGTCGATCGAACCTGCATGCGCCCCAACAGACAAACACGTCGTTTTCCAAACCTTAATGATTAGTAGCTTTCATCTGTGTGCCCTGATCGAAATTAAAGCCTGATAGATTAGATCTAATGAAGGCAGCCCATATATGCTCTCCTACTTCAGTGCTTGTTGTTGCACAAGTTTTCATTAAAGACAAGCGTCGTAGCTTTAGACATCGATATATATGATCCTCAGAATTAATACCGCTTTGAACTATGAGCTGGCCATAAATGATGAGGTTATTAAGTGAGATGGATGTAGCATATCCATTCCTACATAATTCAGTGCTCGTCGAAGAAGTTTTGAAGAAAAACAATGTAAATTAAATGTTTTAGAAGTTCCTTGCACAAAGTGACGTGCAATCTACTAAACTACAGGCGGTAAGAGACGATGTTCACACTACCAATTAAGGGCTTGTTTTAATTTGATCCACTATGTTTGGTAAATGTTAGCACTTAAATAATTAGCTGCCATGGATTCAAACAGGCCCTGCTAATGGAGTATATGCAAGTAGTAGCTAGACACTGATTATCTCCTTTACTGGCTCAAGCTAGCTTGTTTGAGCTAATAGCAGTCCCTTGACCCTATCAATTTCACTCTCACTCGCATAGTAAATATAGCAGTGGTATTTAGGATAACTGAACAATTCAACCATCTATTAGCTCTGCTGGATCCAAATACTCCCTAACTTTACCATGGTATGACTCCCTCGATCATAAATACATTGTCCCTAATATATATAGTATGATGGATGCGACCTTGCATTGGCTTCTACTTTCATTACTTGCAAGTTGCTATAACTTAAATTGTACTAGCCACACACCCTCATATTGCTTACCATGCATTGGAACTGCATATATTAGTACTTGGAACTGCAGCACGGGCAGTCCGGCCTCTTGCCCATACTAGAGAGCTAGGCAGTGCTTAGCTATCCTATCCGTTGGTGTGAGTATTATATATATCACTCACACACAGTTTTTCGCAGTTTTTTCCCTTCCAAGAGACATAATGTTTCCGCAGTTCTATGCCGCGGTGCACGTGGATCTGCAGTTTCCTTTTCTACCCAGCAGCGAACAGCATAATAACTCTACTCACGAAGCACGTACGAATCCCGTGACGGATTAGATGTGACTAAGTAAAACAGTGATGCTCACAGTCCCTCCCAGTTCCCATGCACTACACAATATAAAAGCCAAGCCTTTTGTAGTTTTGTGGCTTTACTGATGGACGTACGTCTGAAGTCTCTGAACCCAGCCAAACTGATCCACTTGCACTTGTTCCCAATGGCGATGCCGTCATACCGGTCCTTGACCGATCTCAGATTGTTTATTGCATTTCAGTCCCCATTTTAAAGGTCGTTGCTGCATGTCTCGATCAGCTGCATGCATGCAACAAGCTTGCTTTGGATTGAGCCATGCATGCATGGAGGCATGGAGCACATTGTTCTGCAGCCTGAGAGGATCGAGCAACCTTTAATTTGCCAGGATAACATTGTTTACCTTTTTTGCGTCATGGAAGCATCAACAGCTGCCGGAAGACGGCTGAGGAGAGATGTGTATATGTGTCGAGCGACAAGCAGGGACGGGCTCCAGGCAGAGGCCAAATCTAATATATCTGCAGTTTTCATGATGCCAGTGCTGCCATATGTAGTTAGGTCGTCACGCACAAATCCCGTGGTGGATTTATAACTAGATAACATGGCATTGCTACTAGTCTCAGTTGCGATTATTTCTACAGTAAGTTGCATTGCATGGGTATATCTCCGCTGCGATGCAGGCTTCCTTTCTTTTTTTTTTTTTCCTTTGGATCAGACTGCAACTATATTAGCTACTATATTATATAGTATACCTGATACCTCTCATAAGTCATAGGGCAACATTCAGACAACAGAACCCAATATAATCTATTCAGAAGCAACTTCTGTTACCAAATTATTTCCCTATTTCCTTTTTTTAAGTGACCACAGATTCAACATTTTTTTTCCAGTACATACACCCGTGTAGATTATTTGCGCCATGTACACAGTTTCACCAAGAGATCACAAGATGAGAGTTACCAGGAAGCCAAAACACCTCACACCTATTTCTATGTTGGGCTGGCCACCCTCACTTCTTGATGAAAGAGACGCCCTTCTGAATACTCTCGGCCAGCTCTTTCTTTGCCTTCTCCAGACCAGCTCTGCGTGAAAGCGATGTGTGGAGAAAACGAAGGGATACACGTCAGTATGAGATCCAGGATATCAATAACATTTGAGATGGTCATAGTTCGGCATAGTAGATGACGATATTAAACAATGGCACTATATTCAATGATGCAGCATTCTTATTATCCTGCGTGTTTGGTGAATGATGATTCATCCTCATCCTCATCCTACATCAGAATTAATACGTGGCCATGTTATTTTCATCACTCTGAAAAGTCATACGATTTCAGTTCACCGGTTATGCTCCTTCAGGGCTGTTTATGAAGGAACACGCGTGGCTGCCTACGCGACGCATTCATGTTTTCTTCCATGAATTGTATTCTGCTCTGTTGACCACTTGTTGTGAGGGATGAGTCCGTGCACAACAGAAAATGACGCTTAAGAATGACTTGCTGTCAGTATCTACTACAGTCTGGCAGCTCTCGATACCATGCGGGGTGACAATACTGACATGAGTGGTAGATAAATGTGTTGCTCTAGAAGAAAGCTGGAACAAACTAATTTGCTGAGGTATACTTCCATGGAAAGCATAGGTACTGCAGGTGCTGAATTAGACAGAGCATCTAACTTAAATTCATACCCAGAACCTGAGTGGTGCTAAGTTCGAGTACAGAGAGCATACCTTTCAAACTCATTCAATGGTCCAAGTGGTAGGATCTCCTCAATGCCAGAACGTCCTAACCGCACTTTGGATGCAAAGAAAGGCAGCTCCGTCACCTTAAAGCACAGGACAAGGGAAACAGAACTCACAAAATCAGGAATTTGGTTCAATGAAGATTAATCAAAGTAGAACCTGGATGGTGATTTAAAACCGCATACAAGAAAGAAAAGCAACCTGAGAAGCTACGAAAGAGCACTCCACTATCCCAGCATCACCACACAATCCCCGCAGGCAAGCATCAGCAAATTTTGCAGCTGCATAAGCCTGCAAAGGAAGTATTAGCGCTAACTGAATTAAAATTAGAAACTACAATGTATGGATCCTACGTGGATAAAATGACAGATACTAACCATTGAAAGAGTTGCCGATCCTGCTCCTGCTTTAGCCTGAAACATACCAAGTTCCAAGAGTAAGCAGAAAGGAAAAGGATCGTTCTTTGAAGTAGCAGAGCAACACAGAGCTTGGGAAAAAGAACAAGCCCAAGACCTTCACCCAAGTGCCCAACTACAACACATGTAAACAACTAACACTAAAACCTAATAACTTGAATAGATACGAAAATATTAGGAAAGTTTTGTCATGCTTAACAGGCACTTAGCAATAGAACCTTGCTGTCAGGATGAAGATGTAATCAATATGCAAATATGTACCTAGATCCCTTATATAACACAATGATTGTCCATAAGTTGGCATTAGTAAACTATTTATAAGCATGTTGGTCCTTTTTTCAGCTTTGTTCATTAAAGAGCTAACAACTGGAGCCAGTGTGCATACAGTTAACCGGATGGAGAAAATGAAGCAATATAGTGATATACATAACTGAGGGGAATTTTGGGACTAGCTTTTCTTTTCAACCTGTGCATCAAAGATGTAGCATTGGAGTATTAGACAGCAAGGAAAGTATACCTCGACTACTTCTGTCCCACCATTCTGTATGCGAGAAGTGAGGTATTTAACCTCTTCTGAGGTGAACGAGCAGGAAGGATTCACCTGTTGAAAATAGCAAAGTATACAAATAATTGGTGCAACACTAATTTTCATTATTTCCATCATATAGATTACAGATGCTTCAGAATTTTGTAGCAATTATAATTTGTAAATACTCCTAACCTGTGAAAGGAGCGGCAGTATCGTAATTCCTGCATGCCCACCAACGACTGGAACGTTGACCTCCCTAGGGTCAAGTCCAAGAACCTCTCCCTGCAAACATAAAAGGGATGAATTTTGAGGAAATGCCCATGAAGAAATAAATATCTTAATAGCAATGTGGCAAACCCTGTTGACATACATACCACAAAAGTATTTGCTCTCACTACATCAAGTGTTGTCACGCCCAAAAGCCGCTTAGGGTCATAAGTCCCAGCTTTCTTGAAAACTTCAGCGGCAATTGGCACGGTAGAATTGACAGGATTACTGATCACATTCACAATTGCATTGGGGCAGCACTTTGCAATTCCCTCACATAGGGTACGGACGATTCCAGCATTTATGTTGAACAAATCATCCCTTGTCATCCCAGGTTTCCGAGGAACACCAGCAGGAATTATCACAAGATCCATTCCGGTTAGAGCATTTTCTAACTGCGGCTGGCCCAAGAAGCCACGTACCTATAGAATTGAGACCGCAGCATAATTAAATTCAATGGTCAAGAAATAGTTGTAGCCATTTGATCCAATATTATCAGGAGCAGTCAGATATTACAAATTCATATAAAGGATTTCTGTACAAAATTGTTTTTTGTAACAATTGAGTATTTCACAGGGAAACTGTTATTTGTTTAACAAGTGGCCTAGTGATAAATTTTAGTGCTTCATGATGAGTCTTAAGTATGGTAGGCAGTACCTAATACATGTTTGCAGATGAAGGTTGCATCACTTTTTGTCCTCTAAGTATAACCTACGAGTCCAGACAGGAACCTACTGCAATAGAGGTCTACTGACAAAGTAATTGTCACAGTAATAATCTACTCTTCAATTCTTCAGAACCAAGTACCCAAATCTCATAAAATGCTTTAAGATTAAGACGATGTAAACAGTACATCCAGAAGCATACCACAGCACCAGTGTTCATGTGACTAATGTCAGCTGTGACACCAGGTGTGTTGACGACGTCATAAAGATGGAGCACCGAAACAAGAGGGTTCATCTTCATCAGTAGCGCTAGTGGCTGCCCGATCCCACCTGCTGCACCCAAGATTGCAACCTTGAAGCCTGGAGCCGCACCTTTTGAACGGCAGTTGGATCCCGTCAGGAGGGATCCCTCCTCCATCTTCGAGCAACAGGAGACAGTTTAGCACAGAGCAAAGGCAGAGCCCAGAAATGATTTAGCCTCAAGGTAGAAACTTGTAGCGAGCATATATCAGATATCTTTATCAGTAGTTCAGTACAACTACAATCGTAAAATCCCTACACAGGCCAATGGCAATCAATATAAAGGTATAAAAAAAGGGGCCAGGTCAGATTCAACTGGTGCTCTGTTCAAAGTGTGTGTCTATATGTGATGGGGCTATCGTATCAATGACAAACAGCTAAGCATAAAAACTGTGAGTAGCTACGATTCATGATGGTATTTGCTACGAGACTCAAGTCAGTACACATATGAGAGCAGTGGTACCACGGATAACGCAGCGAGTACCGTGTTGTTCAGTCAACATTTGGCTGTATACATTACATTCGGTCGGGGGGAAACAATTGAATCAGTATCCCAAGCAGCAAACTGAAACTTGCTAGTAGTTCTAGAGAGGAATTCAGTTTGTGCACAAACGAAGCGCAGCACCAACACGGTCGAGAGCCAGCCAACACCTATCGACGATCCTAAGATCGGAGTGGTGGCGGTGGGCGGCGGCACTAGAGTGAAATCCGGCTCCTCCGGACCACCAAAAGGGCCGTCCTTTGAAGTCAAGGCCCCACCTTTCGCGAGCGCGGCGGCCGGAGCTTGATTCTGCAGCCCGAATCCAAGCAAAACCGCCGCCGCCGCTCCCTGATCCGGAGGCCCCCGCCCCACCCGGACCTAATCAGACGAACCGGAGAGGGGGAGGAAAGGGGGGCGTGCTGCTGACTGACCTGAGGGTGAGAGGCGGGGTGCGGGCGCAGGTGGGAGGCGAGCGTGGCCATCCGCCTGGCCGCCGCGGCCCCTTGCTGCTGCTGCTCCATGATTGACTGGCTAGCCGGTTGCCTGCCTCTGGTTATGCCTTGGAGTTGCAGAGACAGAGAGCGCCCCCGGAGGAAGGGAAGAAGAAGGAAGAGGAAGTTTGTTGCTAAAGGTAGTTGACGGGAGCGGATGGGAGTAGCCGATTAGGGGACGATGCGTGCACGCTTCCTGGCGGACGGAGTTGAGTCGGGTTATGGGCAGGAAGGCGGGCGGGCAAAGCCAGAAGATGCCATGGATGGATGAATCGATGAAGACGATGATTGACGAAGGTACTGTCGATCGTTTCGGTCTTGCTCACCAGTTTTTTTCCCTTTACCTTGCAAGTTTGCGCAATATCATCCCAATATCACTGCCGTGTGGAGTACACGAGCATAGGGGTACTCCGTACTCCGTAGTGACAGGGCCCTCTTGGTGGTGTTGCTCTCCGGTGCTTCGTATCCTTCTTCAACGTGTCATGCGGATTGCGCTGCATAGACTGCCTCTAACGGACTGATTAAAAGAGACTGTCTATCACTATTCTAACTATTTTTCTCTGTCTACGCGCTACAGTGTCGATTTGTACTATAGACGTTCATTTTACATGTTCCGTTGGGCATAGCCTTAACAGAGGTTCCCATATGTGTCTTCAATATTTGGCTCGATTCAGTGTCAACGGTCATGTGTCGTGCGAATGGAGTTCTGGCAAAAAACTCTACGCCGTGTCGCATGTACGTTGGCCACGTATCAAGGCTAGGTCATGACATCGAGCGTTAGTCTATGTAGCAATATTAGGGCGTTGTGCTATGTCAGCTCTCTATAAGGGATCTACATCAAATTTTGGCCAATGCGAGAGAGACCAAGCAAGACAATTACAAGCCACTCATTATGGTGCGAATGCTTCGCCATAGAGACTTAGGGTATGTTTGGTACACCGGCCTGCCTTGCTTTGCTTTGCCGCACGCACATCGAGAAATTTGCTTTGCTAGGTAAGCCAAATTAGCTCTCTGGCTAGAGCAAACAAAAGCTTTGCCCACACAAAATATGAGTCGCTCTGGCAAACAAAACGAACACAATGCCTCGCTTGCTATGCATGCTAGGCTAGGCAGCACGTTGTGCATCAATGAAACCAAACAAGCCTTTAATGAAGCGTAGAACATCATGCTGCCTCAAGGGTGGCTCCAAGAGTGAAGTAAAGCTCGGCAACCGATGCCACAAAGTCCATTAGAACAAGGTCGCCTATGAAACTTATGTCTCGCCTTGCTTAATCTGAGGCAAGATCCAATCCTTTACTCATCATCATCATCAATCAAACAATCTTCTACCACCATCCTCTCGAGGCTCTATGCACGTAGCAGCAGGGCCCAAAAAATGTGTTGTCATCATTTTCTCTTCTCCGCGTAAGCAACATGCCGAGTTGGATGACCTTGTAAAGATTTGAAGCTACACACATATAACTAGATGCAAATGCATCATGTGCACTGCAAAAGGTGTGCATCTAGTAAGTGCTCAATGTGATCTAGTGCTGCCTGTAAAAGATAGGTGCACATTCTTGCACTTCGGATAATTTGGTGCATATCTTGCACTACTACTCTATGCGTCATAAGTTCCTTTCTCTCGTGGGATAGATGTTCTCATGCTATATGTTTATGTGGCCTATTACCACCTGCCATCTCTTTCCAGTGGTTTATGTCGTAGCGCGCTAGATTATCGGATACCTATATTGGTTTGGGTTGTTTTTTTGTGGTCGTTTGTTCTTGCCTGCTTTCATGGTTTTCTAGCAACAATCCTAGGATTTGTTAGACTCTGTTCTTGCTTGCTTCTGTGGTTTTCTAGCAACAATAATCCTAGTGTTTTGCTAGAAGAGAGTTAATTTTTAATTAGCTCCTAGTTGTGAATTTTTCATCATTCATTTATCATGTGACTGCAATCCAAACTTGTGAATTCCTTTTAGCACTTACATGCGTTGAGGATTGTTAGAATTGGAAGAACAAGGGGAAACAATCTCCAACTTACTACATAAGAGAGAAGCAATAATCACATTGAAATTCTGCGTGCATATAAACAACAGATGGCGAAAACAAACGGCCATGCATGTGCCTTCATCTGTTTGTTTTTTCAAATAAAAATCAAGATGTATGTCATTTTATTATTATTATTTTCTTCAAAAATTCAAACATATTTTAAATTATAATATTCCAGTTCATTTTTCATGGTTTGTGCGCATTAGGGCGTGTTTGAATACAAAGGACTAAAATTTAGCCACTAATGTTTAATCCACTAGTTCATCAACCCGTGGTCTCACACAGGTTAGAGTTTTAGGGATACAGATTTAATCCGTAATAATATTAGAGTTGATTGTTAATTTATCTTTTGTAATGTCACTGTGGGTGATGTATATGCAAATTTAGAAATTATTTTAATTTATATTTTATGATGGCATATTCGGTAATTTATATGCAAATTTAGGGTTTATTTTAATTTATCTTTTATAAAGGCACATTGAGTAATTTATATGCAAATTTAGAGGGTAGTTTAATTTGTATTTCATAATGGCATGGTGGACAATTCTATGCAAATTTAAGGTGTTATTTAATTCATATTTCATAATTGCATGGTGGATATTTTTTATTCAAATTTAAGAGATTATTTTATTTTATCTTTCATAATGCCATGGTGGATAATTTTTAGAAAATATAATAGATCTAATGACTATTATTATTAGAGTTACATGATGGATGACAGAATGTTTCTGATTTTTGTGACAATTTTTAGGATTTATCTTTTTTCTAGAGAACAGATCTATTATTAGAGATACATGATGGATGACGGGATGTTAATTACATAAAAAATAGATCTAATAGTTATTAAGATTGCAATCTGTAATCGACGATAAGATGTTTCTAATTTTATCTTTTATTTAGCGCATCTTGTAAGGATTAATAAGAGGCTCCAAAAGAAGTCCTAATCAGTAATAGCAAGATTAGACACAAAGTATCTGTTTCATAGAAAGCTTTCTAGCATTTTTATGAAAAAAATCGAGATCATTTAGTAGTGTAAATTTGTAAATGAAAAAAATGACAAAAAAACTGAGAGTAAATTTTAAAATAAAAAAATCTGCCAAAAAAAAAAAGATATTTACTTTCGACGAGGGTTAAACTTAAAACCTTTCATAATGGCAGATGTGGATAATTATTTAGAAAATAAATTAAAAATGGGAAAAATCTACCAAAAAATAAGAAATTTGCTTATGTTGAGAGTTGAACTCAAAACCTTTCATAATGGCAGAGGTGGGTAATTACTTAAAAAATATATCTAATGGCTATTAATATTTCAATCTACAGATTGATGGTCGGATGTTTCTGATTTTTGTGAGAATTTCTAGAATTTATCTTTTTTCTAGTGCGTTTCGTGAGAATTAACATGGAGGCTACAAAGAAAACCTCTAATTAGTAATAGTAAGATAGTAAGATTTGCATTCAAACAGGACAGCTAAAGCATGGCTAAACTTTAGCTACTCCTTGGACTAACCATTAGTCTATTATTCCAAAAAATGAGCTAATGTGTGCTAATGCCAATCTTTAGTGTAATTAATAGAGCAACTAATTATTAGTCAATTCTATTCAAACAACTCATAGCTAATGGTTAGTGAACTAAATTTTAGCTATGACTAAATTTTAAACATAATGTATTCAAACATGCCCTTAATCACAGTTCACAACTACGATGAAAGATGAAGCAAAGTTGCACAGACGCCTCGTGGTTATTCGGCCAAGGTGGAGCTGGATCATAATATATCATATCGAAGAGAAGGGCCGGCCTCCATGAAACGTGGTATCCGGTAAGTGGGCCTCCAGATAGCCAGCCCTCCAGGCCCACTTCGTCCATTGTCTTGTGTAGGTCGGGCCAGGGTGCGTGGCCCTGAGACACCTGTGATGATGTGAGCTAGCAAATCAATCACATGCAGATGCAGATGCAATTAACTTCGAAAATTCTATCTATCGTCCGGTAGGATAAAAGCCCACCTATCTTTCAATATTTGAGATTCGTACACACCATCTCCACCGTTCATTCTCTCTTCTCCATCCGGCCTCCCTGCGCGCCGCCTCCGCTGCTCGGCCGCCCCCACACGCTGCTGCAGCCCCGCCGCCCCGAGCTTCGCGCCTCGCCGCCGCGCCCCGCTGCTGCATCCCAGCCGCCCCCGAGCGTCCCCGACCGCCGCGCCCCGCCGCTGCAGCCCAGACGCCACCGACGCCGCCGCGCGCGCCGCGCCCCGCCGCTGCAGCCCGGCGCCCTGCCGCCGCGCTGCCGCGCGCCTCCGCCGCCACCGCGTACCGCCGCCCGGCGTTGCTGCCTTCAACATTCCACGTATATCGATTCAACATTCTACCTCCACTGATTCAACATTCCACATACACTGATTCAACGTTTCACCTACATTGATTCAATATTTTATGTATAAAATTGTTGAACCAGTATTTGTAAAATGTTGGAATCGGTCAAATGAAATGTTGAAATAAGTATTTGTAATTGTTAAGGTGATCGAGATTGAAGTCAGAGAAATGTGCTATTAGGTCTGGTGGGTTTTTTATTTCGCTTATTTAACCTTCTTCCGCTTGCCTTGACAGATAGGAAGTCCCAGTTAACTTGGCGTAAAATTCGAGAGCGGCAGGGCAGCAAACGTAACGGCAGGTGTCCAGATGCTCAGCACATTAAGGCGATCCGAATTATATTGCGATGAAGGATCACGTACGGTTTTTTTAGAAAAAGGAAGATATATACAGTATTTATATTACGTAACGTACGTAGGTACAGATTACACGCGTACGTATATACCAGATCGCGTGCACCAGTAGTCCAGTACATTCCGGTAGTGATCAATACGATGTGGGTTGTCATGCATACACGTAGCATCGGTCAGTGTCAGTGTGTGAATGCAGGAACATTCTTTGTGGACACCGAGATCCAATGCTTTAATTTTATCTGCGCCCCCCAGTCAGCAAACAAAAGAAAAAGGTATCTCCAGGCACTATCGGATATTATCATGGATCGATGATTAGACATTATTACTAGCGGCGTGGAGAAAGAAAAATTAAAAAAAAGGAGCTAGGGGGAAAACAGAGGAAAAAAAGTAGTGCATCATGCTTTTATGTGGTGGTGTCTTTTAGTTAGGATTAGTCTCCAAATACAATGCATGGAAATAAGGCTATCTTACCGGCCTATCTAACCCACGCCTTCCATTTCAAACTTAACTCTATGTACAATGCATCCACAATGTTTTATTTGCAAACTCATTTACGAGGTCCAGCGAGCGAGGATAGCCTAAGAGCACATCACTTACACACAGTACCTGGCAGCGCTTTTCTTGTTCTAATGCATGCAGATAGAGTATACTCCATCCGTATTTAAACATAAGTCGCGGTTGATTTTTTTTTCTAAAACTCCAATGACTCATCTTAATAAAAAGTTATAATTTATAATTTATTTTATTGTAATTTATTTTATCATTATGTAGAGTTTAAGTATGACTTGTTTGCTTATACTTTACACGGAATTTTTGAATAAGATGACCGATTGAAGTTTTGAAAAAAAAAAGAGACAACCGTGACTTATTTTAAACTAGCGAGGTGACCCGCGCAAATAGCGCGGGTAGCTAGTTTTTTTATTTTGGTTTTACTTAAATTTAATATTTTTTATACATGTTTTTATTTTTTCTCTTGGTCCCCGACCACACATCTTTTTCCTGAATTTTATTTTTTGAACATATTTGCATTAGTTAACATATTAATATTTTAGCAATATTATAATTTGTTTTTATTATGATAATGTATATAGGATCCAAATATCGTTGCAATTTTTAATTTATATTCTAATTTTATATATTATTGTAATTTGTAAGGTATCAAACATGCATATGTCATAGAGTTTTATAATTGAATAATCACTTAGTGTGATCTGGTCCTTGGAAATAAGTTTTTCATGTTCTTAATCTATTCCAAATATAGTTTTATAATTGAATAATCACTTAGTGTGTCGCGTGGACTCGCCGTAGAGAATGGGACTACGTAACTTTAGTGCTAGAGTGCTAAAGGGAAAAGTATATTCTGAACGATGCGCGCCGGGTCGTGTTAATGTTGCATGCGCAAGGCAATGTGTACGTCAGGGAAGGAAAATCAGAGTCCATGTTTTATACGGTCAACAGATTGAATCTTTTCATGTTCCTTTACTTTTCCGTATCATAGAAACCACAAAAACTATATCGATTCGGTATAATTTTTAAATAATTCATAGAAACTATTTTTAATAATTTTTTATTAAACTTGGACCGTTAGATCTTCGTAAAATCCAATGGTGGAAGCCTTTTCTTTTTCCCGGTTAACGTGGAAATTTGTTGTCCTTCTCGGTGAACAGGTGGCTTCTTTTAACACTCTAATATGATGACCCGCGCCAATAGCACGGTTAGCTAGTTTCTTTGTTCATATTTAGTTTTGTTTGATTATATTTTATCTTCCTTTTTTCGTTGTTTTTCCTATTGGTCCTGAACAATACATCTTGCTTTTTTATTTTATTCTTTTTGGTGCGTTACTTTTTAGAACATGTTTTTGTGAGTTAGTATGTTAAAACTTGTATATATTTTCTAAAAAACTTTTTGCAATTTTTTAATATATTTGTGCGTGGGATCCAAATAACATTATTAATTATAATTATATTTAAATTCTAAGTCCTATATAGATTTTTATAACAGTGTGAGATTCGGTCTTGATTTTTATATACTTCTTTGGTTTCAAACATAACTTATATAATTTTGTCAATTTTTAAACACTACAACCATATATAATATCAAAGTAGCTATATTAATTCTACACAAAATATATTTTGATAGTCCATTTATTTGATATTATAGATGTTACTATCACTTCCATTAATTGAACTTAAAAGTCATATATTTATGACCAAGGGAGTAATAATTTTTGAAATTCGTTTGGTTAGGATAAATGCAATGTCAATTATAATTTGGAATTGATGAGTATTACAACCCAGAATATCATAATAGGTGAACTTACCCCTATTTGTTTCTCTGAGAGGATTATATAAGCATGCTTATCTTATATTATACTCCCTCCGGTCACTAATATATGATGTCTTTTTAGTATAATTTGAACTAAAAACGTCATATATTAAAATCCAAACGGTGGTCTATAATTGTATTGGTGGGTAATAACTCTAAGCGGTATGGTATCATAATACGTTCCCTAGATTATCTTGATATTTTATATGAGGTGGTTTATATGGTATTGTGGATAAATAACTCAAAGGACTATAGTATAATAATATTTGTTACATAATATAAACTATATAATTATATATTATTTGTTAGCCACCGAAGAGAAGGGAAGAAAATATAAAGAAGAAGATTCTTACGGTTGAGAGCCGGAATAGGAGACCGGCGCAGCCTTGGAGTCCCAAAGATCCACGCGGCCACACTGGGACTCGCACGGATAGGAGGAAAAGGAAAACATCCTTCCAACTAAGGCTTAAGCGTCTGAAGTTGCAGATCTTAACTATCTAGAAACTTTTGGATCCGATGTGGACCGTTAGATTTTTATAAAATCCAACGGTAGAGAGCCAATGATACAATAAGGTCTTTTCTTTTTATTAATAGTACAATAATTTATAGACTGTTAGATCTTCATAAAATCCAACGGTGGATGGCTTTCCTTTTTTTGATTAACGTGGAAATTTCAAGACCCTCTCGACGAACGTGGTGGCTTCTTTGAACACTACTATAGTTATAAAATAGATAGATAGATAGATAGATATAGAGAATATCGTATACCTGCGTCAATAATAAATAATTCCACGTCGTCGTACGTGCCAGAGAATGAACGAAGCTAGCCTAGATTGATTAGCTCGATGTATCATGCACCCTGCTAGTGCTAATTAACCCTTGGTTCGCGACAACGAAACAGTGCCACAGTTTCCTTGTCCGGCCTCCATATCATTATATTGGATCACTGATGATGAATTTATTTGTAACCTAACACTATCTAGCCGGCAACAAAGCAGTGCATTGCACACATGCGTCTCCCATAATTTAAGCATGCTGTCACGTACACCTGGTCTGGTCTGTCGAGCGATACCTGCGTGCAAACACTCGCACATGCGTTCCCCTCCCGACAAGCAACCAGATTAAGTTAATGTCCGGCCGGTGATATATCATCTAGGAGTAATTTTGATCTGCTACTGATCTCAGCGTGCGTGCATGCGTTGTCTGTTTCACACTACGCTGTGCTCTCTTTTTTTTTTTTTACGCTCGTCAGTTTCTGCATGATGATGGCAGATCTAGTCATCAGAAGCAGTACACGCACAACCATCCATTTTTGGAGCTAAATACGTACTTCGCTGTATCAACATTATCTTAAAAAAAAGAACATTGGTTGTTACAAATCTATTGCATTGAACATTGAACATCAGGCAAATGCAAGCAGTTTGCTTTTAATACAGTTTGGTTGTTAACAGAATGCATATGGTTCTTCAAACCGTACTGTATATGATGTTGAGCTACACATCAGCAAATGCATACGCATGCATGCCTTCACTAAAAGAAATCATGCATGATGCGTTTTTCAATTTTGTGACAGAGGAGGGATGATCACATCTCTGCTGATTTAATTTTTTATATTTCAGTCGTCGCTGAGCTTTCAATTGTGTAGTTATATAGGTCAGTCATCGCCTGCTGCATTTGTTTAAACTAATCATGATTACACGGTGCCACTGATCTGTTTAGCATCACCAATGCAAGTGGATGACAAAGAGCTATGGCTCGTAGGGTCTATTTAATTTGCATGCATCATAAACCAAGTCTCTCTCTCCGCTACTGATTGATAACGTACTCTACCATTTAATTTTGTCTAAATTGACCCTAGAATGGCTGATGGACTCAGCCAACCCGAGTTCAGTCCTCCATCCTTAGAGAAGTTTGCAAGTGGCGTCTCTCCATTCGTGTGTTATATTTTTTTCACTATTTCAAAAAATAAATGATTCAATGCATACCTTTATGGATAAACATTGAGATTTTTGAATGGCTTTTTCCTTGAATTGTGGTCTATTAAGTATGTCTTATGTCACTTTCATCTCTCATTTTTCTCCCGCGCGCAATAAAAAAGGTACTAAACGTTAAATCTAAGATCATGATATATTCAGGTGTTATGGAGTTGTGCTTCCATGTCCTGTAAATAAAGCTAGAAAAGAAATTCACATTACTAGGAATTGCTTGTCAACTTAACACACAATTAAAACCAAAAGGCTTTTCCACCGGAGTTATTCCTCTGTTTCCATTGGTAGGGAGGTGTCCTATGGTCTTTTTCATCATTTTAGGCGCATTTTCCATGGCTAGAGTTCTGGGATGTTGCAGCTTTGCTATGGTTCAA
Source organism: Paspalum vaginatum (assembly GCA_030272315.1). Taxonomy (NCBI): domain Eukaryota; kingdom Viridiplantae; phylum Streptophyta; class Magnoliopsida; order Poales; family Poaceae; genus Paspalum; species Paspalum vaginatum. Next base: position 42,734,038 of record CM059019.1, read on the forward strand.
GCGTCCCTTTGATTTGGAGGGAAACAGTAGATGAACAGGACGGACATCCCTGCAGGAAGGGTTTGTCTGTGATCTTTCATTCTTCTTGAGTCCTTCATATATATTTTGGAACGTACTATGCTACCTTTCTGTGAAGCCCTCTAAAAAAAAAGGAAAGACAATAGCGTCCTCTGTAAATTCTGAAATTTTAGTCATAGAGCCTTGGTGAGTGGTGTGGTCAAGTCATCTTTTTCCTGCAATTGTTTTATGGTGATTACATCTCATCATAGTCTCACAGATCGGTCAATCTGTTTACCACGACTAAATCAATGAAATATATAGAGGTAGCTTGTGGGGGCCTATGCGCATGATAAACCAAGGATGCACACGGATGCATGCACTTGGCGCCATCTAATTTCTATGTGGTCCTAGCTAGCTAGCTACTATATATATACTTCTTTTCCCTGTGGTTGCAACAGTGATGTTTTGTCACTTTCATCTTTCTCATTTTTAACAAATTAAATTAAAAAACAATGCTGTACCGAATTAAGAAAACAAGACTTTTCATAAACAAAAAAGTGTGGAGAAAGTCACTAGTTTGGGCACATCAAATGTATCGTATGTACGCTCAAGCATGCAAACATAAATTTTGGACTCAGAAATTATTCATTGGAAACATTAACCGAATAGGTACGGAGGATGAAAATTCTCTTTGTGGGAAGAGGTGCGTGAGTGGGTTGTTCTTTTCCTGTCGTCTGCTGATGATGTATTATACCACTTTCATCTCTCTGTTTTTCGGATATTAATAAAGTTTTAAAAATAAAAAGGTGAAAGCAAAGTATTATATGACTTGGACACATGCGCCATACAACAGTACTCATCCCTCCGCTGTGCATGTAGTGCGCACGGATGAAACGCAAATAAAACATAAAAGATGTGATAAAATTGTAAAGTTTTTGTGACCATTATATTGCAAAACTTGTACTTAAATATACATCGCCACAACAGTGCTTATCCTTGCACTGTGCAGTGGCAGGGCACCGATGGACGATAGCGACTGACACTGATGCAGCTGATTTTTCTTTTGACCCGCTGTCCTGCTGGGATACATATAACTGGAGTAAATGTCTAGTTGAAGCACTTTAATATTCCGGGGAAAACCAAGTTTAGTTTTAGTTATTGAGAAAAGAAAAGGGGGGAATAAGAAAAGCAGAAAAAGAAGGTTATTATGAAGAAGAAAGTAATGGTGGTCTATGCATGCAAACATGTTGCTTCTTATTAACTAGTCTATCAACCCTCGCTCTCGTATGGGTTTAAGTTTTAAAAGGTATATATATTTAAAGTTGATAGATACCTTTAATAATGGCAGCAATTGATACATACATATGTCTATTCTTATTCAATTTTTTTTATAACAACATATGTCTGTATATTTAGAGTTTAGTTGTTATTTTATTTTATGGTTAGTAATATTAAAGGTGGTTATTTTAATTCATCTTTTATAATGGCATGGTGGGTAATTTATATGCAAATTTAGGGGATTATTTTAATTCATCTTTTATAATTATATTGTGAGTCATTTATATGCAAATTCAGGGGTTATTTTAATTCACATTTCATAATGGCAAGCTAGGTAATTTAGAAGGAGATTTTTAGGGCCTTTTTCAATTTTTGTGCGAATTTTTAAAATTTATCTATTTTTTAGCGTGTACAGTGAAGATTAGCGTGGAGGTTTTAAAAAAGATCTTCAATCAATCAGTAATAGTAAGATTGGTGAAGGAGAAGTTACAAGAGTCCAAGTCGTCGGAGTAATTATATATCCCAGCGCAACATCTGTAGTTATCCATTTTGAAGAATACAGTAGTTGAGTATCCCACTACTGATGGTTGGGTTGGATGAGCAAAGCAAGCTAGTGCGCAAGGTTGGACAGAAAAAAAAAACCATATATGCATGCGGATTGCGAGAAATCCCAGTGATGGCGACGCACAACCTCAGGCTGCAGCTAGCATACCTGCACACTGCCTCTGGCTGGCTGACAGCAACGTGTGCCGACCCCTGCGATCCAGTTTTAATTGATCTGTTGTCTGCGTTCTAGAAGCAGTCAGGATGTAAATTACTCTTGTAACCTTCCTGCTTGCCCTGGTCAAAGGGATCGGATACGTACGTACTTTACATACAGTACATGATCGAGTAGTAGAGTGTGCAGGAGTGAGTGAGAGAGAGAGAGACGGAGACACTTGTGCTGCATGCATCTAGATAGAAGCAGCAGCAGCAGCAGGAAGCTGGTTGGACTGCTCGTCGTTATCAGGGGCCTGGCATCTAGTATCTCATCTACGGTACGTCGACCCATCGATCCAGATAGTGTGAAGGAATTGGCCGCAACTGTGCGTGCGTGCGTGACAAAAAAAATAAGAGCTGTCCAGTCAAAGCAAGTCACAGGAGGAAGATGCTGCGCCTGCGTCGTCGTCGGTGCCTGTCTGCCTGCACGTGTGCCATTGTATTTTGGCTGCTCGTCTCCGCACTGGATTCTGCAGGGCTGCGCTTTCCCAGCTGCATGCCTGATGCCACGCACGGGCAGGGGCCACCGGGGCAGCACACAGATCCCGTGCAGAAAACCCGACAAATTGACCCCGGATGGTTAGTTTTTATGGGTGTTTTTACTGACATTACCGACGTGGCTGTGGACCAAAATGGCCTATGTTTTTTCTTTTTTATTATCCTTTCATCTCATCTCTCTCGTGGTGTAACATCCACCACCGTCTCCGGCCGGAACCACTACCATGGCCCACCCGCCGCTGCTGACCCACCACTCTGCCTCTGCCTCTGCCTCTGCCTCTGCCTCTGCTCTCACCCGCCCTTCGTCGCCTGCTCGCTCTCCGTCACCGTGGCGGTTGAGCATGCAGCGGCAGGTGGCAAGGGCACCGGAGATGAAGGGGGTGAGGGCGAGGCTGAGTTGAGATGGAGGCGGAGCTAGAGGCGTGGAACGCTGCCATCGACACGGCCATGGCGAGGTGTGGTGCGGCCTAAGCCTTGTGGAGAACGTGACAGGCAGACGGGCAACATGCTCACTGGTGGCGGCTTGAGGAGGAAGGAGGCAAGGAGAAGAATAAAGGCCGGTTTGGATACCGTTGTTAAATTTTAGCGCATGTCACATCGAATGTTTAGACACTATTTAGAAACATTAAATATAGTCTATTTATAAAACTAATTACACATATGAGAACTAAACGGCGAGACGAATTAATCTATGATTAGCAAGTGTGATGCTGCAGTAACCATTTGCTAATCATAGATTAATTAGACTTAATAAATTCGTCTCGCCGTTTAGTCCTCGTCTGTGTAATTAGTTTTATAATTAGACTATATTTAATATTTCTAATTAACAGTACAAACATCCGATGTGATATGTGCTAAATTTTAGCATCTGGATCCAAACACCCCCTAAGAAAAATAGTTAGTGTGGAAGAAATCCGGTTTTTCATTTGGATGACTTTTCCCTGCAGTATTTGCCAAGTCACGCAGAATTTATTCCTTTTCCTTTGAGAGGCGGGGTGTGGGTGTTCCTGCAGGCAGTGTTGCACGGTCACGGAAGATGAAAGCTTCATTCGGTCTGTGATTTGATTTCCCCTCCGTTTGACAAAGTTCAGGACCAACTAGTGCTAGTAGATTACTACTAGTAATCAAGATATAAAAGATTTACTTGTCGGTCACTCGGCCGCAGCTCGGACTATGGGCAGGTGGTGACTGATTTCTTACTACAACCTGTCGTCCATCCGTCGCCTTGGAACTGCAACCATTGGATCACGATCCAACACCCAAAAGCATGATGGCAGGACAGGACAAGAAAACTGACGACGAGGTGGCACCTGCACCTGCCTAGAGGTTTCGCAAGCAGCGCAGAAGATTCATGTCCATGGATGCATGATAATACTGTATCATAGAACGACCGTGCATATGCATTTTACAAAATGACCAATTAGATAGGACAGCAAATGGTGCATATATATGGATAATATGAGACTGTACGGGAAACGAGGCTTAAAAGGGAGTAGTATACAAATACAATGCCGGATACTCTATCTGCCGCGGGCGTCGGTCTTAGTCGCCACCTCGATGGGAGCGAAGCCAAGTTTTTAAAAAAAATATATATATACTCTGACTATAGGTAAGGACGAAAATAAGGAGCAATGTATCATGTGCTTGCATGATCAGATGATCTCCATCGATCATCCATGTGCACAGGCACAGGCATACCTGGTAGCAGAGTATAACATGTCGTTGGGCGCAGCTAGGCCACGCTGCCTGGTAGAGTAGTAGAGTACTGTAGTATGTATAGTTTACGACCAGGCAGCTGCGTGCTGGGTGGTGGACTGGCCACTGGGATGGATGATCGATCAGGATCAGTGTTTGTCGAGTGACCTGTGCGCGTGGAAACGCGGTCCATTCAGTCGACCAATGGAATGGAGACGCAGAGTCAAATGCGGCGGCTAGCTGCTACTGCCTGCGTCGCCACCTCCACAGCTATTAGCCGGCCGGAATGGCTGCATGCGTGCCGGTGGTGCTGTTGTCGTCGGCGTCGTCTCCATCTCCATCTCCATCCCGGCCGGGGGGCGGCGCGGCGGCCGGCCGTATGCGTTGTTGGTTAGCCGCTGATCGATCGATGCGTCGTCTCTTCCCCACCAAAACATTCAGTGGACTGAATGTGCCTTTCCTGTCTTCTCTCCGATCCAATCATCCGACGCCTGCTCGTGCTGCCCGTGCACGCGCGGCGGCAGGCACCACCACCACCACCAAGAGCAACATTTACTTTCGTCTCTAATAAGCTAGCGCGACAGTGTGCGTGCCAAATCCACATGACAAAAAAAAAAAGCTTAATAAGGCAAAACCACCCACTCTTCCGTGTTTCATTTTTTTTTCTCCAGCGCCCTCACCCCTCCTTTGATTACTCTTTGCCATTTATAATTTACATCTCAAATAGTAAACTACATGGTCGCGTTGGTAGGAAATTCCTAAACTATCTTTATGTGAAATTTGAAGGTGTTAACATTGATATGATTGGAAAGGAACATTTTCTTTCAAATATATTATAATTGGTACCACGTTCATCTTGGTTGAGAGATCGACTCTTACGTGATTGGTCTTGTTTCTGATGTAGGAATTTTGTAGGATGGTACTAGCATGCATGGACTGATAGTTGCACGCATGCATCGATGTTATTAGCTATAGAAAATCGATTTTTAGACATTAATAGAAGTTTGTAGCGGATACTAACATGGCTTTTGATTTAGTGGACTACTAAATGATGCGGACATAGAGTTAATGGTAATAAGTGGGCTTTACTTATATATTATACAGGTTATATGCGCCTTCTTTAATCTTCTCGCTGCAATATTTGCAAATACTACTGTAATGCACATGGTCTGCATGCATGCCTTTTTGTGGCCTGCTGCTTAATTAATTAATACTATACAGGAGCACTGTATACTTCATTCCCCGCTCCTCCAGCTCCAGTATCACCAAATTAATATATAATCGTATTCGGCTCGTTTTATTCCACCGTAGTACCTTCGGTGACTGCAGATCACGGGTACCACTTGGATCTACGATCGATCCGGTCGGACGGATCCACCACCTACTGGTCATATGCCAGTCCAAGTGATACTAATTAATCCACTATGCTTGTCGTCAGGCGTTAGTTGTTTCCCATCCATCTTTATTTGACTGCACCACCACCGCAATCATCAGATTACGACGACCACCAACTAGTGCTAATTAAACCACCTTTGCACTACTTCCGCACACTGTTCATTTTCAAAGCTAGCTAAAAAAGAAGGCCTGCACTAGCATCCATCGACCCTCTACCAGGGTTTGGGATTTCAATAGAATTTTGGTGAACTTCGGTCCTATGGCCTCCTCTGGTAAGTGTATATCAGTAATTTTGGTTTTCATTCAGATGGTATTCCATTCAATTTTTAATTTCTTTTTCTGGTCAAATTTCATCGAAATTTCTGAGACCATGGACCGAAATTTCGACAAACTTTGCGAATTTCAGTCCTACCGCTCCTCTCTGACCCTCCCCCTAACGGTAGCTTCAGCCCTGCTTCTACCTCGCATAGCCATTATACCAAAACAAAACAAACAAGAAACATGGTGGAAATATCATAAATAAGATTTAATCGGAGCCAAGAACTGCCATATATAATTATATAGTCAGCTTAAGTTCCACCTTACAGTGTATTTCAATATAGTACTCCCCGTTGCCCCACCCCCATCCCACAATATATAAGCGCATTTCTAGCCTTCAAAATTTTCCATAAAATATATTTGTAGCCATGGACTTTCTATAGGGGCCCATTTAATTTATTAAATGCATCTTTTTTTCCTTTTTCAAGGTGCTTGTGTATTTAATTGTCTTTTTTCTTTCTAAAATGCACATGCGTAAAGCTGATCCCTAATCGAGCAAAACCTATCTTAATATTACTAGTTAGAGGCTATGAAAGAAGCCCTCTTTACTAGACACATTAGGAAAAAAGATAAATGTTGAAAATTTTCAAAGAAAAACTTCTAGCCGTCTATCTTGTAGCCTTTAATAATAATAAAAACCGTTAAATCTATTATATTTTCTAAGAACTTAGCCACCATGCCATTATAAAATACTTTTTCCGTCCACGAAAGAATGAAATTCTAATTTTGTCCTAAGTCAAACTATCGTAAGTTTGACCGAGTTTATATAGAAATATAACAACATTTATGATAGTACATTTATGATATCAACTGATTTGGTAGCATATGTTTTAACATATTTTGATACAAACCTGGTCAAAGTTGCAACGGTTTGACTTAAGACCAAGTCAGGATTTCATTCTTTTGTGGACTGAGTGAGTAACATTTAATGTAACCCCACTATTTTTCATATAAATCACACACCATGCCATCATCAAAGATGAATCAAATGACCATTTAAATTTACACCTAAATTTTACTCATCATGCCATTGTAAAAGATAGATTAAAATAACCAAAAAATTTCACATAAAACACTTACCATGCTACTATAAACCATGAATTAAAATATCACATAAATATACATATAGATTACCTACTGTTCCATTATGAAGGATGATTTAAAATAACACCTAATTTTATATACAAATTACCGCTATTCTATTATAAAATATAAATTTTAACTAGCTAGAACATGTTATAGATAGATAAAATAAAAAATTATGTCTATAGATGCTCTATTAAAGCATGAACATACGAGAGATATTGAACAATAGCAATTTTGTTTAAATGTGAATCTCAAAAATTTATATAAATCTCTAACATTTATGCTCCATAGTAGCACGTGCTTTACACGGGGTTCACATCCTGTAGTCGCTGAATTAATTACACTTTCTTTCTTAAAAATATTATCGTCACTATTACAAAAGGCCTTTATCTCCCCCACTAGTACTAAGTTAACAATTAATGGCCCCCATATAATCCAAGCAAACCCTCCCTTCCTGCCTACTCCTAATCTGTGGATCAGCAAACAAAAGATCATCATTAACTCTTTGGCCCAGTCCACGTATGGCGCGTAGTACCTTAAAACCAGTCAAACTCGGCACACTGACATCAAGGAACCAACCAGACGTCCTTCGTCCCCTGCCCGGCGCCATGCCGCCCGCCCCCGCCTTCCCTCTCCTCCTCCTCACCGTCGCCGTTGTCTTCACCGCCGCCACCGCAGCGTCGTCGTCGCCCGCGGTGGTCGGGCTCATCGCCTTCAAGAACGCCCTCACCGTCCCGCCGCCCGCCGCGTCCTTCTTCGCCACGTGGGACGACTCGGCGGCCTCCCCCTGCGGTTTCAACGGCGTCACGTGCGACAGACCCAGCGGCAACGTCACCGCGCTCTCCGTGCCGGCCCTGAACGTCTCCGCCGCGTCGGTGCCGTTCGGCGTCCTCTGTGCCGCCCTGCCTTCCCTGGCCGCGCTGTCCCTGCCGGAGAACTCCCTCGCGGGAGACATCGGCGACGTCGTCACGTGCGCGGCGCTCCGGGACCTCAACCTCGCGTTCAATGGCTTCACGGGCCGCGTGCCGGACCTCTCGCCGCTCGCCAGCCTGCGCAGCCTCAACGTCTCCTCCAACTGCTTCGACGGCGCGTTCCCCTGGTCCTCGCTCGCCGCCACGCCGGGCCTCTCCGTGCTCGCGCTCGGCGACAACCCGTTCCTCGAGCCCGCCGCCGCGTTCCCCGCCGAGGTCACCAGGCTCACCAACCTCACCGTGCTCTACATGTCCGCGGCCAAGATCGGCGGCGTCATCCCGCCGCAGATCGGCGACCTGGTGAACCTCGTCGACCTCGAGCTCTCCGACAACGACCTCACCGGCGAGATCCCGCCGGAGATCTCCAGGCTCACCCGCCTCACCCAGCTCGAGCTCTACAACAACTCCCTCAGCGGCGAGCTCCCCGCGGGGTTCGGCACGCTCACCGGCCTGATAAAGTTCGACGCGTCCATGAACCAGCTCACCGGCAGCCTGGCGGAGCTCCGCAACCTCACGCGGCTCGTGTCGCTGCAGCTCTTCTACAACGCCTTCACCGGGGAGGTGCCCCCGGAGTTCGGCGACTTCAAGGACCTCGTCAACCTGTCCCTCTACAACAACAACCTCACCGGCGAGCTGCCGCGGAGCCTCGGCAGCTGGGCGCAGTTCAACTTCATCGACGTGTCCACCAACGCGCTCTCGGGGCCCATCCCGCCGGACATGTGCAAGCAGGGCACCATGCTCAAGCTGCTCATGCTCGAGAACGACTTCTCCGGCGGGATACCGGACACCTACGCCGGCTGCAAGACGCTGCTGAGGTTCCGGGTCAGCAAGAACAGGCTCTCCGGCGAGGTGCCCGAGGGGCTGTGGGCGCTCCCCAACGTCAACATCATCGACCTCGCCGAGAACCAGTTCACCGGCAGCATCGGCGACGGCATCGGGAGCGCCACGGCGATGACCAACCTCCTCCTGGCCGGGAACCGGTTCACCGGCGCCATACCGCCGTCGATCGGCGACGCCGGCAGCCTCCAGATCATGGACGTGTCGCGGAACGAGCTCTCCGGCCACATGCCGGACAGCATCGGGCGGCTGGCCAACCTCGGCAGCCTCGACATTGAGGCGAACGCGATCACGGGGCCGATCCCGACGAGCCTGGGCTCTTGCTCGGCGCTCAGCACGGTCAATCTCGCCGGCAACAGGCTCGCCGGCGCGATCCCCGCGGAGCTGGGCAACCTGCAGCGGCTGAATTCGCTGGACGTGTCCGGGAACGAGCTCTCCGGCGCCGTGCCGGCGAGCCTCGCGGCGCTGAAGCTGAGCTACCTGAACCTGTCGGACAACCGGCTGTGGGGGCCCGTCCCGGAGCAGCTCGCCATCTCGGCCTACGGCGACAGCTTCCGCGGGAACCCCGGGCTGTGCGCCACCAACGGCGCCGGCTTCCTCCGCCGCTGCGCTCCGGGCTCCGGAGCCCGCTCGGCGAACGCCGCGCGCCTGGCGGTCACCTGCATCCTGGCCGTCGCGGCGGTCCTGCTCGCGGCGCTGGGCGTGGCCATATACCTGAAGAAGAAGCGGCGGCACGCGGAGGCGTCGGCGGCGCGGCGGTCGCCGTTCGCCAAGAAGGGGTCTTGGGACCTCAGGTCGTTCCGCGTGCTGGCGTTCGACGAGCGCGAGATCCTGGAGGGCGTCCGCGACGAGAACCTGATCGGCAGCGGCGGGTCCGGGAACGTGTACCGCGTGAAGCTCGGGAGCGGCGCGGTGGTGGCGGTGAAGCACATCACGCGGAGATCGTCGTCGGTGCGGTGCCGCGAGTTCGACTCGGAGGTGGGGACGCTGAGCGCGATCCGGCACGTGAACGTGGTGAAGCTGCTGTGCAGCATCACGAGCGGGGACGGCGCGGCGAGCCTGCTGGTGTACGAGCACCTGCCCAACGGCAGCCTGTACTCGCGGCTGCACGGGGCGGAGGCGCGGAAGCTGCAGGGCGCGGCGCTGGGGTGGGCGGAGCGGCACGACATCGCGGTGGGCGCGGCGCGGGGTCTGGAGTACCTCCACCACGGCTGCGACCGCCCCATCCTGCACCGCGACGTCAAGTCCAGCAACATCCTCCTGGACGAGGCGTGCAAGCCCCGCATCGCCGACTTCGGGCTGGCCAAGATCCTCGGCGGCGCGGGCGGGGACTCGTCGGCCGGCGGCGGCGTGGTGGCCGGCACGGTGGGGTACATGGCGCCCGAGTACGCGTACGCGTGGAAGGTGACGGAGAAGAGCGACGTGTACAGCTTCGGCGTGGTGCTGCTGGAGCTGGTGACGGGGCGGCCGGCGATGGCGGGGTCGGAGGACCTGGTGGGGTGGGTGTCGCGGCGGCTGGAGAGCCGGGACAAGGCGGCGTCCCTGGTGGACGCGCGCATCGCCGAGGGGTGGGCGCGGGAGGAGGCCGTCCTGGTGCTGCGCGTGGCCGTGCTGTGCACCAGCCGGACGCCGTCCATGCGGCCGTCCATGCGGTCCGTGGTGCAGATGCTGGAGGACGCGGCGGCCGCGCGGGAGGAGGACGGCGGGAAGGTCCTGGAGGTCAAGGTGGTCGTGTGAATGGTCTCGCTCGCTCGATCGTGTCCGACCGGCGCCCGTCGTCGTCCTGTGATCCTTGTAGTTACTGTGCACTGTACGTCCGTACCTACACTGCCGCCTAGCTAGTAGTAAAAGCTACTGTAGTAGGATTGTTGAGGCATGCAGTTGAGTTGAGGTTGAAGTTAAACAAAGCAGTGACAAGCGTAGCAGTATAGTAAAAGATTATTGCCTGAATAATCAGCCAAGCAAAGCAATTCTTAGCCTGTACTAGTTGCAATGTGTAACAGTAAGATAATATATACAGTTACTGGCTGAGTACTGGCAGGCAGTTTTGTAAGAAGAAATCGTTCAGCAGGCAGTGGTCAATGGACGGAGTGGAACCTACTAGGAGTACTAGTCTCTTCTTGGCTCCTGTCCCCATGACACGCCAAACATTCTCTTGGACTCCAAACAGTAACAGTCCATTCTCTGAAGAAAACAAAAGAAAAGAGGGACTCCAACCAGCCAGCCAGCCAGCTCAAGATTCTTTGACAGGTCTCGGACGACGACTCTCAAGTCTGAACTGAAAGGGCAGTGACAGTGATGAGCAGGCATGCAGTTGGGAATTCAGGATTGGCTTGATCACCAGGACAGACAGTCCACTGAGGCCTGGTTGCGTCGGAATAACGTAACGCAGGCCGGGCGGGCAGGGCGTCGGCGGGCGGGCGGCGTCGCTGTCGTGGCCGGTTGGGGGCGGCGCGGCGGAGCTTTCACCATTCCGGGAATCGCTGCCGAGACGAGGCCGTGGTTTAATACAAGCCAGAGACTTTGAGGCCGGCCGGCGGAGGGCGGAGGCGGATTGAATAGGCAGCAACAGCGGACCGGTGCGCCGGTGCAGGAGGGCTGCCGGCCGTAGGACCCGGAGATTGTCTGTCTCTCCCTGCCTTCTTCTGGATTCGATCAGAGTTGTTGATGAGTTGTTGCCTCTTGGCCCCTCTCCCATCCATCCTCCCAATGATATGGCCATCATCACACCCTTTTTTCTTCTTCTTTTCGGGTAGGATAGGAGTTGGCGTGCAGTTTTTTCAGCGAGGTTTTCCTGCTGCATATGCCGATCGATGTGCAGGTTCCAGAGCTAGTACCTGTTCCAAACTGGCAGACATTAGACAGTACCGTCTATCTGCATATTCAGAGGGATTGCTGAGGCGCGAGGTGTTCCAAGCCAGACTCAGTACAAGTGCGTGGGTTAAGCTCACGGAGATTCACTCATTCACAGAGCCGGAGCACAAAAATTGATCACATGGCAGTCACCAGAATGTTTTTTTTTCTTTGATAATATAATACTCTACTTAACAGGACCAGCATTTTGTATGGGCCTGCCCTGCTCTGCTTGGAACGTGTTCCTCTGCAATTGGAGCTAGCTTGCTTGCTGCTGGGCCACACATATGAGCCCTTTTTCGTGGAATACATACATGTATGGGGCCCTAACTGGACTGAACATTTAGTTAGACCAACAGGCAGATCAGGCCTCTCGACTCGTTTGGTAGATCCACAATCATATTATAATACTAGTTAATAGCCCCCTCAAAAAAACATAATAATAGTTAGCTATATGTTGATGCTAGAAATAATGCCCACATTCATGCTTGTATTCTCGCACTAGTTTTATTGGAGACTATGCATGTTAGCCAAGTGTAGGCGGGTTTTTAATTTCTGAGCCTTAACTAGGCTTGCCCAGAGTGCTCGACTCATTTGGTAGGGCCGTAACGTACACAAGTGCAGGTTTTAATTTACCTGGGCCATAACACAAGTGTTAGACAGAAAATAAATATACTTCAAAGTAATTTTTGTACCCTTGATTTATCTCAAAAACTAATGTTGACGGCTAATAAATACTTAATGTAATCTTGAAACCATATTGAATACAGATATAGTAATGCAGAAACTATAAACTAGATGTACAATCTAATTAATTATTGGGCCAGGGTTTATAGAATTAGATTCTTTTTTGGTTTACTATTGGAAAAATCATTTTGTTCTTAGATTTTGTGAACGTTTTACGTAGATGTACAGTACAGGAATCAGCAACCCAACGAAACATTTTACGGTGGTTGGAACGGTACCCACCTGGTACCAAGTGGTACTAGGCGGTACTTCTTCTTTTTTATTTTTTATAACCGAATTATTTAAATAATTAAAATAAATTATGAAAGGGTATTATGGTAATCTTTTCGCATTGGGTTCACTAGAAAGCGTGGCGCGGCGTTGCCGCGCTCGGCCATTATGGCCAGTTCATTTCCACGAGGCTGAGTGGTATGGGTTGATGTACTCATGGCAAATGAACGAGCTCATATCCCCAGTTCCCCACGATAAAATGTTCAGACTTTTTCCCCTGTTGTCTTGTTTCTCGTCTTGCATCTGACGTGTCGATCCGGTGCAGGACTGCAGGTAGGATAACATGCAGCGATGCGTGTGGCGAGGTCCCATGACCAAGCGCGGCGCGTGACCTTTTTTTTCCGACCGTGTCAATGACAGTATTTTTAAGAGGATAGAAATATTACAACTACAAGAAGTACGCTATCACCAACGTGCGTGGCCCTCCTGATGGCATGATGTTTTTGTATCAATGCAGCTCTTTTCTACCTTTTCTATTTTGTGTCCTTTATCTTTTCTCAGTCTCCATCTTCCTACTCTCGGCAGGTATGGCATGGTGTAGCCTTGGTCTTCGACGGTCCATCTTGGAGCACATCGCTACGGCACAACAGGACCTATCAGTTCCTTCCACCAGGCCAGGAGTGGGAAAGGCCGCGCCCCCTGACAACAGCAGATAGCCGACGGTCTGCTGGATCTTGCTACCAGGAGCGGCGCGAGCAAACGCAGCGGGTATGGCGCGGTTGTTCCATCATGGACTTCGGTCCTTGCGGGCATGGTGACGGCGACAACCCCAGCGACCGGCTCTATGGCCCTCTCTCTTCTCTTTCTCTTCCCCTTCCTCTATGGCTCTATGACCGTGCTGTGAGTCTGTGTTCTTCATTTATCTTGGTACTTGATTCAGTATACTCAATATTGTGCTATGTAGGAGACAAAGCTGATTTGAGTGTGGACTCTTTGTCGGAGTACTATGACATTGCTAGGAAGATGTTTGGAAGCGAGGATGAAGATTTTATGTTTTATAACAAACATGCTATTGAGAAAGGGTTTAGTGTGCGGAGAAGCTACTGTTGAGTGGGACAATGATAGCCTAAGAGATAATTTTGATACTAGAAATTAGGTTATCTTTGAACTGATTTCATATGTATTCTTGCAAACTTATGTTAAATTTTAGGACCCTAATTTAATTATTTGTTTTGTCTGTTTATTTTAAACTAGTGATGCATGAGATTGCGCGATTGCATATACATATCAAGTCGAAGAAGGCGAGGTCAGGGGGCGGACATTGAAAGGACGGAGCGGAAGGGAGTGCGACTTTGTGGTCTGGGAGTAGGTCCGGCGAGCTGTGGTGAGGAAGGGAGCACGCTACGGACGACGAAGTTCGAAGCTGCAACGGGCTTGGGAGGGAAGAAAGCGCGGAAGAGCGGGAGGGCGGCGCCGCTGGGGACGACGAAATCAAAGCTGCAGCGAGCTAGGGAGGGAAGCGAGCGCGGAGGAACGGGACGACGCATGGCTGGCCGTCCGAGAGGGGCAGCGCCACAACGGGTGATTAGCCTCCCATAGCGGGCGGAGAGGTCAGGCTCACAGCGGAGGGGTCTAAGGCGGGGCGGTGACCGGAGCGATGGGAGGAATGGATAGTGCTTCGCATATGGTGAGTTCGAGACCCGAGATTACTGTGCCCAGTGCTTTGCTAGGAACATGTAGCGTTATATGCTACCTTATCATTAGAGATGGTGTGGACATTTTTATGTTGGCGCTAAATTTTGTTGAAGTCGCCGGAAGACCAATATATAACTTTTAACGCGAAGCCTACTTTCGTAGCACAAACCAAATAACGTTCTACTGGTTAGGCTAGGCTTATGTGTACGGGGGCGCAGGTGCAGGGTTTCGAATCCCCTGGCCTTTGGTTTTTCTGCGCAGCGAGCAGCGTCCCGGTCACTAACTCCCTCACTAGAGAGTAGTGTATATGTAATTACCCAAATACCCTTTTTGCAAATTAAAAATAATTAATTTCAGTCCATACCGGTCCTACCATTTTTAGTATCGGACTCACACATTTTGCACCATCTGGTACCGATACCACGGTACCGGTTATTTTAGAACCGTCCGATTCTGATCGATGGATGGCTCCTATTTTTTTTTGACTACCCTAAAAATTGTATTAAAGAAAAGAGATCAATCATGTCCAAAAGTTAATCTTTAAACAAAGTGCCGTGCTGAAGGCCACAACGCGCCCTGGACGGCCTGTTGCCCTGGAGGACGCTGCACTCTGAAGGCTCCTCCATTGCAGGTGGCGCCGCGCTGCAAATGGAGTAATATTCGTACCTCGATCTAGTGAAATGAAATCATTTGAATATGGAAGCAAAGTCCTGTCACCATGCCATTACACATTTCCGATAGGTACATAGATATAAAAGTATTCCTGTGCACAAGGGGGGTACAGCAGTAACCTATTTACATGTGATTTTTTTTTTTAAAAAAAGAACTTCGTTTTGTTGGTCCTGGCGTGTTTACTGAAGTAACTGGCTGAGGGCACATGTTATCCTTATTCAGTCGTTTTCTTTTATCTTCATTTCTTTGCTTTTATTGTTTTTTAAGAAATTTAATACTGGTCTCATTATATATCTTCATTTTCCAGCTAGTATCCGATTCATTGCTCTATTTGTTTCGGTTGGTTTTCTCTTCAGCACCTCTTTGCAGCGAAAAGAGTACAGGCTGATGTGCTGCACCATCAGTGCTCGATTTTTTTTTAAAAAAAATACGGCTGAGGATTACTTGGATTTTTGACCGGCAGATAAAAAAAAAGGAACACACTTGAACAAAGAATGGGCACTTAGGCGAAGTGCCACCTACAGACATACTCGGATAGGGAAGTAGTCGGCCCAACTAACTTGGTGTTTGAGCCAGCTTCATTCTAGAAAAAAACTATTTTATCTTTTAAATACAAACTCTGTTTGGGCTTCTTCTAACCACGTAGTACTGTTTGGGCTCGTTGTGGGTCGCCTGGCTCGATCGTTTGGCCCTTTTCTTTTGCATTTTCTCTTGCAACCATTGATTGATCCACGATAAACTCAAGTCTCGGCTTACGGCTACCTAATAAAAGCAGCAGCATAATCATCGCTGTAGATGCTTCAGCTAGTGCTGCACTCGTAAGGTAGGCTCTACTCCAGCGCACAAATCTTTTATACTACTCAAATATTTGTATACCTTTTAAAAGAGGAGCTTCTTCAAGTTTGTTATATCTGCAACATTTGACTGCCTGACTGACTGACTAGTGAGTGAAATGTCGATGCAGCAGCAGTTCTGTGGTGAGCTTAGCTTGCCTTTCAAAAGGAGTATTCATTCTCCGTCCACTACAAAAGCTAATGCAATATGACAGTGTTTTCACCTTGGATTGTTAATGGCTTTAATCATTTCTCCTTTTTTTTTACCAAGAATCGATTATCCATATCTTTTAACGGCCAGGGTGTTTCCCACGGTGAATGTAAAAGAGATTTACCATACCATACCTAATTCTTCCATTCCAAAATGTCCTGCTATATATCTTCACAGTTCATGGTGCCATCACGCACGTGCACCCACAATCAAGCCTCAACTCAATATATGAGCCTCACATACTGTTTATCGAGTCACAAATTTTTTTACCTTTTTTTAATCAAGTCAAAACTGACAATATTTAACCCTGCTCTTTTCCATATGCGGCGAATCGTGATCCATATGCGGCGAATCGTGATGCAGTATGTTTTCTCACAACGATTGGCCTGATGTGCTCCTGAACCTAATCATGCTTTTGGCCAATCAGGAGGCGTAAGAAAACACATGAGTGCATGCATATGCAAATTGAACAAGGGATTATTTTTTTGGTAGAAGAAGTTTTCGGACAGGTCAAGGTCTCCCTTTTCATTTCCACCGCATACACCACCACGGTGAGTTATGTTTTATCTAATTAATCGAAAGTGCATGAGCATGACCCCCTTTTGAGTTTTGAGTGAGCATCTCTGTGTCACCAGCCTTACCGCCACACCTCCTTATCCACCATGGATTCTTGCCCGTGGACCCACCCCCACCCCCACAAAAATTGGGGGCGAAATTCAGAAAAGAAAAGAAAAAGCTATTTGACTTTTCGTATACATGCAGGCTGTTCTTCTAGGATAATACTATTTTCTTCGGTGCAATCAGGTTAGAAGTTTTATTCGGTGCTATCCAAACGCCTGGTGGAAAGAGCAGAGCAGTGGAGTTGGATCACACGTGTGTGCATGTTCTATTCTCATGGCACTTCATATATATTTTTTGAACTAACTATTCTTAGCAGCACAGAATTTGTGCCAAACGCCTAAGAATGCTCTACACTGGTGGTGAAGTGCCTAAATTCTATATAAAAGCTCTTAATTGTTCCAGATTAAGAATGCTGACTGATGGACTCTTCAGCCAAATCCATGATCATTCAACAGTAATTTCTCCCCAAAAGGTTGCATGCCAATTATCAGCATGCGTGCAGTTAGGCTTTCACTTCATTAAGCGAATATAATACAGCAGACTAAAGTACTACTAATTCAGTTAATAAACTACTAAGTACTGGCTCAACAGGAAAAAGATGCAGATTGGCGTATGCACACATTGCTAATAAATAAACTACCAGCAAAGCACAGCATCATTCAGGCCACTACTGAAGCATCAGCAGTTCACCACAGAGCGTGCAGTAGCACGCACTCACCTATTTCCGATTGCTGCTGCTTTCTGGTGCAGGCTACACTTCTCTAGCTCATCACTGCTTGTGGGGTCTATAAAAAATTGCTTTTTAGGAGATGAAGAGGCTTTACATTTGTCACCATGCTGCTTATCCTCCTAAAGTGTGTGCAATGATTGTGATTGACACCAGTAGAAGCTTTCTTCTTGTTCCCCATGGGGATTGCAGGATTATCAGGTGCACTGCTGCAAGGTTTGTCTGCACTGCCGTCTTTGTGCCTCCAGTGTTTTCCATTCACAACAATGAACAGGTGCAGGGCTGTGACTTTGTTTTGACCACCGAATAGAACGGTCACAGTAGCTGCATCAACCAAGGATACACATATCCAATCATCTTGATCAAAAGTCAAAAGCATAAAAATGGAAGGTTCAGCATCTAGATGCCAAGGGATGGCAGTGGAGCGGGTCCCGTGGGTTTTAGACCCGGCAGGGGCGGGGGTGGGTTTGATATTCCCCCCGCGGGTCCGCGGGTTCGGAAACCCGAGAATAGGCGGGTGTGGGGCGGGTTTGAAATTTAACTCACTGGTTCCTCCATGGGCTCCGAAATACATATACAGTCCACATCTCCGGTCATTACAAAGGCCCAAGGTCCATATACAATAACCCTAGGTATATAACGTCTCCACTCCACTAGTCCACCACTCTCTTCCCTAGTCGCCCCCAGCCCGCCTCCATCTCCTCCGTCCCTCTCGTCTGGACTCTCGAGGTGGCTGCCCGCCACCGGCAGCGACGGAACGCCAGCCACCGCACCAGCACCCCCGCACCTCCCCAGTGGTCAACCTCCAGTCGCTGCTCCCAGCACGGCTCGACGTGCCGACGCCAACGCCCAGTCCTGACAGCCGCCGCTGCCGCCCCAATCGCACTCGGCAGGTTGCCCCTCCAAGGTCGCCGTCAGTGTGCTGGCCGTTTGCGCCCCCAAGAACGTCCACAGCGGCGAGCCACTAGCAGGGAGCCAATGACTCCAACCCTCGCAGATCCAGAACCAGAAGGCCAGCCCCTGCCATTCACATCTGTGAGCCGCGAGCAGGGACCCCAACCACCGCAGATCCACGCCGGCTCCTGTTGGTCTGTTGTTGCGACTTGCAATGTTGCTTTGCTAGTTCTTGGTGTATGACGATTTTCGGTTGTTTGGACTTGTAATCATTATCACGTGGTTTGTGAGATCTGAATGGTGTATGCTCTAAGCCTGTATCTGTTCATCTGTTATTTTGCACTTGTTGTTAGCTTTGGGTCGCGGGGAACCAGTCGGGTTCCAGGTCCCCGCCGGGTTCGGGGGTGGATCTGGTATTTCACCCACACCAAGGTTCAGGGGCGGGGCAGGTCTGACCCGCGGGTTTCGGGGACGGGTGCACGGATGCTCCACCCGCCCCGTTGCCAACTGAAGCACCCCAGTTTCCACAATGGGACTAAAATGTGCTTTATTATCATCTTAGGGTTTGGTAATCACATTTTTACATCAAAGTGATACAGATCCGCCCTAAACGGGGTGGACAATAAGGGGCGCAGACCTAAAAATCTAAGCAGCGGAATTTAAAACGTAGACTCATTTTCCTCACGCCTCAGTTGGTAAGCAGGCCGTAACCCTTACTCATTCTCAGACCAATATACGTCCATTGCACTGAGAAAACAACAACAAAGCAAGGATGAGTACATACGTACTCAGCGTCCCACCTTCCTCCAAAGGAATTTGGGGAAGGCTAACACTGTATGCAAGGATATATCTGCAGCTTAGGATAGTTTTGCAGAAAAGTATTTGTACGCAGGGTTTGAGATAGTTGCTCAGTTTTAATCTTTCTGAAAATTAGGTTTTTCTCAAAAGAGATGGCCACTGGACTTGCTGGTCCAAAGCGGCTCATGCCTTTCCGGCCAACACATTTTTCCATACATTCAGCATACACTGCTGAACCAAAAACCATTTTATCCAGGTCCCAAATCAATTCCATTTTATTTTATGAAAACTGCTAACTAAAGAACCAAGCCGTAACTCATTCATACTAGTGGACACGGACTATTCGAATAGGTTTTACTCTGATCAGATGTTGTACTAATTCCCACAAGTTGGACTCAGTGGTACGTTACCGTCGTAACTGCCCGAATTCCAAACCAAACCATTGCCTTTGTTTCATCACCTAGCAGAACTTTAGGGGTTCGGGCATCTGAGCCACTCCAGTACCCCGCGGTACTCCCATTGACACACCACCCATCCTCTGGTCCTTGTGCGCTAGCACAAAAACTACTAGGCTATTCACTCTGGCTCGGGTCTAGCCAATGCCTCATACAGAGCGAATGGTTGTACTAAAAGAGTTAGGCAAGATGAAAATCATAACGGTCCTTACGGAGAGCTCAGGTAGAACCATTCCCACTTTCCAATGCTCGACAGCGCGATCAATCCACCTACCCAGTATTCTCTACGAATCTCGGAACAAGGGGTAACCGCAGGTAGTTAAGTTAACCTTTCATACCCTGGCCTTATGGCTGTTTCGGCGCGTAGCCGTATTCCAACAAGGTCGGTTGTCGGGGTTCTTCCACATTTTATTTCAAAACCACACACGTCCTCTTTCCCATACCCTTCATATTCCATATTATTAGCATCAAGATTATGATAGATAATTAAATGAGCGATCTCACATATGCGCGCTATATCTAAAATAAGCTTAGGTGGCTGTATATTTTGCTGGGTTACCGTAGCAAGCAAAACATGCAAGTTTTTATGTGATTATCAAACCAAGGGTTGTGTTTGTGAAACATAAGAATTTTATGCATCAAGTGGGGATTCCAGTGGGCTTGACTTATAACTCGAAGGGTGAGGGGCTAACGTATGATCAGTGTGCTTTCTCTGGTTTCCTAGTCGAATGTCCTAGCGATTGGACTGCTTGGCCTCTCTGGGGCCTCCTATGTGCACAAACAAGGAATACACAAATCGAGGCATAATATGAGCTCAATGGGTGTGGGTGGTGTAGGGCTTGAGTCGAGGTGATGCGAACCTGTTGGGTTCCTACCGGCGGTATCTCTGCAAGTGGCTGGGGTGTAACAAGAGTTCGGGCAAGTTGGCGGGCTCGGTAACGACAGTTGCGGAGACACCAAGGCATGGGTGGTGGACGCGAGATGCGGGGTTGGCGACGCCGAAGGGGTGGCGGCAGCATGTTGGTGTTTCGTAGAAGACCTATTTGTGGAGTGGTTGAGAGAGCAATGATGTTCAGATGATTTTCGGTATCGTCATCATCTGGATTCAGAGCTCGGATAGACTAAGACAGGAACCTTTAGGATTTATGGCGAATAGGAGATCAACGGCATCGATCACCAGGTACACAATGTTTGTGCAACCGGTGCGAAGCACTGACTGGGCGTAGGACGGCGTCATGGTGGTATGACGGCAGCTTCTGGCTAGGGACAAGATTATGTGGAGTGTATGGATGGATAGAGCTTTATTTTAGATGAATTTAGGCACAAGAATCACCTAAATCGGAGTTCAAACGGAGAAAATAAGGGGTATATAGTGGCTAGGGGGTAGCAATAGACTTTTCTGAAAGTTGGAGGGGTAGTTTTGGATCTTTTTCTAGCAATTCCTCGGATTAGGTCTGCTGGCGATGTAACTTGGGCCGGGGGTGACTTTGGCCCAAGGCGGCCTGCCTGGCCTACGCGTGAGCACGCGGCGCGGCGGCCAACTGGGCCGACCCGCGAAGGCGAGGACGCCGCGACTAACGTTGTGGGCGCAAGGCCCACGCGTCAGTGGCTGAAGGTGGTGGAGGAGGACGGCGTCAGGCGAACGGCAATGGCGTCGATCGGTTCGGGGGTGAACCGGGGCGCGGCCAGGAGCTCGGTTCGCTGGCGGTCCTCACCGGTGGGGGCGGTTCCGGCGAATGGCCCGGCGAGGCGAGCACCGGGAAGCGGGGGGCGAGTCGGGTGACGCTGTTGGGGCGTGAGTAGGTGGTCGGGGGTAGGGTCTCCACAGTGCGGTTGCACGGGGTGAGCACCGGCGGCGAGAGGCGCCCGCGTGGCAGCTCTGGTGGGGGTGAGGTGAAGGCGGTGGGGGCCAGCAATGGCGTAGGGGGGTGGAGCTGTTGGCGAGGGGAATTGAGCTCTGGAGGCCGGGGAGCGGGGGATTTGGGCAGCGGTGCTGTGGCACGGGGGGAGGTGCTTGCGGCGTTCGGCGCCTGAGGTAAGCTGGGGGCCGTTCGAGGCGGGGAGGCTGGTGGCGGGGCGTGGCAAGCTACGACGACTTTTATAGTCGGCGAGGAGCGGAGGAGAGGGGTGGGCCCGGCATGGTGGCGTGGTGGGGAGGTGCTTGGCACACGTGGCGCGGAGGTGCGTGGGCGAGATGCGCTGGGATGGGGCCGAGCGGGACAGGGGTCGAGGGGGGTCCGGCGCATGGTGCGTCGCGGCGTGCGGCGTGCGCGGGCGCTGGAGGAGGAAGAAGGAGGCAGGGGGCGCTGACGGGCGGGCCTACTGATCAGCGGGAGATGGGGCGTGGCCTACTTGGCAGAGAGAGGAGGCGAGGGCGTCGGGCCGAGGCAGGTGAGCGGGCCGGGGGTGAGTGGCGACGGCCCAGGAGGGAGGAGAGGAAAGGGAGAGGGTGGGCTGGTTTCGGCCCAAGGAGAGAAGAGGGAGCTATTTCCTTTTTCATTTTCTGGTTTTATGAATTTGAATTTGGAAGGAATTTGGAGAGGGTATTTTTGTGTGGATTTGGTGGAGAAATATTTTGAGAATATTTGGATATCTTGTTGAGCTCATATTAACATGCTCAAAACAAGCAACAATCAAGGTTTTAAAATTTTGATTTTTGAATTAGGGAGGGATTAGAAGAAATTTTTCCGGCGCAAATTTTTAGGGTGTTACAGCCAACACAGGAGACACGGCCAAATTTCCAAATACATAACCCATTCCAAAACCTCTACGGCTCTACCCATGGCCGGCAAAAAAAAATGCATCATTGGTTCACGCAGTGTAGGCTCCAAAATTCTCCACGCACTTCTACATATGTTGTGTTGCTCCTGTGTTTGCATAGGACCAACACTGAGCCCAATGAGTACCTCTGATGATAGGCTGCAACGGAAAGTTAACTGGAGCTTTGTAAAAAACGACACCATTGCGACATGACCATATGGCCCAACACGAACGTGCTAATCCCAATTAAAATTTGGTGCTTTTGTTAATTTGGATTCATTTAGTTTACAGTAACAGCAGTTTTGGTTACCTTTCCAATTGTGTCTTAGCTAAATCATCTTTGGTCAGGATGGCTCAATTATAAAAGTACCACATGAAGACTTTAATCTTTAGAGGAAATTTCCAAATCTTGCGAATAACCGGAACAAGTAATAGATTTATCAAAGCTCTATACTTGGATTATATTGAACAATGAATTGTCCATTTATATGTAATGTCCAGCTAAAGGCATCTAGCTTGCTGCCCATTTGCCGTATACTGTTGCAGCTACTTCATGCCATTTCGCTAGTTCGTAGTCCACGAAATTCTATGGAAAGACCGAAAGAAGCATTAGCGGAGTTAAGTGATCATACTGTTGCATTCTTCTTCCTCTCTGTGTTACACGGCACTACAGCAGGGGGTATTGGCCTTTTAGGAGCCTTTGTCCTGGCCATCCGGTTTCTTTTCCAATTGTGTAATTGCTTTATTTATCAGGTACTTGTTCTTTAGAATAACTTTTTCCAAAGTTAAACTGACTAAAACCATGGTTGGTTTATCTTGTCACGAAGACATGAACACTTGTGCCGGCCGGGTGTTTGCTCGAGCCTTGCCTTGTGCTTGGTGTTGTGTTCCCTTTGTTGTACTCGCTTTTATTCTATTTTATAGTATAAACATGTGCAGATAAAACTATTCCTAAACACCCTTGTGTTTTGGTGTGCAAAGCACATCCATCTAATTGTTTTGTTCACCTCTTTGGCCAAAAGAAGAAGAAGAAGAAGGAACATTAATATTATAGCTTTTGTAAGAATGCATCTACTAATAAGAAAGATAAAATTGCTAACTCCCCCGCTAAAAGATGCATACTAGAAATACTCCATCCGTTCTTTTTTATTTAACACGGTTAATTTTTTTTTTCAAAACTTCAATGATTCATTTTATTCAAAAAATCCGTAAGCCATCATTTACTTTTTTTTTGTTATTTGTTTTATCGTTAAGATTAGTTTGAGCTTGTATTGTATTTTTACACTGTTTGCACATATTTTTTGAATAAAACGAGTGATTGAAGTTTAAAAAAATCAATCGCGTCAAATAAAAAAGAACGGATGTAGTAGATATTAGCATAGCAGAACTATGACTGTTGAGGGAAGTGATGCCTCTCCACCATAACACAGTGACCGGGGGTGTGAGTACCCTCCACCATAACACAGTGATGCCTCTCCACCGTAACACAGTACCCTCCATTTCAGCAGAAAATATGCTGGGCGCATAGATACTGGATGATGGTGTCGGTTATCTATCATTGACCATTGGTTTATGTCAACTCTGAATAGAGACTGATTTGTGTCAACTTTGAACAGAAGCTGATGATCAACTGACTTGGTTTTCAGGCCGGTATATGTCAACTCTTGACAGCCAGTGGTGAACCAATATGGTCTACTGATCATCACCTGAGAAAAAGCATGTTTACTGGCCATCATATAAAAAAAGCATGATTTAGCTTACTGATCACTTAGCAACAGCACCTGGAAATGCAGAGAACATCTGGGGTTCACAGTTAGTGCTCATCCGGGCCGGGTCGACCTGGGTGGTGGTGGGTCAGTGATAGTTGTGGGCTGATGAAGGGTGCCCAGGCCCTGCCTGCTTTTGATTCTTGACTGCGCTAGTGGCAAGCTGGGCTTGACTGGGCCAGTCCCGATCAATGCAGCTGATGCATGTCAATTTTTGACCAGCAGAGGAGAGGCAGAGGCAGAGGCAGAGAGCAGAGCAGCACCGCACAAGCAAGAGGTGAGAATGTTGCTCACTGGACTGCACTGCACTGCAGCTACCATTCTGATTGGTTGTGATTGGGCAATGAGCAGCTAGCTGGGCTGGGCATATATCCCCAGCAGCAAAAGCCATGCATCTACCCTTTACATCATCACCATTCCTTCCACAGATTCCCACTCCACTTATATACTCCCTCCCCTTGCTGATAGCGCCTCCTCACCATTCCATTCCACTCCACTCCCTACCATTTGCACCAAAGTTTCTTTCAGCTACATAGGAGGAGGAGGAGGAAGAAGAAGCAGCTAGCTACCCAAGCCGATCATCTTCTCCTCCTAGGCAGCTACCTGGTGGTCTGGTGCCATGGTGTCCACTCCTCCACCCCGCAGCTTCCTCTGCTTTATTATTCTCTTCATCATCTCCTTCGCCGCCGCCGGCGCGGCCGCATTGGACACGCAGGCTGCCTACCTCGCCAAGATGAAGGAGCAGTTCCCCGGCCCCGGCATGTCCAGGTGGGACCTCACGCCGCCGGCGCCCGACTACTGCAGCTTCAAGGGCGTCGCCTGCGACCGGGGCGGCAACGTCACGGGCATCGACGTCACGTCATGGCGCCTGGTCGGCAGGCTCCCGCCGGGCGTCTGCGCGGCGCTCCCCGCGCTCCGGGAGCTCCGCATGGCGTACAACGACCTCCGCGGCGGCTTCCCGCCCGGCCTGCTCAACTGCACCTCCCTGGAGGTGCTCAACGTCAGCTACTCCGGCGTGTCGGGCGCCGTGCCGGACCTGTCCCCGCTGCGGGCTCTGCGGGTGCTCGACATGTCCGACAACCTCTTCACCGGCGCGTTCCCGACGTCCATCGCCAACCTCACCGCCCTCGAGGTGGTCAACTTCAACGAGAACCCCGGGTTCGACATCTGGCGCCCGCCCGAGTCGTTCACGGCGCTGCCGCGCATCCGCGTGCTCATCCTCTCCACCACGTCCATGCGCGGCGCCATCCCGCCGTGGTTCGGCAACATGACGTCGCTCACGGACCTGGAGCTCAGCGGCAACTTCCTCACGGGCCGCATCCCCGCGTCGCTGGCGCGCCTCGCCGGCCTCGAGTTCCTCGAGCTCTACTACAACGAGCTGGAGGGCGAGGTCCCCGCGGAGCTCGGCAACCTCACGCGCCTCGCCGACATCGACCTGTCCGAGAACCGCCTCACCGGCGGCATCCCCGAGGCGCTGTGCGCGCTGCCCGGCCTGCGCGTGCTCCAGATGTACACCAACCGCCTCACGGGCCCCATCCCGCCCGTGCTCGGCAACTCCACGCAGCTCCGCATCCTGTCCGTGTACCGCAACTTGCTCACCGGCGGCATCCCCGCCAACCTCGGCCGCTACTCGGACCTCAACGTCATCGAGGTGTCGGAGAACCTGCTCACGGGCCCGCTGCCGCCCTACGCCTGCGCCAACGGCCAGCTCCAGTACATCCTCGTGCTCAGCAACCTGCTGACGGGGCCCATCCCGCCGGCGTACGCCGCCTGCACGCCGCTGCTCCGCTTCCGGGTCAGCAACAACCACCTGGAGGGCGACGTGCCGCCGGGCGTCTTCGGCCTCCCGCACGCCTCCATCGTCGACCTCTCCTACAACCACCTCACGGGCCCCGTGCCCGCCGCCGTGGTGGGCGCCGCCAACCTGACGTCGCTCTTCGCGTCCAACAACCGCATGTCCGGCGAGCTGCCCCCCGAGATCGCCGCCGCCTCGGGGCTCGTCAAGATCGACCTCAGCAACAACGCCATCGCCGGCCCCATCCCGGAGTCCGTGGGGCGGCTGGCGCGGCTGAACCAGCTGTCCCTGCAGGGCAACCGCCTGAACGGGTCCATCCCGGAGGCGCTCGCGGGGCTCCGGAGCCTCAACGTGCTCAACCTGTCGTGCAACGCGCTGTCGGGAGCCATCCCGGAGTCGCTGTGCACGCTGCTGCCCAACTCGCTGGACTTCTCCAACAACAACCTGTCGGGCCCCGTGCCGCCGCCGCTCATCAAGGAGGGCCTGCTGGAGAGCGTGGCGGGCAACCCGGGGCTGTGCGTGGCGTTCCGGCTGAACCTGACGGACCCGGCGCTGCCGCTGTGCCCGCGGGGGCCCGGCGGCCTGCGCCGCGGGCTGCTGGGAGGGAACGTGTGGGTGCTGGTGGCCGCGTGCGCGCTGGTGTGCGCGGTGGCGACGGTGGCGCTGGCGCGGCGGTGGGTGCTGCGGGCGCGGCAGGACGCGGAGCACGACGGCGCGCCGACGTCGCCGGCGTCCAGCTGGTCGTACGACGTGACGAGCTTCCACAAGCTGAGCTTCGACCAGCACGAGATCCTGGAGGCGCTCATCGACAAGAACATCGTGGGGCACGGCGGCTCCGGGACGGTGTACAAGATCGAGCTGAGCAGCGGCGAGCTGGTGGCGGTGAAGAAGCTGTGGGTGCCGGCGCGGCAGAGGCGGCGCCTCATCAATAGCAGCAAGCAGCAGCAGCACCAGCAGGGGATGCACGACGGCGGCGGAGGCTGGCTGGGCGACCGCGAGCTGCGCACGGAGGTGGAGACGCTGGGCAGCATCCGGCACAAGAACATCGTGAAGCTCTACTGCTGCTACTCGGGCGCCGACAGCAACCTGCTGGTGTACGAGTACATGCCCAACGGCAACCTGTGGGAGGCGCTGCACGGGTGCTTCCTGCTGCTGGACTGGCCGACGCGCCACCGCGTGGCGCTCGGCGTCGCGCAGGGCCTCGCCTACCTCCACCACGACCTCATGTTCCCCATCGTCCACCGCGACATCAAGTCCTCCAACATCCTCCTCGACGCCGACTTCGAGCCCAAGGTCGCCGACTTCGGCATCGCCAAGGTGCTGCAGGCGCGAGGCGCCGCCGCCGACAGGTCGTCGGACGCGTCCACCACCACCATCGCCGGCACCTACGGCTACCTAGCGCCAGGTCTGCATGCCGTCTAACTGATAGTTCTACAATTCTACTAGAAAAATGAAATCTTTAATCCATAGACGATCAATTAGACGTGCATGTGGTGATGTGCTGAATTATAAATATATGAGCATGCAGAGTACGCCTACTCGTCCAAGGCCACCACCAAGTGCGACGTGTACAGCTTCGGCGTGGTGCTCATGGAGCTGGCCACGGGGAGGAAGCCCATCGAGCCGGAGTTCGGCGACACGCGGGACATCGTGCACTGGGTCTCCGGCAAGGTGGCCGCCGGCGCGGAGGCGGAGGCGCTGGACAAGCGCCTGGCGTGGAGCCCCTACAAGGAGGAGATGGTGCAGGCGCTGCGCGTGGCCGTGCGCTGCACCTGCAGCATCCCCAGCCTGCGACCCGCCATGGCCGACGTCGTCCAGATGCTCGCCGAGGCAGGGCCCCCCGCCGGCCGGACACCCAAGGACAAGTTGGACGGCAGCATCAGCAAGGACTCCGCCGCCGCCGACCAGCAGCCCAATGCAACCCCAAAGTAGCAGCAGCAGCTAATAGTCCTCCGTCGAACCAAGCAGCGACGTGCCATGCAAATGGCGATCCATGAAACTACTCCAATTGATCAGGCCGCCGTGCAGGAACGACACGGCATTATTAGTGTGGTACTAATAATTAATTAAAGCAACCTAGATTACCGCTCTGTATAGTACGTTGTAGGCTGAGAGGATGATTTACATACGGGCCGGGATCAAGCATGCAAGTTGCAAAGATTGTTCCATCTTGCACTGCGAGGTATATATAAATAGCACATATATATGTATATGTAGGATAGTAGGGAGCTAGGCAGAGGCATCTTTAATTATTATTAGGTCCTTCTCTCTCCCGAGGAACCTGAAGAAGTAGTGAAGTGCATCGTCACTCACATACACACACTGCTTCGTGTTTAAGCAGAATCTGATGCTCTGAGTGGACCGGAAAGAAACTATATATATCTGTGTGTATTTTATATGGATGGAAGCAAAGGTATTGGTGCATTCAACTCTGAAATGTTCCTTTTTCTTTCTCCCTCCCTCCCTCCCTCCCTCCCTCCCTCCCTCCCTCCCTCTCTCTCTCTCTCTCTCTCTCTCTCTCTCTCTGGATCTATAGAGCATTTCTTTCTCTCGGCAATCTTGTCTCCTGCATGCTAGCTTTTGTGTTTTGTGAGGGTGATGCCAATATGCCAAGAGTAATAGGGCTGCTACACCTTTCTAGACGGTGAAGGTAGATGTTTGAGTTACTCATTAAAATTTAAAATTATTCGATCCTTTTTTTTCTTTTTCACACCTCCTATATTTTTTTAC
Organism: Paspalum vaginatum; assembly: GCA_030272315.1. Taxonomy (NCBI): domain Eukaryota; kingdom Viridiplantae; phylum Streptophyta; class Magnoliopsida; order Poales; family Poaceae; genus Paspalum; species Paspalum vaginatum. The sequence goes on from CM059019.1 coordinate 42,762,642, forward strand.
ACCCGAAATGAAACAATCGGAGCTAGGGGGTTGTTTTGTTAGGGGTGAGATTTCCATAGTCGGGCATAAAAAAAGGATTGGGGTCAGCGAGTAGATCCAACATGAAGTCGTGGTCAAGGGGGAGGGGTAGTGCAACGGATATGCCGAGGGGTCGTAGATTTTGGAAGCTGGAATCTAAACCACTGGAGAGAGGGAGTGAGTTTTGTTTAGGGAGGAGGATTTCCATAGACATAAAAATGAGTCAGGTCTAGTGTACATGGTGGTTAGGGGAGCTAGTAGCGCAGCGCAGCGGTTATGCTCGAGGTGGGGGAAGGGAGCACTTAGGCTATGTTTGGTAAAACTCATTTTCAATCGGAACTGGATGGGATCGGAAAGAATTAGAGGGTAATAAACTAATTTTTTCCATCAATCTCTTTCATTTTTCTTCAATTCCGATCGGATATAGTTAATCCAAACGAGCCTGGAAGCGACGGCTCGAGGATTCCCAGCCGGTATGGAAATTAGAATAAAAACAATCGTCACTAACACTAACACAAGCCAGGATTTCTTTTGCTTAGTGTCTAGAGTTACTTGGAGAACGTTTTTTTTTTTTTGCTGTTTTAGTGTTGCGGAGTGAATTATTCTCGGTGTGCTTTGTGGAGTTGTGTGGTTGTAATAATGATGGTCTGATTCTACACATGTAGAGATGAAGCCGGAATTTTTGTTTCCATTATTAAAAAAACACTAAAATAATACTAGAGCCGTTTTAGTGCGACGAAGGCCGCCATAGAGGTAATGAACCTACACCAGAGACGGGAGAGTATGAGGCAGTGGACATGTTCCGGATTGAAGAAGGTGAATAGCAGTCATTCACTCCAAAGCTGATCAGACGGACGGCCAGAATCAATTGACTGGAAAACTTTTAAAAGGCAGACATGTATCTTATATATATCATCCCTCTTTCTTTTGGGGCCAAAGCAGGGAAAATATATATAGCTCAGCAAACAAGATTTTGGCCGCCAGTGCAGTGTACATTTCCACTTGAAAAGTGAGTACTTGATTCTGCTCGTGGGACCAGATGGTGATGTGGCTGCGAGTACACTGAATGCATGAAAGGAGGAAATGATTAGCGTACCGCGCGTTCGAGTGCCATGGATGCTGACTCAGCCTGTTAAAGGTAAGTACGTAGGCCCAAATCTAATTAATTAGTGCCACGGTGGCGCTGTGTCTAGAGAACAATACTGTATGATCGATCTACGACGTGCATGCCAGAGCTAGCTAGCGTGATGTGTTTACATTTCAACTTTGAAACACCAGGTGAAAATCCTTCACTAATATCCTTTAGTCCGTTTCCTCAAGAAAAAAAAATCCTTTAATCCGTAGTTCTCTGGAACCTGATGGGGGACAAAGTTTATCATATTTATTGTTTATTACTTCACTATTCTTTAAGACCTCCACGGCGGAACACGATATTTCCATGTGGGAATAGAACAAACACTAGATTGGCATTTCTTGTTATTTGCCAATTTGGAGAACACAGGGAAGTTTCCAGTGGAATACCGTCTCGAAGCAGCACAAAGAAAAATGTTAAGATGTTGTACCTCATGTTTTGGACTTTCTCCAAAATTCCTATAGATTGAGCTATAAAGTACTTTGTACTCTCTGTCTCAATCTACAGGTCGTTTGATTTTTTTGACACCAAATTTAATTGGCTCGTCTTATTCAAAATATTTGTGATATGTAAAAAAATCATTTCATAGTTAAAGTATATTATATGCTAAACTAAATCACAATGAAAATAAATGATAATTGTGAAATATTTTGAATAAGATGGGTAAGTCAAACTTGGTGTTAAAGAAAATCAAATGACCTATAAATTTAGACAGAGGGACTATGATTTTAGGATAGTCAATCTTTTATTCTAAAGGTACAATTTTTATAATGGTTGAAAAAATAGGAGCTGTCCATCATAATAGATCTAACGGTTTTAAAATAGGCGGTACCACGGTACCGGTATCCGACGGTACCAAGTAGTAGGGTCCGATACCAAACATGGTGAGACCGGTACCATATTTTTTATTTTTTTAATTCTTCAAAGAGCATAAAAGTCTTTAAAATTAGAAAAAAAATAGTGGTACCGTCTGGCAGCGTGTGGTATATGTGGGTCACATTCCAACTACTGTAAAATATCTCTTCTAAAGGAGCACACGTAAGGAAAAAAAATCCCCCATGAATCATATGTTCCAAGGGCGCATATGTGTGTATGACACGTGAGTTATCATGTTTTTTTATTTTTTGGGTTCATGCAAACAAAAACCTCTATTATGCTTTTTGATCATCAGCGATAGATTTATGGTTGAGTGCTGCCATTTTCATGTGAAAGCAGGTAAAGCAAAGTGCAAAGCAAAAAAGATATGCATTTTTTAAGTATTACAGATACGTGCCATAACAATTCTAGTCACTTTCACAATTTCGTTTTCAAGCATTTTTCGTAGGATTCTTTGATATATGCAGTTACAAACTTACAATTAAAAAACACACGTCCACTGATTACTTTATTTTGGGTCTAAAACGTAAAAGTAAATATTTCAGTTTATTTAATTTGAGCCATTATTATTTTCTAATCCTTGGAGAAACATAGAGCATGATCGACACTTCAGTTCCGCAGACCTTTTCTCTCTGGAGCTCAAGTTTTCAGACAATGACGGATTGTTTCTATAATGTTCTGTACTTTACATGGTACGGTAGAGAGGCAATATGAAACGCAAAAACAGAAAATACACCAGCACACTTAGTGAAGAAAATCAATTTTTTCAAAGGAAAAAATAATGAGCTTGTCATTTTGCCAGGAAATTGTGGCATGTAGGTATCTAGGTTTGCTTGGGCCTTTTGTTTCATTAGCGGTCAGAAGTGGCCATGCTGCACAAGAGAGTAAGGCCAGGCGTAGACATGTAGCATGTGGCAATAGGAATCCACTAATTTACAAGTGGGAGCAGAGTAGTGCATGCTTGCGGTGCTAAGGAGCAGCAGCTCCCAACTAGATGTTGCAAATTTGGTGGCCATCATTGCTGTAGCCTCACCATGTTGAGTAGGATGCCATTCACCAACATAATAACATGCATGCCTTTTTTTTTCTTCAATTTCCCATCAATGAATAAAGCCTCTTTCGATCATGTTCGAGTGTCATCCCGGCCAGCATGCTGACTTTTGAGTGATTAATGTGTAAGTGGTGTTGATTCATGGAAATAGGTGGAATGTATATATCTACAGGATACCTGACACATGGACATGAGCCGTTTCCAAACTATGTCAAGTACAGCGTTGAACCAGCAACGAGTTTAATTACATTACGAAATTGACAAGAAGGACAAAGTGTACATCATATTCAAAATTAATTTATTAAATCTAGAAATGAACAAATATACCCAGCAAGAAATTCACCGTCTTCATTTACGACCTCTACGTACCTTGGTTTGCCACACTTGGACTTCTCCGCTTTCTCATAGTCCTAGGAAAAAAGCATATAGTTATCTTTGCAAACATCAATCTTATCGTAATGCATACCGAGACAAAAAAAAAAAAAGCAATTCTTTTGACTTGTACATGCCTTAGACATCTTGTGATTTTCTGGAAGGACACTTGGTCAAGTTCACGAGCTCTTTGTAATAATCATTTGAGAATACAAAATTTGGACTTTGTGGCCATAAGCCAAGTCACAAAGGCAAGGATGCTCACGGTTGTCTTCCTACAGCGGCTCTTCTGAACTTCTAAGTAGCTTGAAGAACAATTGAAACTCCAGGATATGTGTGGATCTTCAGAATCTAGGTCAGACTCTATACATATAGGTCAAGCATCTTGCCCATCATAGCATGAGGTACCCTCCTCCTATCCTCTTCCACATATGTAGTGTTTTGACGGTGTGTCTCGCCATGGTGCACCTATACATGTCCAGATGAGTGGGCCGGCTCGGCACAGATCGACAAAGGCACAACACGGCCTGCCTCAGTCTACCAACATCACTGGGCCGTGCTGGGGCAAGCCCACGTGCCAAGAGACGGCCCAAGCACAGCACGGTTAAGGCTAAACCGGGCCGGGCTGGCCCGCAGCCTGCCAAAACCCACTGTGCCTGTGCAATCCAATTGAGAAAATGAGAAACATATGTATGAGTTGTGGTTTGAACTCAGGACATTAGGGTCCAATGCACTAGATGCACACTACTAACCAAGTTGAAGATGTTTCCTTTGCGTTTAAAGTCATATAGTTTGTATTAATCCCATTTGATGTAAAGCTATGAGGTGTTGGTGCACCTATACATGTCCAAACCGGGCCGGCCCATGGCCCAGCACGCCGAAGCACGGCACGGCATGAAGTGGGCCCGTGCTGGCCCGGGACGATGGCTGTGCCGTGCTTGGGCTGAAGGCCTGGGCACGGCACGATTTTTTTATTTTTTTAGCATGACTATACATATATTAATATGAACTATATATTAATACGAACTATATGACTCGTCCAAGGCCACCACCAAGTGCGACGTGTACAACTTCGGCGTGGTGCTCATGGAGCTCGCCACGGGGAGGAAGCCCATCGAGCCGGAGTTCAGCGACACGCAGGACATTGTGCACTGGGTCTCCGGCAAGGTGGCCGGCGGCGCGGAGGCGGACACGCTGGACAAGCCAGGGTGGAGCCCCTACAAGGAGGAGATGGTGCAGGCGCTGCGTGTGGCCGTGCACTGCACCTGCAGCATCCCCAGCTAATGAGCAATCACAAAACATTCAATATTAACCCGGACTCATGAGCTCATTAGACCACAAGTAATCTTATCGTTTAATCACTGAAACTTACCATGGAGCCTAAATGCTTACAGACCGCCATGTCGCACTTCACACTTTCGATCATTGATAGTTTGGGTCTTGTCTCGTGGTCTTCAATCCCTCCTTTGAGGTGTTTGTACCCCAAGTCCATCACTTGCATCCTTAGAACTTAAACAAATACTTGCGCACATGTGTTCCAAATGGTATATGCTGTCACTTCAACCAACAAAATCACATTAGAGTACTAAGCACGAGACACCCATTTTCCTTACACTATGCCCCGCCTCCCATAGCAAAAACATGTATCTTCAACAATTGTGGATTAGGGGAGATTTTGATCTATGGTGTATTTAAACTAAATGTAGGCAACTCTTGGTTGAGATGGATTGTAGGGATTGGGGTGGGTTTAAATACACCATAGATCAAAATCTCCCTCAATCCACTCTAACCCCTTTGATTCAATAGTTGCCAAACTAGCCCTAAATGAGTATTTGCTACTAATAAGTATGCATTCTTGTTAGATATGCCGTTATTAGTTCCACTAGTACAACCTCAACTTATTAGTTCCACTAGTACAACCTCTAACTGGTTCTGTACAGCACACAAGTTTTTGTGATATTAAGGGCAAAACTGAAATCCACAGCTGATTTCATCAGCTTTTGCTAGAGGCTCATTTTAGATCCATCTGTTGTCAGCGGTCAGCCTGCGGTTTGTGATGAAAAAATTCAACCAATGTTAAATCTTTTATCTACAACTGCTAATCAACATTTCCTAATAATTAAGCAGCAATGTTAACCACAATTCTTAGGTTTACTAGGCAACAATGCTAACCATTATGGTTGGGCGGCGACGACGGGCCGGCAGGCAGAATAGCTAGCCAGCAGCGCTGGAGGTGATTAATTGATCAAAGCCTGCACTGCAGCATGCGCGCATGCAGCACGGGTGAGAAAGCTGATGAACAAAGGTCGTGGATCGTGGTGGCATTTGGATCGATCGTGGTGCATATAAGAGGAAGCCGGAGAGACCGGCGGCCCGCGGCAGTCTTATTCTTATCATATCATTTGGATGGATGCGAATGAATGACTCATCAGAAATTAAAGGAAATAATCGCGATATCTTAGGAGGAGATTTTGATAGGAACGAATGAAGGGCTAAAAAACAAACGTACAATCGCGAGATTTTTGGAGAAAAAGCTATACAACAATCAAGTTACTCATATACAACAATCGCGACAAGGCCGTGGTCTCCGCGTCGTCCATCACGACGCTTGCGACCACGGGATCCCACGTGCTCAAGATCAATGGCTACTCGGCAGGCAAGCATGTCATCAACAATGGCTGTTACGTGGACTCGTGCGAGTTCGAGGCAGCTGGCCACACGTGGTGCGTCCGCTACTACCCCAACGGCGACTCCCGAGACGCCGGCGACCACATCAGTCTCTTCCTCAAGCTGGCTCGGAACGTCGACAATGGCATCAACGCCAGGTTCCGGTTCATCCTGGTCCCCCAGCAGCACATGCCGGGAAGAAGAAGACGACGTCGACGCTCTACAGCGACAGATTCGTCAGCTTCGAGTTCGGGCGTACCACAACCAACTACCTCGGCCGCACGGTGACGTCGTCCTCTTGCCACGGCTTGCCGCGGTTCATTAGGAGGGACGTGCTGGAGAAGTCGGAGTACCTATCGGATGACTGCTTCACCATCCGCTGCGACATCGCCGTTCTGGAGACGTCGTCGGCGACGGCAGATCCGCCGGCCTTGGAGGCGCACGACATGCTCAGGCTCGGCGACCTGCACCAGTGCAACAAGCGCCTTCGTCGTGGCAAGCCGCCAGCGGCGGTGCAGCATGATGGTGGTGCCTGCACCTGGTGCACGGATGTCCTGTGCAACTGCAACTGCAGCGCGGCCAAGGAGCAGCGCCGCCTTCAGAGCGGGTTTAGGGGAGCGTGCTTTCGGTTCTTGGCTTGCATGTGTTGCATCAAGATGCATGGATCTTAGATTATTTCAGTTTGCAGATCTTACTTATTATTAGCTAGCTGGTTGTTAGGAATTAATTACTTAAATATTGCTACTGGTCCATCTATTATTAGCTCTCAAGTTGTTCGGTGCGAGTTGCACGATGCATGCGTGTCATGTTCATCAATTAATCAATAAATATTGGACTAGCTTGTCCATCTATTAGGGGATGCATTCTTATTGATAATCACGGCTTGTTCATTAGATCGGTATTTTGCATGTGTCATGATCGTAATCTTGCATGAAGGATACATGTGTTGGTCTAATCTTGCATGTAGAATACATGTGTTAATCACATTAGTTGACCAACATGACCCACACGCAAAATACTACTCTGCTGATGTCTTGTTGCAAAGATGACCATTGCTTGGTCAGATTTATTAAATTTATTAAGAGAATGAAATTTTTATTAAGAGAACTTGCATCTGTCAGGAAACAATGTGCCCGGGTGATTACATCTGGATTTTGATAGCGGATCGCAATCTGTATTAGCTGTAGCCATATCCGCTAACCAAGCATAGTACAGATGAGATGAGTATATACAAAGAGGAACTATAACGACTAGCAAACCCCGGAAATTAAACACATGTGAGGAGCCTGGCAGGACAAGACTTGACTTTTGAGCAGGCTCATACAAATGCAACAACAGTAATACACCCACATTTCTTGTCTATATCAAACTTAGTAGACTATAAGAGTAGCTATCGGTTTCCAAGGTGAGTGCGCCTGAATGTTATCGAAAACCTGTCGGACGCTGCTTACATGCAGTTCCTGGCTACAAGATCCAGTCCCTGTTTAAATCCTTCGAATTCTCATTCCCTACTGCTACTCAGTCGGACGGGGTAAATCTTCCATGTAAAGAAATAACGTGATGAAAAATGAAGTACAGATGGCATGGAGGGGAGCCATCGAGGAACAGGACTTTCTGGCACTGGCAAGGTTTCTCCGGGCGTCCTTCCTCCCCCCAGACAACATCGAGATAACAGCACAAGCATCACTCATGACTGCTTCGCAGCATGGGAACCACGGTGATTCCCATGAGAATTCCACTGAAGAAGCATCCATATGATTGACGTTCCTATGTAAACAAGGCGGGAGAGTTCATCAGAGAGACAAAGAGGCTAAACTCAATATAGACGGAGCATGATTACAACAAATCCTTCACTATTTCAGATTTAGTACCACCTATTCTAGTCATTTGTCAAGCTACACACGCAACAAGCATGATGAGCCTCTCGGTGTCATTTTGACTGAAAGACGGAACATGGTGCATTGTCTAAAATGCAAAAATAAAATACTGAGAAACTCCTGAGAAAGTTTAATCAAATGAATATTTCTGAGAAAAAGTAACAGATAATCAACCTAACAGTAAAAGGACAGTCTAGTAAAAGCTGTGATTAGGTTCTCAAGAACTAATTTTTCAAAGATTAGATGAAAGGAATGGCCCACTCATAAGGCAAGCTCAGTACCTGCAAAGAAGCCAACTGTGCTCAGATTTGCTGCAGCCATGGTGTGGTATATCAAGTACTCCGTGAGGAAATGACCAAGAGCGTATATGAATGATAGGAAGGTGGCCAGGTACAGAGGCCTATTTTCCAGGTTCAGCGCGCAAAGGAAGCACAGCGTACAGGTCAGAAGAGTCCAGACACCAAAAGTGCGTCCATGAACATCAGTCACTGCATGTCAACAATGATAATCAGACAAAAAAAGAAGATTTGTCTTCAGCCAATTCTTCTAAAACCGACAGCACATAAACCAGGAAACAGTAGTTAGATTTTAGAATGAGGGCTTTTCTTAGAGATGCTGCAGAAGCAATTACAAACTGAAGCTTATAGCTGCCTCAGTAGATAGTGCACAGTACATTGTAAAAATTCCAGATTCAAATTTGCTTCTTTGACTAATTAAGCAACATGAGCAGTTGATTAGTGCTAGATATGATTATATAATAATGCCATTATTATAGTGCTTTCAAACTTAGGGGCAACTAAGAAGTACCAAGGCCAATACTGTTCTTCTACTTATGAACTAATAATAAAAAGTCCTGTATAGTGGACTTGGTTCTCTTATATGGTGTCACCATAAGGATTGCAGAGCTCTGCGTTAAAGTAAAAAAAGGCCCATTGCGATCAGTGATCCAAATCAAATAGCCATCATCCATGCAGTATGGATAGCATAACATTATTATTTGAGTATATCAAGACTCGGTCAGAAAAAAAAATAGCATTGCGGCGTCATCAAATCAGAAATTCAGATGGCTGTGTGGCTTCCAGCCTATCTATCCTTCAACCCAAAACCAGCTGCATCACTAAGTCCACTAATTTAACTATCCCAAATGCAAACTGGAAATTCTTCGTTACGACTCACCCTAAAAATTAAAACAGAAATGCAGCATGTACCTATAGAGGCTGTTATTATAAGTAGAAGCGAGCAAAATCTCAAGTTTTTCACCTTGTCTCTCCAAGGACAGTACATCTGTGGCTACAGAAGCCATTATGAACAGAAGGTTATAACTGCCTCCAGTGGATAGTGCTCAGTACAGTGTAAAATTCCAGATTCAAATTTGCTTCATTGCACAATATGAGCAGCTGATTATTTCTAGATATAATTATATAATAAATATATAATAAGGCCATTACTGTAGTGCTTTCAAAGTTCATACTTAGGGGCAACTAATAAGTACCAAGACCAGTACTGTTCTGCTACTTATGAACTAATAAGAAGAAGTCCTGTATAGTGGACTTGTCCTTTTATATGGTGTCGGCAGACGGATTGCAGAGCTATATAAATTAACTAAAATAAAAACAAGGCCCGCCGCTGACTTGCGTGGTCCGAATGAAATAGTCAGCATTGATGCAGTATGGATAGGCTAACAAGCTTTGTTTCTCTTAAAAACTGACCGTACTCTGACCCTCTGAGGATACCAGGACTCAGTCAGAAAGAACTAGGCATGGCGGCGTAACGAAATCAGAAATCCAGATGTTGGGGTTGTGTGGCTTCCGATCTAGTATATCCTTGAACCCAAAATGAGCTGCATCGCTAATAAGCCCACTAAACTATCGCTTCGAAATGTTTCATTACTCTTAAGACTCACACTAAAAACTAAAATTAGAATCGCAACACGTAGCTATCGAGTCTGTTATAAGTACCTCCAACGACAGTACATTCATGACTACAGGTGCACACACACCAAAAAAGAAAAAAAGAAAGAATGTTTGATTCAGGTATCGTGGCTGTGCCGGTGGCCGGTGCACAGTACAACCCACCGGTACCGATGAGAGGAGAGGAGAGGACCAGAGGCCATGCTCTCAGATCGGCCGTCAGTCGCAGCGGTCTTTCTGAACAACCAGTGGAGTCCCGGTCAGATCTACCTACCCGGAGACCGCGATCCCATCCCAACAGCTGGCGAACGAGAGGCAGAGAGGTGGGGGTGGGGAGAAGACGGCGGGGGGCAGGCACTCACTCTCGGTCTGGGAGAAGACGGCGACGCGGAGCGCCCAGATGTCGAAGAAGCCGAACCAGACGGAGGCGAGGCGGAGGGAGCCGACCAGCATCAGCCACCACCCCAGCGCCGGCACGCCCTTCTTCTTCCCCTCCCCCTCCGCCGCCATGCTTAGCCGCTCGCGCTGGAGAGGAGAGGAGCCGAGGCGTTGACGCTGCAATCCAATTGCTTTGATGGGCTGGGCCGTTGCTGGGCTCCACGAATGAATGGATGGGTGAGTAGGGCAGGCCGGTCGCGGCCCCGTGGGCTCTACCCACGTGCGTGCGGAATTTTTTTTTATTTTTATATTTATTTAAATCGTTTTTTGCAAAAATAAATGGACGATTCAAAAAATTGCAAATCTATACCAATACCGCCGGACCATCCGGCGGTATTTAAAAAACGCCGCCCTATCCAGCGGTTTTTAAAAACCGCCGGAGCAACCGGCGTTTTTTAAATACCGCCAGAAGAGGTTGGCAGTGCGGCGGGCGCTGCGACCAGTGGGCCCGCCGATTAAAAAACGCCGGATGGCGCGGCGGTATTTAAAAACCGCCGGCGGGGACGGCGGTTATTTAAAAAACCGCCGCCCCGTCCGGCGGTTTTTAAATACCGCCGGCGGGGACGGCGATTTTTAGCCCATATACCCGCGCCGCCTCCTTTCTTTTCTTTTCTTCTTCTTCTTCCTCGCCGCTCTCCAGTCGCCGGCCGTACGCCCGCGCCGCCACGCCGCCGCGCCGCCCGCGCCGCCGCGCCGCCGCGCGCCTGAGCAGAGAGGGGAGAGGAGGAGAGGCTCGGGCGCCGCCCGGGAGGGAGAGAGGGAGAGAGAGAGGGAGAGTAGAGGAGCCCAAGGTTGCAGGTAAATTTTCTTTGAATCATGTATTTTTTTTAGCATTTTAAATATCATTAGTAGTATTCTTTGATATTAGTAGTAGTTTAGATACAATATTAATAGATTAGGTAACAGTAGTAGTATTTTATATAATATTAGCACTAGTTTGAATTACCATTAGCGGATGTAGTCTCGTTTTATGTAATACGCCTATATTTTAGTTGACATTAGCACATTTACCAGTTTTAGATTTAGATAGAATATTCAATCATTATAATATAAGAAAAATTGAGTGTTATATAGAAATGTGGTTACATATGTGCTAAGTACTGTCTTGTTTGTCGCATTTGTGGTCAGGCATGTCACAGAAAACATATTTTCAGATATATTTTGGTGAAGGAGAGATACGTTACGGTCAGTTCGGGGTAGATTTGAGTGGGTTTCGGTCAGTGACAAAAGGGCTGGACAAAGCAATTGAGAGGCCATTTCGTTCAGTGTATAACTGGTTCATGAAGTGTTTTAAGTTGGATTATAATGAATGTCAACTGAGCGTCTCAGCAGTAACAACTAGGAGTTCATCTCCTGTTTATTATGAATTAGTGCAAATAGAAAGCACTGCCGTATGGAGGAGGTTTGTTGACGTTAGCTTGCGTCATGGGTTACCCCTGGTTCTTTTTGTGCAAGCATACGAGAAGGTGAATGCTGAACAAGAAAGCTCACAGGGCTGTGATGAGGCAACAACAATTGAAGAAGTGGTGGAAAATAATTTGAATCAGGTTAACGAGGTGGGCGTTGATATAGGTGAGCAAGGTGAAGCTAATGAAACAGTACGGGAACCAAGGGGTGAGATAGATGAGGGTGAAGAAATTGTAGGTTTGGTTGAACAGATGCAGCGGGAGGATGCCGAGGCCAATGTCCCTGTTGATGAAGATTCAGACAGTGAAGATGAAATATTGAACCAGGTTCCAAGTCAATGGACCAACTTTGATCACTCAGAACTGCTAGTAAATGAAGGTGAAATGGTTCCCTGGGAATATAGTGAAAATGAAGTATCTGTGGGAGCTATTTACCATAGCAAGATAGAGCTGAAAGAGGCCGTGCAAAGATGGTCGGCTAAGTGACTGAAGAAAGAGTTCAGAGTTCAAAAGAGCAGTCCACAAGTCTATGATGTGAAGTGCATACGAGATGATTGTCCTTTTAGGGTCCATGCTTTTTTGAGAAAGTATGATATTTTCTGGACCGTTTCAAGAATTGAACATCATACATGCGTCCTTGAAGAGCTTGAGAGTCATCACCGTAACTTGACAGCTGATTTCGTGGCTCAACATATGTACTCAAAGATAGTAAATAATCCTGCATATGAGCCGAAGGCAATAATCAATAGCATAGAGGATGACTTTCAGTACAAAATAAGTTACAGCAAAGCTTATAGGGCAAAACAGAAGGCGTTGGAAATGAGATGGGGTACGTATGAAGCATCGTACCACAACCTGCCACGTGTGCTGAACACACTATGTGACCGGAATCCGGGTAGTTACTTTGAGATTAAGCACTATAATTTGCCTCAGGACCGGACAAAGCGTGTTCTTCAGCGTGCTTTCTTTGCTTTGGGGGCATGTATCAATGCATTCCAGTATTGTCGCCCAGTGATATGCATCGACGGGACCTTCCTAACAGGGAGGTACAATGGCACAATTCTGACTGCAATTGCGGCAGATGGAAACAATCAGGTGCTCCCACTGGCTTTTGCATTTGTTGAGAGTGAGAATGGGGACAGTTGGTACTGGTTTTTAGAGCGGATCAAAGCATGTATTGTTCAGGATCGGCGAGATGTGTGTGTGATTCATGATCGCCATGGAGGCATTATGCAAGCGGTACAAGATTTACAGGAAGGATGTGTACAACGTCAAAGAATAGCAAAGTGGGTCGATCTGAAGAGTCGGTGGTGCATGAGACACATGGGAGCTAACTTTCAGAAGCAGTTCAAGAACAAGAAACTAACAAAACTTTTTAAGAGGTTGTGTAGTCAGAGTCAAGAAAGGAAATTCAATGTTTTGTGGAAAAAACTTGATGAAGTCACAAAGAAGAACGCTACGGAAGTAAGTACTAGAGGGGCGAATTTAGAAGATGATGAGCCAATTGCAATGGAAAATGTGGGCCTCGATGGTCCTAATGTGCGACGGAGGCCTGGTCGTTCGATTAAGTCATTCTCGGAGTGGATTGAGCATGAGCCAAAGGAGAAGTGGTCTTTGTTGCATGATGAAGGAGGTGCACGTTATGGTATTATGACTACGAACCTTGCCGATGTGTATAATTGGGTGTTACGTGGAAGCAGAAGCATGCCACTTGTCGGGATTGTGGAATTTTACGTATACCGTACAACACAATACTTTCGGGAACGTCATCCAGCAGCAAAGAATGTGTTTCTAGACCACCGCCTCGTATATGGGCAGAAATTCTTTGAGTATATGGCCAAAGCAAACAAAAAAGCCGCAGGACATCGTGTCAGGAACATGGGTGTCGCTGAGCATCGATTTGAGATCATTTGTCGGGACAAAGGCCGAAGAGGAGGCAATCATGAGAGGCACGTGCAAGAATGTGTCCTGTACAATAACCATTGTGTTTGTACCTGCCACAAGCCGAGGTTATACCACAGGCCGTGTACACATGTCATAGCTGCATGTCAGGAAGTTGGAGGTTTGAACGCTCGTATGTTTGTGTCCCCCTATTACCTGAAGGATGCAATCTACCACACCTGGACTTCTGAGATATATGGTTTCGCCATTGCGGGGACTTTCACTAGTATTGCAGAGGGTGCTCCTGATTTCATACCCAATCCTCACCCTGACATGAAATAGATAGGGCGACGCAAGACTCGTCGCATTCGTAACAACATGGATGACGCCGAAGCTGGGCCAAGAATTGTCATATGCTCGAAATGCAATGAGTTCGGGCACAGCTACAAAAAATGCGCTAATACACCTCAAGGAACCGTGTCGAACATACCTGAGCCAGGATCATCGAGTCACGGTCGACGCGATCGTGGAGGAACAAATGAAGTCATTTAATGATTTTTAGTTACTGTCATGGATTGTAATAACATAATGTTTGGAACCTTTCTTTGCTACGTTACTCTTGCATTAGTTGAAATTCTGTGTATGTGGATTTGCTATCATGGATTGTAATAATATTATGTGACTATGCCATTTAGTTTGTTAATATTTTGAATTCGATGCTATGATATGCAATGTTATGTTATTGTTATGTGATGTTATTTTGAATTACATGCAGTCTTATGTTAATGTATTAGTTAGTTTATACTTGGTTTATAATGTGGACTAACGATATCAATCTTTTTTAGGGATGGATGCCCCACAGGGTTACGTGACCCCCGACCTGCTCGATGCAGCGACGGACAAGAAGCACCGGTCTTACTTCAGTGCGGTATTGGGGAGCTCCCTTGGACAGTTTCGCGCACGTGTTCCGATGGAAACGATGGCGTTGGACCCTCGTTGGCTACCGAGGTTCGCTTTACGTGCTTCATTCTCCCGTTCAGATATATTCAATCTCTTTCAAATTTATACAATGCTATGCTCATCGTTTTTTTATACTGCGCGCTTCTGGTCTGCTCCCACTTGCTCGCATGGTCGAGGGAGACGGACCGCGTTTCAGCTATGACTTCTCTCTCCTTGCTTCAATGGTGGATAGGTGGAGACCGGAGACACACACTTTGCACCTCACCGTGGGCGAGATGGCGCCTACGTTGCAGGACGTGTCGTACCTGCTTGGGTTGCCGTTGAGGGGCGATGCCATGGGCCCCACGGACGTCGGCCCCGGCTGGCGTGAGGACTTGCTGGCTCGGTTCGGTGCCGTCGAGCGTACCGGCAACGCACAGCCCTACAGGGAGTTCCCACCGACGTACAAGGGCGGGCCCCCAAAGTGGTGGATTCTTCAGTTCAAGGTGAGTAGATTCGACCGCAACCGGCATAGTTAAAATTCATATGGTTCTTACTTATGTGCAACTATTTACAGGCCGGCACCATTCGAATTGGTGCCACAGAGTACGAGGTTGCGCGGCATTTGGAGGCGTACGTGCTGTGGTTGATGGGGTGGGTCATGTTCTGCAGCTCTGCGGGCAACTTTGTGCCCAAGAACCTACTGCCTTTCGCGCGTTACGTCGCCGACAGCCCACTGGAGTCGATCCCGTAGTTCAGCTGGGGGTCCGCTGTCCTAGCTGCGACGTACCGCGGACTGTGCACGAGTTGTTTGAAGAGTTCGTCAGCGGAGCCCATCTTCGGGGGATGCCCGCTACTTCTGCAGGTTTGGGCCCACGAGAGGTTTCAGATTGGTCGGCCCGCGGTCGTGCACAGCCCGTACGACGCGTATATACGCGACGACGTAGACGGCCCGACGATGGGCTCTCTGTGGTGCGACCGACGAGTACGTGGATTCTTCTTCGTTTACTTATTTGGGTGTGTATTTAATTTTCTGTACTAACGATGTAATTGAATGCTTTCGCAGTTCGCGTACGCTCACGTGCAGACTAGGAAGTCTTACCCTGACTTCGTAGGCCAGTTCGACGTCCTGCGTGACGACGACGTTCGTTGGACGCCCTACTCTGACGAGGCAGTGGAGAGTCGTGCACCTGACGGGCTGTCGTCGTTGTGCGTACGTGACGCCGACTACTGGAGAACGCGCAGCCCACTTGTCTTCGACATCTACGTCGAGGAGCACGCAGTCCACCGCGTGCTCCGTCAGCTAGGCTTGCGGCAGGAGGTGGTCGTCCCTCAGAGCTTACTGCCGCCACACGTGCACCGGTTCGTGCCGACCTTGTACATTACCGTAAAGTTATATATTTCACATAATTCACATGCTGAGTCCACCGACAAAACTATTTTTATTTTCAGGTTTACGAGACAGGGCCAGAACGTTGGCCAGATTTGGGCACCACGTCTTGCCGAGTTCGTGGCGAAGTGGTCCACGGCCTTGGATGACCTCGTCATGGAGGGTAGGCCACATGACGATGCAGCCTGGGGTCACTACCTCCGTTGGTACCTCCCACGGACACGACTGCGTGTCTTGTCGACGCCACAGGAGTTGCCCCGCCGCACACCGTCCGTCACGGACAGTTACCCTACACAGCGAGACCAGGGGGCGTATATAGCTGTAAGTTTCTTTCCTGATTGTCAATTCCCCATTAGAAGACATCTAAGTTCATACTTCATGGCAAACTAATGCAATCTTTTTGAAACAGCATGACGTGCTCCGGCAAATCCATGCAGACGTCACGACGTACAGCCGTAATGCCCTCACCATGGCCCCACAAGATCACAAGGCGGCGTACGACAAGATAGCGGACCTGTGCAGAAGAGTGACTAGGTCGTTGTCTTGCCGTGGCGACGATGTTGCCCATCCACCACCGCAGCCGATGTTTGTTCCCCCTAACCCGACCGCACCACGACCCCCTCCGGTACGACCTCCGGTACCACTCTTTGCGCAGACTCCGCCGATGACCTACCCGCCGCCAGGTATTTTTTGTACAGGTTAATTTTATTAAACACGAGTTCGTCAATTATTTATGGATGTTCCGTGCAACAGGTACACAGTACGGGACCCATGTTGGGTCATCGTCTCGTCACCCTACCTACCACCACGACGTCTTCGCTGCAGGGACATCACGGACTCGTGATGTTGAGTGGGGTAAGTGGCATTCACATACATGCAGCAGACTCGTCATGCCTTTTACAGTGTTACTTTACATTTTTAATCCATACGATTAATTTGCATGATATGAAGCTGGCACGACCCCTAACGACAGCTACGGAGCCGGCCACGCTCCTGACAGTCCACCAGGTGCAGCAGAACAGATGGCGCAGTCCTTGTTCGCGTCGCCGCCGCGACATGATGAGATTGGTTACTCACAGCTACAGGAGGCGCCACCCCACGAAACTCAGCAGTCACAGGAGCCGCCAGTGCCCGATGCAGTCCTTGGCCGACGTACTCGACAGGCACCCGACCCCTTTAGTCACGGGTCACGCCACACTTGGGCTGCCCAGAGAGCTGCACGCAGGAACAAGAGGGGTCGTAGCTAGATCATAGTTCCAGAGTTGACTTGCATTAGTTAGGTGTACATTCGTCATCATGTATTTTATCACTTTCACCTTTGCAGTAGGCCGTGACAACACGTAGGCAATCGTTTCAGATACATATGCCTCCGTAGCCTTTTCTGCTCGACGTGACAGCGCATCACGTAGCCTTTTCAGTTACAGGTACATGCGTAGCCTTTTCAGTTCGACGTGACAATACCTACGTAGCATTTTCAGTTTTACGTGACAGCGCAAGACGTAGCCTTTTCAGTTACAGGTACATTCATAGCCTTTTCAGTTCGACGTGACAACACATATGTAGCCTTTTCAGTTCGACGTGACAACACATATGTAGCCTTTTCAGTTCGACGTGACAACACATATGTAGCCTTTTCAGTTCGACGTGACAACACCTATGTAGCCGTTTCCGTTCGACGTGACAACACCTGCGTGGCCTTTTCAGTACCATTTCCAGTTTGACCTAACAACTTTTTCGTTTTCAGAAGACAACTCAACCCCCATCTCGACTACAAAAAGACGGCACACATTCAAAGAACACACACAACACACTACCAGAGCGAGGGAGGAATGGCCGAGCCAGGAGGAAGGGGGCGTGGCCGCGGCCGAGGCCGAGGAGGGAGGGGTGGAGGACGTCGTAGCCACCACTTCCTCTGGGGAGGTCCTCAAGGCCCAGACGTGTTTCCACATCCACTGGAGGACTTCCCGCTAGAGGGACCAGACGCCTTTATTGGCGAACGCAGGCTTAGGCCTTACGATGATCGCACGGAGGTGTGGCCTACGTGCCGTTGTGGTGAGTATTGTGTCGTGCAGGTGTTCGATGAGTTCATCGATGGAGGTCGTCGCTTCTACAGATGCCCTTTTGGCTATGTGTGTCCTCAAACTCGCTCTCTACACTTTGTTCTGACATAACTCAAATTGTTTCTAAAAAGAGATATATATGATTGCAGGATTCCACTGACACGGCATGCCGCTTCACCAAGTGGGTAGATCCTCCACACCATGCCTACGTCGAAGACTATATCAACCACCTGAAGAACAAGATCCACGACCTTGAGTGTCGCGTCAACTCTCTGGAAAACGAGGCTGACGCTAACGCGATAGTGGTTGGACTCGAAGATGATCCCCTGTGTCCTGACCCCTTCTGCAAATGCCCGTACCACCCGCGGCAGCGTATGCCCCCCAAGTCTCCACCATCCGGAGGTTACGGCTACTATGATCTCCGAGGCCCGTCGCAGCACTATCCGAACCAATTCGCTTAGACGAACTTCCTACTATTTTTACGTTTCTAGCATTTCAAATTACCTAAGCCAAGTCAATTGTGTAGCGCGAGTTACGCGCTACAACGACAAGGCATCGCAAATGTGTTCAACTTTATTTATGTCGTTAATCTACGCTGTCAACATTGAGAATTATGTATCCGAGTTCAATCTATATTGCGTTTTAACTTCTGCATCAATTGTTCATGTCGTACTCAATGTAACGCTGTGATTTCAATTTAATGTAACGTGTACTCTCGTAATTTGTTTTTGTCTGTCCTCCATACTAAGAAAAAGAAAACAAATATTTTACGTCATAAATTAAAGAAATACAAATTTACCGGTACTAATTACAATAGTTTCCATGCCCACATTCAAATTGTGTTTTAATTGCCATTTGCTTTTACGTATACTCATATTGCTTATTTAACAAATTACCATGCTCTTGTTTTTTAAAAATGCACATGGAGCAAAAATCGCCGGATGGGCCGGCTTTATTTAAAAAACGCCAAAAGGATTAAATACCGCCAGCCATTTTTTAAAAAACGCCAACAGGACCTAAATACCGCCACGGGAAATAAAAATCGCCGGCCCATTCGGCTTTTTTTAAATATCGCCGGGTGGGCCGGCGGTATTTAAAAAACGCCAAAATTCGGTGGTAGTTAGGATGCCACGTCATAAAACCGCCGGATAGGGCGGCGTTTTTTAAATACCGCCGGATGGTCCGGCGGTATTGGTATAGATTTGCAATTTTTTGAATCGTCCATTTATTTTGGCAAAAAACGATTTAAATAAATATAAAAATAAAAAAAACTCCGTGCGTGCGTCCTATTGCCTTGGGATTCGAACACCCCGTGGTTACGAGTGTAACAAATGGCCTTTTTTTTTGAAATAAAAAATGGCTCCATATATGTAACTCCCATCTCCGATTCTCCAGGGCACGGAGAATTTCTCATATCTTATGATGCTTCTTACTCATTGGAAACTATCGTGTTAGTTTTACGAGACGCTATAGAAAAATAAATCCTAAAAATTCTCTCTTATCAATAATAGCCACTAAATATATTGTATTTTGTAAAAAAAATACCTATGTACCATTATCATCAAAGGTAAATTAAAAACTCCTGAATCGCATATAACTCATCCATACCATTATAAAATATGAATTAAAATAACCACCTCTAATATTACTAAAAATGAATCGGAAAACAATATGTGTGTATATGCACGTGTATGTTTCTAAATTATCAATTACTGCTAATAATAAAGTTATATATCGACTTTTAATACATACATACCTCCTAAAACTCTGACACGTACGCGAACATGGGTTGATCCGTAGATGGAGATCAATTTAGCAACTCATGGATTGAAGGGGTTTGAGGTAAATTTGAATCCATAATAGATCAAAGTCCATGTCAGCCTCTCCCAATCCACATCAAATCATTGTTAGGTCTACTAATTGAATACATAATAGCGTTTAAAAAGAAATTTTATGAAATGAATGGGAGCTGAACACACAGGAGATGTTCAGACCTGGGAATACTTAAAGAAGACAGTAAAAGCCGAAGATGGCTTTGGACTTTGGATTATTGGAGGCATGGAGAACAAAGAGAAAACATAAAGGCGTTGGTTACTCTAAATCCTCATAATCTGAGAATGTATTTGGCGTACACTACTTTGTTTGGAGATGTCACTGGTCCGATTATGAAATACGGTTGAATTAAATCTTTTAAGACCTTATTCGGTTAATCCCTCGCTTATATAAGAAAGGTTGGGAGGCATTGGACGATATTTTTATATGCAACGGATGTAATGATCCTCAGTTTCACTAAATCCCCTTCAATCATAGTATAACAGAACAGGTCTGCTAGCCCCTCAAAACAGCAACAGATAGGTTGAATCGATTTGGAGCATGCATGCATTTGGTTGGTTGAAAGGTCTCCCTGCCCATCATGTGTGTGCGGGGCGTGAGTGTTCATCTCAGGAGGTGACGACAAATTAAGGCATGCATGAAGCTACGGCCGGACCAGACGCACGGGCCGCACGCCTGGAGGATGCCGCTGCATGCTGGCCGGCGCTGCAAGCAAGCAATGCATGGACATCCATGCATGGCATTGGACGACTGACACGAGTCACGACTGAACTGCATGCATCGATGCAGAATGCAGTAGTGCGGGCACCAGATCTGACCTGACCTGAGAGCTTTTTTTTTTTCATTTTAACCACCCCTGACTAAAGAAAATTGCAAGAACGATCTCTCAGAAACTGTGGCGTCGAATGAAAATGATTTTTATGTTAACGTTATAGCACTCAACGAGATCTATAATTTTATAGTTTTGAGTTTTTTTTATTTGAAGTCATCTGGTCTAATAATCTTACTATTACTAATTAGAGATTCTTTTTAGAACCTACACGTTAATCCTCATGAAACGCACCAGAAAAAAGATAAATTCTAAAAATTCTCACAAAAATCAGAAATACCCAACCATCAATTGATAAATTGGAATATTAATATTTATTAGATCTGTTTTCTAAGTAATTACCCCCTCTACCATTATGAAAGGTTTTTAGTTCAACTCTCAACGAAAGCAAATTTCTTCTTTTTTTTAGTAGATTTTTCCTATTTTTAATTTATTTTCTAAGTAATTATCCACCACTGCCATTATGAAAGGTTTTGACTTTAACTCTCAATGAAAACAAATTTCTTCTTTTTTTGACATTTTTTTCATTTTAAAATTTACTCTCAGTTTTTTTGTCAATTTTTTTTATATTTACAAATTTACACTACTAAATAATCCCATAACTTTTTTTTCATAAAGATGGTAGAAATCTTTCTATGAAATAGATATTTTGTGTCTAATCTTGCTATTACTAATTGGACATTTCTTTTAGAGCCTCCTTATTAATCCTCATAAGATACGCTAAATAAAAGATAAAATCATTGAAATTCTCACAATAATTAGAAACATCCTATCATCAATTACAATTTGAAATCTTACTAGCCATTAGATATGTTTTCTATGTAATTAGCATTCCGTCATCCATCACGTAGCTCTAATAATAGATCTATTTTGTAGGAAAAAGGTAAATCCTAAAAATTTTCACAAAAATCGAAAACATCCCTCAACCATCATGTATCTCTAATAATAGTAGTCATTAGATCTATTATAGTATCAAAAAATTACCCGCCATGAAGGTGAAATAAAATAATCCCCCAAATTTGTATTATCATGCCATTGTAAAATATGAATTAAATAATCCCTTAACTTTGCATAAATTATCCACCATGCCATTATGAAATACAAATTAAAATAACATCCTAAATTTACATATAAATTATACTTTTTTCATAAAGATGATAGAAACCTTTCTATAAAACAGATATTTTGTGCCTAATCTTGCTATTACTAATTAGATATTCCTTTTAGAGCCTCCTTATTAATCCTCCCAAGATGCGCTAATAAAAGATAAAATCATAGAAATTCTCACAATAATTAGAAACATCCTATCATCGATTGCAGATTGAAATCTTACTAGCCATTAGACATGTTTTCTATGTAATCAACATTCCGTCATCCATCACATAGCTCTAATAATAGATCTGTTTTGTAGGAAAAACATAAATCCTAAAATTTTCACGAAAATAAAAAAACATCGCGTCATCCATCGTGTATCTCTACTAATAGTAGTCGTTAGATCTATTATAGTATCTAAAAAAAATACCCGTCATGATACTATGAAAGATGAAATAAAATAATCCCCCAAATTTGTATAATCATGCCATTATAAAATACGAATTAGAATAACCCCCTAAACTTGTATATAAATTACTCAGCATGCCATTATAAAAGATGAATTAAAATTCGTCTAAATCTGCATATAAAATACCCAATATGCCATCATAAAATATAAATTAAAATAATTTCTAAATTTGCATATACATTACCAGCAATGACATTGAAAAAGATGAATTAAAATAATAAGCTCTAATATTATTACTGATTAAATCTATATCCCCTAAAACTCTAACCCGTACTCTGCACGGGTTGATGAACTAGTTCATTATAAATCTAACTGTAATCAGGGCGCTCTGTCTTCAAAAAAATATATTTTTACATGTGACGTTGGATGAAAATGTTTCTATATGAAAATTGTAGCTCCTGACCAGATCTACAACTTTGTAGTTTTGAGTTTTTTCATTTGAAGTCATTTATATGTTCTAAAAAATTATTCTAAATGTAATTTTATTTTGTGGGCAATTGTTTTAGACAATATATATTTTGTTGATGCTAAACCTTTGGCATGCTAAAATTTATATAACAAGGTGGTTTCCCATGTGTTGCTGCGGGATTTAAAAAGTGATTTTAGATGTAGATTTTTGAAGAAGAAATGTTACTAAAATAAATTATCATTTGGTGGAGAAGAAATAGAACAATTAGAACGATTAATATGTTCTTGCTTGACCTACGGAAATAGTTCTAAAAAACCATATAAATAAATAGCTAAATAGATTTGTGGAGAGGGTATTTCATTATGGTGTGTCAACATCACAACTTAGGATAGCAGCTTATTGTCTAAGTACTGGAAAGAGCGGATTCTAGTTTTCCTCCAGAGAATGAAATGCAAGTAATCTTATTCGTGAACTCTAACATCCATGTATACCATATATTTTGCTTGGCGGCACTCTCTCCTCATGCTAATGAAAAAATGTTGAGATATAAAGGATGAAAGGTTTAACGTCGATCTAATTGGGAAGTTAAGCGCTTTCATATATAAAATTGTAAGACTTACCTTTATAACCCATAAGAAGTGTAACACCATTAATCCATGAAGTAACACATGATCTAAGGAGTAACTTAAATAACTGTTGAATGAATTGCAATGTGACTAAAGCATGATGATCGAGTAGATTTGAATACATGTAGGTGAGGGGGAAGCAAGATATACATGTCTTTGACAATAATTTTATAAATAGGAATTTTAGGCTCAAATGTTGAAAACTTGTAGACAAATATTGAAACTCTTGGAGTCTATAGCAGCACATGTCAGATAAAATACTATTGGGTAAATGAAGAACACAAAGATTGTTGTGGTAACATGTGGAAGAAATTAAAAAACCATACAGCCTCCTAAAAAATAAAGGTACGTGATGGTAGAAATACCGTGACTGGATTTATTTGTATGATAGTTATGCCTAATTAATTTTTCAACTATTAGGTCATTCTAATTAATTTTTCAACTATTAGGTAATTGATGATAGCTTTGTTAGAAAGTGGGATAGGGTAGATTCAATGACACCAAGGGATTAATGCTATATGGACGGATATGATCAAATATATGCTAATATTTAAATGCACAAATATTAGTATGTTTATATGGCAACACTTTTCTAAGTTAAGACATTGTTTGATCACATATTCACGTTGGTCAAAAAATAATTTCTTGATATTTTTTGCTTGAAGAATGAGCATACGATAAGAGAAAATGCGCATGAGTGATGATGTGGTTTAGCATGGAGCAAGAGAAATAATAATCAATAATTGTTAGTGGGTAATATGGTCATTCAATGGTCCTTAGTGGATGTGATGATGTGGCGCAATGTGGTGTAAGAGAAATAGTTAGTGGCCTCCATCTATATAGATATATAGGATTTTGACTATGTTTGAATTTAGTTAAAAATTTATTGAAACAATAAATTGTTCATTCCAATGGGTTTTTTGGGCCCCAAATAACTCATCCAAATGAGAAATTTATTCTTTAGTCTAAATTCAAACATAAACAAAATTGTCCAAATTTTGGCATCGAACCAAACAGACCTTTTAACACAATCCATTACTAAACAATCCAAGAAGCTATATTCGTTCTCCATTTCGGGGTATTAGCTCGATTCTTCTCATTTGTTCTCCTCTCTGAGACGAAAAGGTGATTCTTCTTATCCTTTTCTTTATTCTTTTGGACATGGAACAGCAAAATAAATCACATTGAACCATTAGATATTAACAAAACATTACTTCCTTCGATTATTAAAATCATGTTTTAGTACATCGAGATAATAACATAAGATAGTAACTTTTACAAAAAAAGTTTTAAAAACGAAAATTCAAAATTTTCTATTTTAGCAACAATTTTTTTACGAAAATGTTTGTAAATAAATTAAATCTATACAATATTTTTATCTTTTTAAATACTAGATGTGCCATCAAATGTAATGAAAAGGGAATAATGTATAATTATTACTATACGATAATGTGCACATATTTAAATGACATCAAGTTCCTATTTTGTGCGTTTGCTTTAACCCGACGTTGATGCATACGATTCTATATATAGTTCTGTTTCTACCATTATTACTAAACCTCTATTGTTGGATATTACCGTTCAGATTTATATTTCATATAATCATAGTCTTTTTTAAAATGAAAGATTATTACAACGGAGATGTCATTGGTTGGATTACGAAATCCGGTTGAATTAAATCCCTTAAGACCTTATTCGGGCGATATTTTTATATGCAACGGATGTGATGATGATGCTCAATTTCACTAAATCCCCTTCAATCATAGTATAACCGAACAGGTCAACTAGCCCCTCAAAACAGCAACAGATAGGTTGAAGCGATTTGGAGCATGCATGCATTTGGTTGGTCGAAAGGTCTCCCAGCCCATCATGCGTGTGCGGCGCGTGAGTGTTCATCTCAGGAGGTGACGACAAATTAAGGCATGCATGAAGCTACTGCCGGACCGGACGCACGGCTGGAGGACGCCGCTGCATGCTGGATTGCTGGCCGGCGCTGATGACTACGCACGCCAAAGCAAGCAGTGCATGGACATCCATGCATGGCATTGGGCGACTCACACGAGTCACGACTGAACTTCATGCATCGATGCAGAATGCAGTAGTGCGGGCACGAGATCTGACCTGACCTGACCTGACCTGAGACGTACTACTAGAGGCTAGAGCCTCCCTAGAGAGCCGGGCTGACCTGACCTGATCTCCATCGGGCTGAGTGAGACAGCCAGCAGCGGCACAAGCAAGGAGCCTACTCCAGTATATATGTTTGTCTGCATTATATTCACACGATTAGACAGGACGACAATGCAAGGCGCCTAGTAGACGGCCCGGCCGAATATAGGATCGCATGGAGCCCTGGTAGAGTGGTAGCCCTGCATGCAGTGCAGACTGAGACAGTACGTTGCATGGCAAGCTTGTTTGCTGTCGCTACCCGATTTTAACGGGTGACCCAAAATTAAACGACACCCGTACCGTAAACAGAAAAATAGACGCTAAAAATAGCGATCAAGAACCGAACAACTCTCGTATTCGGTCTAAGATCATCTCCACCCGATTGACTAAATGTATCGGCTATTCACTATTCTAATTATTTTTTTATTTGTTTAAAAAATACTATCGTGTTAATTTATACAGCAGACAGACAGTGTATTTACGTGCTCTATTCCTAAGGTGCAGGTAGATGATCGATGGATCGCCTTGTCCGTCTGTGGCTGTCCATGTGCAGTGTGCAGCTAGAGGAGAAGTGGAGAGTAGAGTGCTGCTGCAAAACTGGCTGGCTGCACTAGTCTTGTGAGCAGAGTTGGCAATATTTATTGGAGGCCAGGCAGGGCAGGCCAGCAGGCGGGCACATTTCAACAGATGTTGGGTAGTGCATGCATGGCGGCAGCACCCGGATGGATGGACGTTTTTTTATCACATAACATATATACTTGTATATATTCTCCCGAGCGTGTTCGGTTGGCTGTAGTTGCAGTTACTGCTGTTACTTTTCACTGTTAAAATATTTGACTTTGCTGTTAGAGCAGCAGCTATAGTTACCATAGCAAGCTACAGTATGTTTCTGTTACAAAATCGTAGCTAATAGTTTAGTTACTAGTACGTAGCAGTAGTGTATTCTATTAACTAGTACAGTAATTACTCATTCATCAGGGCGGGCATGCATGCATCGTCACTAGCCAGTTGTTGACGGAGGACCACGTACTGCAGGCAGCTGGGCACGCAGCGGTCAGTACGTGCACTTTGCTTTAATTTTGAGGCTAGCTAGCTAGGTCTAGAAGAAGCTAGATACATACGTAGTACGACGCAAGGAGGACACGACCGAACGACGACGAGTACTGGCACGGCGTCGAGCAGCCTAGCTAGCAATGCTATCGATCACACGGTCGTACGTACTACTACTGTCTACAGTCTACCACTCCGTAGATGAAGCTCTCGATCTGCCGACGATCGATGAGCACGTACGTACGTACGCCGGGTCCGGTCCGGTGCAGGTGTACGTGTAGTCCAGGTCCAGCTTGTTGCATTGCCGTTTACAGGCATCGGGCAGCTGCATTCCGGCTACCCATATATCGGGAAACCGAGATGAGTCGCTCGCCCGGGCGCGCGCGTACCTACGACCACCAACAGGCTTCACCATCATCTAGTAGGCATGCAGCTACTAGGTAGGTAGTAGCCTTTTTGGATGCAGAGCAAATGAGACTGTAGCCTTCAACAGCGGCAGCTGCAGCTGGACCTGGACGGACGCCGGACGGAGGAGATATGTATCCATGGCTACTAGCTGGACTTGGACGCCACCATTGGACATAGCCTCAGCTCCTCCTCGTCGTCGTCGTGTCTCTGATCTCCTGCCTCCGGCCTGGCCGGCGGTGTGCAGCAGTGCAGGTGCAATTCCCTAGCTGGCTACTGTAGGAAGCACTGCAGTTACATGGGTGCCTTCATGGGATTAGACAAGACGACGTTGCTGTGCTGTCCAGTTGCGCTGATAAGGTGTTTTCTTTTTGTTTTTAACAATGGAGGTTTAATTGATAACATATTGTTAGGCTGGTGTCATCCGCTCTGTATTCCAATTAAGCTCCACCCCTGCCCTACCCGGCCAGTGTTTTGGAGTCACGACACCGCAAAGATCGGAATGGGAAAAGACGTACGTCAAAAACACATGCAAACGCTCGATCGATTTGCAACATAATCTTCGTCAGTTCATACTTTTCATAGCTCCTGCGGCTTGCAGGCCTGAACAAACATACCATACAAATACATAACGATCGTCGATAGGGGACGAATCGATCGATCGATCATCCTTCCTAGCTAGCTCTACTTCTAGTATATCCGCAACGCATGCGAGGTAGGTAGGTACCCGGCCATGCATGCTACGTACGAATTGAAGAAGCTAGCTCTGATACGATGGCAGGCCAACAAACCGGCCAATGCATGCACGCAGCACCGATCGATCATCCCCCGCATCTGCATCTCCAGCTCAGCGGCTTGTAGTTGGAGCGGTCATCGTACGAGGACGCCTGCTGCTGGTGGTGCTTGTGCAAGTAATAAGTTCCTCCTCCCCCTGCTGCTGCATCTCTTCTTCTTGTTCTTGACGACGATCTCCTCCTCCTCCCATGGCGGTCATCCTTGTCGTTGTTGCTCTGCTTCTGCTGCGGCGTGATGGGCACCTGCACGGCCTCGCAGCGTCGGCCCCCGCCGCACCACCAGCACATCCCCGCGCAGCTCGGCGGCCTCGACCCCACCGCCACGCTCTTCTTCGTCTTCTCGCCATCATCGATTTCCATGCTGCCGCCCTGGTGATCCTGCATGCACATGCGTGCGCGCATGCCACAATGAATAATCACGCCAAATTAAAGCTAGTAGTAGTAGTAGCTTCAACCCGTAATTAACGCAAATAAATAAACCCCCAGTCCGATCAGATCCGACGAGCTAATTAATCACCTGCAGTTGCCGTCCTCCGGCTCCGGCTCCGATGAGAAGGAGAAGAGCCAGCAGCGAGAGGAGGAAGAACAGATGGTAGCCGCCCATTGTATTCGATCGATCGATGGGGGAAGAATGGAATAATGGCCGGAAAGATTCCAGCACCCACCCACAAGTCAGCTGCAACTTGGAAGTAGCACGGCCGGCCGGTGAGGAGGGAAGTGGAATAAGGGACGATGAAGACGAAGATGAATGGAGACGGCGACTATACTGCTGGGAAAGGGAACAACCCGGCCGGCCAAAAAGAAATGGCCACTGCTAGGCCAGCTGGGAGGGAGCACACACAGGCCGAACTGAACCGAACCGCTCAAGTCCATCAGCCACTTTTTGTATGGCTGCACATACACGTCTCACTGTGCCTAATAAAGGGCTCGGATTTGATGATTGAACGGATCTATCCTATCCTCTCTCCCGTCCGGTCCCTCTCTTGAAACGGAGCAGATTGACAGCTACCTACATTATTCAGCAGCCAAGCAGCTACGTACACTACAGGGTGCAGTGGTGCGCCACAAGGAGCAGTGTGCTGCGGATAGGCGTACTTATGTTTAAATATTTCTTTTTCTAAATGATTGTTTTAATAACGTTTTGTTATGAAGTTTTAGATATTTTTTTTGGAATTTTTTTTATTTCCAGCATAACTTGTGTTCCATTTCTCTATACCATCTATTTATTTTTTTTCTTTATAACTCATGGTGTGGAAATTTATATGTACATATCTTCAGTATATAATCATGCATGTGGTGATTCATGTGTATAATCTTTTCCATATATACATCTTCTTAATCTTTTTTTGCTACAAGAGCGAGCAAGAGCAGGAAAAGGGACCAAGTGAACCATATAAATGACTGTCGGTACCCAGCTAACCGGGTACCCGCTTACACTAGACAAAGATCACTAAGGGAGGTAACTACTGCAGTACAAGGAGGGCCTAAGGCCGCGTACAGATGGGCCCGGCCTACTCCTTGTAAAAGCTGGGCCGCGCACCCGGCCCACAGGGGAGGCCCCGGACCTCCTTCGAGGACCGAGCCTCCCCCAGCCACGCGAGGAGAGGTCCGGACCTCTCGGTCCGGAGCCCGTACCTTCGGTGGTCCGGGGCCGCCTCGTGCCCACAGAGCACGGGGAGGTCTGGAGCCGGCGCCCTTGGTGGTCCGGGGCCGCCACGTGCCCGCAGAGCACGTGGAGGTCCGGAGCCAGCACCCTCGGTGGTCCGGGGCCGCCACGTGCCCACAGGGCACGGGAAGGTCTCGCGTTGCCACGTGCCCACAGGGCGCGTGGCGGGGCCTTCAGGCGGGCGCCTCGCCCACCTGCCGCATTTATTGCGGGCAGGTGGGCGTGCCCGATGCCGCTGACACCGCCGCTGTCAGGCTGGCACGCCCCGATGCTACTGACACCACGAGTGTCAGACGGGCGTGCCCCCGTCGCCCGCCTACGCCGCCGCTGTCAGACGGGCGTGCCCCCATCGCCGCTGGCACCGCCGCTGGCAGGCGGCGGCGGCGAAGCAAAGGGGCGCGCCTTACCAAGGCACGGCGGCGATAACAGGGCACTACAGTTGATTTCCCCAGCTACACTGGGGTCTATATTGAGTAAACAAGTACGCTGTACACATCATGAGCCGCGCCACGCGCGGCGGCCGCGCTCAGCCTAAGTACTAGGTAGCGGCGCCACAACGCTACTACGAGCGCCCCGTCCTGTCACGCGTGCGCATCGCCTGCCCCTCGGCCTCTGAAGCCCCTCAGCGGGTTTAGCAGCCGATGGGACAGGGCGGCGTAAGGAAGGACGATATGGCGGATCTCCAGGCCATACCAGGTCACGACGGTGGTACAGGCGCGAAGCATGGAAGCGTTGGGCATCAGGCACAGGATAGAACTGTAGCATAGAGGAAATGGGCCGGGACCACCTGTCGGGGCCCGGCCACCATGTACATGCCCCCCTTGGGCTATAAAAGGGGAGGCATACGCAACACAGAAGGACAGACCCAGATAGGCTCAGAGACTCCTCTGAAAGCCCACAAAGCACAAGCACACGAGGCCACTGTCTTCGCCAACAGACAGGAATACAAGAACACACCCACAGTGGACGTAGGGTATTACGCTCCGGCGGCCCGAACCACTCTAAATCCTCTCGCCACCATCGTGCCACCACCAACTTAGCTAACAACGATCGCTCCCCCTAACTACTCTTAGTACTTAGGATCTCGGCCGGGTGCATTCCGCCACCCGACCAGGAGCACGTCCGCTCCGACAATGACTAAAAGGAAAGAATACATGACCAAATCCGTATTGAAAGTATGAATGAAATACATGAGCGATCTTTAAACTTATAACTATGTGTCAACTAGGTTCCAGAACTGAAATCCGGGTCTCCGAACTTTAGAAACCCATGTCGCATGTGTCCCTAAAGTTGGTTTGAGTGTTGCTTATGTCTCAAAACCACAAATCTTATTGTTGAATATGCATTGATCGTGGTTTTTCAAGTAAGAATAAGAAATTTGGTTCCCTAAAGTCAGCTTCGGTGTCACCTGGGTTCCATACCTACCAATCCACATGTTGACCGTGCGTTGACCGTAGTTTTTATTAGTATGATCCACTTGTCAACTGCCCAATCCTTTCATTTTTCTTCAACTTTTTCTAAATCTTCGTTTATCACTACTCTCGTTGCCATCAGGGATGGTTAGTAGGAGTGAGCGGCGCCGGCAAGCACAGACAGCGAGCCAGGGAGTAGGCAGACGGCGACAATGGAAGTGGCAACAAATGGGATTAGGCTGCAAGGTGGCGACAATAGAAGCGCTGACGATGCCGGTACTTCGATGAAGGTGATCTAGTTGGCACACCAT
Organism: Paspalum vaginatum; assembly: GCA_030272315.1. Taxonomy (NCBI): domain Eukaryota; kingdom Viridiplantae; phylum Streptophyta; class Magnoliopsida; order Poales; family Poaceae; genus Paspalum; species Paspalum vaginatum. Next base: position 42,793,721 of record CM059019.1, read on the forward strand.
GCCAAATTCAAATACCCCTCGTGTATTTCACTTTAAAAGTATCAATATTTGTAACACTAAATGATTATCGTTAAATTTAATATTATATGTTTTTTCATAATATATATTCAACGCCATATATACTAACACTTTTTCTCTGTAAAACTTAATCAAACTTTAAAACTTTTTTGACTTAAGACAAAGTTTAATGGCTATGTTGAATCATTAACGATTTAATTTCTCATTTAATGAACAATCACGTATTTGTGGAGGCCGTATTTTATCAATTGCAGATGAAGTCCACGATTGACCAATAACATATGCGCAAACCGGGGATGAGGACTGATGAGGTGCATCAGAGCAGTGCATGGCTACGTACGTACGGCTTGCATTAGTGGTATATATATAATCGATCGTTGATTGATGAGAGAGAGAAGGAATGGATTGGATTTAGAAAGATTTAGATTTAGTAGGGCTTGACGCCGTCGTAGTTTCCCGGCGGCCAGTAGCTGCACATGAGCATGGTGTCTCCGCTGTCGCACTTGACGCGGCCGCAGCCGACGGTGGTGGTCCCCTTCCAGACGACGGCGGTGTAGTGTCCGCACATCTTGCCGGCGTCGCAGGTGTTGGATCCGTAGTGGTAGCTCCTCTTCTCGTCGCTCCACTCGTCGACGGTGGTCTTCCAGGTGACGGCGCCGGTGCCGAGCATGAGGTTCTCCCCGTAGGGCGACGTGGAGTGGACCGACTTGCACTCCTTCTTCAGCGTCTCCGCGTACTGCTGCGAGAACTTGGCCAGCGTCGCGTTCCACGCCAGCGGCGGCACGTGCTCCCTGGCGCGGAACACGTTGTGCTCCCGCAGGATGTCGTCGATGGCCTTCTGGTTCAGCCCGTACTCCGGCTCGCCGGCGGGATCCATTCCGCCGTATCCGCCGCCTGTTGATGTTGATGATGATGAATCCGATTCCGGCGGGGTCTTGGACTGGCCGGCGGCGGCAGGAGTGGATGGTGCCGGTTCGCTCGGGGTGGAGGACGAGTAACCTCCCCCTCCTCCTCCACCACTCGTCTTCGTCTCCGCCTTGGCGGCAGGCTCGCTCGGGGTGGGAGAGGGGTAGCCCCCACCACCTCCACCCGTAGTGGTCTCGGCGGCGGCTGCAGGCGTGGCCGGCGTCGACTCGCTCGGGGTGGTGGTGGTGGCCTCCTCCTTCTGCTGGCTTCCGCCGGTCTCTGTCTCTCCCCCGTAGCCAAAGCCAGCTCCTCGTCCGAACGTCTTTTCCGCGGCGGCGACGGCGACGGCGAGGCAGCCGGAGCAGAGGAGCAGGCACAGCACGGCGGCGGCGTGGGCGGCCATCATGTTCATGGCGTGGCGGTGGCGCATCTAGTTCTCAGGGAAGCCAAGCACTCTGCACTCGTCGCCGGCGGTGGATACGCGTTCGCGTTGTTTGGACGCCTTGTCTTCTTTATTTTAGCCCGCGATCGCTGCTATTCTTGGCGCGCATCGATCGCATGCAAAATGGGACAGACAGACAGACAGGTGGTGACGTTTTCTGACGCGACGGCGACGGCGAGCCGTCAGCCCCCCGCCCGCAAGTGTTCTCGGCCCACGTCGTCAAATTTGAGGCCCAAGTATTTCCAGAGATAGTGCCGGGCCTCCTGCACTGAATTACTGCATGGGCCTCAAATGTTTATTTGTAGAGGAAAATTATTTCCTTTTTTCTTTCTTTCACTTGTGATGAGGCAGGCAACATTCCGTCTAGGAGGTGCTAGATGATTTTTGGGCCTGCTTGGTTAGAGGTGCAAAACTTGCCAAGCCAAAATCAGGGCAGGCCCATATATTTTGGCGCTCAATTGGTTCAAATCCAATAGATCAGCGGCGCAATATAGGGCTCGTTTGGTTCGCTACCCACGGCTACCCGACCAAACATTGGTCGTTGACCATCTGCAGAAGCAATGTTTGGATGGGAGCCAAAGTTTGGCCGGCCAATAGGGGGGAGGCGGTGGCGGAGGCGGTGGCGGAGGTGGGCTCGACAGCGGCCGGAGATGCGCTCGAGAGCGAGCGGGGTGGGGGAAGAGAGAGAACTGGGGTGATATTCTATTCCAAGAATCACTTCAGACACAGACAGCGAAACACAATTTTTTAGACTAATTCGCTTCTACTCAGAATCAGTCCACCAAAAAATCAACTCCCGCAGCTGGTGAATCAAGAAATAGAGCTCTACCAAACGGCACTAAAATGCACAGCTATACCCTTCACTCTAACAGTTTGAGTTTGGTGGTTCACTTCATACTATCGTCCTTGCAGAGCCAGATGACTAATCTTGTCAGTCCGGCTGCCGTCAAATCACCAAATTAAAACCAGAATGGAATAATTTGGCGTGAACACAGCATCGGTCAGTCATCAGTTATAGTTGCTCACGCCAAAGACTACTATTTGAAAGCGTGGACTTGAGGTACGTACGTGCAAGGCGAGAGAGAGAGGGACAGAGGGCCGGTGGGGTGGGGGGGGGGCGAGAGAGAGAGGGAGAGAGAGCCGGTGGAATTGAATGTGGGCGGTCATTGGATAGATGCTGGCTGGCTAGAGAGGCTAGGACGGCGATGCATGTGCGACGACGTATATATAATAAATCAAGTCTCTTATTCGCATACTGTTTTTTTATATAAAGATCGAGACTGGTCTAATAAGCTAAACACTTGGTCATCGTTGCAGCCAATTACTGTACAAGTTTATACGACAATGTTCGCTCGTAGAAATTTGTACGTACGTACGTACGGCGGCTTTCTATGATGCTCTTGTTGACCATAACATATATACCTACCTACCTAGCTATGCCATATTTATGTGCTACCTAGGCTAGCCACTGAAATAATATATAATCGTTCCATTGCACAAATCAATTACAGGTTCAGCTGTTCGATCAAGTGTTTGACCCAGAAGAACGGTGGATTCCGTTCACAAGTAGCGCAATACTGTATAAATGAGTAAAATGTGCGAGTGGTTCTCAAACTTGGTAAAATATAATATGTCATTTAGGTCTTAGAAAATATGTCATTTAAGTTTTAGAATATAAAAAATTTCAGATCGCTAAACTTGGTTTTGGGTGCCATTTAATTCCAAAAGTGTTTTTGCACTCTGTTTGAAAGTGGGTTTAGGTTTAGGGTACACGTGGAAGCTAAGTGGCTCACATATAAGGTCAGTGAAAATATTTTTATTGTTCTTCACCCCTATCTCCATTCTCATTGTCGCCGCCGTTCGTATGACATTATTTCCTCACCTTCATCCTTGTACCTAAAATATAAAAAATATTTTCACTTGCGAGTGGGTCCCACACGTCATAGATGTGGAAAATATGAGATAACGACCTTACATGTGGGCATTACATGTACCCTAAACCCGAAACCATTTTTCGAGAGAGCGTTAAAACGATTTTGGATCTAAATGACATATAAAGCCAAGTTTAGGAATCTAGATTTGTAATATTTTAAGTTCGGAGACCTATGTGACACATCTTACCAAATTTGAGAATCAGACGCATTTTGCTCCTGTATATAATATCCGGCGCAAGCAACGCAACCATGTATTTTCCTTGAAATTTCTTCCATACGGACAGTGATACGAAGTCGATTGATCCACATGTGCATACATGCATATGACGCGAAAATTAAATCGCCGTGAAATGATGCATCAGAGAGGATCCACAGGAGCTTTTTTTTTTCTAATTTGTTTCGGTTGGAGGCATGCACAGTTACGTACGTTGATTGCCAGGCGGATCGGAGGCAGGCAGGCGTGGATGAAGTGAAAGTTCAACGTAGGGTGTATGGAGCAGGGGCTCCAATATAATTAATGCTATAGTGTAGTTATATGGAGTATGTTTGGCTGGTCATCAGTTGCCTAACAAGAGCCCTCGATCCACAAGGAACAATGACCGCTAGATCACCCACGTGATCTCTCACTCAAATCTGTGTGCGACACACATAGGCCGCATGCATGGTTCCACTGCTACTGTGTGCAACAACTGTGCATCATATCATCGCACACCCTACTCCAAACTAACCACCACCTGAGTTAGTTAGCAGTCGGCAGACACGGCGACAGCGATGGTGGAGTCCAACTCCAATGCAACCGCAGGCAGTAGTAGTAGTAGTACGAGCCTGCCATGGTGCATTGAACTTGAACGAGTAGTGCGTACAATGCAAATCCACCACTTCAGAGTCCAGCACTCCAGCTTATTATATATACCTCGCCTGATCGCCCGGCCTTGAAAGTCCCATTCCATCAGTTCGCTCTCATATCGTCGTCTATACCGTACCACCACCATATATATAGCTAGAGGCGTATAGCCGGCCGGCCAGCAGGAATATGGGGCGATCGCCGTGCTGCGACAAGACGGCCGTCAAGCGCGGTCCGTGGTCGGAGGAGGAGGACGCGCGGCTGCGGTCCTACATCGAGCGGCACGGCGGCGCCGTCGCCGGCGGCTGGATGGCGCTGCCGCGCAGGGCCGGGCTGCGGCGCTGCGGCAAGAGCTGCCGCCTGCGTTGGCTCAACTACCTCCGCCCGGGCGTCCGCCACGGCGGCTTCTCCCCGGAGGAGGACAGCGTCATCTGCGCGCTCTACGCCGCCGTCGGCAGCAGGTGGTCCCTCATCGCCGCGCACCTGCCCGGGAGGACCGACAACGCCGTCAAGAACTACTGGAACACGCGGCTCAAGAAGAAGCTGGCGCTCCTCCTCGCTAGCTGCCAGAACGACGACCGGATCAGCTGTGGCAGTGCAGCAGCACCGCAGCCTGTGATAATGCCTCCTCCTCCTCTTCTGCCGCCGCCGCCGCCGCCTTATTCGACCGGGCTGCCGTACGGATACGGCGGCGCCGGCGTTGATCACAATCACATGCACACTGGTGGAGGTGGAGGCACAGCCACAGGCGGCATGTTCGCCACCAGCAGCTCGTGCGAACCTGCTGCGGCGACAGAGCTCGACGAGATCTTCCGGTCCATGGTGGGCACGACGGCCGCTGGCGAGCATCACTCGGACCTGTCTCGTCAGAGCGCCACGGAGATTGAGACCAGTTGGTATCACTGTCAGCGTGGTGAAAGCGTGCTACACCAGCATCTAGAATACTACTAGTGCTACTACTGCTAGCTGATGATAACGTAGGCAAATAAAATTCCAAGGGATTTGGTCATCTGGGTGATATATACTATACCCGCCTGGTGTATTGCATTATAATTTGTCGTCAAATTGTTTACAGCTCACTGGAAGATAAAATTGTACTCCTACTACTCGGTCTTCATTGATTCACAGCTTGCCAAAAAATGTATGTATGGCTAACAAATGTACACATGGGGGTCGGATATATAGAGCTAAAGAAAAGCATGATAAGTCATAACTCTAGTATAGAAGAATAGAACCACACACTCGCCTAAAACACTAACCTTTGGGCATGACAAACTGCGAGAGACCATCCAAACAAGACTCAGTTACAAGTCTTGTTTGGTTACTGCAAGCGTGGCACTGGTAAGTAACGAGAGCTCAGTAGTACACACAAGGTTAGTAGTACACGAAAGGTCAGTAGCCGATCGAATCTGCCACATCCAGTCCACTGCTCTCGTTGTGACTAGGTCCACAAGGATGACGAACAGTTGATCACTTGCTCACCCATAGCGTATTTGCAAGGCAATTTTGTAATTTCAGTCTCCTGGGGTCATTTGGCCTTCATGGCCTGTCAGCTTCAGTTGAACCTTTGATGGTTGGTGGTGCAATGCAAAGCAAGTAATGCGGTTAATGATCAGGTGCAAAAAAGGCCTTAATTATCCTGTTATTCTCGGAATTGCTATGTTTTAATGGTGTTGCTCCTAACATGGCAGCAGCCCTTGCTGCTTGATGAAGAGGAGGCACGACTTTGGGGAATGGCTGACCTAGAAGCAGGCTCGCTGATCTCTTGACTGCCCTAGCACCTAGTGGTTAGATTATTTTTGGTGGTTGTGTATGATTCAGTCACAGGTGAGATTATTATGAGTACTCTTTACTTCAGTCCCATAAATAGTGCCAGTTTTTTTAAAAAAAACAGACACATTATATGAAAACTGGAATGGCTGTTGGTGTCCCTTTTTATGTAAACAGGAGGGTGGTGCCATGCATTCAACAAGATGAGGAGGAGCTTGTGGGATTTAATAATATATGTGTCCGACTTAGACGGTCCACAAGATAGAATGGCACTCATGCATGCATTGTAGTGTAATTTTTGGATGCTAGAATTACTACTATATTGATTGTGGGATGGAAGTAGTAAAAGACCTTGGCCTGTCTGTGGGTGCACTGCCTCTGGGTCACATGTCTGAACTCGCAGCACAATACAGGATCGCCCGCAGGGTCGCCATCGATGACCTGGTAGGCCTTTGAAACTTGAAGGAAGTGATGACGTACCATGGAGGACCTGGTGGCAGCAGGACTCGAGCACGGGTCATCACTGACTTCAGCAAGTTCTCCACTCTTCGTCAGATTGGATCGGAAGTCGACGAGCTCGTGTTGAATTCATGGTACATGCCCCTTTTATATCATTCATATGTGGTTATGAACCAACACAGAGATACACTTTTGTCAAACTCAAACACAACACAGCACCTATGTCAAGCACGTCCTTCAATACAGCGGCAGATTGATGCCTGAGAAAACACAAAACCGGATTCAAACAGCCTACCGCGAGACCAAAGCTTGGTCCAGCGTAGCCTTTGGAAGAGAAGGCCATAGATGCAAGACAAACATCACGCGTCGATTGACTTATAAATTGAGCAACAAAAACACCAACCCCACATTGTGAAATCACTCATCCGGCCTCTGCATCTGCACCATTAGATATGCACGTCACTATTAAACTTACCAACATCTAAATATTTGGTCACCAGGGTACCATGTGCTACAGATCCACTCCTGAATCAAAAAGCATGAATGATTTGAGGGGGACAGCAAAATAGGTGCTGGTGGCAAGTTCCCCGGAATGGCAGACCTTTGTCCTTTGCCGTGGCACCAGCAGGAAGATTATTTCCTTTCAAGCAAGGAGCAGTGAAAAAGATTGCAATTTACTGTGCATAAAGAGGACAGGAACACCAGCTGAGACAAAGCAAATATTCACTGAAATCAGCGAGCCTTACATACAAAAGATGATCCCCTTGAGAGATCTTGATGACTAGCTGATGGTGGCTGTCAAAGTTTGGTACGGGAATATGATTCCCAACAGCTGATGATGTACAGGTACCAGCTCAATGCTAAATGTTAAGAACCTCCACTAAGTGCAAAATGATGGCACGTGCTTCTAGACACATGGGTTTGATGACAAGCCCAATCAGCCAATCTAACATTGTTATAGCCACGACAGCTCAAAAGACCAAACAGTATCATCCTCAATACTTCAAAAAACAATGGTGCATGGAACTTGGAAGGCATAGAGCTGCTGAAGTACCATTTCTATATCATTTGGCAATATGAATCTCATACAAGAAAACCGTTGAGCATTACATCAGTGTGCAAGGCTAAGGCCTGAATAGCTTAAGCTTCCAGCTAACAACTAACATGCAGAGCCACTAACTCATCCGCAAACTACTGAAAACACCAAAATTGCACCTCAGGCCTCAGCAACCGTGAAGATGCTCTCCTAAATTTCTATACAGACCTATCTTTCTTTTCTCAGGGAATGATTGTACTTTGTATATCTATGTACATTTACATGAGCAGACAAGCGAGGGGGTTGGCGGCTAACTAATTATCCAATTTTCTGTTCTGATGATAAACCTCTTTTCTGTAATCTTATCAGGAAAGTAATAGACTTCACAGCATGCCGAAGACGGTTGACAGGGAGTCCTTTTAGTGTTGGGTGAGACAGGTCATTCTTAGGATCCTCACAGGGCTCGTTGCCGGTGGACTCACCCGAGCTAGAACCTTGCTCCTCATCCCCACCAATAATTTTAATTTTCTTCAAGGCTACATCTTCAGTGTCAGGAAATTGGCAATAAGCAGAATGAAGCATGTGGTGAATTTCATCAATTCTTCCTGACCGTTCATCTTCCCTGTCCATATCAATTAGATCCTGCACAATCAGAATGCAGCAGTCAATATCACAGGACTCGATTATTTTTCTACTCTCTAGTAAGCTCAGGTACATCTCCACATGATATTAGTGAACTAATGTTACCTGTGCTGGAAAAGTCTTGAACAATGGAAGAAGCCGGTTTCTGCAGTACTGGTTAAATAAAAGAGTAAGGATGATAAGTGGTATGGTGAAGCCTGCAGCGATTGGCGATTCTTTGAGGCCAAATACACCAAGGCAGATGATCTGAGTGAGCACAAGAGAGAATATAACTGTGTTGTGTGCGATCGGCCAATACAAACCACCTGTGTCATACCTTGTTCGATACACATTGAGCAACTGAAAAGAACACATATTACACATTAGCGTGCTATGGACAAATTTGGGGTAAGTAAGAAAAATACATTCTCTAGCTTCTCACCTGATTGCGGTATACCACATAGCCAAGGAAAAAGTACACCAGCAGAAAAGGCAAGATCAGAGGAGTCAGGACAGAGCATGTGAATCCCAATAGCCCAAATAACAAAACTTTCGGTACTTCTGTGTGGTAGGGAAAAGAGGGAACGAATTCTGTATCTTCCCTCAGTCTCAGAACATATTTCCTTATAACATTCCATATCAGACCAAAGAGCTGCATAAGTTCAGATGACAAACTAGCCCATCCTGATGTCAGAACATAGGTGATGAAGAAGGTAGCCTGGAATAATTATATTTACAGAAAAGCAAAACAAATGTTAGATAAAAAAATTAAAACTAGAATGACTGTAGTGTATTTCCTTCCTGCATCTGAATCAAAATCTTGTTCTTCAATAACATGAACAGATAAAACAAATGATGTGATTTACCTGTCCAGGTACAGCTCTTGCAAGCTTGACTGGAATGTCCTTTGGGCTTGATAACACATTCAATTGGCTTATGACAGTGCCAGATAATACATTAACAAAGAATATGTTCCAAACCGTGAAGATGAGCACTTTACAGCAGGCACTCTTCTTCCTTTCACTGTGAGATGTAGGACCCTCCAATGTAGAAAATAGCATCATAATTGGTGCAACAGTGTACAGAAAAATTTGCAGTACAACACTGGGAAGGTATCCAGTTACAAGCTGAGTTGTGTAGTATTTCCTGCACATAGATAAGGGTCAACAGGTGCAGTGTGGAGATGGATAAATGAATAGTGTCTAGAGATATTCTATCAAGAAATTTTATACTATCAATAGGTGAACCCAACTGAAATTTCAGTACTTACTTATTCAATATTCCTTTCAGGAAAGGAAGCTTCTGCTGCAGCTGCTCTAGCTGGGATAGTCCTTGTATAAATGTCACCGGTATCAGAAACAAGAACATAAAAACAATAGAGCCTAGGAGTGTAAATATACGACGAATCCAAAGCTGCTTATAGGGCAGCCAAATATTTGACCAATACACATCTTCTGGTTCTGGAGCTAGATTAGCAACCCATTTCATAGGGTTAGATGTCTGAGGTATTTCTGATGCGACAAGTGCGGCATACCGCGTTTTGAAAAATACAAAAGCAGATGTGCATTCCTGCATAGAATTTCACATGGTTATTACTAATTTATTCCAAATTACTGGGAGTTTCATAAATAACAAATGCCTACAAGCTTAACCTCGCCATCTATGTTCAAGCTGGGCACATTGTCAGCTTCCCCCCTCTTTTGCTCGCATTCAGTGTTCAACAACTTGAAAGAATTTGAAGAGGCTCCACAGATACAACAGCGGTAGGTAATTGTCCTGCATCCCTGATCAACGGTCTCGTCTGTGAAATGTTTGAACTTCTTATATGCCTTCTTTGCGCCAGTCTGACAGAGTTCAAGATTAAAGTTACACCAAAAAGCACAAAGTGAAACACAAATATGCATAAAGAAAAAAAAAAGACAACTCAAGTAACTGGACATTTATTCACTGAATCATGTCAAAAGACAAATGAGTACCAACAACAAGGAATATGGCAATAAATAAGCAATACCACAAATAGAATTTTACATTATCTACCATAAAGACTATCCGTCCGGGAGAAAATCCAATTAAAAGACACAATCACACAACAACTTTATACTTTACTCAGAATAGTAAATGCTCTTCATTTGGAAAAAGGAGAAATTCATTCAAGCATTGAATACCATTATCTTCTGAACTTTTCCAACTTTGTAAACAACTTGATGGAAGAGATAACTAGATGAGTGGTACTTTGTGAAGAAATTGTCAACAACATCACTGCATGATTCTTTAGCTGTCTTTGGTATTCCACGAACAAGGACTGTAAATTGGCTTGGATTTGGTGTTGCACTTGTAAGATGAAGGAACCTCAACCTGGCAATGCGCTTGTACTCCTGAATTCGAGGGAAAAGACCAATCATCATTAAAAAAAGATGCTCCAACTGCAGTGAGACAGAGCATTCCAGCAATTTAATCAAATGGGGAAAGAACTTACAAGGTACAGAAGAATGCAAGCTACTATAGAAATTATGTACAGGACCACACAATGTACCCACAGCCTGCAAGGAAATCAGAAAATAAAGTAAACATCAGAACATGCACTTTGTTTCATTGTAAAGAAGTGATGAAACACGGTGGATTAATCAAGGCAGAATATTGCAAAGGCAGAAAACACTTTCAAAATTGCCAGTGATTAACACAGCATACAGTACTAAAACACGCAGTTTTCGTCGATTGGTGACACCACTTGAAAATAAATTAAAAAGATTTCGCTCGGCTTACCATTTTGATCTCACTTCAACATTCGCAATAGTAAATACATCCAGTGATTCCGAAGGAATCCGTTTATGGCGCATATCCTGTCCAAAATAATTGAGAGGAAGAATTCCGAAGACACACAGAAGTCCAGCAAGGGAGAAGATGCGTATACTGTCGAATAAGTAAATAACCGTGTCAGTCTGCCAATTTGGTTGATGAGGTAAACACATGCACTGGTACGCAAGTTTTTTCAGGGAAAAGGAAACAAAGAGGTTAAAATTAAATACCTGAATACTAGAACTCTGTTGAAAACAACAGCATCCAAGCCGGCAGCATGCAAGAGCTCTTCCTCGGTACACTGCAGGGCTTTAACTATCCAGCCAGTCGAAGGAACAAATCTTTCCAAGATAAAGCTCCCTCGGAGCCGGCCATGCTCCTCAGCGATCCTTCGGCCAAAGTAGACCCTGACATTGGCCGGCTGCTTCCTGAGGACAGAGTAGAGCGACAGGAAGAGGACACATAGGCCAATGTTGATGCCTGCAGAGGTCAGAAGCGCGCTGAACTTCATCTCTGCCTCTGCGTGTCAAGGGTGTCGCACGCTGACACGGTTTTATGTCATCTTATTAAGAAAAAGCATCATCCTTGAGAAGCAAGGTTCAGGGTTCCTGCCGGAGAATGTTGGTATTAGCAGTAGCACATCTACTTTAGTAACAAGAGTTAAATACATGGGTGGCCTGTAAACTCGTCACAGTTAAATACATCTACTTTAGCAGAAACGGCTGTCTATAATACTCTGCAGAACAGAACATAAGCAGTGCCAAAATCTGTTGTTGTGGGAAGAAATATGGTCATGAACTACACAGGTTGAAAGGTTTATTTATTATCTGAAGTCGAAGCAAACTGGTCAGGGCACTTTTTTTTTATTGCCATTCGGTGATTGGGATTGGTAGCAGCAGCATGAATTATGGCGTGAGCCGTTGAAGGAACGATTGGAGCAGGACCATTACTTTACTCAAGGAGTAGATTCGATTCGATGAGGCTGGCTGGATTCGATGTTTAAGTGGAATAATAATCTTGCGTGCGAGCATGAGCAACTCTAGGCAGCCACGCGACGCGGAATCATTGCTCGCATGAAAATTACGCAACGCAATTTTTAGTTTTCTTTGTAAAGAAAATCCAGGTGCTCATAGCAAGTACGGAGCAGTAGTAGTAGTAGTACTTTTGATTTTATAAAAAAAAAAAGTATATACTCCTATGTATAGTAGTAAAATACAGCAAGGGCCAGCCTACCTCGGAGTCGGACGAACTGAACTGCAGAAGGGGGGAAAAAAGTTTTGACGGGGGCAAGCAGCTGGAATCGCGAATCGCTGGCAGGCAGGGCAGGGCAGGGGTAGGACGGATGAACTGAATGAAGTACAGAAACGGAGGAGTGAAGAAGTAGCGGTTGCGGCGGGCAAATGCGCGCGGAGAACGGGAGCAAGCACAGCATGAATCGCTCGGGGTCAGGCAGGCAGAGGATTTGAAGCGGCGGAAGCAGCAGCAACCCCACACGCCAGCGAGAAGAAGAAGAAGGGAGTACTAAAAATCTTACCTTGAGAGAGAAAGAGGAGCAGCAATGGCGAGTAGACAGATGGATGGATTTGGAGAGGGGAGCGGGAAGAATCGAGGCGGCCGGGAGTTGGGGGGAGGCGGCGAGGAGAGGAGGAATCCAAACCGGCCCCGGACCAACCTGGAGTCCCAAAGGCAGGCAGACAGACAGCGAGGGGAGTTTAATCACTTTGCCTTTTCTTTTGTTTTGGCAGTTATTAATCCACCTCCTCTCTCTCTCTTTCTCTCTGTTGCTAATCTCAAATCAAATACAGCCAGGCCAGGCAGCGCATGACACGTAGGAGGCGCCCAGCCCAGCCCCAGCCCCAGCGTCACAACGACTCCACCAACCGTTGGATGGATGGATCGCAACGGCTGCTATCTGGACTCAATTTGTCTGTCTTCCTCCAGGTTCACTCACACACGTACGCCGCGGATATAATTGCCGATTTGCCATCACAAATTTTCGACGTCGTGTCCTTTTTCCTTCCTTTCCTTCCAGCTTGTGCTATTGTCCCTGCCATTTTCTGAAAATAAAAATCTGAAAGAACAATTGGTCCAAATATTTTCGGTTTGGTTAGGTTGCGTCACAACACCGTGCATATAGAGGTGCAAAAACGCTACAACTGTAGGTATAGGCAGAGTACAGTTTAAAATGAAAAGTGGAATACATGGTCTGGTGATAACAGCGTTAACCTCGACTCATTTCATTATAATTTTTCATCAGCTGAACCAGCATTCCAATTCATTTTCTTAACGAGATACATAACTTAGCTTGCGAGCTCAAAAGAGCATATGCCATCAAGCATCTCTAAGTCCTAGTCCGTTATCACCACGAAACAGCCTACTGCTAGGAGCCTGTTTGGATCCACTAGAGATTCTAATTATCTGGCTAATAGGCATCAGCTATTAGCTGGATGGATAATTAATAGCAGGAGTGTTTGGATCCACGTATAATGGATTGGCTAAAAAGTCAAAAAAAAAGAGAGAGAAAGTCTATAATACTCTTGTTTGGGAGACGAGTGGGTCGGCCTCGGTAAAATAGGAGGAGTATCACGGACATCTCGACCGAGAATAATCTCCCGTTTATGATATTACCTGATGTTATCTAGGTTTTGGTGGATTATGAGATAATGAGAATATAGGTGTAGATAAACTTTATCTCCCTTGTTATCTAGATGTGTTTAGATCTTTAGAACTTAACTTTAGCATATTATGATTACCTGGCTAGGATCCAAATAGACTTTTATAACTCTTTCTTCTTCCGCCTCCAACCCCACATCGCCAAGGGAGGGCGGGATGACAATATGCGATTCCCTCATTTCTTTCCCACGGGCCCGCTTCTATCATCGTAGACACACCTACGCTAAATCCTAGTCTCATCTTGACCACGCCAATTAATGCCGCCACAACCATCAACCCATGGCACTCTGGCTCAGTGGTGGACCAACCGCTCGGCAACCCTGGGCAGCTGCCTGGGCTCGCCGACGCCGCGGTGCTAATTTTGTGGATTAAAAACACAAGATACGTACCATATTGGATTTGCATACAACCGTCAGTTATTTGATATATCTATTCAATTGTTAACATCAAGGTGCCATGCTAGAGCTTGGTTAAGGTCATACAATTTCTCTAGGATTTACAAACTACCGACTCCACTACACGGTCTCCCACCTCCCAAAAAACTCTCGTTTGCCGTAAACCTCCACCATCCTCTTGGTTGTGGTTGTGGTTCAACACGAGCTAAACAAGCCAGCTCAAACTCACAAGACAAGCAATCGAAGCCAAGTACCTCTCTTCAGCTTAGTACAATAATAACAAGCATACTAGAGAAGCTACTATCCGCTCCTCCATTTTAGGGCACACGAGGAAGTACTCTTGCGGCGGTTGTTACCTTCTCTGTGCCTAGCTAGGCAAAACTTAGGCTGAATTCAACGGTTGATTTATTTTGAGTACAGCGTGGAGTTTGAATTTGAGGAATTGGATAAGAAAGCCTACTAAAGATAGCCTTGTCTCTTCTCTATTCCATCTTCTTTAATTATTTTTGCTTTCACTGCTAGTACATCATAGCATAGCAGTATCATGAAAAAATAAAAGAAAAAAAAACGTGGATCCACTTGCAGCTACTACAGCACCGACCAGTCCAAACTAGACAGGGACCATTTATCAATTGCTAATCATGCGGCCACTCGTTCCTTTGCATAACATGGGGACGAAGGCAAAACCAATGGACACGAAAATGCGGTTGGCGGTTGCTTCTGCTCCAGCCATATATCACCACACGTCCCTCCAATATTGCCACATACTACACGTCATGTGTTTAATTATTATTATTATTTAGATAATGGAAAGTGGTACTAGTTATCTTTTATTACTAACAGAGTATGCATCTATTAACCGATTTATCAACTAAATTTCTTTAGTTAGTGGGATACATGAAAGCGTACTCTAAGCAGGAGAAAAATGCACTTTGGGTCCCTTAACTTATACAAATGTGTATGACCTTTGAAAGCGTAGTTTTGGATCCATAAAGTTTCTAAATTGTATCGTATAGGTCCATGCTTCACCAAACACTAAAAAATTACATATAAAATCATATGCACGTCCAAGAATTGTAGAATTCAGCTTTGATAGCTCTATCTCGATGGGATGTACATTGTGGAATTGGCATTGACCACTTTGCCCCTATTTAAGTGGCAAAACAAATTTAAATGTTAAAAATTAATTCCATTCATTTTGATATCAAAATAGAAAGCATTATTCATGAAATTTTTATACATACATATACTGAATAAAATAAAAGCAGTATGGTTTTTGTAACATTTATTAAGTAGTACATCAAGCCATACATATCTTTTCATTAAAAAGACCATAATTCATAAAGACATCAGTTCTTTAAGGAAATAGAAACCACTAACCATGATAAATTTATACATGCATACATAGAGCATAACATGCACAACAGTATTTCTGCAAGGTTTTTAGACGTACTAAACAATATATGAGTAAAAAAGTAATTGAACGTTTATTTAGCATAAATAGGGGTAACATGGTAATTTTAAAATGTCAATCAATTCCATTATGTAGATTTCATCAATAAAAAAAATAACAAAATTGATTTTGATACGTACATGGTTTGATATACAATTTTTTTTGTTAATGCTAGGTGTGTACTTTCTAAGTTAATGGACTTATTTGACAGCCCGAGAAAAGTCAAGTGCGGCCGGTGATTTGGCGATGTATCCTTTGTCCTACGTGGTACGAACACATGCATCAATATAGTGGATGTGAACTCTCGGCGGTCTTGCATTGTGGCGTCAGGTCGATTGACAAAATCGGCACATTATGGCAGGTAGGCGCAGTCGGCAAGGAACTGAAAAAGGTGGCCGGATTAGAGCACGTAGATTTGGTACGGTAGAAATCAAATCTCGCATAATCTATTATCTATAAATCGGTGGAGTCGTTAGACGTCGGCATCTGCACGACTGCACCGGCCGGAAGATGATCTCCAGTTTGACCACCCCCACCCAGCACCAGCAGCTTTGGGTTTTTTTTTTTTTTTTGAGATGGAGTTCCAAGCTTTATTAAACACCTGGAATATAAGAGTTACAACACAGATTAATTAGCTACTAGGCTTGACAGCATATGTGGATGCGGCCCATATAAGCTGGGCCATCAAATCTTCCTCAGCAGGCAGGCGAAAGACTCAAGTGGGCCACGGGGGCCCAAAACAAAACCAGATACGGCCTAGCCCAACCTAGTCTATCTTGTTGCGGAGTCCGAAGCGCCAGGTGAAGAAGGCGTCGCGCACGCAGGCGGGCGACGCGGCGAGCGCGGCGAAGAGCAGCGTCATGTTGCCGAGCACGATCTCCCGTGGCGGGCGCGGGCTCATCACCCTCCGCGCCACGTGCCTGGCGAAGGCGCCGGCGTCCGTGGCGCGCGGCGACTGCGACGCCCGCGCGCGCTCCTCGATGGCGTCCGCGAAGCCCCGGTACATGACCCATTTCTCCAGCCGCGCGGCGTTGGCGCGGCCGATCCCGGACCGCACGGCGCCGGGGACGACCTTGACGACGTGCACGCCGAAGGGGCGGAGCTCGAGGCGCAGCGCGTCGGTGGCGGCGTGCACGGCCGCCTTGGACGCGCAGTAGGGCGCCGCCCAGGGCGTGGCGGCGGTGCCCACCACGCTGCCCACGTTCACCACCCGGCCGGAGCGGCGGGACGCCATGTGCGGCGCCACGGCGCGCACCGTGCGGACCTGCCCCAGGAAGTTCACGTCCAGGGCGCGCCGCACCGACTCCGAGGGGAGCTCGGCTAGCGGGCCCGTGCACCCGACCCCCGCGTTGTTCACCAGCACGTCGATGCGCCCGTGCCGCGACAGCACCTGACGCACCGCATCCGCCACGCTCGCGTCCGACGTCACGTCCAGCGCCAGCGCCTCCGCCAGCAGGAGGTCCGAGGAGAGCTCCGGCACGCGGTCCGGGACGTCCGTCGCCACCACGCGGCACCCCAGCGCCGAGAACGCGCGGCAGTACTCGTACCCGATGCCGCCCTTGGCGCACCCCGTGATGAGCACCACCGGACGCTGCGTCGTCGTGCTGGCCTCCTCGCCCTCCTCCTTGTTATTGGTACTGCCATGGCCGCCGCCGTCGCTGCCAGCACCAGCACCATGATGATGAGCGTCGTCTTCCTTCGCCATGGCCTTGGCCTGGCCTGCCTGCTTCACTGACCTGCGCTACTATGCGTGCGTGGGTGATCCAACAATGCAGCCAGCTACGCCTCGGATTTATACTGACTACTGAGAGTGGAGTACACGAGAATTATGAGCTGATACAGGGTTTTCATAATTATTAAGCAATGGAATTACGATTAAGTATTCCATGCGCATTCTTGTGTTTGGGGTGTCCGTCGGAGCGGAGAGACGACGCTGACGACGCGGGGAATATGCACGGCGGATATGCGGCTGCTCTTGGCGCCTTTCCCTTGGTGCTCATGCATGTCTTCTTGGGAGGAGCTCCGGCCGGCCGGCGAGACCCTACGTACAGTTGCGTGCTGCCAGTGTGCCGTCGGATCACAATCACAGGTGCTTAAGCAATGATAGTGTTCAACTCAGCTCGTGATCTTGGGAGGGCCCAGGATTTTGAGGGTGGGTATTCAAAAAATTTAAAGGGTGTAAAATTTTTTATAGCATCCAGGAGAAGCTGCTCGTTTGATTCAGGCTTGTTTTGGCGACGTGTGTTTTCCCTAATAGTAATTGAGTGGTTCTACACTACTTACGTGAGAATATGCCTACAAATGTTTTTTAGCCTGCCCATCCCTTCGCGCCGGGCCGGCCGCCTCTCCTTTGCTGCCGGAGGTGGACGAGAGCTCATCGTTGCGGCGCCCTCTCCCAACCCAACCTCGAACCCCTAATCCGATGGCGGCGGTCCCTCCGCCACCGACCTCACCGGCGCACTGCTCCACACCCCCTCCCGCATGCCACGCTGGGGGCGCGTGCCGCTAGGGTATAAGGATTTGGGTCCATGTGTCCAGCGACCAAGCGTGGCCGCGCCGTATTGCCGTGCTGATGCACATGCAGCACGATTCGGACGGAGGAAGGGAGGAGGCGAACGCAAACTCATGGAGGGCTACTAGTGGGCCGGGGAATGATTTGGGCCATGTGGAGGTAGCTAGAGAAGCTGCTTATCGTCTAATCTATCTTCTATCTATATCTATGCACTATAAAGAAAGAGAGTGAGTTTTAAAAAAATCGTTTTTATCTACGGTGGTCCAATTCACGTTGGCCCCATCGCGCAGGTTGAAAAGGATGGGAAAGTGTTAGAAATGTTCTAAAATCGGTAGGAGGAAAATGTTTCCACCATTTAGTCTTATATTTTCTCACATCATTTTGCACCCATACTTATATGGTATTTTCTTTGTCTTGAAATTAACGAGAAATAAAAGACATCAATCAAACATGTCTCTTTCCTTTTATTTCTTTTTTTCTTCTTTGTATTGCCCGGCCGGTCATCTCATAACACGTGTGGTTGCACATACATATACAACACTTGTTTTAGGCCAAAAGGCTCACATAAAAAAAATCTTTTTTGGGCAAAAATAATGGGTATTCACTGAAAACCCTTGAATTGAACTGCACGCCAGCACAAGTGGTTCCATGATCTTGCTACTGGTTGCTCGGTCGGGATCTATGAGCTAGAAAAAAAAAGTTATTAGAGGTTGGAAAATGTTCATTATCCTTTTTTTCGCTGTAGCTTTCGTGTCAGAATCTTGCGATAGTGATCAATCATGTGGTAGCTATTGTACCATTCAATTATACTCACGTTGAATATGCTTGGCAAATGAAACACAGAGACGAAGGAAGCAGTAAAACGCTGCTATCAAGCTGAGCGAGGATGAAAATTAAACGGAGCGCGCACAAGCGGAGAACCATGGAACCCTACTCAGCTGTAGGCAGTAGCAGGCGACGATTTTTCATTTCTGGTCACGTACTTGAGCTGCACGTACATAATGATCCCCATAAATTGCGCTTAGCTTGTTGAAGAAGATGCTTAATTTGTTACAGCTTCTGTTTTCAGTAGTTTATTGTTAGAATAGTGGATCTGTTCATCAGTCGAAATAATTAAGCTGCTGTAGGATAATTCTGGCGTCTGGTACAGCTTCTGCTCTTACTTTTTCCCCTTCCAGAATGGTGTGCCACTTCATGCATGACAACGAAACGGCCTTATCCATATATCTCCTCTCTGTGGCCGATGGATCAGAAGATAGCAGGAACTGCATCGACCGTTCCAGTCATTTTTCTCATAAATTAATTAAACCTATCTAATTATCTGCACAAATTAAACCTGTACAGATCAAATAAGAAGTAGCATGCATGGAAGCTTCATCGTTTATTGGATTGCCGGCGTTTTTACCGAACAAGAACAAGTCCGGTCAATATTTCAACCCTTCTCGAACCCAAGTACCACATGTGCGTATTTTTTAAGTAGACAGATGCACACGCTCACAAATACATGTACACTCACCAAATGAATACACCTATGAGAATCTTCGAAAGACATAGCTGATGGATGTTGAGACCGACTTTGCCTACCACCGAGGAATGCTGTTAAATTCTGAAATAAATTTAGACAAAATATGAACACGTGTATCGCTTATTAAGTCGGGGAAATAAATTTAAATGCAGAGGTAACGGTTCTACCATAAACAATACTGCGTACGTATTATTATTGATCGTTAGTAGTAGCACATCAAAGACTAGAATTTGGAATACTAACACAGTAGGTCATTTTTTCACGCCACTGGAACAGACTGATAACAAAACGGAACTAGAAGGCATTCATGTGTATCGATCATGGTCAAATCATTGAAGTCTCTCTATAGCATCCAAATTTATGGCGGCCAAAATCCCTCCCCGATAACATTTTCAAATTTTTTGCACGCTTTTAATACGCTAAATTGTTGTTAAAGAAGTGCAGGTAGAACTAGTCGGTTTGTAATCAGGCACGGAGATTTCGTATCTTTGTGCCCATTTGGCGATATATAATCTTTTGTCCATCGATGCCCCAGCAGCGGTCAGCGTAGCCGGTTTGGCATTTCCTAATGTCCTGTCACACACAGTACGTGAGAATGATTTCCTAACTCCTTGATAGCTACTCTCCCCCGGGGATTGCTGCACTCTATGGATGGTTGTAATTTGTATGCTAATATGTATCTGTTCCTCCAAAAGAAAAAAAACATTTTTTTCGAAAGCAATTGCTGTGGCTAAATTTTGCTTAGATAGGGAAAAAGAAAACCAAATACACTGACAAAAAAAAATCCACACTCATGGCAACAAAGGTCACCCTCCGAAACTCATACTAAGGGGGAAAAGGCCGAAAACCAAAACCATCAAAATAAACAAACTAACACTCGTTAGTGCGATTCGGATGTGTGGGAACAGGGGAAGTAATAAACCTGTACGTCTCTTCACTTCTTCTTTTTTGTTTTTTTTTAAATATAAGGATCCTGTATATGTAGAGTAATTATCGCCAGAACATGTAAAATACATGACAATAATTATCTTAAAATTTTCTTTTTCGACAGATATATAGAAAACTGTGCGAGGTTTGTCATGTATTTTACTGGATTGACACAATACTGGATTCAGAAAGAAATCCACATGACAGTCACTGGTAGGTAACTACTAGTTGGTATTCTGGTCACTATGTTTCTCAGGTTTGTCACGCAAGTTCGCGAAAGAGAATTACGTTATGTAACACACTCTCTGTGATCTCACTCAACGTTTCGCACTCAAGCTCTGTATTTGCCCATTTCCATGTGTAGGAAGTCAAGGCCTTGTGCTTTGACTCTTGCTGCTTTGTTACCTTTCTTGTCTCGTTGAATCAGCTATATATTCAGAGTTAACCACCCTGGTCCTACCGGAGTCAATATTATTCAGAGTTAAAATCTTGGGAACTAGTCTATGGTCACTGGAAAATGCATTTGTACTGTGTAGCACTACGTAAACTGTGTTTATTCACTCTGTGTACAGTGTGCAAACAGTATTTTCCACATCTATTTTCACTCCCTGATGATCTTAGTTTGATTTTCCTACTAGGATCGATTGATTGACGCGTGCATGATGACCACATTTTTTTTATTTCAGATATGCTAGTGAATCGAAGCCCCTCCGCCGGTATGTTCTGCTCCACAATCTGTATATATGTTTGTTCCGATATATGGCTATACGAAGAAGATACAGATGTTGTGATTATTTAAAAAGAGTAGAGATGGTCAAGCCATCACCGTTGAAAGGAAGCCTATCCACCCTAACAAACATGCAATTCCTTGCACTTAATCCCAACCATTATCCCTTCCCCTCCCCCTTGCAGTAGTAGTGGTATTTCTTTTTTTAATATACTCCGTAGGAGTATATTATACTATACTGCTAGTAGTAGTCTATTTGTACTACCAATAGTGCACCGTATACGTTTGACATTTCCATACAAAAGCTAAGCTCTACAGTCCATTGGCCTTGCATCATGCATCAAGCATATATGACATCATTAATCAATTGAAGGCCGGACTCCTGGTATCGTATCGTAGGGAGGGGAGGTAGCTAGCTAACCCGTAACCGCAGGAGCATAAACACGGCCATTTGCTCGATCATCACACGTTTGTCGTGCAGAGAGAAGAGAACGCATTCGACGCTTTGCATGACCCCCACCACTCTCCTCTCCTCTCCTCTCCTGCAGCGCCCCAAGGCCAACCGCCGCCTATTCCTCTCCTCCGCTCTCCTCACACCAAGAAGCCAGCACCAAGGCGGCAACGACAGCCAAGGCGGCGAGGCGACCTCGGCACCCGCTCCGTCGTCGGCGGCATGGTCATGGTGCAGCAGGAGGAGGAGGATGCGGCGCTGAAGCCACCGCCACCGCCACCAGCACCAGCGGCCGTGGTCTTGGCATGGGATCTAGCCGCACTCACCAAGAAATCGGCCGCGGCGGCGGGAGCCCGCGTTACTGACAGCAAGCAGCCGCAGCCGCAGCCGGGGATTCCGAGCCCGAAGAAGAAGCCGGCGCCGCCGGCGCGCCTGCTCTCGGTGCCGCCGCCGCCGGGCCGCGCGGCGGCGGCCAGGAGCCTGTCGTCGAGGGCCCGTGCCGTGCGGCCGGAGGACGACCCGTTCCTGGCCGCGTACCTGGCGTGCACCAAGAGCGCCACGAGGAACGAGAACGCCAAGAAGAGCCGGGGCGGCAGCGGCAGGCGCTTCACGTGGGCCGCCCTCGGGCTCTCCTGCAAGAGCTCCAGCGGCGCCGTCGAGCAGAGCATGGTGAAGGTGGCCAGACGCCCCGAGCTGGATCCTAGAGACGATTAATGAATCATTGCGGCTTTATTAGCTATATACTGCTACTAAGGTGATCGTCCGGCCGGCCGGCCAGTTCTTCCACCGTCGCAGTCGTCTTCTTCTTCCTCCTCGCAGGCGCTACTTCTCTTCTTGCCACTTTTTTCTTAATCTGTTGGTATCGTATCATCAGGTCAAGTGTGAGCCTTCAATTAATTAGGGAGAGGTCGTGGTTTTTCATGTGTGGTAAAAAAGTGTGGGGAATTATCAGTTGTCAAAAGAAAAAAAAAGGACACATAATAGTAGTAGTGTTTATGTGATGCTAAACCTCGTCTACATACCTTTTTAATTATTAGTCCAGTTTCAGATCATGCGAGTGAGTTGCTAGCATTGCATCATCATGTATCGGTAATGTGAAAAGTTGCCTTTTTTTTCCCCTCTCCTCTTCTTCTGTTAAAAACGGATCCGATCGGACTATCATAGGCCATAGGCTTGTGACAGCGAATGCATCCGTGCGTGCGATGACCGAATGCCAGCAACTTGATAAAGACAGAGTTTGACTGAGACTTCAGCCGTTGATCCATCCATGTGTTTGGGTCTGTTCGTCGTCAGAACTGGTGCGGCCGATCTTCAGGACTCTGAATCTCTGATGACGCGGTGACTGTTGAGTTCGTTGAAAGTGCTTCCTGTCCACAGTATGGTGCTGCTGGACTCTCTTGCGCTTTGGAGCTGCCAAGTGCTACTGCTAACCATAGTCACCAAAACAAGCCGGTGCCTGGCCTTTTGGAACTGAAAAGGAATGGTGAGTTGCAGTTCAACGGCACGATCAGCGGAGTGATGACACCCGAGTGCAGTGCAGGCACAGTTTTTGACTGCCTGCAATCCACTCCAACCGACGCCCCGTACTCTGGAAAGGAAATGCACTGCACGCGTCGGTGTGCGTGAGGAACAAGAGGCGTCTGATGAGGAGTCAAGGTTTCAGGTACAGGGGCATTCCGTGGTGCTGCTGCTTTGGCCCCCCTGACCTGACCTGACAGGGGCATGTTTCAGGTACGGTTGGTTGTACCAGATTTGGAAACCTTCCTTGTTGTCTTAGGAAAGGAAACCTTGGACATCGGATCCCATCGATGATCCTGCAGCTCCATCCATAGATAGAGGAGAGGGAGTAGGTTGATCCGCCGGAAAGGGACTGACTGCTCTGCTTGCGCTGCAGCGCGCTTTATTTCTTCAGGCTTCAACCAACACTGATCGAAACTTGCGGTCCAGGATATTCCTGTCAGTAGCCCGATACCATTTGTGTATGGGGATCGGCACATCCTCCACTGATGCATGGCTTCTGTGCGACCTGGGACTCAAAAAACCAAGCCTCCGTCTCAGTGCTTTCCTGCTCCTCTGATTCGTACTCTTGCATATATTGTCAGGGACTCATCTGCACTGGTGGATTTTCCTGTATTTTTTTTACGGTCACAGGAGGAGAGCATCCCTACCTGAATTGTATTGATATTTGTATGGCGAGGCCACACGTCAACAACTTTATTTTTATGGAACGAGACAAAACCCTACATTACTCGGTTAATTCAGGGAAAGCGGGCTAAAACCACGACATCACCTAGCTAAACTAGGTACACACCCAAGCTCAAGGGTGAACAGTGGCGAAATAACAGATAAAACAACACCGCACCCCAACACAAGGGCGAAATGTGGCTAGACCACAGATAACAACGCGACGCAGGGGACCAACGACAACTGTCGATCGCCGACTAATGCATCTACCAGAACAACATACTCGCCGGTACACCTAAACCATTGCACATCCAGCCACCCATCGTGGCTACGCCGCTCCGCTGCCTTGTGGCCCTCTGCCACGCAAACGCTGAGTGGGGACTAAGGGTGGCAGGAGGCGCGCAGGCCAAAGCATACCGAACACGACGATCCTCCTTCTAGCTAAGAGTAAAACCGGACGGCTTATCCTGACACCACCCGGCATATGATTTACGCGTTACTGTCAACAAGGGGAGCGCCGACGGAGCAGAGGCGCCAAGGGGGAGCACCGTCCGAAACCACGCAGAAGTTGAAGGTTACCGGTTTTCACCACGGCAGAGGGGATGGGGTCATGAGAAACGACACCTCCAAGGAGGTTCTCGGCGCCCGCAGGACGTCGACATCATTGTAGAGGCTTTCGCCGATGACCTCGACCCGAATTGCAGCGTAGGGGCAAGGACTAGGGGGGCATCGAATCGCATAAGAGGGTGTGGGGGCACTGTCACAACGCCCCAAGTAGGGTGCATGACGCCCGTGGGCGTGGCCATTGTATGGCTTTCGCCGGTGTCATGCCACAATCCCTAAGGCGTCAAACCCCGCGCTGCGGAACACATTGGCGTCCAAGGCGTCGAGCCCGCAACAAGGCCGGAGGATTGACAGCATAGCCCTGGCAACCAGACAGCAAGGGGGCCCGAGGGTACCTGAACTCGAAGGGGTGCCATGGCCGGTGGCGAACGCCGGTGGTGGCGAATCAGCCCATCTCTAGGGCCTGGGCAACCTAGCCAGCGAGGCGGCCGGCAGTGCCACCAGCGGCGCGTGGCGGGATAGCTCCGAGAGGTGCCAGGTCGGCGACGAAGCCGGAGGTGGCAGTGCAGCCCCGCAGCACGGTGAGGAGGAGGGGGTGGCGCCGCTGAGCCACACTCAGGCGCGCGCCACGGCCCGCCGCCCCGCTGTGCGTCCCCTCCCGCAACGAGGTAAGAAGGGGAGAGCAGCCACACCCCGGAAGCCGAGGTGGGGGTGCCGTGGAAGACCTCGCCAGCGTGGGCAAGCACGGAGGACACTGCACTGCGTTCACAACGAGCCACGCGGCCCATGCTCCGCCAGATCCGGCCGCGCCCAGCTGGGCCACGCGCCGCCGGATCTGGCCGCGCTCAGCGCTGGCCGCGTGGCGGCAGTCTCCGGCGACTGCAGGAAAGGCGGGGAGAGGGAAGGTGGAGACGGCGCCACCCCTCGAGCGGACTCGGCGCGCGCCGCCGGATCCTGCGGCAAGGCCTCGCCGCCTCCATCACGGAGCACCGCGTGGGCCTCCCGGCAGCACTCTCCTGGCGGCGGCAAGGCGGGGAGGAGGAGGGAGGTGGGCGGCGGCACTAGGGTTTGTGTCGCCCCCGAGTCGCCTGCTCGAGGGGCGACGCGGGGGGGGGTGCGTGTTTGGTACGCAATCGATTTTCCTGTACTGACGTGTCTGCTTCTTCTCTGGTACAGAAAGTGCATCTCACGAAATGTCAGCATTTTCACCCTTTTGTCTGAACCCAACTGCGTGCCTCTTCTCCAAACTCTTTTCAGTGCTTGTTGTATGCAGAGATGAC
Source organism: Paspalum vaginatum (assembly GCA_030272315.1). Lineage (NCBI taxonomy): Eukaryota > Viridiplantae > Streptophyta > Magnoliopsida > Poales > Poaceae > Paspalum > Paspalum vaginatum. The sequence goes on from CM059019.1 coordinate 42,819,238, forward strand.
ATGGAAGCAAGAACAAAATGACAATTCCCATCGTCAGCTGAATAGCTGCTGATCGAGATACTGGAAGCCTCCTCCCTGGTTGTGCTGCCTCGATCAAGTCAATTGTTCTGTTGATTATAAGATGGCATTGCCTGGAGCCTGTCAGAGTGTCAGTTCATCACCTGAGGCCTGGCAATGTTTCCTTTCTCTCCTGAGATTCCATTTCCATACAACGTGGAGAGGAAACTTGAGCCTCTGAACTGAAGTGGGAGCAGCAGGAAAGAACCGCCTACCGGTGCTACCATACGTCATCTACTCATCTACGACCTTTTTGCTGCTAGCCTGCTAAGTGCAAAAACACCGAAGGTTCAGGAATCAGGACTGGAGTATTCTATGACCTTTCTTTTTTGAAAGTAACTAGAGCTAAAAAGCTGTGTTCTCTTTCACTTTCTGCGCTGCTGCTGTACTACTGCTTTGCCACACAAGATGCAACATATCATCATATACAGATGGAGCTAAAAAAAAAAGTGCCGGTCCGATGGCTGGCCTCACTCGACCATTTGTCACTCCATGACCCAAGGAGAGATGTGCATGCGCCCAAACCCCAACCTTCAGCGAGACGACCAGTTGCTAACAAACTCTGAAGAAATGACAGCGAATGCCGAATGGATCGGTAAAACATCAAACTGATGAGCTCCCACCGTTCCTGCGTCATTCATCAGCTAAACCTGGAAATATATAATCTGTGCCCACTCGATTCTTTTTTTCACCAAAATTTCTTTTACAACGTGAAATCAGGAAAAGAGATGTCAGTCAGTGCCGTGGAGTGAAGCAGGATCATGTCACGGACGGCCTCCCACCTGACCTCCTCGAAGATCATGGCCTCGATGCCCTGCCCGACCAGCCGCCGGGCCTCCTCTTCCCCGGCGAGCCGATCATGGCGCCGCCGCCAATCATCATCGCGCACCGGCCCCGACCCAGACAAGTCGAGCGCCACCAGCGTGGGGATCCGGGAGATGTCCGCGGCGATCCTCTCCCACGCAGACACGACGGCCTGCTCCTTGTCCGGCAAGGACAAGGAGAACGCGCCGCGCTGCTTCTGATCCCCGCCGGTGCCTACGACGGCATTGGGATGGGCACCTGCGGTGAGGCCGAGGTTGGACGGCGGCGGCGAAGGGGCTGAGGCCATCTTCTTCGTCGGCTTGCCGCCGTCGTCCTGCTCCTGGCCCCCTGGGTCAAGGAAAGGAATACAATGCAGCGTTACTTTTTTGGAAGAATCAATGCAGCGTTAGTTGCAGAGACCAAGTTGGAGAGGAGGAAATCGACGGCAAAGACTCGATTTTTGTGCTCTGCTGGTGCTGGTGCTGCTCCAGAGTGAAGTGAAGACAGGCCAGCGGAAGGAAGAGACGAACAGGCACGGCGCGCTTACAGTGGTCGGGCGACTCGTCACCGTCGGAGCGCAGCTCAAGCTCCAGCTCGAGGTCCAGGACGGACACGGGGCTGAGCTGCGTGCTCCCGCCGTCCACCATGGCGGCGTCGCAGCAGTCGGGGACGTCTCCCGCTCCCGCGCGTGGCAGGCGGCGGAACCTGTGGCCGGCGCACGGGATGCAGCCGGCGAGGCGACACCAGCGCTGCAGGGGCTTGGCGGCCGCATTGCTCCCGCCGCACAGGAGGCGCAGCAGCAAGGTCCTCCCCAGCGCGGTGGCGGCGCCGGCGCCTCGTCCTGGGCGGTCGCGGCGGTCGCACAGCAGCCTGCGCAGGCGGCGTCCGCAGGCCTCGGCGAGCGAGTAGCGGCGGCGCTGGTGCGGCGCGGCGGGGGCGCTGTGGCGTTGCAGGAAGGGCTCCTGCTGCTCCTGGAGCAGGTCGGAGAGCCGCCTGACAGCGCCGCCGCCGGTGGCGGTGGCGGTGGCGGTGGGCTTGGGCATTGATTGATCGATTGGTTCTCTGGCCTGCAGCTGGGTACTGGGTAGCAGGGACAAGTTGCGATTGCGTGACTAGCTAGGCAACGAGGCAGCAGGCACCATGGCTAGTGTAGTCGGCGAAAACAGGGCATGGCACGACAGGACGAGAGAGTTGCTGCTGCCTCTCATTCTCGCGGTCGCAGCAATATGGCACCAAGGTCAGAGGTCAGGAGGTGTGCAGGCCATGTCCGATCCATCATGAAACCAAATGAGCGCATGCATGGCCTCGTCTCTCTCAGTCTCAGCTCGTCTGGAATGGAAGTGGACGATGGCGACTCTACACTACAGTGCGACGGGTGCGACGCACAGAAATTAAAGGTGGACACGCATGCCTCCTCCTCCTTGCACTCTACAGTGTACAACACGCAAAGGCGGCCGGCCGGCAGGCTACCAAAGCAAAAGGGCCTCGGCTCCCCTGCCGGGCGTTGTTGACTGATGCTTCTACTTCTACATCCGAACACACAAATGAACTCAACTGCCTTTGGTGTGGGCTGATGCCGAGCACTCGGCGGCTCCAAGCGAGCAGCAATGGTACCCGTGAACACCACCCGTAGCAGCGTTGGCCGTTGGTGATTTGGATGGAGCCGTTTCTCTCTTCAGCGATAGAAACGTTTTTTACGCTAACAAGCAGCTTATTTATCTTTATTTTTCAAATTCAATTTTTTTCTCAAAATAGCTAGTCACCAGGTGACTGGGTGAGCGAGCACCTCGTCCCGTTCTTCAGTCGTTCTGTTCTGTGATGGATGGATGGATGGATGGATCGTCTCTGTAGCCTCCTATTCAAAAAGCTCTGCAAAGCTGCTGCAGCAGCAAGGAACCAAAAGGCGGCCTGCAACTCCAGAGCAGAGCAGGCCCCCGTCCGACAGCTTTTCGACCGTCCCCTCCTGTCACTGCTCAGATCAGATCACAGATACGTGCTATAGATAGAAATCAGCAGACCATCGGGGCAGGCAGGCCAATGGCCAATGGCCACGCATGCTTGCTTTGCTTGATACGGACCTCAACCTGAAGCAGAGTCACGAAACACACTGCCAAGCCAGAATGCAGCCTGAAGCAGAGTCAGCACTGGTTGCTCTGATTACTTTGCAGGTGCACCTCCATGCCATGAGTCAGCAGCAGCAACTACATTCTCCAAATCCTCTCTACGCTGCACACATTGAAACCATTTGCCCATTGTGTCATCGATTGGATGAGGACGGAGCACATCTTTTTCCAAATGTAAGGCTCTCTCCAACAATACTCTTCATCTTAATTTTTCAAATCTCACTCCTCTCTGCACGTAACAGGGCCGCTACAGTGTTTTGAGGAACTTTTTTAAAGCATACCATTGGGGAGAGCCTGAAAGTGTGCGCGTAGGCTTCGGCTAGAACTAGAAGAGATACGGGTGCGGCTCGTGGATTGTGTTTCAGCACAACATGTTTTGGAGGAAGTATGGGATCTGAATAATGAGCAGCAAATTGAGATCTTGACATTATTACGGGTCCGGTGGACCAGTACAAATAAATAGTCTGTCAAGGAGAAGCTTTTTATGCATTGGACAAAATGGTTTTCTTAAATAGGAATCTGGTAAAGAATTTCATGGAGTATCTAAATACTGAAGGAGAACAATGCTCTTTGCTTTCTCTTCGTTTGTGGAAACCCACCTGATGCTGATCTTCTGAAAATAAATGTCGATGGTTCCTTCTGTAAACAAACTAGCAAGGGTGGTTGCCAGAGACTGAAGGGCATCAAACAATGATGGCAGCAGGTACATTGGAGAGCCTACAGGATCCTCTCCATGCTGAGGCCTTGGCCCCCATTTATATGTTTTGGAGATTGCTGATGAACTTGGTATGGGTAATATATATTATTTTGGAGACAGATTGCATAAACCTCAGGATCAAACTTGGTATAGCTTGATGGACTAGTGGAATAAAATGAGGAAAAAAAAAGAAACGAGAAACAAATAACCGTCTGTTCACGGCATGCCTCACGAATGCTCATGGAATGACGTGAACGTGTAGCATCCCTAAAAAAACGAGAACGTGTAGCAGAGAATATCGGGGCTTGTTGGGCCAACAAAACGCAACATGGGTCGAATCGAACACCCAAGGTGAAAGCTATCGACCGATGTATTTGCATTGCATTCTCACGTATTTAGATGGGCTGCTATCCTTAAAAAAAAAATACTCTCTCTAGATCCGAATTTGTTTTTATTTTGGACATCGACACGGTCTTCAAAACATAAATTTGACAAATGTTTTTTATTAAAATATAAATAAATATCTTAAAAATTTATATTTTTATGGAAGTACTTGTCAAGACAAATATGCATATGACTTTCACCATTCAAAACTAAATAATATAAAAAGTTATATGTATAAATATCTTAAGAAATTTATACTTTTATGGAAGTGCTTGTCAAGACAAATATACATATGACTTTCACAATTCAAAACTAAATAATATAAAAAGTTATATGTGGTCAAAGTTTTAAAAATTTGACTTGTAGTTTTTCTAAAACGACAACTAATTCAGGAGAGAGTATTTAGATGAGCTCATGGCCCAAGCATTAAAGCCCTCCTCCTCCTGCTAATACTAACAATAATAAAGGAATTCATCAATAATAAAGCTTGGTTGTCGGCCTTGTCAAGAAGCACATGGTTCTCAAAATTTTCCTCTCCAACTCATCTAAGCTGAGTGCATTGTAAGCTATGCCGTTGCTTTGTACCTCCAAATGGAAATGGGTCCTGCACTCCTGCAGGGTGGAAGGAATCGAAAGCTCTGCACTTGAAATCTGCTTCGGGCAAAGCTTTCCGTGTATAATGGAAACTTGTTTTCTAGCTTCACCCCTCATAGTGGGGATCAGACCGATATTGTACGGACACGAGTTCAGCAAACGCGACCATAAACATGCAGCAAAACATCAAAAGGGAAACGCCACACAATTAAGGCTGGCCATGGAAAGCAAACTCTTGCATTGCAGGGAGCAGGTGCAGCTCCATGCGATGAGTCGGCAGCAGCAACTACGGGCCATTTGGCAGGCCTCCTCACGCAGCTCTCTGTGCAGCTCTTGCTGAAACCCTGCCAAACGGGAGGGAAAAAATGGCCCATAAACTCTTTGATCAAGAGTTTTTTTAGTTGTATTTGCATACCATTTAATACATGCAGTTGGATTTCATAAAATCCAACAGTTTAAGTGACGATAAACGGTTTAGATGTACTAATCTTGTACACAATCACAATTCGCACCCCTCCCCTTGGGAATTAATTTGCGGGAGTTGTTTATCTGAATTCCCTTTCCCTCTCTCACCAAAACTCCCATTTCCAACAAAGAAACAAGACATTGTTAAACATATCTCCTAAAGCTCACATTCCTCTCGCCAATTCCCTCCAACCGAACGACCTGTTAGTGACAGCATTCGCCAGAACACGTGAAAAACGTGCTCAGCGCGATCTGCAAAACCAGAACACGTGTGGCCTCCTTGATCAACTCATCATTGCTTAGACTTGCCCAATGCATCATCAATGCAAACGCATGGCCAAATAAAAATGTCACATGGGGATTTGATTAATTTCCCTTCAAAACAAGCATTGTTTTGTTGCTTTCCAAATAGCACAACACACATAGCTGCAACCCCAATTACACGTGTTTCTTTATATCTAAGAGTATAGATGTTCAAACTGACGGTACAACACGGCACGACGCGGTTAGGCACGGCAAGGCAAGCCTGCCAAACAAACCGTGCCGCGCCGAGCAAGCCTAAAATCCACACCAAGCACAGCATGGATGGTCAGCGTTGAGTTAAATGCAAAAATATGAAAAAATAGGCAAAAATATACTTTGGTTGGGGTTTGAACCTTAGCCAAAGAGCTCCTAAGCTTTAAGTAACACCATCTAACCATTAGAACCTCTTGTTACATGTGTTTGATATAGAATAACTAATCTTAATATAGATATAATTATTTTATAAAATAACAAAAAAAAATAAACGCTAAGCCTGGGCCCGCCAAAGCCGTGCCGTGCTTATTAAGCGGGCTCGTGGGCAGCGTGCTTTTTGGCCATTATATCTAGGAGCAATCCCACATGCCCATCTCGAGCTGTGGCGTCCTAATCTTACACTTGATGAGCTGCCAGCAAGGATAACGCAACACATCACCCAGCTGAAATCACGTGGAAGCGGTTGCTTACAAACCACCACTACTCTTCATTCTTTAATCACCAATACTAGCTCTATTAGTAAAAGAAATTCGTTCATTATTTTACACATGCGCTGTCTAGATTAGTTAACATTTAGATGAACATAGATAGAAAAAAATAGGTGCTAGAAACCTTTGCAATTTGGAATGGAAACAGTATGTGTACTAGTTGATTTTGTGAGATATGGTTGGTGTGGCTGCCCACATCACCTAATGTTTATGAATTGCATAGTTCCCAATTATTATAGGAGTACTAGCTAAAATAATGGTTGCCCGAATACAAAATACCATAGAAATAAATCAGAACCGTCGTAATAGCGACTCATTCATTCATTGAATGATTTTGTGGTCCCTCTGGATTATTGGGTCATGTTTTTTTCGTGTATAAATACCGTTATCCGCGTGTCGCTGCTTTCATCCATCGGCTACAAAAGCCGCTTCCATTAATTCCGATCCATCCATCAACAAGAGGAGACGAGGCACTGAAAGGAGTACGCTCGTAACAATTTCTTCACACAGCCGCTTGTCATCTCTGGTTTTCCTGTCTCTGATTTCCATGTTATTTACTCTAAAACTCTGAATATGTATATGTGTGTGTGTGTGTGTGGCAGCTCTTGGTAGGAATTGGTCTATATCACGTACTAGCTAGTTTCATGAAATTCTAAACGAAGAGTTCATCTTATTGTCATGTTATTCGGTGTGTAGCGTACTGTACTTACCATGTAAGTACGTACTTGCAGGTCCTGCAACCGTCCTATAATCATGGATTTACCGATAACCACCATATGGCTGGGCTTGGCTGTGACGTTTTGCGTCGCCGCCACAGTAGCCAAGGTTACAAGACGGCGGCAACAACCGCCACCGGCGGCGAAACGCCGCCCACCACCGCCGCCGCCGCCAATGTCTCCGGGGGTACCTCTTCTTGGCGACCTGCCAGCGCTGCTCATCAAGGGTCCGTTGGCGCTGATCAGAGACCACTACACGAGGCTGGGAAGCGTCTTCACGGTGCGCGTGTTCCACCTGAAGCTCACCTTCTTGGTGGGGCCGGACGTGTCGCGCCATTTCTACCAGGGCCTGGACTCGGAGATCAGCCAGGACGAGGTGTCACAGTTCACCATCCCCACCTTCGGCCCCGGCGTCGCCTTCGACGTCGATTACGCCACCCGGTACGAGCAGATCCGCTTCTTCGGCGACGCCACCAAGCCGGCGAAGCTGAGGACCTATGCCAGTCTCATGGTTGGTGAAGTCGAGGTAATTATAATGGATCTATCTATAAGCAAAAGAAAAAAAGAAAGCAAGGCCGCTCGTTCTTCGATTATCGACACGCGCCAATGTATGCAGAGTCACTTCGCGCGATGGGGACAGTCCGGCACCGTCGATCTGAAGCTGGAGCTGGAGCACCTCGTGACGCTCGTCGCCACCCGAAGCCTGTTCGGAGCAGCCGTCCGGGAGAAGATGTTCAGCGAGGTGGGCGTGCTGGTCCGCCAGCTCAACGACGGCATGCGCCTCGTCACGACCCGCTTCCCTCACCTGCCGATCCCCGCGCACCGCCGGCGAGACGCCGCGCGCGCCAGGCTCGGCGAGATATTCACCGAGATCGTCAGGTCCCGCAACGACGCTAGCAGCCGCCAGCAGGGCACCAGCGACGACCACGACGACATGCTGCAGTGCCTGATCGACTCCCGGTACAAGGACGGCCGCGGGACGACGGAGACAGAGGTCGTCGGGATGCTCGTCTCCGCGCTCTTCGCGGCCCAGTACACCAGCTCCAGCGCCATAACCTGGACCGGGGCGCGCCTCCTCACCCACGCCACACACCTGCGCGCCGCCGTCGAGGAACAGCAGCGGATCGTAGCGCGGCACGGGGGCCACCACGTTACCTACGACGTCCTGCAAGAGATGGACACCCTGCACCGCTGCATCAAGGAAACCCTGCGCCTCCACCCTCCGACGCTGATGCTGCTCCGCCACGCGCGCCAGAGCTTCACCGTGCGCGCCGGCGACGGCCGCGAGTACGAGGTGCCCAAGGGCCACACGGTCGCCAGCCCGCTGGTGCTGCACAACAGGCTGCCACACATCTACGACGAGCCGGACAAGTTCGACCCGGACCGCTTCGCCCCCAAGCGAGCGGAGGACAGGGCCGGCGGAGCCTTATCCTACCTGTCCTTCGGCGGCGGCCGGCATGCCTGCGTCGGCGAGGCATTCGCCTTCATGCAGATCAAGCTGATATGGAGCCATCTGCTGCGCAACTTCGAGCTCCGGTTGGTGTCGCCGTTCCCGAGGACGGACTGGACCATGGTCATGCCAGGGCCCCAGGGGAAGGTGATGGTCGCCTACAAGAGACGCCCGCTCATGCCTACAAGTACAGCGGCGGCCTGAGATGAACAACTTGAAACAGTTGGCTTCTTATTTTCTTTGGAAATAAATAAAGCAGAAAAGTCTCATCAAGTCTAAGCTAAATAAATTCCAGTGTTTCTATATATGTTGGGAATCCCAATGCATGCGTACAACGCATTGTACTTCACTAGAAATAATTAATTCTACGATCGTCTATAGTTCTGTTGCCCTCCTAGCTCCATATATACTGTATTATGTGTTGTCAAGAAGGTGATGCTAACACAAAATACTTTCAAGCCCGAGCCTCTGTCAGACTACGTGCCAACAAGATTGCAACTATTGAAGTTGGAGAATCTGTATACTCATCTCACACCTCTATCCTTGGCTGCTGCTCCCAAGCTCGATGGAACTTTGACATTGATGAACTCTTTCGTGGGTGCTCTCGGGCTTCCCCGGCTGAACTGACCACCTCGTTCTCCATAGTAGAAATCAAAGAGGCAGTTTGGGCTATGGATAAAAATAGTGCTCCAGGTCCGGACGGTGTTGGCAGTGCTTGGTATGCTGCTGCTTGGGGGACGGTGAAGATGGACTTACACTCACTCCTCGCGTGCTTTGACAGAGGTGCTGCTGATTTGGAATGGGTAAATAGGGCTCACATTGTTCTGCTCCCCAAACGCCCAGGTGCCACTACCCCTTATGCTTTCCGGCCCATCTCTCTCCAGAACTGCCCGATCAAGATCATCAGAGAGGTGCTAACATCACGTCTCCAGCGTCAAATTGGCAGCCTGATTGACATGGACCAGACTGGCTTCATGAAAGGTAGATCAATTTCAGAAAACTTCGTCTATGCTTCTGAATTGGTTCATTGTTGCTATCGCCGACGCTGTGCAACTCTAATGCTCAAGCTGGATTTTGCCAAGGCTTTTGATTCAGTGGAATGGTGCAACCTCGTGAACATCCTAAGGGCAAGGGGGTTCCCTGATCTGTGGTGCTCTTGGATGGAACAGCTCCTGCACACATCCAAATCGGTGGTCTTGGTCAATGGGCAATCGGGGCCATGGATCTCTTGCAAGAAGGGACTGAGTCAAGGTGATGCTCTCTCGCCATATTTGTTCCTCCAGGTTGCAGATGTTCTTCAGTAGTTAATCAAGTGGGACGGTGGAGTCAGGCACCCTATCACTGACGATCCATGCCCTGTGCTACAATACGCTGATGACACACTCATCCCGATCCAGGCTACGGTAACCGATGTTCGACGGCTTCGTGGAATGCTTGATGATTTCTCTAGGGATTTGTCTGGGTACGCTCAAGCGCAGGTACACCCACGCTCGCACACTGACGTGTGTCCCGCAGTCCGCCGCCGCCCGCAGCGCTTCTTCTCTTCCATCGCTGCCGTCTCGTCGGGGAACACCTCCTGCGCGTGCCACCGTGCGTCTTCGGGTTCGGGATTTGGGGTTCGGGTTGGGGCCGGCGGCGCCGTCTCTACCGCCGGTCTTAGAGGAGATGGCCGGGGGCGGCCGGCCAGCCCGGCGGTGGCGGCGGGGGGGGGGGGGGGGGCCAGCGGCTGAGACCGGCGGCGAGGGCGCCGCCGGTCGGGCAGGGTAGGCGGCCGGTTGGGCAGGGTAGGCGGGCGGGCATGGCGGCGGCGGCGGTTCAGGGGCGGGGCAGCGCGGCGGCTGGGGTGGCGGCTGGTGGGTGGGGAGGCCGCGGCGAGGGTGCCGAGGCGCCGGTGGCCTCTGGGGGGCGACGGGCGGGGTAGGGGCGGGGGCCGGCGAGCGGGGCAGTGGCGGGCGGAACGCTTGGTGAGCTGACGCGAACGCGTGTCGATCTCCCAGGGTGGGTGTAACTGCGCTTGAGCGTAGCAAATCCGCGTCGGGTTTCTCCGCTGCCACTGGTCTCAAAATCAACTACAACAAAAGCACTGCCGTTCCCATGCACGTTCAGCCTGCGCCCCTTGCTCGAATGATCAGAATCCTGTAGTGTAAAAAGGACACCTTCCCCCAGACCTATCTTGGGCTTCCACTGTCCAACACTAATCTCAACCTTTCTGCGTTTGCTCCTCTCATCGCTAAAGTTGATAAGAGGCTGTCTGGTTAGAGTGCCATTCTGCTAAGCCAGACAGGTAGGGTGGTCTTGATCAATTCAGTCCTGAGTGGTCTGCCCATGCACCTGATGACGGCGTTGCAACTGCCAGCTGGGATCATAAAAACAGTTGATGCCAAAAGGAGAGCATTCTTGTGGATGGGTAAAGATACGGCTAAGGGAGGTCAGTGCTTGGTCGCTTGGGAGAACGCCTGCAGGGCAAAGATTGATGGCGGGATGTTCAAGGCTCTTGCCTGCTCCTAAAACTCGTCCATTGGCTGTTCAATCCTGGATCGTCCTCATGGGCTCATTGGGTGAGAAGCCGGTTAGACCTTGCCACCTTCAATGCGAAGGACGAGGGTGCTCATTGGGACTCCTTGAGAGCCCTCCTGCCTGCATACCGTTGCTCCTCGTGTGTGGTCATGGGAGACGGCTCCAACACCAACTTCTGGCAGGATGTTTGGACTGGGGACAAATGCCTCGCTGAGAAATTCCCGGCGATGTACAACCACAGTACTGACGATGGTGTCTCTGTTGAAAAAGTGCCGAACCTTGAGCTTGAGCAGTGGTTAGTCCCACGCCTCTCTAGTGTTGCAAGACGGGAGTTTTCAGAGGTTCGGGATTTAGTGGTCGATGTGATGCTGACCGCCGAGGAAGATGTCCACCTTTCCTACTTTACCACTCAAGATCTCCGTCTCGACATTGCACGGATATACAGAGCTTCTACTGCGGAAGGATCCTCTTGTGCGTTCGCTGACTTCATTTGGAAGAGCTATGCACCGCCTAGGGTGAAGTTTTTTTGGATGGTTGGCCATTCAGGGGCGTCTTCAGTGCAAGGCCAATCTGCTCCGTAAGAATATGATCGAGGACAACTTGTGTGATATCGGGGTCCTGAAGACGGCGACCACCTATTGTTTGAGTGCCCGTTCGCTCGCTCATTCTGGGAGCACGTTGGATGGTCGTCAGCATCATTGCCGCGTTCAACTTCTCTCTGGCAAGTCTCCGCGCCTCAGAATGTGCCCAGTCGTCTCCTCCCCACAATGGTCCTGCTCTGCTGTTGGCAACTTTGGAAGCATCGCCATGATGTCGTCTTCAGGAAGATGGAACCAAGCTTGGTCAGACTCCTGGCGAGCTGCAATGCCGATTGCTGATTATGGCGCTGCAGATTGCCCAAGACCCATGCTGTCAAGATGGAATGATGGTTTGAATCTATCTATTATTATATATATATTTGAATGTTAAAAAAAGTCATCGGATTCGCCGGGAGGGCCAAGAAATTACCACGTTAATCGAAAAAAAGAAAAGACCTCAACCGTTGGATTTTATGAAGATCTAACGGTCCATGTTTCGCCATGTTAATTGGAAAAGACAAAAATTTTAGATCGTAGGATTTTATGAAGATCTAATGGTCCACGGTCATCGAGCGTTGAGAATTCTGTACCTTAGGATTTTATAAAATAAATCTAATGGTCTCTATTCATCAAGGTTCCATATATATCAGATTTGTTTGATATGGAAATAATCTATTCGATACAAAAATACACATTGAATATGACACATGCCAACTCACGGCTTGCTATTCCGATTCGGAAGGAAATACGTGACCAACATTGACTGAGACAATACATACGGAAGGAACCTTGATTGTCTTCGCTTAAAAGAAGATTAGCATGGATTATCCGAATCTTACATGCATTGATAGTGGCCCAGTAAGTGTAACAGTGAGACCACCATTGATCCGATCAAATCCACCATCTTGCCGAAATGTTTTATCGAATTCATATATCGATCGTCTAATAAGCTCAGAACGAATCATGCCATTTTGCTAGAACGTTTGCTCGAAATCATCCATCGCCTGTGCCTTAAACTCAGTAGCATCGATTGACCATATATGAACCGTTGGATATTATATAAACACCTAACTTTGATATAACTCACAACCATATATATTAATATTATATTATAGATTGTTTAAAAAGATACAATGTTTGATGGTAGGACAAAAAATTATCACATTAATTGGGAAAAGAAAAGAATAGAACGGGTTGGATTTTTTTTTAAAGGTATAACGGTCTATATTAAATTATATATCAAATATAATTGAAAGGGGGAATTTACAACGGGATGTTATGTTATGACCGTTCAACAATCTAGATTAGTCTAAATATTCTATACAAATATAGCTAACAAAATAGCTAAATTTTAAATCACAACCATATATATTAATATTATATTATAGACTGTTTAGAAAGACACAATGTTTGATGGTAGGACAGAAAATTATCACATTAATTAGGAAAAGAAAAAAATAGAACGGGTTGTTTTTTTAAAAGATATAAAGGTCTATATTAAATTATATTTCAAATATAATTGAAATTGAAAGGGGGAATTTACAATGGGATGTTATGTTATGATCGTTCAACAATCTAGATTAATCTAAATATTCTATACCAAATATAGCTAACAAAATAGCCAAATTTTGCACCAAAAAAAACTACCATCTATCAATCTATTGTATTTGTCATCATCAACATCTTATTATTATTATTAATGGAGTGTTAAACTAATCCACTAAATTCACCAAAAGGATCTAGAAATTACCATATCAACAAGGGAAAAAGATTATATTAATAGAGTTTTTATACATTGTTCAATAGAAAATAAAAGAAGAATAGTATTCCTAATGAAGAATAATTTGGCAGAAGTGTATGCAATTAACTTGGTCTCACACATATTTTTCTAGGCCAAAATTATACCATCTTTTGACTTTGCCCATGATTTTTTTCTTAGCGGCTACTTTGATAATATTATATATCAAACCTTCGACTAAATCTCATGAATTGTGATCCCCTGAACCTATTAGTGCATCAAGTTAGGATCAATTAAGTAGCATATCAAATATGTTACATGGATCATCATATGAGATAAAATACATTAGAAAACATTATGTAAAAAGAAACTTATAATATATCCATAATGTAAATAGGTAGCCGAGGATGATAGTTTCAATAATTAAAGTCATATATATCTGATATGTTATCTTAATAACCAAATGATCTAGGTACTTACTCTTAACATCAGGAGTCTTTTTAACTAAAGGCTACCTATAAATTATTGTCTGAGACACCATCCATTTGGACTTTCTTCTAAATAAAGCTCATTGACATTAGCGTGGGCAGCGGGATACCCTAGAGTCATGAAATCTGAACTGCAAAGACCCATCCACTACAAACTACCTGTTGGTATATACATGCCATCCACACTCCATGATCCAACATACATTCCGCATGAGATACAATAATAACAAGAACAAGGGTACCTCAATCAATCATCTAAGGGACCAATATGGCAATAGGAGGTGTAGATCTGACAAACATGAGGTCAAATCATGACAAGCGAGATTGCTGAAGTGATGGGAAAGAGAGGGGGCAACATAGACATGACCAATATCCTAGGTAGCAAAGGGGACACATCAGACAAGAGATAAGACATTAATTTAGAAAGGAGTATTTTTCAAAGATTTTTTTTTAAAAAATAGTCTTTTTAAGTTTCGCTAATGTCAGCCTGATATTTGGGTTAGAGAATAGTATGTAACAGTTCGTATATAGGTTTCATCGCCTTCACAAAACGCAATGAACTTTCACATCTACTATGACATAAAGGTTTGGTGGAAGCCTAGCTACAGCCCAGCTATTGTTGTGTCCCAACTCATACGATAGTCCTATTCCCACATGGTAGCTCGCTTGTGTTGGCCTCTAGATTCCCACCATGGCTATCCAACTCAGGCCACTCTCCATCAAAGTCATTCTATTTATTTTTATTCTATAGCCTAATTGGTGGAGCTTCTGTTTCCTCTGGGCCCACCATTATAGCACCATTGTAGCCGCAGGACCTAAATCTAGAGGTGCTCCAAATTTGTGGCTTCACTGGTTCCTTACATTCTTAGTTTGTTTTTTTCTAAGATATACAAACTAGCTCCTTGGTATAGTATGTACAATGCTACTACGTGCTTCCCACGAATGAATGATACGAATCTAGGAGAGCATGGCCAAACATGCCCATATAGATTCTTGCCTTCCAAAACACTATTATATTATTTTACATTTATTTTCCTTCTCTGTGTTTTTATCAGTACTTTAATTCGCGTATACCAATTCATAAGAGACCATGAGACTAAGATTTAGGCAAAAGACACACTAAAAAAGTTTAAAAAACAACGATTTAATTTTTAAATGAGCCGACAATACCAATTCAAGATCATAGATACAATAGCAAACCAAATTTTATGGTGAAATTAACTAAAATAATTTGGTGTATAGATGTAACCTCCCTTTTCTAAAAAATTGGTAACATTTATATAGCTTTGACTTATGACAAAGCTAAGGCAAGTATATTTAGTACTGATGAACTATTTTCAAAGATTATTTTGAAGAATAAAATCACACTACTGTAGTTGTTATTCAATTATTGGATGTCATACCCTAGGTCATGTTTGGATATGATAGAAATAATGCCAATATAGATTAGAGTAGGTAGAATCATATATAATAACGATATTTGAAACATATATATAGAAATAAAAATTTATAATTTTATAGAAAATATAGCTATCTGTCTTAATATCTTAATCCACTACTTTAGGTACTAAATTCATATTTTTGGGGGTTTTGCCCCCATTTTGTTATTGCACGCAAACCATTATGTCATAAAAATATATAATACATCAAAAAGATAAAATCTAGGAAAAAGGATGTATTGTTGAGGACTAAATAAAACAAAAAACATAAAGCTAAGAAAGAATTCATACAATATTAAATTAAAGTAAAACAAATTAAAAAAAACTAGCTACCCGCGCAATTTGCGCGGGACACTTTGCTAGTTATACAGTGTAATGCAGTGACTGTACAATAGCGCTCTCTCCCTCTCCCCTTTGTGTAAATCTCCCCCTGTAAGCTGCTCTCAAGCAGCAATGTAAGAACTTCCAGGGTCACCCTAGGGTCAATGGAAATGGAAAAGTTGGAGACGCTCATCACCCGTTACAGTAAAAAAAAATATAGCTGTTGTTCACTTGTTGTACTACTTCCTCCGCCTTCATTTATTTACAATTTTGAGCTACAGAGGTAGTACAGCAAGCTACCATGCAAGCAAAGCAAAACGGCCTCTGCAGCTCCCCGTTGTTGACTGATGCTTCTATTACTTCTAGGATTAGGAGCACACACATGATCGAGATCGAGCTGTGTGGAGGCTGAAATGCTGAATGGCTGATGCTGTATGCTCAGCACTCTGCAGCGAAGCGACCCAAAGCCGGCCGAAACTTCGAGTGTAATCGAGCAGCAATGGCGGTGTGCCGCAAGCTCCACCGGCCGTGAACACCACCCGTGGCGATTGGATCGGATGGAACCGTCAGCGTTCAGGCGACAGAGACGTACGGACGCGCACGTCGTATCTCGTATGCGTATCCTCAGCCTTACTCCAATAGAGTTTTCAAAACACTGCAACGGTACTGTTTAGCATTGTTTTATACTGTGCATACATAGTAGAATGAAATTTTAGGAATTAGAACGAAGAACGCTGCTGAGTCGGGTCAGCAGCCACAGGTGATGCGTCGTCTCTGTAGCCCCTAGCAAAGCTCTGCAAGCTGCTGCAGCAGCAAGGAAGCAAAAGGCAGCCTGCAACTCCAGAGCAGAGCAGGAGAGGCCGCGGTCCGGCTCCGGCAGCTTTTCCTTTCACTCCTATCATTGGTCAGATCAGATCAGCAGACCATCGGGGCAGGCAGGCCAATGGCCGATGGCCAGGCATGCTTTTGCTTTGCTCCATACGGACAGCAGAGGAGAGGTATATGAGCTCCCTCACGAGTCAGCAGCACTGGCAGGACAGTGCAGCTCAGCAGGAGCAGCAGGTACATTCTTCCTGCCTACTGTACAGTATAAAACGTATGCACATTCTCAAAAATTTCCTCTCCGTTTGGACGAGTCTCTGCTTTGTTGCGGGAGTAGAAAGAATATATATATACCACATAAGATAGATGAGCATCAAATTAAATTTATATCAAAACTACACATATTTTTTCTACTATAGTAGATAACTAAAAAAACCCTCTTAAATCTAAATGTAAATTATCTACCTCTGCCATTGCTAAACATAAACTAACCTGACCAAACCTGTATCTAAATTACCAACATATGCAATCATAAAAAGAATTAAATAAGCAAAACAAATAACTGTTCATAACGGCACGCGTCATGAATATAGGCTTGTTGGGCCAACAAAACACGACATGGGTCGAACACCAAATAGAGATAAGGAAAAAGTCCATCACGTGTCCTTCAACTTGTAGGAAAGTCTAGATTTCATCCTTAAACTCGAAAACCAGGAATAGTGGATCCTTGAACTTGTGAAACTGGGCACAGGAGGTCCTCGGGCGAAACCGACCGTGGTTTTGTCCAACGTGGAGATTCTATGTGGCACCTGTGTGGTGGGACCCACCTCATGTCCTTTTCTTCTACCCCCACTTTGTCACAAGGGCGGAGGCCGGTGATGCACGGGAATAGGAGGCAACGACGAGCGCAGCCGCCAAGAGCAGCCGTGCCGCCGCCAGGCTGCGCCCTTGCTCCGTCGCCCTCCTCCAGCTCAAGGTGCGCACTCCGGCCCAAGAGGCGACCACTGGCAAGCCACCGCGCAGTCATGCGTCACGCCGTGCAACGCCTTCCCTCCTTGACCTTGGTGTGGCCAACGGTGGAGGGGACGAGCCGCTGCATGGGTGGAGGCGCGCGGCGGCAGTGGCAGAGATGAGCACCGGTGCACATCATTGGTAGTGGAGGCGAGCGGCGGCGCCTGCCAAGCTCGTGGCGTCGTTGCGCACGGAGGCAGCCGGCGTACAGAGAGACAGGCCACAGCGGAGCAGCCCATTGCACCGGGCAGCACGGCTCGACGAGCTTGGTGACGCAGAGCCGCTGCTGGACGGGGGGGGGGGGGCTCGGATGCCGACGTGTCTGTGGAGACAGGGCCACGGATGCCGGAGCGCGCACGCGTGTTGAGGCAAGCCATGGGAACGCAGGCATAGGAGGTGGGACTTCCCAAGCGGCGCACACTGACAAGACCGGCCAGTTCACCGTCGGTGACAAGGTGCTCACCACCAGAACGGTCTCCTGGGTCACCGCGGGCCGAGCGCGCTCATCGCCGCTGAGGCCTAGCCGCCCTTAGACGACGAGGACCGGCTGCGGCTACCGCTACATCGCGCCGCTGGGGGTAGACAAGTGCGCCCGCTGCAACCGGGAGCTGGCCGCGACTACGGCCGCGTTGCGCCTCCGTGGGGGGGGGGGACGAGCGCGGAAGCATTAGGAGGAAGCCTTGCACCGCGCCATCGCAGGTGTTGGGAGGAGAAAAGGCGAGGAGCGCAATTGTGGTAGGGCTGCGGAGGCCGGAGGAGCGCGACGGAGCAGGGGCGCAGTCGGGCGACGCCGCGGCTGCTCTTGGCGGTTGGTGCGACGGGCGGCTGCGCTCACTATCGTCCTTCTCATCGTGCGCATCACCGGCCTCTGCACGTGTGACAGAGTGGGGGTAGAAGAAGAGGATATGAGGTTGGCAGGTGGGTCCCACCACATAGGTGCCACATAGGATCGCCACGTGGGATAAAACCACTGTTGGTTTCGTCCGAGGACCTCCTGTGCTCGGTTTTATAAGTTTAAGGACGCGCTATTTCTGGTTTTTGAGTCTAAGGATGAAACTGGGACTTCGCTACAAGTTGAAGGACCCATGACAAACTTTTCTCTAGAAACAAGAGGCTGCTGCATAGCGCAGGTGAAAGCTATCGACATATTTGGATTTGGATTGCATTCCCACGCAGGATCTTTTATGACTAGTTTGGCAACCTCATTTTCTCTAGGTAATGGAGGGGAAAAATAAAAAATTAGTTCATTTTCCCTGCAATTCCCCTAAATCCTCTCAATTTTCTAGGAAAAATGAGGTTGCCAAACTTGCCCTTAGATAGGCTTGTGGCCCAGGTAGTAAAGCCCTCCTTCTCGTGCTAATACTTATTTATTAGCCCAACAAGCAAACCAGTTGCATTGATTGGCTTAGGCATTGGTTGGCTAGCTCCCGGGTGGGCAGCTGCATCGGAGAAGTTGGAATGGAACTGTGCGTGCGTGACTAGCTAGTAGCTAGTGAATGAGGTAGGCAGGCATCATCACCAGTTGGCGGAGTCAACATTGGTGTGGTATCCATGTCCGTAGGCATCGCATCAGAGGTTTTTGTGGTTGCACTGGTCTACATGTTTCATGTCGGGCGATTCTTCTTCACCATAGTGTTGTTTCTATGGCATGTGCTTCGCCCGTGGTTTAATGTGGCCTTGCTTCTGGCTCCTCTGCTTCATCTCCGGTCTTCTTGATTGATAGTGCCAAATCAAATGTCGGGTGGCCTCCCCCTCGAGGGGTGGCCGACCCTTACCCCTTTGAGGCTCCTTACCTAGAAGGGCGTCGAGGGGCGGTAGGTGGAGGACCGAATGTGCTACCATGGTGCCACCAATCTCTGGGGAAGATTGGTGTTTTTCCTATGACGTCTCGATCGGTGTGCTCCTCCTGTTCTTAGGCTATATCTAGCAGCTCCTCCATCCCCCATCCTCCATCACTATTCCAACTACCCATCTCTCTGTCTACAGTATCGTAACAGTGCAACATTAAATTTTGCAGAACCAATATGCACGCACCGCTGCAGATAACCTTAGTCCCGTTTGTGCTGTGACGGTCCCTCAATCCTTCGAGGCTCCCTCTCATTCCTCTCATTGGATGTTGGAGGGCGGCAATAGTGAAGCGTAGCTACGAGGGGTGGCGAGGTAGAAAATTGATGTGATACTCCTTATCTCAAGCCCTAAGTAAGTGCATTAATCATTATCATATGCATTTTTAAATTTTGAGTTTAAAGTTTAAATTGTTTTTAATCAAATTTGAATTCAAACCTCTTCAATAATTTATTTTATCCAAAGACAAAAGTGCAAGATGATAGTTGAAATACACTCTTTCACTTTTATATTTGGACCTTTGAGTAAAACTTATTTTCTTGAGCGTTTAAAGGGTAAAAAGTATTTGTATAAAAAAAGAATGAAACAAGGGGCTAAACCGGCGGCCCAAGCCACGGCAGCCCAGCCCCTAGCTTCTTGGCCCGTGGGAGACACGCGGCTTGCGCGGGCAGCCCGGTCGAAGCTGCGGGCCGGTGGTGGCAAGTCCTGGGCAGGCCATCTGGCCCTCCCATAGGAGCTGTCACCCCGCCCCCGTCTTCTTCCTCCTGCGGGCAAAACAACAGCGCTCCGCCGCCGCGCCCCACCGAGCCAATCCACCCCGCCGTCGCCATTCTCGCCACCACCAAGCCCTATTTAAACCCCCGACCTTGTTCCCGACCATCACCAACCCAAGGCACAAGCCTCCACTGCCTCTCAACCTCCCCTCAGCCCCCACACCGCTGCCCACTCCGCCGCTGCACTCCTCACCGCCGACCATCGCCTACGCCACTTCTGCCCTTCACCAGAGGGTAGGACCTCGTTCGCCTTCGCCTCCTCCTCCTCCCAAGCCAATCCTTGTTAAGGATTAGGCTACGGGGAGGTCAAATTGAGCTCGCGCCATCTATGGCGCCAATGGCCATGCCGCTACCCGACCGCCATATCCTTCACCTTTGCGCTCACGTTGAGTCACCGAGCTTGTGCATGTGGTGCGTCGCATCCGTGCGCACCTCGCCAGGGCATCCTCGATGACCGCCAAGGTCTACTGTCACCGGGAATGGTGCTCGCCGTCGCACGCTCTGCGCGTGCACGACGTGGACGCCGCGAGCAGAACAAGGGAGAAAGGGGAGAAGTAAAGAAGAGAGTGGAAGAAAGGAGAAAGGGTGAGTTGAGTGCCGTCGCACCATCGGTCACCGCTGGTGTGAGCCCGGGGCTCCGCTGCGCGAAGAGGTCGCTGGCGCCGCCACTGCGTGCACGCCGTGCACGCGCGCCTCGGCGCTGGCCACGCCGCGCCCTTGGCTAGGCCAAAAGGCCAGCTGGGCTACATTCTGGGCCAGGCCGGTTGGGCCAATAGAGAGGAGAGGGGGGAAACAGGCCGCCGGCCTAGTTTTGGGCCGAAAAAGAGAAAAAGAGGAGTGGGCAGGCCTGGTTTCTAAACTGGGCCAGGCCAAATTTTAAAGGGGTAGAAATAGAACTTTTATAACGATTTATTTTGGGCTTTTGGGCTCTTTTTATTTAAAAAAATCCTATTTCCTTTTAATGCTTTCTGAAATTGTTTTATTCAATTTAAATTTAGTTTAAATTTATAATTAATTTTTAACTTCCAATATTAATTATTTTAATTCACTTAATGGTTTAAAAAATTATTAAAACCCTGAAAAATTATTTAAAAAACTTAAAACTTCTTTTAGGCCTAGAACGAGACCTAGGACATGGTTCCAACGCCTTGCCTTTTCTTTAAAAACTTTTATCTTTCTTTTATTTACAGGTTGATTATCCTCATACTTAAAATCTATGCATACCATACATTTAGGTACGATAACTCCTTCACCCCTTTCCGAAGAATCTTACGAAGGCCCCAAATCTGAGATCCTTGAAGCCGGAGTCCACAAACCCTCTGTAGTCTCTGAAGAGAAATCTTTGGAGCAGTTTTTGATCCCAACACTCTTAATCCAGGCAAGTCCCGGTGCATATCCCCTTTTTCAATTGAGTCTTAATCAATGAGTTATGATTGTGCATTAGAGTTAAGAATTGATTGATTGCTAATAGAATATGTTTAACTTAGGTCTTAAGTAAGAACTAAAAGAAGTTACACCATAAAGGCTAAGGATCTACTTTTAGGCTTACCGCGTGTGAGTAGACCTAACTAAGATCAACCCTAGGTTAGAAGTTGGGCAAAAGCCCTATGGTCGAGCAAGACTTGTTGAGTAACTATTACTTAATTATTTCTCTTCTACTTTTCTTCAAGTTTCGAATATATCCTCTTCGAATATAATCCTTCTTCTTCAGCTCCTCAGTAATCATGCATCTTTTGGGCAGGATGCAAACTTATCTTTCAAGAATACTTATGTTAAGAGTAGACCATCCTTTTGCTGTATTTGAAGAAGTTCTACTCTACTATGTTAAGTATGAAAAATAGTATTGTATCAAACTTCAGGTTGTTATGTATAAGTTGTTATTTTTGTAAATTTTGTAATATGTAAACTCCTTCGAGAGTCACCCTTAAGCTCGATCCAGATGAGAAGGCTTGTTAAGGTTAGCAAACCTTGACAATCCACCAAAATTAACTTAGGTACTAAACTTAGGTTAATTCCGGCGGTTTTGCCACATTGATCTTTGTCAATCGGGCAAGTACGTTGTTCGGTTGCATTGCTTGCAGAGAACGGTGGTGTTGTACTTTGTTTTTATGTTGTTGTGCTCTCTCCCCTCTTGATTGTAATTCTAGGGTTGTGATCCGTTGTTAACCTCTCGGTCTAAGCCGGCATCTGTGGAATATATATTCAGACGGGGACTTTCCGTCCCTCGTGAACTTAAAAATAAAAACAGGACAGACGGCACGATGAGGGAGCTGCTGCCGATGCCTTGCCTCTCATGGAGATGGAGATGGCGGAGTAGTCTCTTCCTCCTCTCGCGGTCGCAACGATATGAATGGCAATTGGCACGGAGGTGTGCAGGCCATGTCCGATCCGATCCATCATAAAACCAAATGAGTGCATGCATGGCCTCGTCTCTCTCAGCTCGTCTGGAGTGGAAGTGGATCGGATGGCGACCCTACAGTGTGACGGGTGCGCACATAAATTAAAGGTGGACATGCATGTCTTCTCCTCCTTGCACTCTAGGCAAGCTACCAAAGCAAAAGAGCGTTGTTGACTGGTCACTGATGCTTCTACTTCTACGAACATGAATTGAACTGTCTTTGGTGTGGGGCTGATGCTAAGCTGTATGCTCAGCACTCGGCAGCCACCAAACCGGCCGAAACTTTGTTTCAAGCTACCAGCAATGGCGGTACGCCGCCCGCAAGCAGAGCTCCACCCGTGAACACCACCACATGTAGGCCGTAGTTCCAAGCAGTGTTGGTGATTGGATGGAACCGTCAGCCTTCAGGCGACAGAGACGTACGTACGCGCACGTCGTATGCGTATCGATCGTCTAGCCTAGCAAATCCGTACGTACGGTACGGGTGAGGGTGAGCACATCGTCGTTCTGTTCGTCTCTGTAGCCTCTTATGCAAAGCTGCAGCAGCAGCAAGGAAACCAAAAGGCGGCCTGCAACTCCAGAGCTGAGCAGAGCAGGCCCCCATCCGACAGCTTTTCGATCGTCCCCTCCTGTCACTGCTCAGATCAGATCAAAGATACGTGCTATAGATAGATCAGCAGACCATCGGGGCAGGCAGGCCAATGGCCAATGGCCACGCATGCTTGCTTTGCTTGATACGGACCTCAGCACTGCTTGCTCTGATTACTTTGCAGGTGCAGCTTCCTGCCATGAGTCCGCAGCAGCAACTACATTCTCAAAATCCTCTGCAAATGCTCTCTACACCATTTGCCCAATGTGTCATCGATTGGATGAGGATGGAGGACATCTTTTTCCAAATGTAAAAGTGTCTGCGTAGGCTTCAGCTAGAACCAGAAGGGATACGGGTGCGGCTCGTGGATTGTGTTTCAGCACAGCATGTTTTGGAGGGAACGTGTAGCACGAATATCGGGGCTTGTTGGCCAACCAAACATGACATGGGTCGAATCCATCACCCAATAGAAACAAGAAGCTGGTGAAAGCTATCAACGTACTATTTGGATTGCATTCCCAGTTCCCACGTACTAGGATCCTTTAGATGGGCTCGTGGCCCAGGCAATAAAAAGCGAGTTTTTTTATTTTTTAAAATCTTTTTTTACAAAAATATACCATGGTTGACATCTTTTGCAAAAATATACCTCCGACGCCCGGCCGTTGGGCGTCAGGGATCTGGAGCCCGGAGGCTGGGCGCCAGGTCCTTGGCCCATGGACCCGGGGGCACCTGGCCCCTCGAGGCCAGGCGCCAAGGGCCTGGCGCCCGGAGGCCAGGCTCCAGGTCTGTGCACCCCTACACGATTACCGCAGCCTATACAAGCGTAGCCGCAAGCGTCCGAGAGGTACAGTACATCTATGGTCCATCTATAATCCCACAGTCTTATACATGCACGTCTTTTTTACTGTCTTGGAGACTTGAACATGGCAGTATAAAATTTACCTTGCACGCTTTTACTACGTTTCATTACCTAGTGGTTTTAATTTTATCGTGCACGAAAATTTTGTAGCTTGTCGTCGCAGTAGCACGCCTATGTTATTTGGGCCATAGGCAGACCCACATGTAGGCAAGTCTGCCCGGGCTCCTCGGCCAGCACAAAAAAAGGCTATGTTTACATGTACAGACAATAAAATGGCTTGGAGCACTGGACAATTCGCGTGAAACGGCAACAGTTATCCAGAGTCAACTAAATAATGCAATCCATGTGAAGCAATAACGGTTTATCCAGAGGCTCAACTAAATTTAGTAAATGCAGTAGCCACTAACTGAGTTTAATCCTACATCCTATGTGATACATCAAATCTGCTGTTAGTATGCCTCTGAATTTTAAGAACAAGTTAGGAGAAATGGTCCAACACAATCTATTAATCTGATATGTTTGATACAAAATTCTCGGACACAGTGTTTTAAAACAATTGTTTTTTTTCTTATGTTAAGAGACAATATGTTTTTCTAAGTGTTAGGTCCGTCCAGACTCTTAAAAAATTTTAGATCCGATTCTCATGATTAGAGCTGAAATCATGATGGTACTAAATGCTGGCTCTGCTATGTTGCTATAGTCCTACGTATTGGTTACTGAAAGTCTGAGACATAGACAGAAGCGTCTGTCCCTAGCGCCCGAAGACAGGTGCCCACCCTACCGCCCCAGCGCGCTCGGTTCCGTGGGCGACGCCGGCGCCAGGTCCCTGGCGCCCAGTGCCCGGGCGCCAGAGGTATATTTTTGCAAAAGATGCCAACCATGGTATATTTTTGTAAAAAATGATTTTAAAAAATTCAAAAATAAAAAACCCGCATAAAAAGCTCTAGTCCTCCTGCTAATACTACTATACTACTACTGATAATAAAGAAATTTAACGGCCCATCAAGAAACCGGCAGGCTTGGGCTTGGTTGTCGGCCTTGTCAAGAAGTACATGGTTCTCAGAATTTTCCTCCCCAAACTGTCTCGGTTCTCAGAATTGCTCAAGTCGGAGGTGGTGACCGAGTCCTCGGCAACGACCACTGCCGCAAGCCGTGAGCGGTCCCCATCATAGGCGGCGGCCAGGAGGCAGGCGTCGTCCGCGTCCGGCGAGGCCCGGCGCGGCCCCAAGCGGGACCGAGGCAGGACCAGGTGCAGTTTCAGAAGTACTCACAGACTAAATTGATTTAATTGGAGTCAAGTTTCATGTTGGCCGGGCACCAAAAGACGACAGTCATCGTCTACCACCACAATGCACTCGCATAACAGCAGGGTCATCGCAGCTACTACTAGCGCCTAATAATAACATCATTACAAGAAGAAAACAACAAGAACGCACACGGCATCTGAAGATCGATGCACCTGAAACGATGCCTTTTTCCCTAGTTTTTTTATTAGTATGTGCTGCTGCAATATTTTTGCTGAATCATCATTCACATATATGAATCTCAATTCTCAGCATCTAGATAGTGACATGATCACTATGGGCAGAGATGTAGTTTTAGTGTCTTACAATATGTTTAGTACTGCATGTAGTAGTACTAGCTAGTTTCTATTCTATCAACAGAATGCATAGATCGACTTGAGAGTTACAAAATCTAATTCCACCGATCAAAGCTGATAGCTAGACCGATAATCGGTGGACCGGAGAGGGACGGCCACACCACTACCGTACGTGCCTTTGCCAAAGCTATATATGTATGTATATACGCCGAGAAAATCAACTCCATCTCTGTCATGGATGGATCGATCAGCAGCACGCCATTAGCGACGAACGCGACCAAGGGTCAAAGGGATGGGCATACCGATGGAGCCACGATTAGGAGGAGACGTAAAACACCTTAGTACGTAGCAGCTTGTGTGCTTTCAATGATAAACAACATGTATAATCATATACATGGCTCTGCAGTAAAAGTGTGAAAACCATACTAGAGAGTGGCGGGTGATAGCTTAGCTAAGGCGGAGTCGCACGTGGAGATCAGTGGGTGTGGGCGGATGGCCAATATATCCTAGTATATATGGCAACAGGCGATGCTAAATGGGCCGGCACTAGACACAACACGGCCGTAGTGCTTTGTCACGGTATGGTCCGATCCATATAGTGCCAGTGTCAACACGATACAAAGCCTAATGCCGTGCCTGGGGTGTCACTCTGGCACGTTGGTCCGGTATGATTATATTACAGGCACGACTAAGCATGGCGACGTACCTTTTTTTTTGTTACAGTTTATATTTCATTATTGTCTATTTATTATAACTTTTCTCGACCAGTCCACCTAACCCTAATGCCACTCTTCAATCTCAAAGCCGCTACCGCCACCCCTTTCAAGACGCGTGGAGGCAGGGGGCTCTCGTAACAGCATAGTTGTAGGCGCTTGAGGCCTTATTACAAGGGTAGAGGTAGCTAGTGCTAGACTGCTAGTGTTGGCATAGGCACAATAAGATAACTGGGCCTATAGTACCGATACCGCACGTCACGATTATCTAAACAATGCCGTATAGTGATGTGCATATAATAGTGATGTGTTTCATAGTGCCTAGTGTTGTGCCGGGCCATCTATACTAGAATTTAGATGCGAGAAGCCGAGAACAGCACGTATGGAGTGCTAGCTCCACTTAGCTAGCTACCTGGCGCTGCATATATGTGACCCCACACATGCCTCATCATAAGATGCTTAGTGACAGAGCCACAATTAACTTTTACATGTGAAGCCATGGGGTGGGTAGATTACAAGAAGAAAACGACAAGAATGCACACAGCATGATGTGAAGATGCACCTGAAACAATGCTCTTATTATTTCCGCCCCAACTTTAGTTTTTTTCCGTATTTGCTGCACTTATTCTACGTACAATTTGCTGCTGCACCTGCATATGTTATTGCTGAATCATCAGTCAGGCATATGTGAACCGATCGAAGCAGGCTAAGCTAATAGCTAGACCGAGATAATCTTTCGTCCTGTTTGCTTGAACTACTTTCAGTTTTTTTTCAAACCATAGAACGGTATTTTTTTCTCACAATCATTCAGCCGGAACGGTGTTTCAGCTATTTTGTAGCTACAGCGAACGGGGCTTTTGAATAGATATCGGAGACGGAGAGGACGGCCACCACTACCATAGTATGTACGTACGTGGCTTCGCAACTCAAATCAGTGGATCATCAATCGATCGATCAGCTAGCAGGACGTACGCGCGCAAGAGGGATGGACTGACGATGGAGCCACGATCAGGAAAGCAGTACCTTGCTTAATTAGTAGCAGCTTGTGTGCTTTCAACGTGGCGACGGCGACGAGCCACCTGCCGCAGTCCGGCCTGATTCGCCAGCAAGTCATCTCAATACCAGACGATCGATGGACTATAGGTTAAAAGCCGACCACAAACGCTTCGCTCTCGAAGGGACGACACATCTGTATTAGGAGGATTTCCAATTAACACGCCGTAGGGAAAATAAAAAAAACGTTTATATATTTTGATCAGAAAGCAAATAATTAAATAAAGCTACGAGACGACATCGTGGAATGCTCCATGGGCCATGGCACGGCATATATACAAGAGCGCGGGAAAAATAGTGCTACTTTTATATGCCTGAGCCTGACGGGCGGCCGGGCGGCCGGAAGGACAAGACGACGCCGGCGGCGGCCGCCAGATCCATATAATTGCGTGATGTCCGCGAAAACTCTGGTTCGACAGTGACAAGTGCCGAATTTGCCCCCTGCACCGGCTCACAAAGTTTGACAAAGCGCAATGAAGATGCAAAGACCGATCGATCGGCTGGGGGTACGGTCTTGATTGAGAATTTAATGAAGATACACACATCAGGGCGATATATATGTCCCAGTCTTGGCATGCATGCAGATCAATGGAGGAGAAACATACACTTGGATCCATGTTTGGCCGGGTTTCATTCTCTAATTTTAATGGAGATACATCCCAGCAGCCATATACATACTTTATAGGTTCTCATGTGTGCTCGATCACTGTTCAGTAGTGTCGATCTATTATTGTTAAGAGAGAGGCCGGCCGGATTATGTTTAGTTTGTCGTTCGTCCTCTCATGCATGCAGATGCACTTCGTTCTTTCGTTTTTGGATGCATGCACCACGCGACCGAGAGCTGCTTGTATATGCTACCTATACGGACGGACGCACTATATCTACAAGAAGAATACCATAATATGCATATCGATCAGCTTGTTCTCTGCTGCGTGCTGTGCGACCATCACAGTTGTCGCGGTCTTTAGCTTCCTCCCGTCCCGTTCCAAACAAGAGAAGGTCACGTACGTACGCGCGCGCGGGGCCGGCCGGTCAGTCAAAAAGATGCGATCCGTCAGCACACGTGTGTATATATGTAGTAGTCCGAAGCAGCACGTGCAAGTTCAAGCACGCAGCATGCATGCCTACTGCGCGATCAGCGAGGCGAGCGCCTGCAGCTCGAAGCCGACTGAAGACGACGCCGCGGCGGCGTAGATCTGGCGCAGCGCGAGGGCGCGGCTCGCGGCGGCGAGGCGCCGGCCCAGGGCGCCGGCCTCGGCGCGCAGCCGCGCGTTGGCGAGCCGCAGGAGCGCGGCGCGGGCATGCGCGGCGCGGGCGCGCGCCGACAGCTCGCGGTTGGCCGCGCGCAGCCGGGCGGCGCGCGCGCGGAGCTCCTCCAGGTGCCGCTGCTTGCGCGCGCGGGACCGGCGCGCCGACTCCCGGTTCGAGATCTTGCGGCGGAGCCGGCGCTGCTCGTCCGCGGCGGCGGCGGCAGGGGCCGACGGCGACGGCGCTGACGCGTCCTCCTCCTCCTCCTCCTCCGTTGTCGTCGTCGTCGGCGTGGTGGTGACGTCCAGGGGCGTGGTGGGGTCGTCGTCGGATGATCCGAGGCCGAAGCCGATGTCGGAGAGGAAGGCCTCGAGGGAGGGGTCCAAGAGCGACAGCGGGGGCAGCTGGTGGTGCTGGTGCTGGGCCATTGCTGCTGGCTGCAGTGCAGAGTGGTGGGCAGGCAGGGGCAGAATGGTAATTAGCAGCGTGTAGGAGGGGGTCGAGTGGCGAGAGAGGGAAAAGGGAGGGAACAAGTGTAGGGAGGCCTCAATTTATAGGCGAGGCGACGGACGCAGCCCTCCCTGCCCTGGTGCTTGCTGGGACCCGCTCCCTAGGTTAGTGGTCACTGACGTGGCTACTGCTTTTCCTCCTCTTCTTTTTTTTTTCTTTGTTAAAAAGAAAAAGATTTGGTTTGCATCGACAGACGACAGGTGGGTTGTCGCGGTGCACAACTTTGAATTTGCAACGATCCAAATCAAAGGGCGTCCAGTATGAACCAGTGGGAGGTTATTAACCTGGATTAAGTTGAGGAATGCTAAATATCAACCGAGTGTTTAGGTGGATCCATCACACCCGAAAGTTTCAACTAATCTAAGAAGGTTACCTTACTTTTTTTTTACCAACTATGGCCGGCGAGGTTAGGGTTTCAGGGTGGATTACATGTGATTTCCGAGACATTGAAGGGGTGGCCGGGGGCCCGGCAGGGGCGTCGAACATTGCAGGGGTGGAGGATGGCGGTTGGACCGATAACGTTGGCGGAGGCGTCGATCCACCTCGCTTAGCAGCGGCGGCGTGTGGCGGAGGGCGGTGGAGCCGAGTAAGACGACGAAGCTGGGTTAGCGTGGGAGGGAGGCAGATCCAGTGGCGGTAGCCGCACGCTGGAGACGCAGGAGCGCACGGCGCGGGCGACGGCGGCGAGGAGGAGGCGCGGGGTAGGGTTAGTGTGGGTGTTGGGAGATTGAATCCTATCCATCTATCTTGAGATCCAATGGCCTAAAAATCAGGTGTTAGAAAGTCCTCCAACGTCCGAATGACGGATAGACCGACTCTTTAATCTAGGTAAAAAACAAAACTGTTTGGAGAAAGCAGGCTAGTCTCATATGGTCTACATGAAAATCTCTAGGAAGTTTTCTATGTCAAAAAGGTTAAAAAAAAGATTCACGTGTGTGAATGGAAGTCATGATTCTCCTGCTTACTGTCAGATTCAAATGGATATGGAGAAATATGTTTTTTCCACATAGCTTATCCTAGCTCCCCTATGCAAACCAAAGCAGTCGTTCAATATCTGCTTTCAACCCAATAAATAATTTAAATCTTGCCGCAAGGTAACTAAAGCCGATGAGTTATATTCTCTCCATTGTTTTGTATTTGTATCTTCCTAGTTCAAAAATAAACTAACCGACGATAAATATTAGAGAACGAAGGAGTATCAATCAGAAATAAAATAAAATAAATTAAACATAAACCTTGCGGAACAAGATGAACGTTTATT
Organism: Paspalum vaginatum; assembly: GCA_030272315.1. NCBI lineage: Eukaryota > Viridiplantae > Streptophyta > Magnoliopsida > Poales > Poaceae > Paspalum > Paspalum vaginatum. Next base: position 42,849,295 of record CM059019.1, read on the forward strand.
AGTCGGACTACATATACGTATAGTAGTAGTTAGTCTGATTTAGGACTTCGGTGTTCGGATCATGCCCGTTATATTTGCGCGAACCAAATAAAGGGACCTTAAAGAGACAGAAGAAGAGATGATGTATGTGTGTATCATTTGTGGTGGTGGTGGCAAATTAAAGTAGAGAGCGTATCACCACAGCTCTGGAAGCATTCTGAGATGGATCGAGCATGCAAAGGTGGTGACTGAGAGGGACGTGCATGCCATTTGCCATGCCCAACAGGTAGCCAAGAAACCATGCCCAACAGGTAGCCAATAACTACTAGCTAGAGTGCTACCTACCACCTCTCACCCTAATTCAGAACAGAAGCCAGCCTCTCTAAACCTTAGTCACTAAGGAACGAAGAATTAGATCGATCAACAGAAGTGGGTAGATATGCTAGCTGCTCTCCGTCTTAATTTAATTTGGTCCACCGGAATTGAATCTAATCCACCCATCAAAAATCAGTCCACCTCGTATCTGATTCTTCTTCTAATAAAAGAAAAGTCTTTCACTTTATTTGGATTCCTTTTAATTTTTCAGAAAAAAACTGACACACCAGAGAAATATGGCAAAATAAATTTTGTGAAGACATAGAGAAGTTTCTTTTAATAATTTGTTAGCTTTGCATACTGAATTTTCTCTTAGAAAATAAACTGTCAAGGAGCGTGTGATATACGTGCATAATCGTTTTTTTTTCTCAAGAAGACAAATAGTTTTATATATGGAATAGGTATATGTAGCCTGGCGGCAAGACATTACTACATTAATTGTAGCAAAATAGATGCAGTTTGGTTAAGTATTTTAAATTTTCCAAGTTTTACAAAAAAAGGATGCACACTAACATTTATGTACCAGCAGACCGACTATCATTAGATCGATTATGAAATACATGTATAAAGATAAGTACTTCTCTGTACATCTTACTATTACTAATTAGATGCTCATTTTAGAGTCTCCACGTTAATCCTCACGAAATACAACAAAAAAAAGATAAATCCTAGAAATTCTCACACAATCAGAAACATCCGACCATCAATTGGCAGATTAGAACATTAACAGCCATTAGATCTATTTTCTAAGTAATTACCCACCTCAGACATTACGAAAGATTTTGAGTTCAACTCTAAAAAAACAAATTTCTTCTTTTTTGGCAGATTTTTCTATTTCAATTTATTTTCTAGTAATTATCCACATCTACCATTATGAAAGGTTTTGGGTTCAACTCTCAATGAAAGCAAATTTCTTCTTTTCTGAAAGATTTTTCTATTTTTAAATTTACTCTTAGTTTTCTATCAATTTTTTCCCATTTACAAACTTTTTTCATAAAGATGCTAGAAACCTTTCTATAAAACATATATTTTATGTCAAATCTTGCTATTACTAATTAGAGCCTCCTTATTAATCCTCATAAGATGCGCTATATAAAAAATAATATCATAGAAATTCTCACAATAATCAGAAACACCATATTAGCGATTGCAGATTGAAATCTTAATTGCCATTAAATCCGTTTTCTATGTAATTAACATCCCATCATGCATCATGTAGCTCTAATAATATATTGTTTTTAAAAAAGATAAATCCTAAAAATTTTTACAAAAATTAGAAACATCCGGTCATCCATCATGTAGCTCTAATAATAGTAGTCATTAGATCTATTATAGTTTCTAAAAAATTACACACCATGACATTATGAAAGATGAAATAAAATAATCCCCTAAATTTGTATAAAAATTGCTCATCATGCCATTATGAAATATAAATTAAATAACCCCTTAAGTTTGCATAAAATTGCCCACCATGCCATTATGAAATACGAATTAAAATAACCCTTTAAATTTGCATATAAATCACCCAACATGCCATTATAAAAGATGAATTAAAATAAAGCCTAAATCTGCATATAAATTACCCAATATGCCATCATAAAATATAAATTAAAATAATTTCTAAATTTGCGTATACATTACCCATAATGACATTACAAAAGATGAATTAAAAAAATCAGCTCTAATATTATTAAGGATTAAATATATATCCCCTAAAACTCTAACTCGTGCTAGAGCACGAGTAGATAGACTAGTTTGGTTAAACTTGAAGTAGTTTTGATTTGACAAAGCAAAAAAAAAATTGCAGATATTTTCAGACGTACGTACTACTAGGCAACAATAAAAGGGTGGGTTCACATTGACGACCCCAGCATGCTGTATGCTCGGCCACCAATACGTGATTAGTGGTGGAATGGAGAGCAGCAAATAAAGCTTTCTAGATGTTTTAAGCAAGTGCAGCTTAGCACGTATCGACCGGTACTTTAGTTTCAATTCAGCTGGTATAAATTAGGCCACCGAAAGCTACAGGTAGGTAGGTGCTATAAATCGATCCACTATTGCATATTATTCAAAGACGGATCGTCGGAGGAGCGAGGCAGTATATATTCTGTGCTTGGTCATCATGCAATGCAACAGTAGAAATATCTGCTATAGCTTAGCTCCCATCAGGGGATGTGCTCAGCCACTAGAAGAGCATATGTGTCTGCATGTCATCAGGGTCACCATCCATAATCTAAAGCGAACAAGATTAATGAGACAATAATCGAAATGGAATATGCCCCCCTGGGTTGCTTAGCTACCATCGCTCTGGTAATAAAGTAATAAACTTTCCATTAACTATATATCTAGTTTATACACAGAGACATAGATATGCCATATATGTAAGTGTCACCCACTCACCCTTGATGCTAGCTACCAGCTGAGAAAATTAATCTTGAGCCACAGATGACACTGACGAATATATGTGATCGCTGCTGATTGGTTGGTTGGTTGGTTGGTTGCGTAAGTAAAATGCAGAGAACGTAGGTAACAAAGCCTTCAGACAGAAGGAAACGGCCGCCTTGCCTCCCTGCCTGCTCTGCATTTGGAAACAATTAAGCTGGCCCTAGCAGCTGCTAACTAACCTGCCTAGTGTCTGCTACAGTACCACCACCAAAACCAAGCAATGCAAATGCATGCATGCGATCCTAAAATAAAGCAGCAACAACACTGACGAGGAATCACTGTTCACTACGCACCACCACATGGCATGCTAGGTACAAGATCTGCTGTCTGTTGAGCAAATAAAGCTGCCTGCTGCTGGCTTCTTTCTGCTTCTTCAGCAAGTGGGGAGCACGTACCGCGTAGTATACGACTGAACACTCAGCAGAGAGAAAGAAAGCCCATATCATCTGAACTGCTAGCTCATCATCAATGAGAACTGCATGATAGATCGATCGGCCGGTGTCGGGTGGTAGTTTAATCAGTTAGAGCAGCGATTAGCGATCAAAAGCGGGAGTTATGTTAGTTAAGCGATCGGCTGTCGGACAGATGTCACGCATGCGTGCGTGGCTACCTGCTGCTTAGCTGCAAATTAAGCCTGCTGCGAGCTCTCGATGGATCGTGTCTGCATCTGCATGCGAGCGAGTTCGTTGGTGCATGCATGCGTGCACTCTGCTGGGAACGGGAGGATCATGGGGCGCACGATCATCGGATCGACGATGAGAGATGGGATCTAGCTATAGCACTGCGATGCTGGGCGTGGCGGCCACATGGTGTGCTGACCGGCCTCAGGATTTGAAGGAGAACCTGGGAATCTAGCGAGGATTGGAGATCTTAAATAATCCCAGCCCCTTGTTTTTGTTAGACAGGGAGGATGAACTGGCCGGGGACGACGCCATTGCAACAGGTGTCCAGACAGCAGCTCGCATGCTGCTTTAATGTACTGTAGCAGAGACACTACTGGACGGACTATATAGTGCTAGTGTATTATCGCTGATATGTTTTCCCTAGCTCCCACCTTATTGCAATCTTTTATTCGCATCGAAATTAAAAATCGTGCAATCGCTAGCTTGATTACAGGAGATGAACGACGGATCCAATATTTAACTTTGGTCTTTTTATTTTAAGATAATTGAGGATTAATGATGCCTCCACTATATATCTTATATGAACAGGTTAAAGTTGGAACTTTCATCCATCGTTTTTTATATAAATCCTTCACTTGGAAATATATAGCCGGTCAAGTAATGGGCTAAAGGATTCAAACAGAGTTCAGAACTACAATTAAGCCCTGCAATGCAAAGAAACAATTTAGCTGAAAAATTCCAACCTTTAATTTTGAACATATGCTAACACTGTTGTTCTCTCTTCCCTTCTCTCACTAATAATTTGTTGCATAATTGGGCAGTTTCTTGTTTTCTCAAAAAACAAAAAACAAGAAGAAGTTTGATTTTCCCCCTTCAGAGGACAACAAGTTTTTTATATTATGGCTTTGGGCTTAATGGTAGTCCAGGTTGATGGCGGCCCTGAGCCTCATGCACTAGCACCACGGCCCAGATGTTCCGTCTTTGGTCCCATTCCAAGCTCCATATGCTGACGAGAAGAAAAAAAAAAGAAAAATACTACTCCCTCCGTCTTTTTTTATTTGACGCCAAACAAGTCAAATTTGTACTGAAAAACGCCCAATAAAAAAATAGAGGTAGTAGCAAAAATGATGGAACAGTAGGAGAAGCAAGGACCACCGGCGGTTCCTTTATAAGCAAAGACCATTATTGTTGATTGCAGAATCAGTGTTTTTTTCCCTCTCTGTTTCTTTACTTTTCAAAGCAAGCCTGTGTGTATGATAGATTGCTGGCTCGCAGCAGAGGACGTAGATAAACGTTGTAATCAAAAAATAAAAGCATCTTCCATCTAAAAAATCCAACAACTATTTTTTAGAGTTATAGGGTAGAGCCCTAGCTAGTATTTTAATTAGAGTTAAAGGACAGCTTTTACACCCACGTAACTAAAGTCTATCCCCAACCATTGTCCATAAATCTTGTCCGTCCACTATTCTTCTACTATTTTAACTATTTTTTTCTCTGTCTAGAGTAGCACTGCAGCGTCGATTTATATTATAGGCAGCTTTTTAAGCAACCGCATTAGAGATAGCCTAAGAACAAACACAGATACATCTGCAAGCCATCAACCTCCCAAGACTGAAAACCATGAACTATTTATTCTCCCTATTAATTACATGATCCTCCTCCAGCGAAGTGAGATAGCGGTTTTTGCTGACATGGACACATAACCCGCTATGTCATTGCGTCTACGTGGACATGGCCCACATGTCAGCCGAAGAGGAAGGCGCCGCCGTGGGCGTCGTGGACGACGTCGTAGCCGCTCATCCACCCGCACGGCATCAGGTCTGCAGCAGCTTCCGCTCCTCCATCATGCCGCTGTAGCTGAGCCGCACAAGCTCCATCCGCCGTCGTGCCGCTCCTTGCGTTGTGCGCCCTCCCCCGCGCGCAGCCGCGCCACCACGCTGCGGATCTCCTTCCCCGGCCAGCACCAGCCGCTCCACCGCGCACCTGTCGCCGCCGACGCGCGCTCCAGGCAGTCAAACAACGACGTCTAGTAGTAGTTGAACCGCTCGTAGAACGCCGCCGCGTCGTGGTTCGCCTCCAGCTCCGCCACCGTGCCACCATGATCTTCGGCGACAGCGCCTGCACCGTCTGTAGGAAGCTGCCCAGCTGCTGGGGCTGGATGGGCTGCGCGATGATCTGGAGCGGGGTCAGCAGGCAGCTGCTGCGGCTGCCCGGTACGTACGTGCAGTGCCTCCTGATGCTCGCGGAGTCGTCGGCAGCAAAGAGTCGGTGCAGCTGGGCGCCGTGCCGTTGTTGTGTCCCGGCCCTGTACTTCCTGGCCCGGCAATGGTGCTGCTAGCTGGATTCCTGGTTGCTGACACATATGTTCTCCGGCAAACCTAACATAGCAAATCAAAGGCGCCTATGGTTGCGCAGGATTGATTTTGCGAAACTCACCGGCCGATGGCGTCGAGGATAGTGCAGTTAAGCCGTATTTGGGTGACGAAGAGGACCTCAAGGTTGCCGAGCCTGAAGGCACCTGGAGCTCTGACAAGAACCCGAGCCTTCCCTGACGAGCGAGACCTCACCTCACACATAGGCGGACAGAACAGAACGTGAAGGCAGGGCAGCAGTGAGATTGTTCCCATGAGCTGTTGTTGGGCAGGTATAAGAATCAGAGCATGAACGCGCAGCCGATACGGCGCCGGCGAGTGTGTCATCGACCCAGGGATGCCGCCGCTCCACTTCGGAGCAAGTTGACACCACACCACCGCAACGCGGAGGAGGCAAGAGCTGTGTGTCGTCAGTCGTCGGATAAAAAACGGACAGCTTGGATCAGCTGACTGCAGAGGCACGCCCATGACCCGTTCGACAGCAGCAACCTCCTATTTGAACCTACTCCTGTGGTATCTGCCCTCACGTGCGTGTGGGGTGTCGACTGATTGTGGTGATATGGTAACAACTCTCCCTGCTTATTCTCATATATTTTGTGATACTCAGGAATGCGGATGGGAAGAAACACAGCTTATTTCAGATCTGCCTTCAACTTTACATTTTTGAAATTTCAATTCTGTAGCACTAGACTAGTAGATGCATGGGGATGATCTATCAACTATGAAGGCCACTTGTCTAATTTGCCATAGCTAGCATCCAGCAACCAAGAGGAAAAATGTACATGACAAGAAAGATTTATGTCATCACTCATATCTATTGCCAAATTTCTTTTGGGTTTACGATGAATAGAGTACACTAACATTGACTATCAGGATTTCAAAATGTTCATACTTGACCTCTTTTAAGAGGCAAACCATCTAGTGCATGGTAATATTAATATGAGGCTACTGAAAATAAAGCACGAGTGCTGTTCGGACAGCAATGGACAGAACTGACGCTGACTTTCAATTTCTGGAGCAGTCACAATCCACTGCTACATCACTCTCTCTCTACGTTACCATTAGTACCATGTTGGTTTGCCGTGACACCACCTCCATTTAGAGTTAGATCGCCAGCTAGCCGTTGTTTGCAGCAGCTTCAAATTCCTGGACAATGGCGTCGTTGGCTAGAGGGGCGACCGCAGGATTGGCGTTGGCATGAGCCAGAGCTTGAGCAATGGCGATGGCCTGAGCTAGAGCATTGGCGTTGACCTGAGCCAGAGCAGCTTGAGCATTGGCGTTGACCTGAGCCAGAGCAGCTTGAGCATTGTCCAGAGCTTGAGCATTGGCGTTGGCCTGAGCCAGAGCAGCTTGAGCAATGGCGTTGGCCTGAACCAGAGCGGCTTGAGCAATGGCGTTGGCCTGAGCCAGAGCAGCTTGAGCAGCCAGAGCAGCTTGAGCATTGGCGTTGGCTTGAGCATTGGTGTTGGCCTGAGGGGCAGGATGCCGGCGGAGCCCGAAGCAAAGCACACGGTAAAGCAACTGGTACACTAAAGGGATGTTTCAGAACCAATTTGGCTATTTCAGCAGCAAGGGTATTGCGACAACATATGATGAATAATATAAATACAAGACTTGCCTTGGGCTCGCGGAAGGAAAATCCCCAAACCACTGTAGCCAAGATGCACAACACAACGGTGATAATAGGAGGCACACACCAGTGGTAGTAATCTGTAGCACAAAACATCATTGTCCCACCCATCGTAAGGCCAAACACCACCTCGAACAAGACAAGACCCGCCACAAGTCCTAGGCCGCAGCGGCCCTTATCAGAGGCTTTCACCAACCCACCAGTGAAGACTGTGAATGGAAGGACCAAAAATGGTAAAGAGCCAACTACAACCTGTATCCAGCCAACATAGGTAATGGTAACACTCTTGCCACTGCTGTCTGTTGTTGTTGTTGGTCCAGGAATGCACCTTGTACCAGGTCTGCCCCAGGCAAGAAGGTATGTTGCAAAGAAGATATTAAGCGTAACCAAGCCCATTACGGCACCATCAGCCACCTTACTTAAGAAGCCACGGAAACACTGAAAAGCAATAAGTCAAGAGGGAGGAGCTGATCGTCAATATTGGCAAATACGTAATGACTGGAAAAAGAAAGACAAGACCATGGTACCTGCTCATCAAGAGGGAGCAACTTGTTGCCCTGGTGGTTGTTCTCTCCATCCGGGTACGCTCCACCCAACAGAGGGTTCCCCAGGCCCTGTAGAAAAAGTTTCAGTTAGATCCCAGTATGTGAGGAACTTGCAAGTGGGGGACACGCAAGAACGAAGAGCAAACAGAACACAGAAAAATTTGCCATACCACAGCTACAACTATAAACTTAGATAAGAGCTAAGAGATAGTTCTGTTCTTCCCAACCCTCAAGAGCCAACAGCGCGAGGCGGCTTATACCGGGTTCGCTGACTAAGTTACAGGCCAAATAAAAAAATGAAATTACACAGTGAATTAGGCACCAAACAAACAATGCAAGATTAAACATCAGCCAAAGGATCCTGAAACTAACGGTTGGTGACTGAACTCGGCGAGACGTTATACTGCAATCAACAACTTGACTTACTGCTTCCTTATCTAACGAAACTGAAAATGACTAACTGCTGCATGTTCTGACGAAACTGAAATTGACTAACTGCTGTCTGTTCTGACGAAACTGAAGATGATGTGACTTCAAAGTTTGACGACTTGTAATCTAACGATGTAAACAGAAAACGGAACAATCTGTACCACTCATCATATGACCAAGTGAGGATCCACGGTCGAATCGGTCCCCAACAGAAGATCCATGTGTCCACCGAAAACCCCAGGCGCCACACGCACCTCCACTGCGATGCGATCCCGATTCGATGCCCAAGAGTCCCGCAAGAGATCCACGGTCCCGATCCGTCCACCGAAGACGAAAACCCTAGCACCTCACGCACCTCCAATGGATTTCGGTTCGATCCCCAAGAGCCCAACCGAAAACCTAGCTAACCCCGACAGAATCCGTATGATAGAAGAGGAGAGAGAGAGAGAGAGAGAGAGAGGAAAACCTACCCCCGCGACTCCTCCGGCGGCGGCCATCAGCGATCGGCGGTGGATCGCGGTCGGCGCCTGCGTGGATGAAGACGAGGCGAGACGAGAAGGCGCTGCGGCTCCGGTGCGGGGTTTAACGGGGGGTTCCCTTCCTTTTCCTGTCCGCCTCCCGTGCGATGGGAGCCGCAAGGCCCAAGAACAAATGCACAAGAGCGGCCCAAACAACAGCAGCAGTGAGGAGGACACCGGTACAGCAGTAATTCGGATTCGTTTTCTTTTTTTTTAAAATGGGTTGAATGCTTGAACAAACCGACGAATATAAACATGAAAAATTGAAAACTCGCTCTCGCTCGCACGAATTATAATCTACTAGCAAAAGTGTCCGTACATTGTAACGGGAGAATCAACACATCGTTATATTGTTTATAGCCGGCTAAATGTGGACCTGCTTAGCCTCACACATGAAATCAGGCCACCCTAACCCTAACCAAGTCCCTAAATAAATTTTATCTCCACGGCCCGGCAGGACGGAGGCCCACATCGACAAAGGACGAATGAAGAGCAGGTCGGTTGCTGGGGCGGACCCACCTGTCAGAACCTTATTTGTTTTAATAAATAACTAGAAAAAAATGCTTGTGCGTTGCAACGGGTACAATGTCATCACTACGGTGTGCATGATTTTGTGCATATTAGTGTGTTTTCCGTCCTTTTTTTTTATATATATGTCATCCCTCAACAAACAATCTAAGTGCTCTATTAAGTCTTAAATACCTATCGTTTTGAACAATAACATGTCTACGAAACAGGGCTTTGGCCAATGTTTTCTATTAGGTTATTTATGAACATCCTAATAAACTATAGTTTTGTGAAAAATATTTTATAAGCTAATCTATGTATATGACTTTTAGTTTCAGAACTAAACTATTATATAACGTAGTCCATGTAAAGGGATTATACAAAATAGTCTATATTTAGCCCATAACCTAGGCCCACGTAATTCCCATCCATCTGATACTTGACCATACGCTTACAATGTTATCCTCACCTCTCCCTATTCCACTCAAGTCGCCGCCAGCTGCCGCTTGCTTCTCTCCACAAAGCACCACGACGCAATCTCTTTCCTACATTGATTCTTGATGTCCAAATCCAGAGCACCACTTTGGCTTCACTGTTCTTTCTCCTCTGTAACAGCAACTCCAACCACTTATGCCTTTCTTCACGAGCAAGCACAGCAACAACTCCTCTGTAATCTCCTTGCTCCTCTCCTAAACCCAAGTTGCACACCAAGCCAGAGCAGCACCACCTCCTCCAAATCAATACCAGTGCAAGCTCCTCGGGTAAATTTCAAGCAGCAAATCCACCAGGGCCTCCTCTACCTACACAGCCATTGGAACCTAGCCGACAGGAACCCCTGTGTCACCGCACATGCCTGACTTCCCGATGCCTTTGCTTTGTGCTGTGGATGCAGGGGATGCACGGGACTGCTCGATCCCCCCTCTTCCCTCTCGACTTCTTGTTTTCGTCTCGCATCGACCACACACGGAGGCAGGCCCGCTGTGCCGGACGAGCACTGCTGCCCGTCTTCCCGCCCCGCAACGCCGCCGGAACGGCTGCCATCGGGCTAGTCCCGACTCTACAGCTGGTCGTCTTCCCCATCCCACAGCGCTGGTTCGAGGCAGTTCAGGATCTGATGGCCCTGCAATGCGAATACAGCCACTGATCCAGTTTGTTTTTCCTAACAAAATGTCAACGAATAATCCATAATCCATTTCTTTTGTAATTTTGCTGCTGAACTAGAACTCTATGAAACAAGCTTGATCTTGGTTCTCCAGTTAACAACAGGAATTTGTCATGCATCTTGTCTTTATTGTTGATTGTTTATCTAATTTCAGATCTCAAGGATCACACTTAACAAACTTGTCTGGATGGGCTTGGCTTTTAGCTCTTGCACGAATTAGACACTTGTGCCTTATTCTTCATATTATTGAATTACTGTGCTTTACGGATGAAGGATTGTAACTTAATTTAAAATTAATTTAAACTATTGGTGCAAAGTTTGGCTATTTATTTTAAAATATTCATGAAGATCATGTAATTATTTCTAATGTGACTGAGTTTGTAGTCTTTCTTGCCTTTTTTTGTTGTTACAAACTGAGTGCATGGTCTAGTAATTGCGGTCTGGTGATTTCAAGGGCTGCGTGTTTCTTTCTTCCTACAGCTCACCCCCAGCCCCCCTCCCGCCAATGCATCATGCCACTGCAGCAGGCCGGCCCTTGGGAAACGACTGGCCACACAAATCCTCGTATGGGGCTTTCCTCTCCTCGGTTTTGCTCTCCTTTCATCATAACGAAGCCTAGAGAATAATTCCCCCCTAAGCCATGGCTGCCTGCAGATATGTGACTATTGCGTCGTTGTACTTAAGAGTGTTGAACTAAATTTCATATCTAGAATTTTCCCTAGAACCATGCACTTCTCTGCATGAATGTACTGTTCTTATGTACTCCATTGTCATCTCTCAAGTTGGTGGAAGAATTACCCTTCCAGAGCCTCTTTAGAAGAGAGGTTTTAGGAACTTTTATCTACTACTTTAGATCCCACATTCCCCTTTTCTGAACTGTGCCCTAGGAGGATTATGTATGAGTAACAAGACTGGTAACAGTAGGAGGCTGACAACTTCATTCTGTTCCTAAATAATCTCGCAGATAAAATCGGTTGTCTTTGCTACATGAGTATTTTGGCCATATGGCGTCTTATTTTGAAAATTGTTATTTCTATACTGTGGAACACAGTAAATGTAAGAAACTGTTAATTTTGTGTGATATTTTGTGGATAGTCCAATAGTACATATGCAGTAGTGTCTTAGTCTAGAAGCAGTCCAATACGCTCCGAACTTGTTTGATACCAAAAATATTATTTAAGGTAATTTGAGGTTTTTCCTGCAATACTGTAGTATTCACTAAATAGTGTTCTTCACACCATTATGATCAGAGATAATAGTATTTTAAGCTTGGTATGGAGGCTGCTGGGCTGCGTCAATGAGCTTGTGGCAGCAGCATGGGGGCCCATGAACAACGGAGCAAATGTGGATCGGAACCTTTGTAGATAGATCTGGGTGTCTTCAACGGATCAGTGTGGTTTGCTTTCCCCTCGCTACAGTAGGTCGATTTCTTCTCTGATTGCTCCGGCTATACAAGAGTGAGTTCTTGTTTCCTTAGCCTTTTAGGGGTGGATGAGGGTCGACTCCCCTGGCCACAAGATCCTTTCGGCCTGCTGGTTTTGCCGTGGTGGCTCTCGGTAGTGCTCGTTTACTTCCTCCTAAAGGGTGAAGGAGAATCCTTCTTCATCTGGCGAGGTTCAGCGTTCTACTGCGTCTCATTCTTGGAGCGCTACTCATGGTGGCTTTCAAATCTAATAGCCTTCAATAGTCCTTTCTCGCCGATGGAGGGAGTTTCTGTTCGGTTTCTTCGATCCAGCCGGTGATGGCAGTCAGAGTCGGAGGAACCTTGGGGTGTCGATGTGCAAGAACTGTGTGATGTAATATTTTTATTTGTTTTCAAGTTCTTGTGTGATGTTTGTATGATGTTTGTACGCTTGATAGTATGAATAAAGTCACCCCCTTCTCAAAAAAAAAAAACTTGTATGAGGCTATATTCATTTTTGTATATATTTATATTTATGCTTTGTGCTTTTGACCTAACGAATGGAGGTAAATGTCACATGCTATATGGGTCATATAGAATGCCATTTATATCTTGGTGAGTACAAATTGGATGTTTGAGCTATTGAAGGTTGTGCTGCTGCAGTTAGGTGACCATATTCATTTTTGAAAAGGAAAACAAATTCAATGTTTATGTTTAAGATTGTGACTTGTGTGAGAATCTTTTGCTGATATGTCAAGAATTATTGAAAGAAGACATGGAAAAATATGCTGTTTCTTGTTTTAGTATTCTGTGCTCCTGAGCATTACAAGAAAGGGGGAACATGAGAGTGCTAAATAGTACGTGCTGTAACAGCCATTTCTGCAGTAACTTTCTGACAACTAGTAAGGTGGCAATAGCATCATCAAAGCAGTGGGCTTTGCACCGAGTGCTTCGCCAGACCCTGCAGGCATGGCAAGAACCCCAAGTGTAGCTCTTCCCCGCGGTTTAGGTGGCGTAGTTTTCTTCATCCTCCTTTTATTCCATTAAAATCGCAACCACCACTCCGGAGTGGTTTGCAAGACTAAAATAAATTAGTGTTTGCAAGACTAAAATAAATTAGTTTCTCTAGTGTCGAATAGGCTGCTCGCCAACCACCAAAAGACATGGGGTCTGTTCGCTGCAGCTACTTTTCAGCTGAAAACACTGTTCCGGCTGAATGACTGTGAAAAAAAAACACTGTTTCATGACGGCAAAAAAGCTGAAAAGTAGCTCAAGCGAACAAGCCGATGACTCTTAGAGAGTACGTAGTTGAATGACTAATAACTACTCTATTCTTTCTTTTGAGCGGATGTCTTGTGTGAGATCACATGTCTCTTTGTGAGGAGATATCATTACACAACAGTTATTATTAGTATTTCTCCACTCTAAGGAATCTCTGCCACGAGGGGCTTTGTATTTTTTATGCAAAATATTGGTCATTATTACTATTTCTCCGCTCTAAAGGAATTTTTAAGGAATTTTTTATAGATACATGGACATCTAGCTCTAATTAAAAAGAGAGATTCTCCTCTATAAATACTTCTAATTAAAAGGAGAGAGGGAGTAGGCTATACATGCAAGAGGGGCTTTGTATTATTATTTATGCAATATATATTAGTTGTCATTCCTAGTTCTCCGTTCAAAGATTTTTCTAGCCTGAGAGAGAGAGAGAGAGAGTACCACGCTTGTTGGCCAAAATGGTTTGGTGGCTATACATGCATAACTTCAAATTAAATGTAGTGCCAATAAAATATCAATGTTCTCCAAAAGTTATCAAAAATTTTATAAAGAAAATATCAACTAATATTCTGAAATGTTTCCACATAAAAAAACTATAATAACAATATCTTTATAGTAGATCGGCTGACAATTAATCTAACCAAACAGCACAGTACTGAGGATAGACTCATCACAAATAGAATCCATCAGCAAAACAGAATTCAAGTAGACTTCACAACACAAATGCAACTACGAACAGAAGGGGCAAGTTCAAGTACACATAATGATACATTAGATAGTGCTCGACTTTGAATCCACGCCTACTTATATCAAGGGAGTTCATATAACCTAAAGGCAGGCACCGTGCCATTTGCTCAAATGCCACAGCAAAGTTGGCAAGTCCCGGATATGCCAGCAATTGCCTCAGTGACATGACCACCCTAGGCCCATGTCTTAGGGACAAAAGCATTAGCATATACAGGATTATGTTATTTGCTAGTGGCAAGCTATCCACCAGGGCACATCATATATATTAACTAAATAGCTCCATTATTTGTCAATTCTCTCTTCATAGGCTTATTTCTCAGATCCTTGTCGTTTGTTGATAAGATCAGTGTCAAGTCCCTTCTTTTTCGCATAGAGCTGAATATAAACCTCTTTCATCTTGGGTGTCAACCACAATGTACCCATGCATATAGGAGACACGAAAACAACACCTGGCCATGGATCCCACCAGTTGTCGGAAACCATGACCATCAATGCAACCACGCCAACATAAACCAACAGATATACCACAAAGAAAACATCCTAGTAGAGAAAAAACAAACAGAAAGGGTGAACAATTAGTTAGCTATCAAAATTCTATGATGTCATGTATATATACATAGTAGTATATATCAATAAAACAAAACATCATTGTATTCTTAACATAAAAAAGTTTAAATGTAAACCCATAAGAATCATTCTATACTTGTAGTACACAACTTGAGAGAACAATCAATTCAACAATGTAGCTATCAAGAAACAAAAGCACAAGGCAAAATTATAGGAGTGGACTTGTTAGATGTTACAAACACAAGTTTCAGTATCGGTAATGCAAATGCTGTCCAAAAGAGCACATCTTTGAATAAAGCATATGTGTAATATATATAGGAGTACTATAGGTCCTATATTGGTTTTGCCTTCTCATAACTTCGGATAGGGAAGAAAGATCACTGTCTTGCATAAGCCGTTTGATTTCTCTTTTCTTTCAAAACAACGAAGAGTGGATTATTATGTTGCTTATAACAGCATAAAAGAACTATTTAAATGGATATATGAGTTTGTGTATTGGTTGTTTAGCACTAGCATGGTCAGCGAAAATATAGTTACTTAAAAACCTATAAATAGTAAATATTGATCCATCAACTTTAAAGCAATACAGTACACACAAACATAATATATTGAACAATAAAAAAAATTGAAACCAAAGATATGTTTTGTAATTATAAGCCAAACCATATTCTTTATGTGCATAAACAATAATGGTAGCTAGGTCATTATGTCATGCACAATATATAACCTAGTAATAAACATGAAACAAACAGAGTATGAAGGAGATGTAGATATCTCCAGCGCAGGCAGCACTTACTGTAAAATGCTATATAAACTAGTAATAACATCTTTCAAACAATGTGTCTAAGGAAATTTGAACAAGGAACAGAAGTTAAGCTATGTCCAGGAGAACCATTTAATCGCTAAAGCTAGGTGTTGTATGAGTACGTACTAGGACAACTGCTAAACTAAAAAAGGTTACGTAACATTTGCGAATGCATGTCCCTTGAGACACACATGTTGTTCTGAAAATAGCCTAGGGATTTCTGTCTAAACGCCATATAGAAAAGGACTGGTGGAGTATAGAATATGATGCAAATATAAAAAGAATACTTGTTCCCAGCATACGCAACACAGCATTCAAGTAATTTGCTTATATTGCTCCAAAGTCCAAACAAACAAATTTAATGTTTTTCAACAGTCATGGTGTCTTGTTTTTTTAACAAAGTTTGGCAAGGTTTTATTCCACATTAAAACAGCAATTACATTGTGTAGAGGTAGATTATTGTATCACCCACAACTCAAGGCTAGATTAGCTATTAGCAATCAGTGAACCAAATGAAAGACTTCTAAACAAATGAAAATAAAAAACTTTAATTTTAATTTCTGATCCGAACCCCTCTGCCACCTGCCCTGGGTTGGTAAAACAGGCAACCCAATCCTTTCATTCACAGAAATCGACAGATCTAGTATAAACAAGGAGTGGCCTCACCAGCGCGTGTTTGATAAAGAGCGCCTTGCGAGCATCGACGACAGCGATCTCCTCTTCCGCCGCGGTCTTCATCTTCAACCCTAAGAGGCCTGTCTGAAGGTCTGCAAGTGAGGGAACGGCAACACCGGCGGAGGTCTTCGACATGCTCGCTGCGCTGCTCGGTAGGGGGCGGCGGCGGAGCTAGCGCGAGGCGAATCGACGGGGAAGTCCGACCGGAAGGGAAGTGGGGAACGATAATCGGAGAACATTGTTGGTTCACGGCAGCCCAAGAGAAAGGCCCATACGGCCTGCTCGTGGATGGCCCAGCGACTCTGCCGATGTTCTTCGTCTTCCCTCCTCGCCGCGGGCCCCACCGCACCTGCGCGCTCACCTCGCCGTGGGGCCCGCAACATAGCCTTATGCAGTGGAAAGAGAACAGGAGTATGAGGAGGAGGACAATGGAAAAAACAGCCAAGTTCGAAGGCTGCATATTCACGGACAAGAACAGCAAACTCCTAGATCAAATAGATTTGGAGGAAAAACAATCGTTGCTCTAGTAAAACCATGTGAATTAGATAAGCTTACAGAAGCCTAGCACCTGAAAAATTTTTTTTACTATGAATGTAGTGTGCAAAGGTGCATAATCAAAAAGGGGAGGAGATGCTGATAAAAATCGAAATGGACTTAATGCTAAGAATAGCGCAAAATCATAACCCACCGCCTCCCAAAAAAATAAGAACCCCTAGATCCATGGTCCGAGGAGCGAATAAATCTCAGAAAACAACATACGAGATCCTAGCGGAACAACAGAAAGCTACAGGGCTCCATTTCTCGCAAATCCCAAAGACTAATGATACACATGAGTCGCAGCAACATATAGGAAGCCCTAACAAATAATAAAAAAGACACTACAGGAAACGCTTAAATTTTCATCGGCCAGAAACCGACGAAAACAAGAAAAAAAAACCAACGAAAAAAGCTGTTTTTGTCAGTTTTTTTGCTTTTTTCGTCAGTTTCCGGCCGACGAAACATATCTGACGAAAACTAACTAATTTTCATCGGCCAAGCCTAGCCCACGAAAACTAGCCGGGCCCTAGGGTTTCTGCCGCGGCGGGCTTGTTTTCGTCGGTTTTTTAGGCCCACGAAAGTTATAAATTTTTTGTTAAAAGAATAAATGTCATAGTATGCTATGATTATCATAGTGATTTCAAGAAGATAAAAGTTTCTCATCAAAACTTCATAGGAATACATGATTGATAGCCCCAACCTAAAAGACTTGAAAAAAAAACTAAACATGACTGATAGCAATGTTCATGAATCTTGACCCACTAGACCAAGAAAATCTTGTGACTTTACACACACAAAGTAATTTTCTCTCAAATATTGTTTGCACTTTTTCAGTCTAGTCTACATCATGTACTAGCAACTAGAACAGAAAACATCAAATACCTAAAATCTGTAGATGGGTCTTTCCTTTGCCAACCCATCTCTTTCCATTGCTCTGATATTATCCGCTGAAGCTCAGTACCAAGAAAAGCAGGACACCAGAAGGCCTGTAGTGCTTCCTAGTAGATAAAAAAGAGATAACAGGTTGAATAGCTAGAAGATCAAAAGTAAATCTAGGTTTAGATATATAACTCCAGCAGGTTTAGTTACAATACACAGTCACTGGAGAAAGATGTGACCCGATGGGCTATGTATCTTAATAAGCAGCAGGCGGCGGCAGCACTCTTGTTTAGTGCTTGCAACCATGGTTTGCTCCTGTTATGACTTAGGTTGCCTGAAATGCTATATCATGTTGACCTGCTAGCTGCTATCACTTGTCATCCATTTAATTTTTGGCTGATTTGTTCACTCGTCGACCAGCCCCAAACTGTTGACGAATACTAGTACTAGAGGGAAAAAGAGAATCAGCGGTACCTCATGGCTGCAGCCAATAATTCAGCTCCATACGAAACCTGCGAAAACAATACACAAAAAAAGCAGGGTCAGATCCAGTGAAATGAAGAGTAAACAGCCCAATGCAAGCATAGATGGATCTCAACTATAGTTGGACAAAGACATGTAGCTACAAATAAGTTCAAAGTAATCAAGTTAGATAATAAAAGATGACAATGTGCCTACTCACTTGCCAACAAAAAGTGTTGTATAACTAGTAAGGGTCAAGAAAGACATTCAGAAATAATTATGAAACTTCCATATCAAGATTGAACCAACAAACAGGGTTGCTACATCCACGAAATTCATATGAGTCATAACCAAAAGTTAGTATACATTAGTATAAGCCAAGCATAAAGCATCTCCGTTTATAATTCGCAAAAAATTCCATTGACCAAGTCCAGTCTTACATCCAAAAAAACAAATAAGAAAGTGCAACTCTAAGTCTTAACACATTATAGTATAATGCAGATAATGGATTAATGAAGTGGTTCCTATGGAATGATGCTCTGTATTGTTTTTTTATCTATAATAAGGTGAAATGCAGCTCATCTCCATTTGGGGGGGGGGGGGGGAGGACAGGAAAGACCTTTCCGACAGGAAATGCTTTGCAAACAAAAGGCAATAGATATCTAGCAAAGCTTAGGAAACATAACATAAGCAATAGATAGCGGGAGGCTGAGAGGGGAGGCGGCGGTGCAGGAGGCTGAGAGGGGAGGAAGAAGGAATAGGCTTAGGGCATCGGCCAGGTCGTGGGCTAGTGGTAGTGGGCCACTAATTTTCGTGGACCACGCGGGCCGGCGAAAGTAGTTGCTTTAGATGATGAAAAATAAGGCGAGAAAACCTAGCAGCGGGCCGCTCTGTGGAAGATTTCGTCGGCCACCATCGTACCAACAAAAACTAGTCAAGTTTTCGTCAGCCTGACCGTTAAGCCGACGAAAGTTAAGTATTTTTTATCGACCTGTTCTAGCCGACGAAAATTACCGTTTTTTCGACGGTTGTCCCTTTGGCCGACGAAAATTGTTTTGGCCGACGAAAATGTTCACGTTTCTTGTAGTGAGAGGCGAAAAAACTACTGATTTTATAATAAATACGGTGGAGATGCGCCCAATAAACACATCTCTAAAAAACCCTAATCAAAACACTAACCCCTTAGCACAATACACGGAATAAAACCCTAGCTAGTATTTTAATTAGAGTCAAAGCACAGCTTTTAGACCGTTTGCAGCGCAAAGAGGTCTATCCTGGGCAACCCACGTAACTCTCAGAACAAACACACAGATACATCTGCAAACCATCAACCTCCAAAGACCGGAAACCATGAACTATTTACTCTCCCTAATAGATCCTCCTCCGCCGAAGCGAGACCACCCCAAAAATGCAACAATTATTGGCCGCAGAGTTGAGACTTAAGAAAAAAAGAATAAGAGTGGCATCCAATTCCATTACTTGTTGATAAGGAATACCGTAGTGGCGAAGGAATTCGTGGAGTAAGCTATCATGTCTGTTAGTACGGTGTGCATCCAACCGTGGAATCAACTAATAAATTAAAGTAAATAGTACTATATCTCCATTCCAAATTATGAGAGGCTTTGGATTTTATTATGGGTATGACTTTAATTAGACCATTTATCTTATCTAATATAAATATCATTTGTTTCGTTATAATTTGATTTATTATCATATGCATTTGAAGCACGACTTATATTTTTGAGTATTTACACTAATTTTTTAGTGAAAAATATAAATGGTTATGAAATAATATATATAATGTTGCCGTGACGAGCTAGAGCTATGGAACATTTCCGATCTCATACATACAATTACACTAGGTATGTTATGCTAACTAGCTTAGGCGCCAGGGTCACCAGAGCGTCCGGATGGGCGCCCATCCACACTGCACAAATAACGTTCTGCACTGTGCACAAAGATAAGTTTGAAATATGGACGGTTAGATGAGCGGACTAGTGAGGATATACTTACATCGATCTTTAGCGAGGAAAAGGAAAGGGGAAAAACTACCTTACGTGGATCAAGGGGAATAGGGCTTGTTTGATTCTCCGTAGCTAACAATTACTCCCTCCGTCCCAAATTGTAAGAGGTTTTAGACTTTAGCTAGATTCGTTGATTGCTCCATTTATGTATCTTTAATATGTGTGTATATACATCAACATCCATATGAACGTGGACAAATAAAAAGTTAACTATAACCCTTTACAATTTGGGATGGAGGGAATAGCTGCTAAAAAAATAGCAGTTAAAGATTCAAACAGAGTCAGCTAATATTTAGCTGGACCCCAACTAATAATTATCTCATTAGCTAACTCAACCCATCTAATTCAACTAATAGTACGTATTAGCACATAAAAAAGGCTCTTATACCTATTAGCTAACATATTAGTTGTTAGAACCAAATACCATCCAAATAATACGTTACCGGCTAACAATTAGCTAGCTAATTTTAGCTTCAAACTATTAACCAGTTAATTATTAGTTACTAATATAACCAAACAAGACCTAACAAAACCGAATGGCCAACAAACTGATGGATCAATATATAAAGCCGCGTTTGGTGGGTCTTATATGCATGCTTTGACTTGTGCTCCAGTAGCATCGACCGGGCCCTAGCAAAACAACCGTGGTGCCGAAATTGTGCTCGTCGACTTGTAATTCATTTTATCCCACCGGCTACTGCTGCTAGCATGAGACCTAACATTTGGAATTCGAATAATCAAATTCGGCATATACACGGACGGCACGAGCTTAAATAGTTATTCGACCTTTCATACAAGTCAAGATATACTGTCAACCACTCGAACGTAAAAAAATATGAGCGAGCGAGTACACATCACATCTACGCACAACATGTAATAACAGCGAACGAACTTATAGTCAGCTAGTAGTACTCCTGTTAATTATTACTGACAGGTCAAGCACTAACAAACCACGCACGCATGCATGATTAGTTGACGCTAGTGCTGTTCGCGGAGCAGCAGCCGAGTCCACGCCGCCTGCTGCTGCCGCCGCCGCAGCCCTGCTGCGTCTTCCCGGCGGACGCTGACGACGGCGGCGGCGCCCTCCTGTCGGCACCATCAGGCGGCATCATCAGGGGCATCGTCTCCGGTTCCTTGAAGGACATGGTGCCGACCTCCACGCAGGAGCACCGGTCCAGGGACGCGAAGAAGGCGTCCCGGACGCCGCCGCTCACGGCCTCGGCCGCGCGGCACAGCGGCCTGCCGCAGCCGCCTGTACCTACTGCAGGGTGGGCGCCTGCTGCTGGTGGTGGTGTGACCGGCGGCAACCCCCGCGCGCGCCGCGCGCCGGCGCCGCGGCGGAAGGCGAAGGGCACGCACCGCGGCGAGGAGGAGCGGGAGCGGGACGAGGAGGTGGCGGCAAGGCTGGTGGTTGACATGATCGATCAGGGGCTGCCGAGCGGCTGCTGCTGCTGTTGATGATGACAACAACAGTGCTAGCGTAGGTTCTCCTCTGCCTCTCTTATTCTCTAGCCACCAAGCTCGACGCCGCGACGCTTGCTTAAAAAGAATGGGAAAAGGGGAACGAATATAATCAACATGGTGTGGTTGGGCGAGGACGACGCCATGTCATGTCATGGTCCACAGTATTTATTCGCTCGCATCTACAGCCCTAATAATCAATAAAGAAATAATATAATGCACGACACTGAAGCAGTGGAGTGAAAAAAAATACATGTCCCATATGCGACCACAAGAAGGCCACACGTCACATAGCCAGTGCAGGAGGCTGCCTACTTTGCTAACTTAAATTTCGGTAATGACTTTCATAGTTTTTTTTTGCCCCTGAAATGACCCGTAGATTTTTTCCAGCAAAAGATATACTCCGTATGCCCTTGTAACCACGCCTTCAGCAGAGTCCGTTTGGTTACAGGCATGCAGGCAAAATTTAACCAAAATGAAATAGTGTACAGAAAGCAGATGCTAGCCTGTCTCAATTAGCAAACTAGACTAGATTTAGGCGTTTTTGGCACGCTAGGCTATTCCCAGTGGGTAGTGTATCATACTCATTGATGAGATGCCACGTATGAATTTTTTTAGCTGATGTAGCACAACATTTAATATTAGGGAGAGAAAACCTGTACCTTGAGGAAGATACTATTTTGGCACAATATATTATACCATGACACAAAATTTAATATGGTAGGTCCACTTTCATAGACACAACCATCACACCAATTAATTCTTTGAACATTTATGTATGATACTATGCATTGTGGAGAGTATTTCTTCCTAATAGTATCATGCTTTTTATACTATGTGGCATTCTTGGATACCGTAGTATGATACTTTGGATTGGGAATAGCTTAAGTTAGACCTATACGGAATCTACATTGCATGCCTCATACAACTCATTTTTTTGTTATGTCTTGTAAATAAAATATCTAAACACTAAATTAATTTCACATTTGTGTTTTTCACACTTTTACGAACAAAATTAGACTAGATGTACATAACTTTTAAACTACAAATAATTACCTAGAAATGAAAAACTGATAACCAAACAAACTCCAAAGCGTAGCACATTTAATTATCTCGTATTACAATAGCATGGCCAATGGTAGCTTAGCTTAGAAATTTAGCACTGAAAACAAGAGATAGTCTGAATGGGTGGTGGGATGGCCACCGGTTAGGGCTAGCTTCCCCCCTGCTTGGGTGGATGGAACCCACATCCACTCACCCCTTCCCTATTTTGATTCTTCACTGCTAGTCCATCAACCCGTGCGAAGCACGGGTTAGAGTTTTAGGAGATGCAGTGATTATTTAATTTCATCTTTTGCAATGACATTGTGAGTAATTTATACGCAAATTTAAAAATTATTTATTTTATCTTTCATGGTGAGCAATTATATGCGAATTTAGAGGGTAATTTAATTCATATATTATAATGGCATGATGGGTAATTTTTGTGCAAATTTATGGATTTATTTTAATATGTATTTATAATGGCATGGTGGGTAGTTTTTGATAAATCTAGGGGGTTATTTTATTTCATTTTTCATAATGGCATGGTGGATAGTTATATTTTTATATAAATTTAAGGGGTTATTTTATCTCATCTTTTATAATGGCATGGGGGTAATGTTTTAGAAAATATAATACATGTAATGGCTATTATTATTAGAGTTATATGATGCACGGCCGGGTGTTTCTGATTTTTGTGAGAATTTTTATGATTTATCTTTTCCCCAGCGCGTTTAGTGAGAATTAACGTGAAGGCTCCAAAATGAGCCTCAATTAGAAATAGTAAGATTTGGTTGAGTTTAAATTATCTCATCTTATCTTTCTAGAAAAATAAAATCTCTTATTAATTAAAAACATTTCCAACTTCTCTACCGAAATATTTTATCTTTATATGAAAATTATTCTATCTAACATGTTTCTAGATTCAGAAAATATAATATTCTACCTTGAGAATAAAAATATTCTACATTTACAAAGAAAATAGAAATATTCTAGCTTATGAATGAAATATTCTACGTACGGTTTCATGCATCAATTATCTTGCGAAAAACACCAATTTGCATGGAACGACGATGATGGGAAAAAGGCAGACGAGTGACAGGAGGTGGTCTGAGACTCCAAGCTTTTTATTGCCAGTGTACCGCCGGGCCATAATGGCTTCATATTTTTCCAGAGATGAGATTGATAAGATGGATTGACCATTTGGCCGGGCCACTTTCAGCCTATATAGATGCTACTTATTAGTAGTCGGATTACCCCTAAAAAAACATATTAGTAGTCGGAAATGAGCCAAAAGAATGCCAACTTTTAGACCATGCTTACTAGAAGGCCCAAAGAGACCTGCCCAAAACATTTTGTATTGTACATGTACCGTAGACAGAGAGACGTTTGAAATATGAGCGGTTGAACTGAAGTGCCGAGTGACGACAAGAGTTTCATCAACCTCTCGCTTTTGTCTTCTTCGAAAAAGAAGACAAGGAAAAGACAGAGGGCTTGTACGTATAGTAATTCAGCCTTATCATGTTGCACAACACATGGGTGAGGCAGCCCAGTTAAGTCCACAATTTGTAAAGCGACAGATATTTTCAGGTAAAGGTCACATCAGACGGGTATATAGTAATATAGCCAATGCCTATATTGGACGCAATCATATGGCATGCATGGTCACCTGAAGCCTGAAGGAAGACTCTTTGCATGTGTCGGTGTGTGTGGCCTGGCCCTCTGGTATATATAGACGGTGGAGCAAGCATTGCTGTCGGTCGGCCGGCAGTGATGAAGTGAGTGTTCATGCGGATGGAGGGACATGCAATTGAACTACAGCCTCACACATTGCGATCCATGGATAATATTACTACAGTAGTATTTTTTTCTGTCGGCGATTCAGCTATCTGCGTGCCTGTGTCATGAATCCTTCAAAAACACGCATTGCAGCTTAAAAATGCATTGCACAAATCCCAACCTCAGGAAGCACATGGGAGAGTGATTAAGGACCACCAGTCACCCGTCCCACAGAGGCAATTCAAGGCGACTCCGCACCTCTCATCCACCACCCACCCTCGCCGGCACCAGACCGGCTGGCGCTATATGCTCCGGCCTACGGCGGTGCCCCTACACCCGCACCCACTCTCCACCCTCTCTTCTTCCATCCCTTTCCCTCATGACGGACGTCGGGCACGCCGCCGGATCCGGCCTCCTTGGTGCCGGATTGGTGTCCTCGGTGGGTCCGCCATGCCCCTCAGTGCCGACACATCTGGAGGCGGCGCGTGGCGTAGTCCCATGCCGCGTACGCCTTCTCAAGGTCAGCCCTCCAACA
Source organism: Paspalum vaginatum (assembly GCA_030272315.1). Classification (NCBI taxonomy): domain Eukaryota; kingdom Viridiplantae; phylum Streptophyta; class Magnoliopsida; order Poales; family Poaceae; genus Paspalum; species Paspalum vaginatum. The sequence continues at coordinate 42,874,072 of CM059019.1, forward strand.
TCGCGCTGCGGCGGCTGACGTCGTCGTGGTGAAGGTGGGGAGGAGCTGTCGCTAGCGAATGGCGTGGGACGGGTCCGAGTGCACCATCGGTGGCTCGGGCACCACAGCCACCTCTGCTCGGTGTCCCATGGGGCGTGCCACCACTCCCTTCCGACGGCCATCGATGGCTCGTGTGCACCCTCTCTGTTATTGTACTGCCAGGCGGATGTTCGTGCTTCGCGCGTCCTGCTACTAGGTATGCACCGCATCAGGGGGTGACCTAGGCGGCTCTCTTCGCAGCTGCACTATCGGGAGGAGGCATGTGTTTCTTCGTGTCTTGTTGGCTAGGTCTGTTGTCCTCTCCTCGCGTCCTGTTGTTCGTGCATGGCTTAAGTGCTCAATCAGCGGGGCGCGAGATCACCATCTTGTCGGATGGCCGTGGTGTTGCGGGCCGGAGGATCTTGGTGGAAGCTGCGCCCAACTTTTGTTGGGGCTGGCAACGGTGATGGCCAAGACCATGTTTGCCTCTGGCCCCCTTGGAGTGTCGTCGTAACACCCTCATCCGCTGCAACTACTCAACGACCCCAGGTGAAAACCCTATTCGCTGCTACCAGACGAGCGACGATGGCACCCTCAACATAGAACCCCACAGGCGTCGCTTCAGAGGTCCCTTTTCTGGTCTACTCATTGGTGCTTTGTGTCTAGTCCTTTGTAGGTATCTTGGTGTTCCTAAGCCCAGCGTCGACTTTTGACCTCTGCGTGGTTTGACCTGTGCCCATCCTTGGCGCCTCTACTCCGTCGGTGCTGTTTGTTGGCGGCAGCATAATGCTAGAGCGTGGAGCCCTGATGAGCGATCGGGTGTTGTTGTTAGCTCAAAGGGAAATCGGTGTGTTTGGTATGCTGCGGTCGATGTGCCTCCTGCTGCCCTTAGTCCCCGTTTGCGCTTGCGATGGCCACAAAGGCAGCGGAGCAGCGTAGCCACGCGGGGCGGCTTGAATGCGCAATAGCCTATGTGTTTCGACGAGTTTGTTGTTCTTGTGTGTGTTGCTGGTCAACGATCGACAGTTGTTGTTAGTTGCTTACCTTGCATCGTCATGTTGTGTCTTGAGGTGCCTTCTCTTTCTTTTGTTACTCCTGTGTTGTTGATTGTTATAACTCGATCAATATATTCAGGTGGGGATCATCTGCAGAGCTAGGCTGGACTAGCTGAGTGAGAACTGGTATGGAGTTTGCTCTGACCACCGCGTTCGAGATTCGATCGATCCTATTGCAAAAGTTTTGTGCGTGCAAAAGTCTCCCGTCCCGTCGATTCGGCCGGCCCGCCCGGCCAGGAGGGAATGGATAAAGCATGGAAAAAGATGCATGCGTGACGCGTTCGATCGCATGGATGCCAGCCCAACCATGCAGGGCCCTCGATCCAGTGAGTCTCCACCGCTGCCTCGCCTGAAGCCTGATAGCGATGCATGCAGAATTGCAGATGAGATGCATGGGCACGGTGGTAGATGATGCAGCTGCAAGCTTTATCTGTTCGCTTTCTTTGATTCCAGTGAGCAGCATAGTCTCCGGTCACTGCATCTCCGATAGACCAATTGCCTGCACTGCACTGCACATCGATCATCGACTGCTAGCTGTGGGGAGCACTGCAGCTACACTAGGCCCCAGCTGATCGACAGCTCCGCCTAACCACCGGGTCGCCATCGCGCTACACGACCTCGTGTACGTGTGCCTGGCCTGCTACCGCCCTATATATGAAGCTAAACAAATGGATGGGCAGGCGATCGACAGCTACTTATAGCAACCGAAGCAATGGCCGCCGGGAATCCCTGCCTCCTCCTCCTCCTCCTGACCCTCCTCGTCGCCGCCGCCGCACCGGCCTGCTTCGCCGCGCGCGACCACCTAGACGTCGACAACAACCCGCTCGCGGCGCCGGCCGCGGAGAAGCCCGCCGAGCCCTCCTACTACGGCGGCTACGGCGGCGGCGCCGGCTTCATCCCGCCGGGCACCATCCCGTTCGTCCCAGCGGCATCTGGCGGCGGGGGAGGGTGGGGCGCGGGGTACGGCGGCGACCCCGGCGCAGGGGGCGGTGGGTACGCGCACGGCGGCGTGGAGGTGCCGCCGCCCGTGGTGTGCCAGGAGAAGGGCCCCTGCTACGGCAAGAAGCTGGCGTGCCCCAAGCGGTGCTTCTGGTCCTACAGCCGCTCCGGCAACGGATACGGCGCGGGAGGCGGCGGGGGATCCTGCACCATCGACTGCACGGCCAAGTGCACCGCCTCCTGCTAGATCGAGGCATCCACATGTTTAGTTTGTGGTGCTACGTAAGTATATATATATTCTCCCTACTGCAATCCGATCGATCGATCCTAAATAAGCGAAAGCATGCATGTCGTATCCTATGCCCACTGTGGTTTTGTTTGCACTTTATGTATTTCACATTTCCTCTTACAAACTTTGTTCAATAATATACTACAAAAATTAAAGTTGTGCCCAGAGTATCATCATCGATAAACAAGTCTAAATCCAACGGCGGATGGAGTGGACCTTGTTGTATTTGGGCTTTTTTGGTTGGTGAAACTAGACAGTTGGGCCTGTCCATGTTTCGTAGCAGGCCAAGGCCTGCCAGTAGTACGTTATGGGCCCCCTGAAGCTCCAAATTAAACCGATTATTGTGGCCTGCGGGCCGTCCGGCACAATGCTTTCCTAGTTTGCTGACCCGATCGAGTCCTGTGTGTGCTGACAAGCTTGGTGGCAATAATATTTCGCAAAAAAAAAACAAACACAGCAATAACAACCGTGTATTACTAAGGCATGAAATCCCTTTGAAACGGCAGGTAGACAAGCTGGTGTTGGTCGCGTCGATGTTTATGTCACCGTCAACTGCACAGCGCATGCATGACTTGTGGGCATGATCGAGGCAATTCATGGAAATGGTCCTATATATGTATTTTAATTTTTAAATGATTAATTAGATACTAGTTCAATAAATCATGCGTGTACATAATGTGAGAGCACGAGCTGTAGGTTGTGCAAATGACTGTATGTGTGTATAGACTGATTGTTTATGTGTATATCATGAGATGAGATTATTATGAGAGTGCGTGGAAAACAAGGCACATAGAACGTGCCAAAGAGAACCGGAATGTAGGCGCGCAGAGAGCCTCTTCCCATCTGGTCTAGTCTCTGCTTGTCCGTGTGTGTATATATATACATACTGTACACATGGGAATAATGGAGCCGTCAGCAGGTTGGACCGCCATGCATGCATGATGCATCGGCCGGCCGGTCGGTCTATGTGATGTGATGGTTCAACACGGAGGGCGTTTGAATTGAACCCCATCGTTCTACTCTATTCCCGTTCCCATCACGCACGTGACGTCATCGCCATCCGTCTGCAATGCAAATGATACGGTATAATCGACGAAAATTCCCTCGGTCAGACCGGCGCACGCACGCATACGCATGTATGTATCACATCACGGATCCTCAGCGGACCTCGGTGGTCAAATCCTGAGTCTACGGTGAGAATTGGACTTATTTCATTAATTAAACCCTAAAAGTTGTCTAAAAAAAGGTACTCATGGATCATGAACATGGTTACTTATCAAGTAAGTGACAATATAGAACGTGGGATTTAATTAATTTAGGTAGCAACGGCATACTAGTGGAAGGTAGCTTAGAAAAATTACTCCGTGCGTTTAAGCAGCTGGTGGCTTCGCAATTAGGGATATTTAATATAGAACGACATGTAGAATTTAGACAAGTGTTTCAAAGCATACACACAAATAGGTAACCATCCTTTCCTTTGCGGCAACAACTAAAAAAAAGGGTGGAGATTCTAGTTTTCATCATCAGCAGCAGCAGCAAATGAGCGGAACGTACACCTACTGTGCTGCTACCTTGATCATCGAACCATCCGTCATTCGCACTTTGTATTTCTTTGTTACGACAGCAAACTGGTTACAACAAACGGGTAGGGAGCAGACGAGCTGTATACAAAATTACAGAGCGACCGTATATATATGCATGACCAAACGCTAATACTAGTACTAGAATCATTCGATCAGCATCTATATATGTGTGTGCCGTGCTGGGCTAATAAGTATCATCATCATATTCATCCGTAGGAGTAGGAATTGAAACGAAGAAAGAGACCAAGGGATCAAGGAAAACGTAAAGGAAAGGAAGAAGCTTTTGCTCCATCGTCGTCCATCCGAGTGGATTTATGGCTGGTTACATGAGGCCGCCGGAGGCGCCGCCGTCGACGCCGCCCGCGAGCGGGAACGAGAACCAGGTGCCGTAGAGCTGCTGCTGCTGCTGCTGGCGGTGGTCGGCGGCGCGCACGGGCACCGGCTGCTGCGGCTGCACCGGAGGCGGCGCGGCGGGCACGTGGCGCTTGGCGGTGGGCGGCGCTCCGGTGAGCCTCTGCACGAGGTCCCGGAACTCGCGGGGCTCGACGCGGTACACCTTGGGCGGCGGCGGGGGCTGGGCGGCGGCGGGGCTGTGTCCTCCGCGCCAGGGCTTGGCGGGCGGCTTCTGCACGGCCCGCAGCGCCGCCTCGGGGCGCCGCAGCTCGGCCTGCAGCTGCACTTCCATGGACCGTCGTCTATGTATGGTTGGTGCCTTGGTGGTGGTGTCGGATTGGATGGAGAAGAGGACGGGGCTACTCCTACTAGCAGAGGAAGAAGGGAGCGGGCGAGGTGGAGCGGTGGCGGGGGTCGTGCGTGGAGCAGGAGCTTGGTTGGTTGGTACTAGGAAGCAAGGATAGATAATATATACACACAGGTGGTGAGGTGAGGTGAGGTGAGGTGGCGCTGGTCTGGTCCGTGCGCGTGGCTTGGGAAGGTGGCGGTGGCGGTGGCGGGTGAGGGGCGCCACCACGTGTTCGTGGTGGTGGTGGCGGTCAATGCTGGGAGGCGCCTCCGTCGTCCTTGGATGCATCACCAACTGTTCTGTTTGTTTGGACGCGAGATGGCTGCTTCTGCTTCCTCTTCAGATGCTCGTGGTCCGTCATCTTGCTTGGGTGTCTCCGATCGACGACAGCTCCCTCTCCCTCTCCCTCTCCCTCCATGTGCTGTGTACGTAGCTCCTATCAGGCACAGGCCTTATCCTCTGCTACGTACTACCCTTTCCTTCCCTTGGATGGATGCGTCATTTTTTTCATTATTTATTTTTCTTGCTGTCCTTGTTTTTAATATATACAGTATATCCCAGCAAAGTTATTACCGTGCTAGAAATTAACGGTTTTCGATAGAAAAAAGAAAGGAAATTAACGTACCGTTTAGTTCGTAATTGTATCATCTGGCACTACATCCTCATCGCCCCATCAGCAGGCGGCGATCGAGGAGCTTTGCATTAATTATATTGTTGAGCACGCCACGGCAACGACCTCAATCAGCATCCGATCGCCGAGAGACGAGACGACAGGCAGTCAAACAGAGCCAACTACCGACTTACAGTTACCGCATCATCTCATCGACGTCGTAATCGACTCGTCGTCGGTAACCAATAATCCATCTCCTCCTGATTAATGTTTAACTATAACATCTCGACGCTAAAGCATATGTCACCGAGCTCGTCATTAGCATGCATGATGGCCTTTTTTAAGTTTCTTTAATTTTGTCCCCAAGTATATATCTGTAATGCGGAGTGGTACTTAATTATACTAAGATAGCTTAAACACTTCTACAAGGAATGGCTACGCAGAATTAATTAAAGAACAAACAGTTCCTTCACCACGGAGATACACGTGCCCGGGCAGGGGCAAAGGCAAAGCACATCCCAAGTTAACAAGGGGCATCGGTCTCTGGCGCCATGCATCCATGCGATGCACCTGTGTACCTCGTGGCTGTTGCAATGCATTGTTGCGTATATATTTGCATTGCACTGTACGGCACACGGTAGTAGGTGCCTGTGCCTGCCAACCAAGAAGCCCGCGTGCTGCTAACCACGGATCGGATCGGAGTAGCTGCGTTCCATATACAAACAACAAAAAACCAGCAGCAGGTGTTCCGCGTGTCCCAATTCCTCTCATCCCGCTGGCGGTGCATGCCTTCAGCCTACCTTCCCCCTCTATGCTAGCTACTACGGAGTGCCTCTTTTTCACGGGAATTCGTCTCTTCTTCGTGCTATCCACAACTATAGATGCCTATGTATACGGGCGGTGCCCACCGGACGGCCCATGGCCCAGCATGGATTTAGCACGGTGGGCACCGTGCCGAGCCGTGCTTGGCCGGTGGTGGTCGCAGCCTGCCGTGCCATCCCGAGAATGGTCCGTTACGCTGGTGTTATCAGGTCATTTATTCTACCGTCTATATTTCAAACTTCATTATGTCTATAGTATCTAAATAGTGTTTTGCACGTCCGTATGCACGGATTGGTGACATTAGCCGTAAGCCGGTCAGCCCAGTTGGCCTGGCAGCCCGCCTCCCCTTCTTCGTATAAAATCTAGGAAGAAACCCCAATCCCATCTCTTCCTCTTAGCGGTCGTCACCCGCCCATCCCGAGTCCCCGACTCCTCCGTGTCTCTGCCTCCCGCGACTTCCCCTCCTTCACTGCGCACGGTGCGGCGGGGTGGCGGCCGCGTCGGCAGCACGCATTGGTGCGGAGCGGACAGCGGCAGCACGCGGCGGCGCGGATGTCGGTACGGCTGCGCGCGACTGCACACGCAGCGGTGGTGCGACGACGGCTTCACGGGCTCGTCGGGGCGGGCATGGCATGATACCCCTTGGGCTCCCGCGCAGGCACGGCACTATTAAAGCATTCTCGTGCCTTACCTGGGCCGAGGAGGTGGCATGGCTTGCTAGCATGACATGGCGCGCTTCCATTGTTGTGTCGTGTCGTGTTCGACGTCTTCGTGCCGTGCCGTGTGGCACGTTTGAACATCTATATTCACAGGACAATTTCGGACCTTTGAATTATTAGGTGTTGTCAACAGCACGTGCATCACACCCCATAAAACTCTTGAGAAAAAAATGATTTACACACCATCAACTTCATCCTTCCATGTATTCCCTCCGTATTTAAATATATTTTTTGCGGTTGTTTTTTTAAACTTCAATCATTTATCTTATTTAAAAAAATTGTGTAAATATATGAAACAATTTATGCACAAACTCGATATTACGATAAAACAAATCACAACAAAATAAATAATAACTTGTACTTTTTTAATAAGACGAACAATTAAAGTTTTGAGAAAAAAAGTCAACCCCCGACTTATATTTAAATACGGAGGGAGTAACATCCAACTGTCATATCATCTATCCTAATATAATATGAGGAGCTAAGGCGATGGCCTATGGCGGAACCACCGATTTAATTCGGGCTAAGCACACCTGCCACCTTTGGCTTGCAGTGTAATTAAACCGAACTAAACCCGGTCGTCCGTCGAGAGTCATTCGGCTCCCGATATTACTCTTTCCCAGAGGAACCGACATCATACACATCCAGCCCTCGATGGAGCCACAACAGTTACATCATCACAGGCAGTTGAAATAGAGTATAAATAAATTTAATTTACGAACCGGTTTGAAATAAAATACAAGTTTCAATATAATGCCATACGAAAATCAAGTTTGAACCAGATATCGGAAGCGATTTCAAAAACATCTCGCAGCGGAAACGAAATACTTTAGTAGTCTTCATGCAATGATGGTCGAGGCGAGCAGCACTGAGCCCATCGGTACTACCCTCCTACAAGCACTTGTCCAGATGTCGTCGGTACCTGTAATCAAAAGGTGGAGGCAAGCCCTGAGTACTAGTAAATCAGTAGGACTTAATGGAATGGCTTACGGCTGACGCAAAGCTTGCTTACTAACATATGGATCCTTAGCCATTGGTTTTAAACAGAGTTATAATATCACAAAGTAACAAGTTTCATCATCTGCATATAACTCCATAATAATAATAATAATTTACAGAAAAGTAAGCAACACAGTAATACAATCATGTAGTATTTGAAAACATGAGTAATAGATATATTATATTCAAGTAGTTACTACGTTGCCCGTGTGCATTATCAGCATTTCCACATCTGTGGGCATTAGCGATTTGAATCGATTTTAATTCCCGAGAATAACTATCATGCCAGAGGCATATGGTTACTAGCCATCGCGTTCCCATATATAGCCCCAATCTTAACATGTCTCGTCCCAAGTTCGATTCACTCTCGCCTAGCCCCCAGGTTGTGCCCCCATGGCAAGCCTGCTGACATCTCGGTCTCCCCGCCATGAGTACCAAGCTCCCCCGGGCCACCTCTCTCTCAACCAGCGGGTAGGAACGTGTCTCTGTGCTTCGGACGAGCCCAAGAAAGACTTTTCCGGTCCCATATCCCGGATAAGCACTCTAGCAATGTTATACCAAACAGCAGGCAAACAGCGGACGGGCCTTAAACGACTCGGGCGGAGCCAAATCGTACAACAACATACACCCCAAAATAAAATTATTCTCCGCCCGATCTCCATTTAAATCAAGAGCATAATAATAACTTTCATCATAGTAAGATTTCTGAAATTTTGAAATCACCTACGCGACGAGTGACTCCATTCACTCGTATCTACTCGCACATAGCAATTCTAGGAAGCTCGTCCTACGAACTCTAGGTATAAGTGCTAGGGCTAGGGCGGCCAGGAAATCTAATGCAAGAGTTTCCAATCAACTCCTAATGCGGATGCGTAATCATCAACCAAAATAATATTAGCTAGGAAATTCATGGTCCTGCCTACCTTTGTTTACTTTCAACCAAACCAACAAACTAAACTAATGTTAGTTTGTCGGGTTGTGAGGCTTTGACCCAGGCAACCCCTTGATCACTTGGACAACTTCTCCTTCCAAATACCACTTCAGGGGTCTCCAGGAGGTATTTGGATCTTAGTTGGTCTTTTTGAACACCGTTGTTTTATGTAGTCCCACACACTTGCTTCTTGATCACGTATCTGCAAGAGTGTTACTGTATGAATAATATGCATGATGCTTATAAGTGAAATGCATGAATGTCAAGCGTACGTTTGGACAATCATCCTATAAATAGGCAGAAAGGTGATGGATAAACTACTTAAATAGGAATTACTTTTGTGCCTAGGGCAAACTTATGTTAGGCACTGAATTGTTTGACCACCCAACTAGACTTAAGCAGAAGTGTGAGTTTCGTTGTGTCATAACATTTTGAGTATAGTATAGAGGACAAATCACGAGCCTAACTAAGCACATTAACCTTTCCCTTTTATTTCCTTTACATTCTGAGACTTATCTAATTTGCAATGTTAGACTTCTCATGTAACACAAGCCACAAATCTATGTTAGAGTCACATAAGCATGTATACACACTAATATGGCGGTAAGAAGCTTGGTGGGATTTTTGGAGCCTATTAAGCCCTACTTCTCTAATTTATTATGTTCAATTGCGTAGCCTTAATTATTTCAAATCACTCAGCAAACAGTAACTAATGCACATGAAACTTTATTTCTGATCTATACTAGACTAAATGAGCTCAATATATCTACTAGGGATTTATTTGAGCACAAATCATAGAGCATGCATTTTATTATTCAATAATTATCTAAAAGTGGACCCTAGGAGTAGATCTGTCTTTTTCTAGTAATAAACAGGGCTACACAAAATATATATGGTAATACTTGACATAATTAGTACTTAGTCCAAGTTTCACAATTTTTGGAGGTCGTTTACTCTACTTTTATCATTTATTCATTTTTAACATGCATGCAATAATCTAGGGGCTAAAACATTCTTTTCACACCCAACCATCACACCCAATCTGTAGATCTAGTAAATAGGTATATAATGCAGCTGAGTTTGTATTTTTTATCATTTTTATTCTATTTGTTATGAATTTTCAAAGTTCTCAGATCTAGAAAATACCAAAAATCGAAAATTATCACGCATAGGGACCTAAACACTATTATTTATAAACTACAGGGGCTAATATGCAAAATCTACAAGACTCATAGAATAGCGCTCAGGACTGAAACATAAATACCAGAACTTCAAGGGCTAGATCTAAAAAAATGCCACCCTTCTTCAACCTTGGGCGAGGGGGGGGGGACGACGCGCAAGGGTGCGGTCGCGCGCGTGCGCAGGGGCGTGGAGGCACGGGGTTGAAGCCGACGGAGTCCACAAGGGTGTTCCCGGCAATGGGGATCTGCTTCCCCTTGACGGCGTCGCGCGGGAAGGTCGGAGGAGGCGGGGAACATGGCGTGAACTCGCCGTGGAGGTGGCGGCACCGGCTTCGATTCACGGCGGAGAGGCAGGGTGGTGGCGTCGTGGCGCGGGTGCGAGTTGCGCTATTGCGCAGCGAACCCGATGGAGGCGGAGGGAAGATACCGGGACGGCCCGGAGGTGCCTTCCCACGGCGCGGTGCCTCATTCCGGTGGCCACATGCGGACGGAGGTGGATGAGGCTTCAACGCGCCCCGAGGGTGGCCGAGTTCGGTGGAGCAGAGTGGGGTGGTGCGGAGGCGCTCGCTGCTGGGAGCGGAGGCGACCGGAGGAGGCCGGCGCGTGAGCTCGGGGCGAGCTCCAATGGCGGCGACGGCGCCGCGGGGTCCTGGGTGCCCGGACAAGGAGAGGCGGAGAGGGAGCCAGGTACGGGCAGCGAGGCGCGTGTGAGTGAGCTCCGAAGGACAGGGCGCGGGGCGCTAGGCTCGACCAGCTCGGCCTTATGGCCAGGCCGGCGGCCATGGCAGGGAGCGGGTAGCTCCTGTCCCGCCGCTGTGGGCAGCGCTAGGAGCGGGGAAGAAGGAGGGGCCGGGGTGCTGTGGACGTGGTCCATGGGCTGCGGGGCGCCGACAGGTGGGACCGGGCGAGGGGAAGGATGAACGGTGCACTAGACCGGGTTCGGGGAAGCGAAGCGAAGGTGGGACCCACCGGCGCAACGTGTCCCAACCGCGTGAGTAGGAATCCAATGGCCTTACAGGTGGGGCCCGCTCGTCATTGACACAGAAAAATGGAAGATCGAAATTGGCTCCTTTGACCAGGATTTGGGCTCCGGTTTAGATCGGGATTTGCATATGAAGGTGGCCGAATTGGATTAAACACAAAATACAAGAAATATTTCAGGTTTAGTAATCTAAAACTTTGTTATAAACTCTAATACCATGTTATATATGATTTATTGGTTTAAATTTGAATTTAATCTACTGACCTCAAGTTTGACCAGGGTTTAACCTAAACTTAAAGATTCACAAAGTCCATTTTATGGCCACTTTCACAAAAGGAGTTTTATACAAAAGTTGTTTAGAATTCCATTATATACAACTTTCTCAAATATAGTTTTGCAATATTATGGCTGTAGATCAAAGAAAATTTGAATTTACTAAGCAGATCAGATTTGGGCAGATTTCAGGTGCTGACTGAAAAAGCCCCAAAACACTATAAAATCTTCATTGCATGTCAAAACTCCAATTACCAAAGTTGTTCAGCGTGAAATTATTTACAAGTTTATATATATAAATTTCTTCCAATTCACCACAATTTTTGAAATACAAGGCCAAACATATTCAGAGGTTGGGTAAAACAGCAAGTTTACTTCATGTGGAGTCTTTTTTGTTTTCAACTTTTGAATTACCAAACGTAGTCCAATTGATTTAAGGCTAGATGCATCTGAAAGGTAATAAATTTAATTTCATTTCATAGAAAAGAAGATTTTGAAGTTCTATAGTGAAATCAAAAGTAATTTTTGACTGAAGTTTGGGGAAAGGACTGAAAATCTAGACTTAGAATCCTTCTCTAAGTATAGGCTGACTTGGCTTGGTTTGAACTTTTGAGCCCCTTAACATCTGATTTTGAGATTGGTAAAAATAGCGTATTTGAAGGCAACATCTTGAACTAAAACTTTTGTATTTGATGTCTTGCATGAAAACGTATAAATGTTTAACTTCTCACCAAACAACGCAAAGTTTTGCATATTCAACTTGAAAATTTCGGTTATTGGCCTAGTTGTTGTTCTTCTCTAAGCATGACTAAGTTCGAATCCTTGATTAACATTAATCTAATTGCGTGTCAAGTCTTTTAAGATGCCGGAGGCATCATATGGCCCACCTGCAGAGGCACACAACGCACCACAATAGGGGAGGTGTATAGATTTCTGAGTCACGGTCAAAGTCATGCGGACTGATACAACGTATTAGATTGGCAGGGTGTCCGTACCTTGCTAATATAGCGTTCTGTGTTATTTTATCATTAGAGAGGAGGTGGACGTTGAGTTTACCGTACCGAGAACCATATCCAACGTTGTCGGTGTTTCAAGCTCCATCTTCGCTGCAATAATATATCTTTGCAGTGCATGTTAAGCTGCACAACGACATGCACGATGTGTTGTGACTTGTGAGGCGCGCGGTGGGAAGTGCTTGATGGAGCAGGATGGATTCATCAAAGGTATGGTACGGTGTAGAAGCTGGAGCTGGGAAACTAGAAAAGGCATTGCGGTGATGTTGTGTGGTGTGGAACCAGGAGTGCAGAGGAGCGAGACCGGCAGCAGGGTCGACGGGACTTGTGGTCGTCGCTCAAGTCTCAGCAAGTTTACCAGTCAAGTCCAAGAAGCCCATCACATGGACAGCTGGCAGGAGGACGCAGGTCCTCCGATCCATTCCTTTCTCAGTCAAACAATATATAGATGCCCCAATTAATTTGTTGCCTTTGGGTTGGGCAAGGCACGCACGCGGCTCGGCCCGGCTTCCGATCCTATGCGTGCAGGAGATAACAGCTATATATGCTCCAGTGGTGATGTAATTGGCTGCCTGGGTAAGTTCCGGGCAGTCTAAGGTCCTTAGCCATGCCAAAGTTAGCAATCCAATACACTTTGTTTTTGGTTTGGTGTTTAATCTAGGCTGGGGCTGGCGAGAGTGTGTGTGGGTCCCACCATAGCTTGGACGTGGACGAACCAACGGTTGACGACGACCTCCTTATGAAAAAAGGAAGAAGAAGAAGAAAAAAAAACAGTTCATTTTAATGCACGGGCCTACTGCCTCTTTATAATTAGTAAGTAGGATCGATCCGATCCCTCTTCTGACTAGTAAACTGAAAGGGAAAGAAAGCATCGGCTACCTGAGTTCGAGGTTTGTTTGTTTTTTCTCCGGGGCTCCACTAGGACTTCCATAATTACACTAACTAACGCTGTACCTAAGCTAAACCGGAGCGATGCATGAGCAGGGCAACATAGTTCACATATGCGTCGACAGTGTCAAGCGACACGAAGCAAAAGGAGGTAGTGGGAAACGAAAAAAAGGCTGGTTATGCAGCTTCATCTTGCTCCATTTTTTTTTTCCAAAAAGAAAGAAAGAAAGAAGGCTGGTCTTGCAACTCGCTCACGTGCATACATTAAAAAACGGAAAACAAGGGGGCTTCTTTGAAGAAAAAAAAGGAAGGAAAAGGACACTCCGAAAAGGACACCGGAAGGGATGGCATGGCCGAATTGAAAAGCCTTCGCATCCTTCCTTGGCAGTACGTATGCGTGTATAATCAATCAATCTTGGCTGGGAAGCAGTCATCAGTCTCGGTTGGCGTCGCTGAATTCGCCGTCTCTGTACCTGTACTTCCCGTAGGAGGGCTGCTGGCCTGCCGGAGCGGAGCCGGGCCGGCCTAGGCCTTTCCAGCACCTGCCACCTCCTGCGCTGCGCTGTCGTGCCCATGAGCTGATCCAATCAAACAAGGTCCCCTCCGGCGTGCCGCTGCTGTGCTGGCGCTGGTGGTTTGCGTCATCTTCATTCTCCGTTCCGACCGGGTAAGGCTGCGTGCGTCATCTTTATGCGTTTCTTGCTGCCTCCCTCCCTCCCTCTCGTCTCCCCGCACAACCAAACCGTCAGCGGTTTCGATTCGAGTACCCAATTCGATTCGCATATATAAAGCTGCGTGCGTGCGTGCGTGGCAGAGAGAATTGATTGATCGGGTTGTTTTTGTTTATCATTCACTGATCGATTTCGAGTAACCGCTGCTCTGTTTATTACAGTACTTACCACCACCTGCGCGATCGGATCGCCAAAGTTTCAACCTTCCGATGCGAACTCCCGTCTAAAAATCTCTCCTTTTTTTTTTTTTTTTGGGGTTCCTTTCCGCCTCTCTCCACCGCCAGGGCCAGGCGATCAGTATGCAGGGAGCAGCAGCCGCCGTCAATGGCAAGGACGGCGCCAGCAGCATCCGCCCACCGCCCCCGCGGCTCCTCCGTCCGCTCCTCCTCGTGGCGGTGCTCGGCACGGGGTTCCTCGCCGTCGTCGCGCTGCTACTCGGCGGCGGCTCCTCCACCTCCTCCTCGCTGCTCCCAGGCCTCTCCGTCGCCTCCGCCTCGCCGCGGCGGCCCCAGCACCAGCAGCAGCAGCAGCAGGCGTGCGCGGGCTCCGAAGCCGCCGACGCCGCCTCGCCGGCGCTGGACCGGTGGACGCGTGCGCCGGCCTCCGCGTGGCACAACCTGAGCGACGAGGAGCTGCTGTGGGCGGCGTCGTGGCAGCCGCTTGCGGCGCGGTACCCGTTCCGGCGGACGCCCAAGGTGGCCTTCCTGTTCCTGACGCGCGGCCCGCTGCCGCTGGCGCCGCTCTGGGACCGCTTCTTCGCGGGCGCGCCCCGCCGGTCGCTCTACTCCGTCTACGTGCACGCCACGCCGGGGTACCGCCCGGGCTTCCCGCCGTCGTCCGCGTTCCACGGGCGGCTGGTGCCGAGCCAGGCGGCGCGGTGGGGCGAGGCGAGCGTGCTGGACGCGGAGCGGCGGCTGCTGGCGAACGCGCTGCTGGACCCGGGCAACGGCCGCTTCGTGCTGCTCTCCGAGTCCTGCGCGCCGCTCTTCGGCTTCCCCGCCGTGCACGCGTACCTCACGCGCTCCCGCCACAGCTTCGTGGGCGCCTTCGACGACCCGGGACCCAACGGCCGGGGGCGGTACCGCCCGGCGCTGGCGCCCGAGGTGCGGCGCCGCCAGTGGCGCAAGGGCGCGCAGTGGTTCGAGCTCGCGCGCGGCCTCGCCGTCGCCGTGGTGGCCGACGCCCGGTACTACCCCAAGTTCCGCGACCACTGCCGCGCGCCGTGCTACGCGGACGAGCACTACCTGCCCGACGCTGCTGACCATCGAGGCGCCCGCGCGGATCGCCAACCGCAGCGTCACCTGGGTCGACTGGTCCCGCGGCGGCGCGCACCCGGCCACCTTCGGCGAGGCCGACGTCGACGAGGCCTTCCTGCGGAGGCTGACGGCCACGGCGCAGGGGAACTGCACCTACAACGGACAGCCCGCGGAGGTGTGCTTCCTCTTCGCCAGGAAGTTCGCGCCGGGCGCGCTACGGCCGCTGATGCAGCTCGCGCCAAAGTTGCTCGGATACGGATGACACTGGTTAGTTGTTGACACCTGCTCGGCTCGGCTCTCCATACCATACATCAGCTTTCAGCGCTCTGTTTTTCTTTTTTTGATAGAGTAGAATCATACAGTAAGTAGATCGTTACAGTCGATTCATGGTATACTGTACTGTACTCGATGATCATAGATAGATGGATGTACAGGAGAAGATATATACAGGATTACAGGCATACCGCCAACCGCTTACACAGTCATTACACCGGCGTACAGTATCATTTTGTTTCCTTTTTTGCAGTGCTCAACAAGATTAATAAAGGAATACGTAACAGTCTACTAGACTCTCTTTATTTATCGATATAATGAAAATCGGGTGATAATGAGAATCGCAATGGCAAATTCCGATAAAAATAATAATAATGTCATACCCCCTGGATAATATATTTGTCAGCGTGGGCCGGCCGAGTAGGCATGCGGAGCAATGCTAATGGGCTGGCATGGTTGGGGGCCCGCCTAGAAGAAAGAATACGTGCTGGAAGAAAGAAAGCGGAGCCCAGACCAGAAAAAGGGCGGTGAGTCGCCGGACGACGACGCGCCCCTTCCTTCCATGGCCATGGCCATGACCAAGACCAAGACGCCTGTGGGCAACACGCACAGAGCTGAAGCAAGGAGATGGAGAGGACGATTTTATGCTGCGTGACCCGCGTTTCAGCATTGTCATCCTGCCTTTCATCAGGCATCAGCATCCTCCATAAATGAGACGTATACATGCAGCAGGAGAGCAAGGCGCGTAGACGTGCTCAGAGAGAGAGAGAGAGAGAGAGAGAGAGAGCCGAGTTTGAGACACGCAGGAAGAGGAACGTCGAGGAGGGCCACTCTGCCTGCCATCGCCATGCTTTGCTTGGTGTTGCTACCTCAGTTCTGGCTCCAGCACTGCATTATTATTTATACATCGTGCAGGTCTGGTCTCCTGTTCTCAACGAGGTACACACGGCGGTGCTCCTCCAGCAAAGGAGTAGAGTGCGCTAGCTGCCTCCTCCCATCCCATGAATCCACGATGATGATGATGATGATGATGAATTGATGATACCCGGACCAACAGTGACCTGCATGCTGCTGCCTCTTGAGTTGTGTCCTCTCTTCGATTCCTTGTTGCAGTCGCAGGCAGGGAGCATCCATCCACGGCATGGGACAAGAGAGCAGTAAATTAAGCTCACAGCTAGTGATGTGGCGGTATTAACGACCAGGGACACCGGACACGTATGGACAATGCACTGCTCCGTCCTGCATCTGTAAACTACTGCAGTAAACGGCATCTGGACTGCATGTGATCAGCTAGGCACGATGCTGCTTTGGCCTCTGAGACTCTGGAGCTTGTGCCACAGGTTCATCGGTGCGATTTTTTGCACCTTATTTAGGAGTATGTTATTTGCAGTAGGTAAAATGGATAGTAAAGTTCAGGCATCAAGTCGGTAACGATAATAAAAGCACCTTACGTTACCTAGGAGTGCGAGTGCCTCATGATCGAGAAGAAGAGACAACAAAGGGTGTATTGTTTGTTGCCTGCCCATGACATCTCATCCATGACCGTAGTTAGCACAAAGGAAATGGCTTCCGATGCATGTATGTCCTGTGTCTTGCATGTATGCTGTGGGTTCCGTTCTTTTTCCCCCGTCCGTCCCAGCTTCTTTCTTTCTTTCTTTCTTCAGTATTATTAACAAGAACACAAGAACGGAAAAAGAAAGATTAAGGAAAAAAACACACTAAACGGACCAGGGATCGGATCGAATTCGAGGGCTTCTCGTCTCCCTCTTGCCTAATGCCAAGCTGCAATTGCAAGCGGATCGAGATTATCATCGATGGATGGATCGATCGCTCATCCCCTGTCTTGGCGTCGTTGTTTATCGAGTCCCCTCCCATCGCCTCCCTCCACTATTTACACGCACACACATACACAAAAAAAAAAAAAAAAAAAACAGAGAGAGAGAGAGGGGTACAGTAGTAGCGGTAGTATATGTTTACAGCTATAGCAGGATTTCATTCCCTTTCCTTGCTGAATCATCCATCCATTCATGATTCATAGGTCCTTGCTGCTGCCTTTGCCGCCGCCGTCGTCGTCGAAGACGCCGCGCTTGCCGTAGCAATGCAGGAAGACCCAGAGCAGCGCGGCGTTGAGCACGGTGTTGAACACCCATGCGCCGATGCCGCTGCACCCTCCCCCGACGGCGCCGAAGTGCATCCAGACGACGCCGACGTGGCAGGCGAGGTTGCACCCCAGCAGCGCGAGCTGGCACGCGAGCGCGACGCGGGCGGCGACGCTGGCGGCCGGGCGGCCGGCGGCGGCCCAGGACCAGGACCGCGCGGCGAAGGCGACGGCGTGCGCGAGCGTGGACGCCAGGATGGCCAGCACCTGGAACGACTGCGAGAACTCGAGCCAGAGGAAGGCCATGGCCACGGACGCGGCGTGCGCGAACACGCGCGCCGCGGCGCCGCGCCGGCGCCGCAGCACCGCCGACACGCCCCGGGCCGCGTGGAGGTACCGGGAGAGGTAGTAGGCGTAGGACCAGAAGAAGACGCGGCCGGAGGAGCGCGTCCCCGGCGGGAAGCAGAGCAGCCAGCGGAAGGGCGTGGTGCGGCTGCGCCCGCGCCACGACCACCGCGTGTCGCGGATCTCCGCCACCGCCGACAGCAGCGTGCCCGCGAAGATGGCCGCGGAGACGGCCGCCGTGAGCAGCGCGTGCGCCGCTGGCGCCGGGCCCAGCGGGAGCGGCCGGCGGCGGCGCAGGGCGGCGCCCAGGAAGGCGTCCAGGGCCAGGCAGAGCGCGACGTAGGAGGCCAGGAAGCCCAGGAGGAAGGCCCAGGTGGAGAACCACAGGTCGGTGGGGCTCCAGCGGAAGCCCACGATGGCGGGGTGCTCCGCCAGCCAGTAGGAGGCGCCGCCCAGAACGGCGGCGGCCATGGGGGAGGGGAGGGGACCGGGGAGGAGGATATAGGAAATAGGATGGATGGTAGCTAGCGGCGGCGGTGGAGCCAGGTGGTTGCTTGTAGTCGATGATGGAAAGGGATTTGGGGAAGAGAGCCATGGATATATATAGCCGAGCCGACGACCGCCATTTCCTCCTCCTCCTCCTCTACGCGGCTGTCCGTCGGTCAAGCCTCTGAATTTTCTTTTTCTTCTCGACTCCTTTTATTTTGGTTTCCATTTCCTTTCTAGTAGATGAAGATGAACAAGTTTCAAAAATTCCTTCTTTCCAGACCAAGCGAGGCCGCCAAGAAATAAAGAGGGAGGCCATTTTTAGGCGCCCGGCCCGGTTCAGATGTTTGGATGGAGGGCGACGAAACAAAAGAAGACGGTTAAATTCGCATGCCGTGCCGGCTCGGTCGGAGCATCATTCATCGTTTTTTTCCCCCGTTTTGCGTCCGCCACTAAATCCGGGGTCATCACATGCTTGTGTGTGAGTGGCGATCAAGACACTGCCTCTTCAAATGCAACGCCCAACTGAATGCTTCCGTCTTCAGAGAGAGCACAAGCTAAGACATGTAATGTAAATGAAATGAAGCACGGCTGATTCTGACTGATTGTAGTTTGCAGCGACATATTTTTCGCATGACAGCGACGTTAGCTACAAATGAATGGACGACAAGGATTTAGTAGTACATCTTAATAATTTACAAACGCAGAATCAGTAGAGATTTGAGGTGGCCTGGCCTGACGTAGTAGTGAGGAATGTGAGTTGAATCTTCAGAGACGAGAAAAAAAAATTTAATACTGCGATTGCCATTGCAACAAAGCTCCATCTCGCTCCAAGAACAACTGCTGCTGCTAGGAGTATATACTACAGTATTGTTTAATCGATCCAATACTCCAATCCACAGGCCATAACAGAACAGGTGAGGTGAGAGCGAGAGGAACAGAACAGATGATGTGGTGGTCGGCGGTCGGCACGTTTCCCTGCATTTTTAAAAAATATATATATATATACCTAATAATCTCCTGCCATCGGTTTCACTAACAAGTAACAAGCAGCCGATGTTGATTAGTTTAACCGAACGCTGATTAATTAAACCGGTGGTCTATCTCCACCGTACCGCGTCCATAAGATGAGTTGCCCTGTCCTATCCTATCCTATCCACCACTGAAACCGAGCAGCAGCTTTCTGAATTCAGAGAGCGCATAGAATAGATAGGGAGCCTAGAAAGACAGGAGGCCAGCGATTCAACCGTTCTAGACGCCTTGCCTGACGCCAGACACGCATAGAATTCGTCAAAGCGTGCGTGCAAATACAAGTCCATGCTACTGTATTAGTTAGTATTCCCTTCGGTCTTTCAGCTTCAGCCCTTTGGAATATATTGGTACACAACACCTACACATTAAACATAGTACGTCTGTCCATCTGATGAATGTTTACTTGATCCATACGTATATCCGCATCCAGAAGGGCAGAAAAGGACAGAAATGAAGGAGGCAGCACAGCAGACATGGATCTGCTGCCGCCTCTCAACCGTCAAATGCATACGCTCATCACCACGCCACCACCAAATCCGTCATTTTATCTGGCCATCTCCTCCTACCTAGCTTGTTTTTATTCTTCCTCCATTTTTGTACAGTGTCTCTATGTGCATGTGTTGGTGCGAGTCAACTGACTGCACGCCAATCCAGCACTGGGTTTGCATGGACGGAAAATGGGACCAACGTTTGCATGCAACCGTGGAAGCCTCAGTCGATTGGAAAGCCCGAGTCGCGAGTCAACTGCACTGCACGCCAATTTGGATAAAGGTTGCTGGTTGCTGCAGCGTGCTGGGTTAGGTTGATTGGAAAGTCTGAAACGGTGAAAGCCTTTTCCTTTTTCCACCTCACAAGTTTCTTTCCTTTGCTGAACTCCCTTTCTAGTGTGTGGGCTGCTTTCCTCCTTGCTTCAGTCTCTGAAACTCTAGTATAGTAAGATAAACAACAGTTTTAATTGCTGTACATCTTGTCGTAGATCTTTTTTTTTTTTTTGCGAGGTAGGTAGTAGGTACATGTATCTTCAGAATCTTTCTGACAAAATCCTCCTCTCAGCACAACACCTGAAGAAAGAAAGATTCTGATGCCCCCCGAAATCTGAACCTGAATCCAGCTAGGTAGCGTTTGGGGGAATTCAGAGGGAGGATCGATGGTGCTCCTCTACCAACCTCGATCTCGCTGCTTTTTCATATATCATATGGAATGGAGGGAAAGAAAGCAATAGCACCTGAAAGTGAAGACCCCCTAGCAATATTATTTAGGTTGGTGGAGGCGGACGAGATTGACGACGAGCGAGGGAATTGAAGTGCTAGGTTAGCGCAAATAAAGCAGGTGTGGAATTTATCTTTCCAGAATCCACATGCATGGCATGGGCATGGACCGGAGGAAGGACTGGAGCACATACATACATGAACTACACCATGGGCGTCTGTAGAGTGTCCCCAGACAGTCAGTTCACAAAAATTCTGTAGGACACCTACTATGCATTACACCACTACTTAATGATATGCATGGCGAATCTTTAATTAGACAGCTAGTAGTAGCACAATTATAACACAGAGAGAGAGAGAGAGAGAGAGCCGGGTTAATTTCATGCAGCGCAAGATATTTATGCATCTGTTGGTGGACGGCCAGCAGCGGCGGAGCAGAGTACTGTACGTCTTTGCAGAGAGAGACGTCGTAGTCCAATCCAACAAAGACAGACAGGCAGTGTAGGTAGAAGAAAGGTGGAAACAGACAGACTACAGCAAAGTAAAAAACACGCGACGGCGACGAGGGAGGAGACAAGAGAAACTAGATCGAGTAGCCACTTGGCCAGAAAAGACTGAAAGAGCATGTATTGTTGGACTGACTAATAACAACGGTAGTCTAACTTACATAACACAGTGGATACAGAAAGCAGATCGAGGCCACTAGCAGGCCAGCAGCGACGACGACCGTCGACGAGACGAAGGGCTCGGTTCCCATTATAATCCGATTCTAGCGAAAAAAAAACTAAAATCCCATCCCAAACGTCTAAATTATTTTTGGTTTTTTCCCACCGCCGCTTCTCTTTTGAGCCAAGTTTATGCAACCGGCTCGCTTATCTTGTACGCGGCCGTCCACTCGCGATTGGAAAAAATCGACGCCGATTCTCCCGTGCCTCAGCCTGCCGTCGGCCCGCCCCTCCGCCCGCCGGTGCCTCCGCCAGGCCAGCACCGCCGTCCACCCGCGCCTCCACCCGCTCGAGCTCCTCGTCGTCGCCGTGGGGGAGGAGGAGGAGGCGCCTGCCCGAGCTCGTCGTCGCCACCGTTAGGGAGGAAGGGGAGGAGGCGCCGCCCAAGCTCCTCGTTTCCGCCGCCGGGGAGGAGGAGGATGAGGCGTCGCCCGTGGGGGAGGAGCAGGAGCGCCACCCGGTCTCTAGGTGGAGGGAGGAGGAGCCGCCGCCTCTGCTCCCGCCGGCGCCCGAGCTCCGCCAAATCTGCCTCCGCTCCTCTGCCTCCGTCGGCCTTCCTCACCACTGCCGGCCAAAATCCTCGGCCGCCTCCACCTCCTCGCCGAGACGCAGCCGGCTCGAGCAGGGAGGAGAGGAGGCGGGGCTCGAGCGGGGGAGAGGCCGCGGCCGCGGTGGTGGCTCCAGCAGGAGGAGAGAAGGCGGGGCCGGCGAGGTAGGAGGTGGCCCGAGCCAGGGAGAGGAGGCGGGAGATGCTGCTTCGGCGGTGGAGAAGATGGAGGAAGAGGACGGGGAAGAGAGTACCGGAGTGTAAATAATCGAGATAGACAAATACCTCGATTTTCCACAGAGCAGATTCTCCAACAAACCGCTTTTGTGAAAAAACTTACTTTATAGATAAGCGAGATCCACAGAACCTGGAACCAAACAGGGCCGAAAGACGATCGGAGCTACCTAACTAACTAGGACTATGAACCGTGAGTAGTAGTAGAGGTGAGTGGACTGGGCGGTTACTGAGACTGTCGTCAACATATATACACTGTGCATAGCGGGCCAGCACGGCACGCCAAAGCATGGCTTAGGGCCTAGGCTTTGGCACGTCGAGTTAGACATGTATACCTACATATCTACCAGCTAGTTGTTGCCGGCGTGAGGCAAACGAACACACTGAGGATCAGAGCAGCTACCTAGCCATCCAGCAGTACGTTTTTGATCGATGAGAGGTCGAGTTGATGAAGCTAGCTCGTGAACGGCGCCGATCCTCACACTAGCAGCAAGCCTGGCTTAGCCTAGCTTGGTCTGCTTAGGCTGAATTTAAGGGTGCTTTCACATGGGATGTTTCTACAGTATTATTGTATACTGTAGATAAAAAAAAAGTCAGAACGGTAATAAAAGATAGAAGGACGGAAAAGCCTTAATTTACTAAGTACGAAGCTAGCAAGTAGCAACAATGTCAAATATAATAATGCTGGTCAAAAATGGTACTGAAGCGAAGCAGCTGCTTGTACTTGCATGCCATCGTATCCATGCATGATCCATGGGAAGAATGTGGGCCGGAGGAGGAGCGGATTTGGCACGTGCCTGGCGTGATCCAAACCAACCAACATCATATCCATGCGTGTACCGAGTGCCATGCAGCGGTAACAAACAATTCCGTTCCGAATGCGACATGTGAACGAACTGCGCCTAGCTACGCGTGTGTTTAACGTGCGTGTGTGTCCGATCATAGATGTGGCGCGCGCGCACACACATATCTTTTCGAACCTAAGGTCTGTTTATTTGGAGACGTAGCAGTATTTTCAAATTATTGTCTATAAATACTATGGTATACTATTGCCCATAATGATAAAAATACTGTGGTTTCAGCAAAACCAAAGCATACAATCGCCTGTTTGGTGCCATCCTATTTTGTGAACTAAGCCAAAAACTTTGTTTTACCATAAAGTTTACAATACTCTGTAAATATCCATCATGTCTCAGTTGGAAACCCCCTTCGGTTGAAAACTAATGCTGCTTTTAGTCCTGACGGTTAGTAAAAAACTGAAAAAGTATGTTTTCATTAGGGCTTGAACTTAAGATAACTCACAGTGACATATGACCATATAGATGATGCTTTTCTTTTATTGCAAGTGCCTGTAACGCTTTAGGCTGAAACCAGCGCATCCTCCGTCCTCCCACCTCATCACTATTTCAACTACATCTTCTCTCTGTCTACAGTGCCGTAACAGTAACAATACCACATTTAAATTTGGAGGAGGAATATGTGGGCACTGCTGGTTTTAGCCTTAGTCCCGATTGGTGGGTGTTACCAAGCTGGGACTAAAGGGTAGCTTTTAGTACCGGTTGGTAACCCCAACCGGGACTAAAGGTGCTAAAGGTTACCCTTTAGTCTCGGTTGGTAACACCAACCTGGACTAAAACCTCTGCAGGGGTATCACATTTCGAACCAGGACTGATTATTGTATCAGTTCCGGTTCCATTTCGCGCCGGGACGGATCCAGGGGACGGATCGTTTGTTTTCGAGTAGCGACCACAATACTAATGAAACCATAGATTTCAAAACAAAGTTTTTTTAAACAAATTACCAAACACCCTATTCTTTAGTACAGTACCATAGTAGTATGGCATAAGAACTACGAAAATACTATTCCATGAAACATTGCATAACTAATTCATTTCGCTAGATGAGTGTGGCTCAGAGAAGCAAGGGGTGCTTACTGGATCGGGATTCTTCAACATTGGTCGTAAATGAGAAAAGAATTCGTTGGCCGCGGCGCACGTCAGTCAATATGCTAATTGATAGTTTTTCCTTTTTCTTTCAATTTGTTATAACGCGCGCGTCGATTTTTTTCGCTGCCTGATTTGTCACGTGAACGATTAATGGATGATGTGATACATCTCGCTCGGCCTTCTTCTGGAAGGCCACTGCTTTTATTTATTTATTTGCAGCGTGGCCCATTTTCTCCCTGGAATGGAATGGAAGGCAGGTCGTTCCACCAAGCCCAAAAGGCCCATTTTCTCCCTGGAGGCCTGGACTTACCTACTGCTTACCTTCAAAAGAAAAAAAACAGTAATACTATAAATTCAATCCCCTTTAGTACTGAGTTTTCTATATATGACCCTTTATAACACCTCAAATCTATGCCAGTTATGCATGACATGTGGACTCGGTGGAGATCTACCAAACAACTTTGCATAGAGTAGCTCCTTAGGCTGGCTCCAACGGTTGCCTCAATTTGAAGATTCTATCACGGTAAATTGAGTGGAATTTAAAATTTGAGAAATTAGATGATTATGTTACTAGAGATGGCCTTATCATTGCATCCAACGAAGACGAAGATCATTATCTACAAGTTTATAGCATCCTTATCTTGTCTATCATTTTATCTCTGTTGCATCTCATCGCACGGTTTATTTACATAGTCTAGTTATACCAACTTATTTCATTCGTACCAAAACAAATGGCCTTGTATAGTTGTCCTAAGGTCAAAATACTCTAATTCCGGCTATATAGAAAAAGATCACCAAGGTTTATGATGCTAAATCAGCATTATTAAATGAAATCCATCACAAAGTATATTTATAGTGTGCTTTGATAGGTTTTGTGCTCTTCTTTATAAGGTTGCTAGTGGATTTTTTCCGACACATCGAGTACTATTATGCTCTGCTTTAAGCAATCGCAAAACACGCCTCGAAGGCATGTAATGGGTTATGCATTGGACAGCTCAAGATGAGTAACGGGCTTTGGGGGTCTATGGAGAAAAATCAGGTGATTATTAGTAGTAGCACCGCCACCACCACCTCCTCCGTTCCACAGATGTACGTACGATGCAACTGTTTTTTCTTATAAATTTTGATAATTCGATTTTATTAAAAGATTATGAGATATATAAAAATACACAGCTCATATTCAAACTGTCTTTAGTAATAAAATAATAAATAGTAATAAGGAAAATGATAAATTGTACTGTACTAAATTACGTATAATGAACGGCAACCAGTCAAGTGTAGTGGCGTGCGCGTCTTTCATCACTTGGTCGCCCTGCCTCGAAGCTTGTCGCTTCTTCGATCTCCCCCTCCGCCGCGCCGCGCCGGCCGCCGGTAACTTCCGCTGCCCCTCCTCGCCTCCCTTCCTCTGCTGCTCTGCCCGCGCGCCGCCCGCTCGCCTCGGCGCCTCCTCCCTCCCTCCCGCTTAATCCTCCGCTCGAATTCGATTCCACCCAGGAGGTAACCCTTGCTGCTCCGGTGATCCCATCCGCCCGCCCGGGGATCGATTGCCGCGTCCGGCCGGCCCCTGGGCTGCTCGCGTGCGCAATCTCCTTGTTTTTTTTTTTTTTAAACTTTCAGCCCCCACTGTTAAGCTTGGAATCCCTTACACCAGATCGCGTTTCTGCTCCGTCATTTCGCTCGGGCCTGCCGGGCGGCCACACCGGCTATCTCTGTCGTCGTCGTCGTTTCCCTCCTCGGAATCTGCCCGGTTGCTGGCCGGCCGGCCGGCTGGCTGCTGCGATTCCATCTCCCCTAGTGGTACCGGAAAAGGTATAGTTTCCCTCAGATCTACATCTAGGCCTCGTTTCCGTTTTTCTAGGTTGGTTTGTTGGGGATTTCCGCCTTCCTGTCCAGTGTTCCTGCTGTTGATTATACGCTCCAACCACTGCATCTAGGACTTCATCTCATGGTGTAGGCGCCGACTCGCATCTTTTCAGTTTCAGGCCGGTGGGTGACTGCAACCTCATCCTCTTCGTGTCCTGTTGTTTCAGGGCACACGATCTCCGTCGTCCTAGTTTCTCTTTCCATGCTCGGTGGTCGATTGCTGTGCTGCTGTCCGTATCTACGGTTCTCTCTTTTTATACTCCTTTTCGACATGGACGCACACTATAATTGGAGTTTGCCTTGCTGCTAGCACATCTAATGTAGGCAGTAGTTGACACAGACACACACAAAAAACAAGAGGCCTCAGACACAGTCTAATCTGCTACTCCTATGATTATTCTCAGGACTCATGCACTACCTTTCTTATAGCAACCAAGAGAGCTAGGAACACCCTAATGTGACTCCTCCTTCGGTATTTCCCACCTATGACGGGCAAAAAACACTCAATTGTCTGAATCGCATGCACGCGCTCTAGGGAAGGGATGTGATTAGTTGAGTGGGGATATTGTAAGACTATGGGCCGTGGGGCTCCTGCCTCGCCAATACTAGCCTAGACTGCTGTGATGGAGGCCACGACAATTGTTTTGCAAGAAGAAATAGCCTGATTGGTTGGCTTCCATTATATCAGTAATTTGATGGTCTAGCATAGCGAGTGGGTTCGTACAATCGTACCGGCCGTTGATCCAACTCTGGTGAGAAAGCGGGAATATGGGATGGTAAAAATCACACCAATTCATTCTCGCCAATGGGGTACTGATCAGTGCTAGATATATCTGCAGTGTGCCTAATGAATTGCTGGATGCCAATTGCTGCAAATACCGATAATATACGTACTAAAATCTGCAATTGGATTCCCGGCTTCCTTACCTACTTTGTGCGGCTGACAACAACCCTGCCAATTTTCATCTGTTGCAGGTAATATCAGCTCCAAGGACACTCAATATGGCGGCGAATGTCGGGGAATCAACAAGCGGCAGCAGCAGCGGCGCTGATGCTGGGGGGAGCTTTGAGTGCAACATATGCTTTGAGCTGCCACAGGAGCCGATCGTGACCCTCTGTGGGCACCTCTTCTGCTGGCCGTGCCTCTACAAATGGCTGCGCATCCACTCGCACTCGCCGGAGTGCCCGGTGTGCAAGGCTGTTGTCGAGGAGGACAAGCTTGTACCCCTCTACGGCCGTGGCAAGGACCGTGTCGACCCGAGATCAAAGAACGTTCCCGGAGCTGAGATTCCCAACCGGCCGGCTGGACAGAGGCCTGCCACGGCTCCGCAGGCCGATCCTAACAACCACTTCCCCAACGCCAACCCGAACCCGTGGTTCATGGGCGGAGGCATCCCGCTGGCCAATGCGCGATGGGGGAACTACACCTTCTCAGCCGCATTTGGGGGCCTGTTCCCGCTGCTCAGCTTCCAGGTGCATGGGTTCCCCGACGCGACAGCCTATGGGCAGCCAGCCGGGTTCCCTTACGGATATGGGCATGGCCACGGGCATGCCTTTCACGGTGGGCATGCCCATGCTGCAGCGCCCCGTCATGGGCCCCATGGGCAGCAGCAGCAGCAGGCGGATGTGTACCTGAAGGCGCTGCTCATCCTGGTTGGCTTTCTTGTGATTGCGAGCCTCATCACGTTCTAGGCTTGCTTGAGCGTGTCATGTTGTTGTTGCGTTTGCTGGTAATAAGAGAGTCAGTCAATTGCCGCATTGTGTGTATTTACCATGCTTTTTCGTACACAGCCAAATCTGAACTGAGTGGTGCGGTGGAGTGCAAATGTTGATAGAAGAATTCTTGTATATACTGTTTGGGTGTGGTCCAGTGGAGCACGACCTACATGTACACTGGTTTTGATGATACATAATTGAATAATTTGAATGAAATGTAGCAGGGACATTTCTCCCTAATAAAGTTTTGATGTCTGTAATGAATGTGACTGGTTCTGTGTCTAGCTATGTGATACGTGATACTTGGTACGTCGTTGTTAATCATCATTCATGTGCTTGTTTAGTATTCATGATGTTTTTTATAAGGTCTTCATAAATTACATTTGGTAGGCTGGAGCTGGTGTTAATGGTTCTCATAATCCTTTGGTAAGAGCTGCAGAAGAAAGGTTTAGCTTAAGCTATCAAGTGCTTGTTGGAAGCTGGTGCAAATCATTTGGCTCTGCATGTGTGAATTGTGATGCATCTGTGTTGGTGTTGCTCCCTAAGCTTTTTTCGTGGATACCTATTTGATCAAATGATGCTTTTATACCTATTTGATCAAATGATGCTTTTATACCTATTTGATCAAATGATGCTTTCTCAGATAGCTTGTTTGATTGTTCAATGCATGATTCATCAAGTTAGTTGCCGTTCGAAGGAACATGTAGACCAGTATGCTTTCTTATAGGACATTCAGAAGCTGACAACCTCAAACATTTTGCATTTTGCATCTATCTGGCGGGATAGCAATGCAAGAACTGTGCTTGTTTTTTTTTTTGAGGAAACAGGAGGGGGTAAACCCCTATCGATTAAATATATATTAAGAAAATAAAAAGTTAAAGTAGTAGATAGAGGAGTTCCTTAAAGTCGCAAAGAAGGAAAAGAAGAATAAAGCAATTACACAAAAGTTTGTAGCCATTGCGCAATATAAGGGAAATATTTCTTTTTTGCTCGATGGATAACCAGAGCAAACTCTTTTTTAAAGGTGTATTTGCAGTTTTGCACACTTGGTTGAAGTCCTCTGAAGATGAAGTCATTTCTTGCAACCCAAATACTCCAGCACATGAGGATGATGGTTTCCATGTAAAATGTAACTTCCAATTGCATTTTGAAGCTTTCTAGCACAACCAAGAATCATCTTGTTGCTGTAAAGTGAGGTTTAGCAAAGCCCAGCAACTTTGTGCAAAATCACACTTAATAAAAATATGGTCTAGTGTTTCTTCTAGGCTTTGAGTGCATAGGATACAGTCATAGGAGCGAAGGTCCATATTTTTTCTTCTAAAAACATTTCTAGCACTCAGTCTATCTTTTAAGAGAAGCCAAAAGAAAACTTTGTCTTTGTGTTGATAGGAGGATTTCCAAAGCCTTTTATAAACTGGATGTATTTCTTGCATGTCCAATTAAATACTTATATGCCTAGGCTGAAGTGTAAATATAAGAAGCCCAAATGTATGTGAGAACTGTGATTGTTGTCGCGATTAAATCGACATCTGTTTTCTACATGCACATTCACCTTAATGACCTGATCTATCTATCTATTTTTCTACATGCACCGGATGCTTGGACCTATGCCTGACAATTTATTTTGAACTCTTTAGGATGACGATTTTGTGAAAAGAAAAGGTCTGAGCTGAAAAGAAAAACGAGCAGATGCATTTAGTAAGGAGGATTATCTAAACGCGTCCGTGATGTACACACATGTACTATCTTCTTAGACAAGTGGACTAAAGCACTCGCCTGGGAGTACTATCGGAGGGGAGCTGCTCATGTTTCTGCCGACAGAAGAGTACAGCCTAGCAATTTCTGCCGCTCATTATATCTGTTATTTAAGTTGACCATGTAATTGCCTTGCCCAGAAGTATATGAAAGCGCTTACGATGCGCTCTCTCATGGGCTTGGAGTTGACCTTGAAAGCGAAGAGATGGAGAAATTGCTTTGGTAGGAGATCCGATCCTTGTTTCCTCTCACTTTCCTAGAATGATATGATTGTGTCGGATAGTATGTACTCGTAATTAGTAGCTGCGGCCAGTTGCGTTTCATGTTTTTTTTTTTTAACAATCATCAGGTTGTTGTTGCAGGGAGGCAATGGAGCTGAAGTAATTGGTGCATGCAAGAAGTGGACACAAGTACTCTTGGGTGGCTGTCTCTACTTTTACATCTACCTAGATTGCTAGACCTGAAACGATGGTAGTACTAATTTTGGGGTAGCGCAAGAGTTTAGACCAGCATAGGTTACTGACTATCTTGATATGATCTTAGGGTAGACGCAGGCCGCAGCTACAACATTCTTACGTCAAGCTTTTGTACGGAAGCATGGCAGTGCGGTGCAGAGCTTGAAGATGAACTGATCAATTCCACAGAAATGCACAATTGAAATGCTTGCCCGCCCTTCATTTTTTTCTTAGCTTGGCTCAGTAAATGTTGTTTAATTGGAACAAATTACCAGTAGGAAGTGTGACAAGGCGCAGCGATCTGCAGGATGCACCCCATTTCTGTTGCTGAAGGTGAACTAGGCACCAGAATCTTTCAGAGTCTTGAATGTGATGTTTCGCCACGGGCTTGGCGGAAACTAGATTCTCACGCAAGCATTTCGGATCCAAATTTCCTCCGGCAGCATTTCTCTGATGAATTAGAATCACTTTGTGAAACCGTTTGGCTAGCCGGCTGGTAACGGGGAGAACAAACAAGAACAGCAACAGCATTTGCACATCATACACCATTATATTCCTGGAGCCTAAGTGACCATTACTTTACAATATGCTGCCCAAATCACAAGCTTTTACACGTATAGTATAGTGTGTGTTCATCTTTACAAGATCCTTTTTACCCTATCACCCCACCGTCTATACCCCCAATCTGTATATACTTGAACCTACAGGCTACAACCCAATGCTCGTTTTAGCCATATGTTATTCACCTGCCAGGTGTCGCAGATCCTTTTGATGTATGAACATTAATTCAGGCCACAAAATCATGCAGAAGGGGTGACTGCTCGAACCGCTGCCGTTGATCCATCTGGTTTATCGATTCGTAGTCCGATGACGCAACACTCACACCGAGAGGCGCGGTGGTGTTGTAGATGTCATCTTCCCCGACGCCCGGGAAGCTCTGCTGGTGGGCATTAGGCACCGAGAGGCTGCTGCTGGAGTGCTGCAGCCCCAGGGTCAGCGACACATTGCCATTTCCGTATCTCCCAAGCTCTGCCAGGTGGTAGGCCATGAACCGGGCGCTCTCGTCTTG
Organism: Paspalum vaginatum; assembly: GCA_030272315.1. Lineage (NCBI taxonomy): Eukaryota > Viridiplantae > Streptophyta > Magnoliopsida > Poales > Poaceae > Paspalum > Paspalum vaginatum. The sequence continues at coordinate 42,904,855 of CM059019.1, forward strand.
GTGTTGCGCAACGGCGTTGTGGAGGAGTAGGCCACCATCTGCTTCGCTTGATCGCTGGTCCTTGAGCATCAGGTTCATGAAGCTGTCGTCAGGGTTGGGCTCGTTCTGGAACCCAACCGGTGCTCCCCCGGCATTCATGGTGGCTATGCTGGCTCTCGACTCGCTGAGTTGGTTGCTCTCACAAACTCGGGGCGTAGAGCTCTTTGGGTCCTCCTTATCTTCAGAAGATGCCATTTTGCCCTTGCTTCTTGGCCCGTTGTCAGAGGAGGAGTTGGAGTCTTGCTCAATATCTCCAATTTCTTCCTTGTACATGTCCTCAATCATAGGTTTCCAAAGGCGGACACGGGCATTGATGAACCAATTTGAAATCTGGAGAGGTATGGAAGTACAGTCAAAATATATACATCTTGCATAGACACGAATAGCTTCTGTAGGGCATTAATCTGGTAAAAATCAAGGTATGTGCTCTGTGGACACGCATTGATAAAATCATAAAAGTAGCAATAGTTTCATGATATACAGGCAAGAATATCAATTATGTGGACAGCTTCTGGTGCTTGTCTACAGGTTTTGAGGCGCAGCAATCAGCATAACTAAACATCAGTTACTATTTCTATGTGCATGTAAATTGGAATGTAGACTAGGAAAAGATGAATAAGAAACCGTACCTGACTCCTTGTCAAACCTGTTTGTCTTGCTAGCATGAGTTTTTCGGAATCTTTAGGGTACCTGAGAAACAATTTCATGACAAATGGTGAGGAACAAGAAAAAGAAGAACAAAAGGAATATTGAATAAAGCACCACAGGGAAGCAGCTTACGGATGAAGGAAATGCTCAAAGAGCCAAGCACGAAGAATGGTGACAGAGTTTTCAGGAAGTCCTCTTTGTGGCCTCCAAGCATTTTGTGGAATCATGCCATACTGTTGGAAAGCTCGCTGTTGCCTCAGCTGTTGATCAATGTACCGGAGACGAGTTAGTTTGCCCTCCTTGCCAGATGAATTTTCCTCCTCGCCAAGCTTCTTCCTGATGACATTGATCTGATCATTGATAGCATCCTTCAGGCACCGGAAGTGTCGTGAGATTGTCTGAAGAGCAACTGCAGTGTAAGGCTTGGCAGCCCCAGGCCCAGATACCACATCGAAAGACGAAACCACACTTTGCATTTGGTGGTAGTAGTGCTTGTATTTCCGGTCCACCTGAAACAATGTTTCCTCAGCATTAAATGGTTAACTAAAAAAATAAACGTTGTGTCCAAAATCTTACAGGATAAACTCTTGAAAAATCAATTTTCTAATCTCACTAAGCTACGAAACACTGTCTGTTATGAATCAATCTAATCATTTAGATACAGACCTTTTGGTACAGCAATTATATAGTAAAGAAGAATCGATGTTGGTTGTAGGAGATTTATTTCAGAAGAAAGCGCATGGCAGTAGGCAAAGTGTCACCTACCTCATCCAACATTGCCATCAGCTTTGCCATCTTGTTCTGAAGGTCTTGCTTCTCAGCAGTGGAAAGCTCAGGTGCTGCATTGGCAGCAGATTCCTGTGGATTAGAGGATACACCCTCACTTTTCGGCCCTCCCTCAGCCTCTTTGCCATCTGTCTTTCCTGCATCAACCTGTTCTTTCTGAGCTTTCTGCTTAATATTCTTCCAAACGTTCACAACTTCGTCAAGCAGTTCTTGTGCCGCTTTCAGATACCTAGAGTTGCGGATCGCACGAGAGGCCTCAGACTGCATACTCTTCATTCGGATGTCATCAGCTCGAAGACTGTCATGGTAAGAGTGTGGAGACAACATATCTGGTTTGACAGACCAGTATGGCAAGGAAGGTGCCAGGATTTGTGTGTTGAGGCTCAGAGATAAACCTTGGCCTTGCATTGAGGGAATGTTTGATGAACTGTGGTTGTTCAGAACACCAAAATCAAGCTGTACACCATTTTGTGCACCATCATGGATGATATCAGCAGTGCTGCTTTGTGACCCATCCATCATATGCATCAACATCTCGTTTTTCATATCTTTGACTGGACCGAAAGAGCGCTGCCCCTGGTGGCAACCAAGCATGTCGGACTCCCTTGCAGATGAGTCTTGAGACATCACTGAAGGATGGCCAGGGTCAGGCATCTGCATGCAATTCTGCTGAGACTGCAGGATGCCACTGAACTCTGTGTATGGTCCAGAAGTAGGATTGTTCAGATAAAGCAAGTTCCCTAGAGCCGATGGCATAGGATAGGATGCAGTGCCCGGGTCTCTCGAGTACATGTTCTGTGAGTCTCTTTCACTACCCGGGCTCGAGTAATAAGTAGCCATCATACAGTTCTGGCTACTCGCTTATCAAGATTACTGCAAAAGATATTGTGTATGCAGAACCACCTTGGAAATTGACTGGTGAATTAAGTTTCAACAGACGACAGAAACTCTTCACTTACAGCTTGCCTGCAATTGAGTGAAGCAAAGTGGGTCAGATAGGAAATTCCAGCGAAATTAAAGATCGGCAAGGTTTTTCTTTTCTGTGATATCAAATCGCACACTAATTTCATGAAGCAGAACTGTGAGAGTTTACAAAAACAGTTCCATGAAATGGAAAAGATTTCAACAGAAGATTTGGGTGCAGAAAGTTTTAATAAAACAACAAAGCACTTAGAGGATGATGATAAGCGGTATTTCAAAATGAAACTCATCCGAATTTTGCTCGAGAAGTGAGATAATATGAATAGAAAATGTGACGAGCCAATTGGCAGGCTGGAGACACAGGTGGTCCTCTTTCACTTTTAGATTGGATCAAGCACATCTCCTCCATTATCATGATAATAAGAATATATACTTGTGAATTCCATTTGTTATATCAAGATAAACAATCACACCCAAGAAATCAAAATCAATTAGTCCTAGTTTGACAACTCTCGGCGGAGGGGATTGGGGTGGGTTTAAATCCATGTCCCAATCCACTTCAACACCCTTCAATCCTAAAGTTGCCAAACTGGACCTTAATTGGACCAATATCTTTCAGAAACAAGGCTGAATGTAAACATGTGTCTATGTGAAGCACAGTATCCATTAAGGAGAGGAGAATTGCACGAATAATTCGTTGGGGTTTGAACAGGCTGAAAGTACTGGTCATTTTTTCAGAAGTACCTTGTTCAACCAATAGACTGAGAGTCCTCAAAGATGCTTCACCAGCGAGTTACCAATACGAACAAGCTTTTTTGATCAATCTGCCAAACGAGATAAAACTGCTTAGCATCCCAGTCCACAGTTTTGGGGAGAAAAAAAATCTTTCTAGAGACTAAAATTTACGACATAAAAGAGGTGAAACCAGGAGAGAACTCCAAGGCCAAAAGAAAAAAAAAACTTCGCCGTTACACGCTGTAGTACTAGAGAACAAAAAAAGAGTTAATTCTGATGAAAAGAAGCAAGATTTCCTTGGCCGAAAAAGCACTTGTGGTGCAGTAATTCCAACATAAGAAGTGCCACAAGAGGTGGACAGAGCTTTAAGAGCCTGGCTTTCATGCAAACATCGAAAAAGGAACGAGAAAAGCTTGTAGAATTCAGTCATAAATCCAACTCCAACCCATCAACAAGCTAATCATTTGGGAATTCGAAGGTACTCGACAAAATGGATTGGTTGCCAGTTCTGAAAGAGGACGCAAGAAGCACAGAATTCGAAGGAACCAACCAAAGCCCATGAGTCGTGAATCGAATAAAAGAGGTTCGCAAGCATCGGTAGCAGTTGGTAGAGCAAGAAAGGGAAGAACTTTGGTGAGCGTATGTCACCTCAAGGTCAAAAAAGGACCATCTTTTCTCGTTCGGGAGCTTTCGATTCTAGAAGAAAACCCAACAGAAACACCAGCACAAGAAAAGAACAGCTTAATCATCCGTATCAAGCTAAAATCGGCAGACAACGAGGGGAGCTCGACCTTTTCTCCGAATTCAGAGAGAAGAAACAGCAGCACCCACCCTACTAATCCAAGAAAGAAAGAGCAGCCCGGGAATCGGAGAACAGCAAGAGCAGCACCAGAATTCAGAGAGATTTTTCATCGGCGAACCCGAGCAAAGGACACACGGAGCGACCATGCAGCAGCAGCAGCAAGGAGGAAGAGGCGCGGCACATGGCAGTACAAGGCGAAGCAATAAGAAAATGGGAGGGAAGACGGCGTCGACCTGGGTCTGGGTGTGGCGTGCTCCTCTCATGGGGAGCAGCGGAGGAGCAGGCAGGGGCTGCCTCCACAGCAGAGCTGATCTTGTTGAGGCTGAGGGCCGAGGGGGAGGCGAAGAGGAGGAAGAGGAAGAGGAAGAGGAGAGGCGAGATAGATAGATAATCAATCCTCCCAATATGGGGACAAAATCAGATCCCGGGATTAAAATAACAATTCCAGAAAGAAAAAGGAGCTCTCTTCCTCTCCTCCCCCTCTCTGCAGTGGAAGCGGGCTAGCCAGCTCTGAAGAGCTCTCTCGTCTCCTCTCCTCCTCCTCCTTGCTAATCAATGGGGGGAGAAGAAGCTCTGCCCTGGCCTGCCTGCGGCACCCACTAACAACAGCACCAAATATGGAATAATGTGTGCCTCCAAAAGAAATGGTTTTCCTCCACTATTTATTAAATGGCTGTTGTTGGGCTGAGCAGGATTACACTGCCTTTAACTAACCCCCATTCCCTACAGTTTGCAGCAGCTTGGAGTTTATTTGCTGGTGCAACCACCACAGGAGTAGTAGCTGTAGGCATTGCAGGAGCCTCCGGTCCGGCGGCTGCTCCTGCATCTGCTTGCCGATCGAGCTGTTTCTTTACGACAAAGCCTAGGCATCTCTATCTCTATCTACAGGTATCCAGCACCATATCTAGGCGGTGACTGCATGGTGACTGCATTATTGCAAATTAACCTGCAGTGTTGCTGCTAGTGTAGTTGTAGTGCATCTGGCTTTTGGGGTGCCAGCTAGCTGATGGGCAAGATACGCAGAATCATGAGATCATTTGAGGACAAAGGCATGGAGGCAAGGGGATTTATCACGTGTGACATCAACGCCCCAATGAGAGAACCCCAAAACAATTAGTGGTGGGGGCCATCTTGGGTTGGGTTGGGTCATTGGGTGGTTCACGTGGTCCACGAGCTTACGCGATGGCACGGGTCCACCAACCAAACCAAACCAAACCTCCTCATTTCTTTCTGCACCAAATTCGCAGAGCTGGCTAGCTTATTAGCTGCACAATATTGATGCAATGTTGAATGGCAGCTTACACTAGTAACTGATTAGCATATGGCAGCACCCCAGCAGATGCAGTGAGCATGAACAAATTCATGTGAAACTTACGTAAGCAAACAAAAGGGTAGGATATCCCACGAGACACAAGGTACTAATTAAGCTCACCACTGCACAATAAGAAAGGCAACGTATTTCTGCAATGTGTGCTGTCAATTGTGGTATATACACATATTGTAGAGGTACAGCGAAAGGTTGCTGATATATACAATTATTGCCCTTAACTATTAGATAGTTTCCACTAACTTAGGCCTCTTTTCGAATGCAGGATTTTAACAGGAATCGTGCATGAATTTTACAGAAAACGGTTCAATTTCACAGAAAAAACGTAGGAAATATGGAACTTTTTTTCACATTCTAAAAGGGGCCTTAAGTTGCAGTGCAGTCATATATATACATGTGAGATATGCTCCCTAATATTTACCCTATGATTACACACATCTACTTGTAGCAATGGTACAACTTTAGTGCACGTGAACCATAACTTGGACATAATCCTCAGGTATTGGACAGATAAACCAGGACACAGATATCTTGCTAATTAAGTACTCCTGCTAACGGTGGTTAACTCTGGTAACCTCTCTTCAAATCAAAGGTTGCATGGGGGGAGGGGCTTGCTGTGCACACATTGAGGTTGGGAGTGGGTGCTGCGGTTACGGATGGTCGAATGGATGGACGGACGGATGGATGCTCTTCATCTCATCTCCCTAACAACCAGTGGGTGGACCCGATATAAAAACAACCCATCCAGGCTTGTCTTATACTTTAAATCACAAATAATCCCTCCATCCACCCTCTACCTCTACCTGTAGTGAGTGCATGCCTTCCTTTTTATCCTACTGGCTACTTCTACCATCTACGACCCCCATCTTTTTTTACTTTCCTGTAACCACCCACTAATTAACTTCTTTTCACTTTTTAGCTTTCAGCATATTTTAAACATGACTGTTCATCAAACATCTGCTAAAGATGAGCAACCCAACATTTCTTTGAGGAATTATTATTTTTGAGTGACTCTAGTAAATGCCTATCAATTATGACCCACCATCACCTGAACAATCAGGTTAGAAAGGTCTTCAAAACAAAGAAGAACAATCAGGTCAGAAAGGTCTTCAAAACAAAGAAAAAATAACTCAATTTTTCTTACTTGTTACTTGTCAGGGCCAACAAGATTATAATATAATTATTTGTGGTGTTGGACCACAGAAAATCAGCAAACTAAAACACAACTAGTAATAAGAAAACAATTGAAAATAATATGTACTAATATGGATGACAAATCCTATATGGTGCCTTGTTAGACAAGAGAACCACTTTGATTGGCTATTTTGTTTTTCAGGGGAAAACCAGCAGTCATCTTACAAGTTGAAGCTAGTTCCAGCAACCATCCACCATTGATATCTTATTCAAAGAAGTGGATTTAATATAAAATGTCAGAATGATTATTTTGATCGCTAACTTGTTCTTTGGCCGCCTTGGTAAGCTCTCCTCCTTTTGGTGTAACCACTGGCAGCTTATAGCGGTTCCTTGCATGTTAGTCAAGAAGACACATGAAATTACCAATTAATTTCAAACCACGGTAAGTTATACCGTAGAGAAAAATAAATTATAGAAGGGCGATAGAATCTAATTGTCGGAGAGTTATATGCACTACACTATTGATCTTTGTTTTGAAGGTATTATTGTGAACTATCGCTGACAAGCTGGATCCATCGATCAAAATAAGAAGGTGCAGACTATAGTATAGATGGGACCTCCTAATTGGCAATTCATTTCTGTTAATCTGCACGAACGCACACTATACAGTACTCCACTTTGATGTTCTGACTAAAATTTAGCTCCCGTCACATCGGATGTTTGGAAGGCTAGTTAGAAATATTAAATATAGTCTAATTATAAAACTAATTGCACAGATAAGGACTGAACGGCGAGATGAATTTATTAAGCCTAATTAGTTTATAATTAGCAAATGTGATGCTACGGTAACCATTCGTTGATTATGGATTAATTAGACTTAATAAATTCGTCTCGCCGTTTACTCCTCGTCTGTGTAATTAGTTTTCTAATTAAACCATATTTAATACTTATAACAAGCATCCAAATATCCGATGCCCTCAGATCCAGACACCCCCTAATTAGCTAAGCTGTCGCAAGCTGATATCAGGGTGACGTTGCTGATCAATTATTATTATTATTATTATTATTATTATTATTATTATTATTATTATTATTATTATTATTATTATTATTATTAGCTACACCACACAATTGGTAGGCGAGTAGCAGTTGCTGTCATGGTCCTTGAATTTAGTGTGGGGGCTATTGATCTGTTCCTGCTTGCTTACTCAGCCTTCCTCCCTCAACCATTTCTTTTTCCCTAGCACATTTGTATTTGTCGCTATATTATATGCGTCTCTCTTTGATTGCTTTCAATCACAGAAGCTTCTCTTTGAATTAGGTGCCTAGGGCGTGCCACGTAGCTGCAGCTTACCGGGCAAATCAACCTTGCCCGCTTTTAGTACTATTGTTAGTCTCCGTGATCAGCGATTAAAATACTATAAACTTACCAGCTGATCTGGACCTGCTTGTTGGTTTGGTTTCCATGTGCGAAGCAAATCTTGTTCCATGATATGCCCAAGACAGATCTGCCCAAGAATCACATAGCCTACACATGAATAATAAGATGTTGTACAGTAGTGGATATGCTTTCTTATATAATTTCACCTTATATATCTGTCAGTTTGCTTGCTATATATAAAGGGTTAACGATGTGAATAAGACTAGAACTGTGCACAGAACAAAAAAAATTAATTAAACTGTGCAAGCAAAGTTCTTCCTAATTTCCTTCGTTTTTACACTAGTGTTAGTGTGTGCCCATAGCCTCATACAAATATCTCATTTGGTTCATGCTGCGTAAGTTTGTGAATGGTTCCAGTGATGTGCAGAACACGGTGTAGACGATAGACACTAAAAAAACTCTAGATGAAAACCCAAGGTCCACATAAGAATAACTTAAATTGACTTAACCAACTAGATCACCATCACGGTGGTATAAACTATTTCCTGCCATCTTAACCATGTCATCACCCAAACTACCAGCAGTTATATATTGCCACTAAAATATAATGGCTTGTAGGCCGGAGGATCAGAAGGCTCTAAAGAATGCACTGATTGCGTTCTTATTTTAGGGCACACCTGGACAAACAAGTCTTGTCAAATGCGTACTAAACAAAAGCTTTAGTGTTTGTGCCAAACAAGCAAGATCCACTTCTTTATTTGCCTGCTATTAACTACAAGGGAAATTAATTTGTTTCCCAAGGAATTATTTCTGTTGTTTAATTCAGCTTGAGGGTATATCCATCCTTGAATATGCAGAGCAATTAGGGATCTTAGACTGTGTCAAACACTAAAATATATACGTCCAAACTAAACAGCATTGCGGGATATACTAAATTAAAAGAAGCGTCATCAAAAGGCTATCGTATTTAATTTGCATTTAGATCTCTTTTTTTTTTTTGCATCCTTCCCAATGCCACCAGTTTCAACTTACTGCGGATTAATTCTCTTTTATTCCATAGAGGTCTAACTGGATGTGAACAAATGATCCATTACATACTACTGTACGTACTGTATAGCTAGTTTGATTTCCCTGAAAAACATGACCGAGTCTTCATCAATTAATTGGTTCCACCAACTTTTAGCATCCGCTATAAATGAACTATGATCCAAAATAAAGTACCTGACAGAATAATAAAAAACTAGAATTGTTTTCAGCTTTGCGAAAAGCGAAGTGCTATACTTGGACATTGTCACCATCTACTTTGTTCACCTTGAGAATACCTCTTAAAGCAAGGGAGATGGAAACAGGAAGCCGGCCTGATGAAGGGCCTTTTGATGACTCATGATTGGTGCCAGCTGCATTCTCTGTCCATCCATCTATATATCCATAAGCTGGCTGGCAGGTATATTCAGGTGTTAGAACAGCTACTAGAAAGAACTACACATAACACGCGTGTACATGTCAATAATCATGGACGAAATGGACCTAACAATTCGGCGTCTCTGTCGGTCGATGCATGCATTTTGGGCACAAAATATACGTGGAAAAGTTGTCTCCGGACAGAGACCAAGATGACAAAGTCCGGCAACTCTTAGGTTTATTAGACAAAAACAGATAGCCTTTTCGTTGCGCCGACGGTGATAGATATGATGTATGTAAACGCATGCAAACGACTGAACAATCAACCCGACAAGGGGCAGAGCTATCCTTGTTCATATCACTATATCAAACCCAGGAATGCAGTGCGATGCATGACCCATGACGAAGTTTTTCAGATGACCGGGACATCCCTCTCGATCGATCTCTATCTTCCTAATTTCTTCCATTTTCTTTTTGGAATATGCTACTCATGGCCCCATAATAGTTTGATAACTTAAAAAGCAACATAGTCAATTGCTTTGTACTTATTTTGATTGTAACAGAAACTGTCTGTCTAGGCATGTAAGATGATATCGCAGATTAGCAGAGCATGGACGCGCCATTACACTCACATGGCTGCTGGCCTGCTGCCCTGCATATGTAGCAGTAGCAGTACATACACAAGCACAGCGAGAGGTCAAGGACAATGAGGAACCCTAGGCTCTTTGCACATTAAGACCGTCTCCAACGCTACGCCTAAAAGGATTGCAGATTCCTATTCATCCACTATTCCAACTTCCCATCTCTCTGTCTACGGTAACGCTACAGTGTCAAACAGTGTTGATTTATACTATAGACAGCGCATATAGACGCTCTATTGAAGATGGTCTAACATCGTCAAAGCTTCCCTCTTTGTGCAGGGCCAGGAAGGCAGGAACCTAGGCAAGTACAGTGGTGGGCATATACACCAAGGAGGATATGGTGCCACTGTTGTTCTGCCCTGTCAGCATTTACTGCTCAACAAGTTTGCCTCTATCCATCTGTGGCTAGTGCTATCATCAGTAACCCTCATGGTCATAGCCTTTTGGTTGGAGTGGAGTGGAGCAATTGGTTTCTTGGTTACTGTACACATTTGTCACTTACCACGGTTCCATTTCCATGTGTGAAATTACTCACCGAACTTTTTTTTTCCTTCACTTCCATTTCTACCTGTGAAGTTGCTCTCAAGTCCTCTGAGGAAAACACCAACAAACTCGTTGTCCAAGACAAATAGAGGACAAGGACACACTACTTCTGTTCATTATTACAAGGGGCGTCTAAATTCAGCTTTGATCCGCTGGGCATTTGGATAATACGGCACCACAGCGGATCCAATGGGCATTCAAAGGCCACAGTTTCAGTTGGTCTAATTAATATAGCTCCTGCTGTGACACCATTGTTTGGTCTGTTTCTTAACAAAAACCTAATAAATAGGTTGTACTTGCCTCTCAAAAGAACAAATGCATAGATAACCTTGCTTTGTATTTCAATTCACCGGGGAAAAGAAACTACTTGAAAGAAGGAACAAGGAACAGGGTGCTTCAGGTGCAGGGTAAACAGAAAACCTTGGGTAGGCTTTTACAGACAGATGTCAGTTCAGAGAGGAGAGGATGCACACGCACTAAATACACCCTTGCAGCTTTGCTCTGTTCATCGCAACATTCTGTTAATGTAAGACGAGTAGGAAAAGGAATTGCAGCAGCTAGCTACAGTATGATCCATTGCAAAAATCTGGCTACCATTGCAGCATGTGCCTCCAAGACCTGGTACTGGCAGACAATGCAGAGAAAAAAAGATGTATCGATACAGAGATGCTGACTGCTTCACGGGTCGGGTGGGTCCCAATTGACACTATCAGTGGGCCCGCCCGGACTAGTCTGAGCACGTACTCCGGCTACAAAGCCTAGGTAACCATATAGGCATGCAGAGGCCAGACATGCCATGTGTAGGTTCAGCCTTCAGCAAGGCCAGCGGCTAGGCACCGGCATGGTATAGATCAGTATGCATCCAAGGTTCACAGCATGCATGCATGCATATGCAGAGAAATGGACAGGGCAAGGGCAAAATCAAATCTCTTCTCTATAATAAATAGCTAGAATCGGGGAGAAAAAAAAAGAGGAAGTCTTCCTCCAGCTAGCTGGCTAAAAATTTATTCAGATATATGATTATGGGGAGGCAGGTGAGAAGAATTACCAAAGCCGGCCATGAATTAGATATGTGGTTATCTCTTGCATTTGCATGATTAGGTAATTACTACGTACTAAACTATCCAATGCTACAACCAGATGGAGCATCTTTTGGGAAAGGCTCTCTGATCATGCATGCTACCCTTCTCTCATCTCATTTATTTGTCTGGATATTAGCCAGCTAGAGTTTGGACTTTATATTGTCCATTTGTCGATGACGGGTGTAATGTTCTTTTTGCAACTTTGCTAGGAACTAGTATATCTATCAATCAGGTGTGTAGGGTTTAGTTTTGCATTGACCAAAAGTATGTAAATGAGCTTGCACAAGACCCTTGAATAGTACTAGTTGCCGGGCCCATGCTGCGTCATCTTTTAGCATTATAAAAAAAAAGCATATGTTCACTTATGTTGCGAGGGAGGCAACTGCCGTGTTTTATAAACACGTACGGCTCCCAGAGCTTTTTAAATATCTATGATTTTTGAACTCGACGACAAACAAATTAATCCTCGATCCTATGTTCTCAAGATATCATACACAATCACCTAAGCAGAGATCATATTTCAGTTTCATCGATATTCTCATAAAAAAGGAAGTTAATTTGTATCGTGATTCTGCACGCTACATGCATGTGATTATTTTCAGGATTAAAGGCATATGCTCCTACTTTTTGTAACAGCATGTGTGTGACCTGAGGATAAGCAGCTACATCAAACAAGCTTTAATTTCAGGATAAGCAGCAGCTGCAGTACTATAGTACTGTATGGTCGTCAGCCTTGGTGACTAATTAACAGGTGCATATGTAGCACCGTGGACTGCAGGATAATGACCTCTCACTTGTAGTGCTGACACACATTTTTAGCTCCAATGCAGAGGGCATGACTGCTTTATTGCTCAGGTGGCAGGTAGTTAGAGGTTGGAGGCTGAGGATTAACTATTTCCTTGCTTGTGAAAAACATGTTCTAGTTTTTCTGTGCTTCTAGTCTTACAATGCTTTGACTTTTTAATTGCCAGGAAAACAGTTGGGTTTAAGTAGTGCAGATTCATTAGCCCACTGTATCGTATCGTACACAGGAATTAATTCATACATGATGGATGCTAGGCTAGAGAATATGCATGCATGGCCACAGAAAAAGATGATGGAGGTCTTGTGCCTTTTCTAGGACAAAGTACAGTGTCTACCAACAATCGTGAGGAAATTGGTACGAGCCCAATCGCAAGGTGCACAGCGTCAACTAGAAAACCTGTACTGCATGCATGATACAGTTTAGAGGGCAATCGGAAAAGGCCATGCAAACAGCTCGATGGGTCTGGGAGATTACCCAATCCTGCTTACTTTTCAGTTGTCAATTTATCATTGCGTCAACTTCTTCGAGAGGAGAGGAGAGAAGAGAGAGAGAGCCATGGCCTTATTATGATAGTTGTCCGTTAAGCCGGCTAGGCGACGATTATGAATGCGTTCATGTATGATGATGATGACAGCATTATTGCAGGTGGCCATGGACCATAGCCGGGCCCTTAAACTTGGCGTGAGGGAACCGATCACCGTTTGCTAGGGCGTAGAAAATGCTGTGTGGTCCGTGCTCGTCTCAATTATTGATAAGAATCTAGCTGCACCGGAGAATAAGCCCCATCCATCTTCTTTCTCAAGCGAAAGGGAAAAAAAAGGAAAGGGAAAGTGAGAGTGAGAGAGGAGGCATTTGGTCAAGCTATGATCATCATGGCCAAGCCTTACAGTTAAAGCCCATCTGGCCCACTAACCCCCGCGGAATGGTCGCATTTCATTATCCTCTTATTATTATTATTATTATTATTATTATTATTATTATTATTATTATTATTATTCTCATTTCCTGTCCCATTAATTTGGCAGACTAATCCTTCCATGGCCGGTTCTGTTTTGCATGCAGCTGGCAGAGACAAAAGGCTGATTGCTATCCTAATGTGCAGTAAATAAAGAGCCAAGACTTCAGACAAAAGTAATGATGAGTAATAAAAGGTTCAAGAGGGAGGCAGCAGTACCTTTGTTGTTGTACGCGTTGTGGTATCAGCAGAGTGAAAACAAACAGGAATCCATGAGCTAGGGAAACACTTGAAGATTGGGTTGCAGTTGGCGCTTGAAGATAGAATGCAGCAATGCACATAGCTTTGGCAGCTACCAAAGCCTGAACCTTAGCTCAAGATAGAATGTTGAGATGAAACAGGACGCCTCATGCATCGTATTATTATTCAGAAGAAGATTGGTGCTGGCCCTGGCCTTCCTACGTATTTAATTTTAGCATCGATCGATCGTTGGTTGTCACGATCCTCTCAGCCTGGAGCCCAGGCACTGCAAAACTGAGAGCTGATTTCTGACGAAAGGCAGAAGCTGCCATTTCATGCCATGTACTAAATCAACGTACCTCAGGCTGAAAAAGATTCCCTTGTTCCAGAGAAACAACAAATCGATATTATCAGATAAAAGATTCGGGCGATTCGCGGTAGAGCTGCCAGAGCATTCTCGGCGCGTGGACTAGGAACAGGAGCAGTAATCCTTGACCTGGCGTTGCACGCCTGCAAGTTGCATCAACGAACAATGACGCCTCGAGTAATCAGCTCCACAAAAACCGAGTCGAGACGAGAGAGAGAGAGAAATGCGCAAGAATTGATCGATCTGCCGACAGTGTTTCTGATCCACCTGCAGTGCAGTGCAGACGAGACGAGAGATGCTTCTGTTTGATCACAGCCATCTAATGATTAATTGTTGATGCATCCATCGGGTAATCACAATCAATTGTTGCTAGACAACATGCACCGCAATTCACAAATCTCATGAGGAAATACCGATCAATCAACGTGCTGACAAAAAGAGAAGCACGGATCCAATCAACGAATTGCATCGGCACTGCATTTGCATTGCAGCAGCAGGGAGACCTCTAAACGGCGAGCTAGAGCGCGAGGGAAGGAGAACGGTCTGGTCGGGGTGCTCGCTGTTGGTCGCCGGCGATCGCTCGAGCCGTGCCTCCTGATCCTCCATCCCCGGCCTCAGCTCCCCGCCCGCCGCCGATCGCCGGCGCTCCCGTCGCCGTCTCCTCTCCTATCCCGCTCGATCTGATCGAGCCGCACATCTGCGATCGGACGGACGTCTCGTGGGGACCCACAGCGCGTTGGTTTATTTTAAGGTTAAATTTGATTTTGGGCATGCAACTATATATAATACCAGACACCGATGCTACGAAACACCTAGCTTTGGTCATCTAACCATTGAAACCGTTGGCAGTTGGTCATCTAAGCTGTCTCATCTCATGTGTAGTTTTCCTAACGCGACGTTGAATTGTCGGCTTCCACCACCTCGCCGATGCCTCCTTCCCTAGAAGCTACTACTAAGCTATTTTGTCGCCCGACCAATCTTTCGCTAAGCAGAACATTTCGTCTGCTAATTATACTATTTTTTATTTTTCTTTGTTAAATATATTGTAAACGTAAAATATTTATATTTCTTAATCTAAAAGCATTTCCCTGTAAAATATAAAAAAGATTCATATAAAGTTAGAATGTTTTCTGACGCTGCATTGCGGCAACTTAAAATATTTCTGTTAATATAAAATCTTAATTTTTTTTCATTAAAAATAAACTATGAGCGAAGCAAGAAATTTGGTCAAATAGAAAAAAAAAACAAAATGAGAAAAAAAAAGGTGAGTGGACGGTGGTTTGGCCTACCCAGGCCAAGGGAAAGAGATGCTCCTACTGTCACAATGAAATGGTAGCTCTTTTCTCTTCGCTCTCGAGGCCTCCGCTCGCCTAAGACTACCAAACCTTTTATTTTAAACTCTGTCTATAACGCATCTATTGTGTTTTGCTCTCTTTTTTACACACCTAGCACCCTAGTGGCGAGCCTAGCAAACGCTCAAGGACGTCTGGCATAACCATGAGCGTCGTATGCACGGTGCCTAAACGGACGGAGGCTGAAGAAATCCTCTCTTTTTCCCCTACAGAATTGAAGAAACCTCCGAGATTGCAGGCCCGC
This sequence comes from Paspalum vaginatum, assembly GCA_030272315.1. Taxonomy (NCBI): domain Eukaryota; kingdom Viridiplantae; phylum Streptophyta; class Magnoliopsida; order Poales; family Poaceae; genus Paspalum; species Paspalum vaginatum. Next base: position 42,920,258 of record CM059019.1, read on the forward strand.
TGCAGCTAAGCTGTCAACTGATCTCACATCGTACTGCTGCTCCTTGCCTCCCTGCAGGATCGATCGGATTCTCCAGCTGCAAATCCAGGACGATATATATCGAGTTTTAATTCCCATGGCGTACTCACATTTCGATCAATCCTTCAGCTTTATCCCAAAGCCATCCTATTAGTACATAGTACATACAGCCTGACAACTGACAATTACATTAGCCCTGCGAGTGTTCACCTGCCTGCCAACTTCCTTTGAGATTTATGTTGAAGTTCTGAAACCCTGGATGATGATCCCCTTCGATCGTGTACCATGCGTGCATGCAGACTTCAAGCCCACTTAACACTGACCTCCAGGAGGATTTGAGACGTCAGTCAGACGTGCACGCAACAAGTGCATCTCGCATCCGTCGAGATCGAGAAGCTAGCTGATGATGGCGCGTACGTGTATATAACTGAATCTCCCCTCCTGACCCCAGAGGAGAGCAAGCATTTCGATTCAGAGTTCAGACAATGGCGAGCGGACTAGGCGACGCCGCAGACAGGCCTCGGCGGTTTGATCTCACCATGTCGAGGAGGACAAGGAGGCCACCAAGCTTGTTGGCTACCAATTGCCATCAAGAAGATCCGGCCCAGCTGGAGAGATTCCAGCAGCCGATGGCACAGCAGCAGCAGGAGGAGTGTGAAGCAGCAGACAACTCCCGTCGTTTCTCGCTGCAGGAGCTGATACAAGACGAGTTCGTCGATGGCGTGATGGACGTCGCCACGGGAAGCCCCCTGGAAGAGAGCAATGCAGCTGCTACTGCCGCCGTTCATGAAGGTGAAGCCGCGGCATGTGCGGAGAAGCGCCGGCCTGAGAAGGTGGCGGGAAGCAGGAGGGTGATCAGAATGGTGAGCCGGTACGCCAAAGTCCGGTCCATCAAGCCCAAGCCTGCACCGGAGGATAAGAACCTTGCCCCTGTACGTACGCTGAGGTTGCCCAACAACTAGTTCGGTTGAGGACTTGAGCCTAGGAGAAAAATGCAATTAATCCTGTGCAGTTTCTGGTTGTTATTGTTGTTTTCCTTAAAAAAAAAACATAGTAGAAAAGTGTACTGTTCATGTGTAGCGTTGAGGAGTTGTTGACTGTAATAAGCAGAACCATGTAAACCAAGTTGAGAGTATATGGCAGTTGCATTGTTGCGAATAGAGACGAACAAAACAAGGCATGTTGATTTCTGCATTCCTCAGATGCTATCAAAGTACTGTATGTGCCCAGCTGTGCCCCAAGTGCATAGGCACAATCCAATATCTAACCTTTTTCTTGTGGAATATACATCTATATCTCGTAAAAAAACTAAGTTAAAGGAAGTGCTGATCGTCTTCAAGATGCTCTCCTGGATCACACAATTTTCATTTTGCTGCCCAAGTGAACTTCCACCTGCTTACATGGGCAGATGAATTTGAACCTTTATTGTACTTGATATAACATCAGTCACCAACGAAAGCTTACTCATAAACTGTCCCCCTAAAAAATATGCAAAGCCAATACATGGTGATGCTTCAAGCATGCTACATCTTCTCGATCATCATGCTGATGCTTCCTCGCTGGAGAACTTGCCGAGGAAGGAGAGTATCTCGGAATTCACTCTCTCTGCCTGCTCCTGCTGGATGAAATGGTGGCCTTCGATGACCGAAACCTCAATATCTGGAACATTGGACTTCAAACCCCCGCTCATGACATACTTCTCAGTGCCCATGGACTGGAAACCGAGGTCATTCTTGGGAAGAATGAATTTCGCGGGCACTGTGATTTTCGCTCCGCTCCAAGGTGCAGTAAGCCTCCAGTTTCTGCAAAGACAAAGGCCATGAATCAATGCTGAACTGAATCAAACACAAGGCATCAAGAGGAGGGCGCATGGGAATTACGTTCCAATCATGCGGTAGTAGTTGAGGGGTCCTGTGAACCCAGTCTTCTGAAACTTTTCGGCGTATTGGCCCAGCTCTTCCTCAGTCATCCAGGGAAGTGGAGACGAAGGTGCCTCAAGGAAGTCTATGATCTCTACTCCAGGAGGAGCGATGACTTCATTGATTTCTATGGAGTAGAACTTCTTCAGGACAGTCGCAACATCATAGCGGGCAAATGCCCTTTCAGCTCTCCCAGGCTCCTGCAAGCATCAAGCATGTGTTCTGGAGACTGGAATAAGATATGCAGTCAATAGTAAACATAGGCAGCACGTTGTCTCATACTCATTTCCATGGAACCGGCCTGCGCACTAGAACTGAAGGTACAAATTAGAAGCAAAACAGATCAGATTTGAATTTGAGATTTAGATCAAAGCACTTGCTCCTAGTTTTTGTACCTATGATAAAGAGAAGATGAATAGCCGATACAATTTTAAGAACAAAAGCTAGTCTGCGATCCCAGTTAAAAATGTCACCTGAATTTGTACCCTGTCACCCACTCAATGACCAAGTTTAGACAAAATTAAGGAAGATTCAAGTGAACAATTATAGTAAGCAACTATTAGTATACATCAAACCTATTGAAGCAAGAAAATGGATGTCCACAAACTTGTTAGTATGTTTTACAATAATGGTTTGAACTTATTTTTAGGCATTGCATCCCACCAGCACTAACAGATAATTCCATTAGTAGAATTGGTAGAATAAACTTTCTTCCTGAAGTAACAAGACAAGGCCATGATGCGAACATTAACATTAACACCTAAATTTCCACCAGCAATTCACGGTGAACCGACGCATATATTACAGAACCTCGTGGTCCCAGCAAGCTAGTCAGTGCCAGAATTTAGAGGGGTTTATCAGGGTCAGCCGACCCGGATAACATTTATAAAATCCTTTGTAAAATACCGGTATGACTAAGAAAAATCTCTATCAAACAGTAAATTGACCCAGCGATATTCAAGCCTATATTCGCCACTGAGTGCCACCCTCCTGGTTGAACTGATGGACAAGAACTCCCCCATTCCACAATAATCCACATAACCCTGTGGCAGTGCGACTAGGATATACAGTAAGATGAAGAACGGATGCAAAAACCAAAGGAATTAAGTAGTTGAGACAAACAATTATCCACCTGGAACTGATTGATATAAAAGCCATCCCCGAGCGCGGCAACTGACTCCGTCAACGAGCGAGGGCCGCGGGGAAAGTAGGGAATCCCCAGGGCGACGGCGGCGCGCACTCGGTCCGGCCGGAACAGGCAGAGGGACCACGCCATATACGCGCCCCAGTCGTGCGCAACGACGAAGACCTACACTGCCCAAGAAATCATTCGCTCGCCCATGCGGCCAGGAGAGAGAGAAAGGGAACCAAGAACTGGAAGGAGGGGAGGAAGAAAAAAAGACGGCACTTTTGAGAGGCGGAGGTGGTCGAGGAGCGCGACTAAGTCGCCGACGATGTGGAAGACGGAGTAGGCGTCGGGGTCGGCGGGGACGGAGGAGTCGCCGAAGCCGCGGAGGTCGGGGGCCAGCGCGCGGAAGCCGCGCACGGCGAGCGCGGCCATCTGGTGGCGCCAGGAGAGCCAGAGCTCAGGGAAGCCGTGGATGAGGAGGACCGCCGGACCGTCGGCGGGGCCGCGCTCGGCGACATGGAGAGAGATGCCGTTTACATCCGCGGTCCAGTGCTTCACCTCGCCGGCGGCTTCGGCCTCCATGCCTTGCTCCTCTGCTTAACGCGCTAAGCCGCTCAAGTCAAGAGTCACGGAGAGAAGGAGCAGGGCTACAAGCCTAAAACAGAGAAACGTTGTATAGACACAAATCATCTGAACCATCTTGCTCCGGACCACACATTAAAACACGTGCCAACTTATTTCTCTGCAGCTAATCATAAGCCAGCGGATCAGAGAATGTGCAGTGCAGAACCTGAAATAACACCAGGAAGAGAGAAAAATAGAAGTATTTTCATGCTTTCTGGAAAAAAAAAACACACACACGACGTATTTGAATGGTCTTTTATTCCTCTATATATAAACAAGCCAGCAGAAACAGATAGCTAGCTCTTATTCAAGCTCAAAGGTCTATAAGTCAATATTTTCAGTTCAGGAAAATGGGCTACAAGTCTCCTGAATATTTGATTTGAAAAAATATGACTGAGGAAAAAAACATCATGCTGATGCATCCTCGCTAGTAAAGTTGACGAGGTAGGAAATTATCTCCGAATTCACTCTCTCCGCCTTCTCTTGCTGGAGAAAATGGTGACCTTCGATGATGGTGACTTCAAGATCTGGAACAGTGGCCTTGAATGCCCCGCTCTTGATGGACTGCTCAATTCCAAAGGACCGCACACCTATATCTTTATTTCCAGCTATGAACTTCACGGGAACTGTAATCTTTGCACCATGCCAGGGTGCAAGAAGTCTCCAATTCCTGCAGTCACCACACATATATTGCAACTAAATTACATAGAAGGCAATGAGACGCACAAATTGTCTACACTGTCTGACCCATAATATTGCTATAATGCTATTTTTAGGTTTATCCTAAGTTAAAATATCTTAGTTTTAACCAAATTCGTATAAAAAAATATACATCAAGATCTATAGAGCCAAATTAGTACCATTAGACTCGATTAACCATGAAATATATTTTCATGCAGTACTTATTTAATGGTGTATATGTGAATACTTTTTCCCAATATACTTGATCAAACCTGAGACAGATTGACTTAGGAAAAAACCTAGAGATAACTAGTATATTGGAAGAGTACAAAGTAGGGAAATTACGTGTCAGCCATGCGGTAGTAGTTGATGGGTCCAGTGAATCCAGACTTCTTAAACTTTTCAGCATATTGGGCTATTTCTTCCTCACTGATCCAAGGAAGTGGTGAGGGAGATGCCTCGAGAAAGTCTATGATCTCAACTCCCGGAGGAGCGGTGAGGTCATCTATTTCAATGGAGTAGAACTTTTTTAGGACAGTTGCAACATCATAACGAGCAAATGCCCTTTCTGCTCTTCCAGGCTCCTGCAAACATGAATGTCAAATTTTCAAACAGAGCACCACACCCTGAAATCGAAAGCTTTGAAAGTGGCGAAGACCCCTAACTTGATGTTTGACAAAACAACTGAAATGCCTGGACAAAATTTATTTCCTAAATAAGAAGATGAACAGCAGCTTCAATTTTGGCAATAAAAGATATACCAAGAGTCAAACTGAAAATGACAATGAAATTCGCATGTCCCTCAATTGTTGAGGGTTTGTTAAAATGTTCTGCAGAAGAAATTTGCTGGGATTGTGGTCACCCCGACATTAGCATCTATTCCAGACTCCAGAAGAATTGGTGCAAAACATGGTATATCAACCATATGATCAATCAAATCACCCATTTCACTAAATATCGTTTCTGTTCAACTGTCATGGAGTAAACAAGCCACTCAAAAATCTTCAGTTGGTTCAAAGTATATGCCTTTTCTATGAACTAATGGAATCTCTCAATTTATTGATGGATGCTGATACTAAACCAGACATAGTATATAGAATTAGCCGAGCGGGGCAAGCGAAGATCGCATCATCACCTGGAACTGTGTGATGTAAAAACCATCGCCCAACGCCGCAAAGACCTCCGTCATCGAGACAGGATTTCGACCGAAGTACGGTACCCCCAGGGCGACGACGGCGCGCACCCGCTCCGGCCGGAACAGGCAGAGGTGCCACGCCACCTGCGCGCCCCAGTCATGCCCCACCACGAACACCTACGGATCCATCCATCCATGGCAGATGAGATGACGCGCGCAGCCCAAGAGGTCAATCACTCACGATCGCGAGGCGAGTGACCAAGAGAATGGAAAAAAAATCGGCACCTTTGTAAGCTGGAGGTGGTCAAGGAGTGCGACGACGTCGCCAACGATGTGGAACATGGAGTAGGCGGCGGGGTCGGCGGGCGCGGAGGAGTCGCCATAGCCGCGGAGGTCGGGGGCGAGCGCGCGGAACCCCCGGGCGGCGAGCGCGGCCATCTGGTGGCGCCACGAGAGCCAGAGCTCCGGGAAGCCGTGGAGGAGGAGCACCGCCGGCCCATCTGCGGGACCCCGCTCGGCGACGTGGATGGAGACGCCGTTGACGTCTGCGTTCCAGTGACGCACCTCACCCGCGCCGCTGGGTTCTTCCATGCTTGCCTGCTTTGCTTGAGCTTGAGCTTGAGCTTGAGCTTGAGTGCTCGACTCACCGCCCTCTTGCTTCCTCTGGTGGCTACCTACGTCGGTCAGTCAATTTGCTCACAGTCCGCGTTGGAACAGAAGAATGGCCAAAGATTTAATCTTTCACCAACTAAAGAGATAAGTGTTTAGATTATGATTATTTTGAATTCCTCTCCTCTAGAATCTGGACCACGTCATACTATCATGTTATCCTTTTCAAAAAGTCAACTCCAGCTTTCTTGTTGGATTAGGGTAACAGGATGATTAGGTGCGAGCGTGACAATTCTCTTATACAGACCCCACGAGTCTGTATATTTCGTACAAGAGAATCGACTTCAGATTCCGCAAACTGGAGCATTGTTTTTCCTCTAGATTAACCTTCACTTAACTCAGCGTCAGCGTCAGGTCACACATTTCGCTCTGATTTCAGCAGATCCATGAACACACAATATCACACCAGCAGCAGTGCAGCGCTACAATGATCAGCAAATCCATAGCACGCTGCAGACAGGAATGGTGGCACATTTGGCGAATCATAGTTAAATCTGCATATGACTTTTGAGCTCGTTTTCATGCATGGTACACTTGCTTATTCTATATATATCATTGATGGTGATAATATATATTCTCAGACTGGACACATGTGTGCAACTCATTTACATACCACCAGCAAGGTAAGCTTTGCAGTCCAATAGAGGGGTGCTTGGAAATAAGCCTAAAACATCTCATCTCCCCTTGGAAGAGATATATCACGTAAGGAAGGCAGCAGGCGATGCCCACAGTGCTCGTTACACGGTGTCATCATGGAACCACCATCTGGTCTCTTTCGGTGACCTCCCGTTGCGGCAGTTCCTAACATAGCGGTCGTTGTCTGCCGGACGTTGCTGCAACCAACATATTGTAGCTAGTTAGATTCTGACCACCAGGTGAGGGCAGAGTTTTTGTTAGGTTAAGGAATACAACTGAAGCGTCACCTTTGCTGGCGAACTAGACAACATAGACAGGATACTGATACAGACAGAGCTCACAGTCATCGCTGGTGACCACGAGTCATACAAAATATCTGCAGACAAGAGTAAACAGCAGGAAGTTGTTATTCCTTCACACAAATCATCAGTCCATCGCAAGGCTCAACAAACATTATTTTCTTTCTATTCACAACCTCAGAAAAACACATGTAACAAAGGTCAACAAGTACATCTATTTTGTGGATAAATGATTAATGGAAAACAAGACCGAGAGAGTTTTTTTTAACCAGAAGATAGTAAATTCACAAAACACAAATGTAAAAGGGCCTATATACTTCCATCTAAGCTTAGCTTCGATCTTCCAACCTAAGCGAAAATATTCAAACAATACTTGATCTGGTTGTATAAACATTTTTCAGCTATGTGAGTTTCAGACTTTGTGGTCTCACCCTCATCAACTTCAACTTGGTGTCTGAGATTAAACATTGAATAAAAATAATACAGCCATTACTTCCCACAAACCATGAAGGAAATTGTAGCCCATGGCCATCAAGGCTCGAGGATCATTACTTTCATTCTCATTCACAATCTGAGAAAAATGTATAACGATCGATGGAAGACTTCTGAAAACGGGACCAACAGGATACATGCAAAGATCTATATGCTTCCTTTTACGGTGAATTATTTCATAGTGGGCACATCTGCATGGAACTTTTTCAGCTACACGACTTTCAGACCCAGAGAACACATCTAACTAAATTTGGTCTCTGACAGGCTATATAGTAGACTCAGTACCATAAATCATGAGACATATTATGACCAATCAACTTAAATTCTGATGGAATATTATCTTAGAATCTGATGTTCAATGAGTTCTTAATCACAGACCCTCCATAAAATAAACTACTCACTCTGAACAGGGAAACAGAAAGTTTCAGTTGTTTCGTAAGTCATGTTTTTCTACCTTTGACCATTAATAACTAGAAGTGGAAGCAGTTTTTCAACATAAGGTTGATGCTGCTAGATTCATCATGAAAAATAATTCCATAACATATATTTTATATTTAATAAAAACATTTTACAGAAACTAATAGCCAAAGTTTCACCTTCTAGACTGACGCTAAAATACTTATGTTGTGATCAGAGAGGGCAGTTAAGTTTCTCACCACAACACAGACAGGCACTAGGTACAGCTTTCAACAGACAACAGAACTGGAGCTTTAAAGCATATCCCAAATTTTTCTAGGATATCAACAGAGCAGTTAAATTGTACAAGAGGTCACTGAGCAATCACTGTATGAGACTCAGATTCCATCCACATCCAGGCGTTGGGTTTAGAGGTGTTGTAGAGAGGGATAGCTCCAATTACAAAGCTCATAATTCTCAATTGCTATACAAAGCCATTGTATGAGACTCAGATGCCATACGGGTCTAGGAGTATGGAAGGTGGCGAAAAAACACAGCTCAATTGATGACTGCAATTATGGGCAAGAGGGAAAAGAGTTGAAGCTATACAGGACATACCAAAAAGGAGAATTGATATTCAAGCTCGTGTTTACAACTACCAGTAGCTAATTTATAGTAAAACTTCTTAGTTAAAATCTGTATTTAAAAAAGATAATGTAGTAAATGGCACATTCAGCACGGAAAGAATTGAATGACTTAGTACTTACAATTTGTATTAAAAAATTGAGGTTGTAAATGGCACACTCAGCACAGAAAGAATTGAATGAGAATGTCGTACTTACAAATAAACAAATCCATCAATGAACCGCTCCTATATCTAATTTCACATGCAGCCTAGTCCCTTTGCATGTGATGTTTGAAATAGGAATAATATATATGTATAGCTTATCTTGTTGCCATTGACTTGCTAATTCTTCGAAATAATATATACACAGGCAAGGACATAACCCATGTGAATACATTACGGTTACATGTGGAGAATAGTGCCAAAAACAACTTTTCACATAACTGCTTGAAGGATTTCATTTGAGTAACCATTGGTTTATTTTCCCAATGTAATCACATCTGCTTTAGTGCTTTCGTCGAAATGTAAGTGATGATGAAACCCAAGAAACATGCAAACCAGCGTTCAAGCTGTAGAATAATCAGAAGTAATTAGATAAAACTTTTTTCACTAATTATTTACCTGTCTTTAAATTAAGATGTTTAGTCCTTTTTCTCAAACACGCATGAGAACTGATGTTTTCTCATTACCAACATTCCAAAAGGTTTATTTTCTGAAGACCTCTGCAAGTGCCAACCAACCTAACATGCTTCCTGGCCTAACACATTGTCACCTGATATATATCCGGGCTCATAACTCTAGTCATAATTTTGGTAAGGTATGGTAATTCTCAGTGAATCAGCATTTTCCTTCATTTCTAAACTCTTCACTGCCATCAAGGAGATATGACCAAAAAATCATTTTGCAGAAAAGATGAAGCCTGTTTTTATTATGCACAGATGCACAGCATAATATTGTCTGGCAGATATGATTTTTTCCCAAGTTAATGCGAGAAAAGATGCAAAAATCTTCTTCATTAAATAAACAAGAAGGAAATTAGTGCATCTCAAAAGGGAACAGAAACGAGGCTTAGCAACAATTTCCTAATAATACACAATTGTCACAAGGCTAACATACAAACAAACAACAACTAGAAAAGTCGTAAACAAGTGTAGCATCTAGACAACAAAAATAATCAATTTCAGAGGTAAGAGAGAGCATGGGGTCGTCAGAGAAGACAAGGAGTCATAGCTCATGGCCTCATGCTATATATGGGGATAAACAGAAAAGAAGACTTAAACAACCATATGTGCTAATCACAATCTGTTGCAGTTGCATTGATGGTAGCTATTATATTAGTAAGATAAAGGGACAGCCAGGCAATCCACAAGCATCCAAACATTAAGAGAACTCTAGAAGGGCAGATACAAAACCCCTGCGCATTAGGAAGTTGACGAATCTGGCAACCCCATTACGAGCCTCTAGTAACAAAAGGAAATGGTGTGTTGGGGCATCTCAGTCGTGAGCATACTGCAGAACTATAAAAGCACAATTGGTTAAGTTGGCAACTTTCTGCTAACAAATGGAATCTTAGCACCTAACCGACAGCTAGATGGAACATTAGGTCAGGCAAAGAACATTCCCGTAAGGCCACAGCTCTGAAGCTAATCAAGGGCATCATCAAAGGTGGAGTCAAACATGAGAGAAGATGCCTCCGGGAGCAGCTTTACCTAAGCAGATGTGCCCGTTGCTGTAAATGTGCGGATGCATCGGCGCCGGATTGAGGAAAATGACCTGGAAGCAAAAGAAATTTATTATCAGATCAAATGAAATGGAAATAACAGAGAACAACAGAATATACAGTGCAATTTGACTAAAGGTGCAATCTTTGCCGTGAAAACCTGACCTGAGGTGCCTCCATGGGATAATGCTCAGGGAAATCAACCTGCAACTGGTACGTCTCGCCAGCGTAGAGGGTGCCCGACGCTCCGGTGACCTCGATGACCCACCTGTTCGGTTAGTTACCAAGATAGAATTATCCTATTAGGCCGGCAGTCCAAATCCACCTCCACAGAGAGCGACTGAGATCAAAGAAAAGGAGGCTCTAGAAATCAGGAGCAAAGATGAACAAAAGAAGAAGGTTCTTGAACGGCGGAACCCATCCATCTGGATGAAGGAAGCACGGCCAGCGAAAAAATCCCAAAACCAATCGAAAAGACACGATTAGTGAGGAATTGCGGGGAGGGATGCGGCGAGAGGCGGCACCTTTGGAGGTTATCGGAGACCTTGTGCTTGAACCCTGCGGGGGGGCTGAGCTGCCACTCGGCGAGCTCCTTCTGCAGCCGATTGCAAGCGATCTTGCTCAGCGCCTGCACAGGCGAAAAGGGATCGATCGAATCAATAGCCTGAATCGAGAAGGGAAGGAAAAAAATCCACCGACCAGGCCGGCCGGCCGCTCCCCGGGCGGCGAATCCGATGGATTGGGGGAGGGTCTGGTACCTTTCGGGAAGGAGAGGAGGAGCTCGTCATGGTGGGGGCTGGGTTCTTGGGGGAAGGGAATCGAATTCTGGGGGAAGACGGGGGGGCGGCCAAGGGGAGGGGAGGGAGAGAAACCGCAGCGCAGAGTCAGCTATTCGCCCTTCTTTTATTTCCGTTTCAGAAGACTTGGATGCTACCGGTCCGGTTCCTTTTTTTAATTATTTATTTTCCTTCATACTAGCATAGTACAGTATGGATGAAGAACTCAAGAACCTATATAGCTGGGTTCGTTTTCCCAGTTTTTTTAGTACTCAAATGCACAAATGCTAATGCAAGCTAGGAGGAAAGAACATAAATATTTTTTGAAGGGGGATTGTATTAAGATGCAATATTTTACGGGGAACATCTTGGTACACTATATGATTAGGAACACACCCAAGATTCAAGAATGTTCCCATCGATGTATTTGACATCGGCGACACAATTTGAACTATGACAGTCCTCACACCAATCGCAGTGCGAGGAATTAAGAAGAAAAAACAATTTGTCGCCATCGTTGTGATAGCCAAAAAGAATCAGCAACCAAAAAAACCCATTGCACGGGAAAATAGAAGTTTCCTACCCTTCCACATCAAAATAGGAAAGATTTTAACCTTGCCGACCATACGAATCGGTTCCTCCTTCAATGTGAAAGAAATAAAAGTCTCTATGCATGGAAACCATCATAGGTGGGAGTATTTAGCGCCTAGACAAGCTAAGGTAGCCAATATGGAGGATCCAGCTTCTCCTTTCCCTTTGGCACCAATACAGCCACCAAAGGATAGGTGAAACAATGGAATTGACACCGAGCCAAATATTGTCTTTATGTTGTTGGTTTCACTATAGTGAGGAGAAAGAAAAGGGGATTAATACTTAATCTGTGTGTGCTCAAGAGGATAGTGGGTTTAACCCACACAACATTGTACACTGTCAACAAATTTATATACTATTTTGTATTTCCCTTTTCGTACAGGTGGAGTTGATTTTCTTAGTGTATGAATTGGGATGAAGATGAATGCTCCATTCTACTAAAATTTCACCATATGTGGAGGCTAAGTTATGACGACAGATCAAGCTCAATGTTTCACTAGCTAAAACCTTTGATGAATTAAGTGATACCCCACGTGTTGCTCTAGGAATTCTTAAACTTATTTTTAATTGATATTTGCATGTAAAAACATTCGTGTAATCATAGGACAAAAATTCTTTTTTTACAAAAGATAATAGACTTGATATATCCATGCCCATTGAGAGAGGTCGTTCCTTAAATGATTGATCCTCCGCGATGCAATGTGAAAAAAGTGTAGAATAAGACGAAATGAAAATGAAGAAACATTAATGCGGGGGAGAATAGAAAGGACATAGAGAAACAAACAAAGAGCTAGTTCAAGAAGATCATATGGCTCAAATAAAGATGGTGTGGATCAACGTTATTGCAGATGAATAATACTCCCCTGTTCCAGAAAACAAGTCAGCCTAGAGTTCTTAGTACATGTTAGTGAACCACTAATGATACCCCTAGCGTCTTAGACATGATAGGTAGTCAAAATCGTGCATGCAAAATCAGAAAAGCAATGCATGCAATAACTTGCTCTACCTTTTTTCTTTGGGTAACGAACCCAACCAATGTGCAGCATTTTAGAAGATGCCTTGTTTTGGGATAAATATTGAAGTCTAGCTAGGATGACTTGCTTTTTGGTGGAGGGAGTAGTTAATAACTCGTAGTGGAGTTTTCAATGCTATGCTCCACCATGGTAGTCTTGTTGGTAGGGTGGATGCAATTGACACAGGCAAATGACAACTAGAGACAACGCACACTGTACCACCACATTGCAAGATCACCCAATGTTATACTCCATCCGTATTTAAATATAAGTCGTGGTTGATTTTTTTTCAAAACTTCAATCGTTTTTTTATTAAAAAAATTGTGTACACACATAAGAAAAACAAAGTCATGCTCAAACTCTTTACAATGATAAAATAAATTACAGCAAAAATAAAATGATTTTTTTGAATAAGACGAGCGTTTGAAGTTTTAGAAAAAAAATCAACCACAATTTATATTTAAATACGAAGGGAGTATAAAGCGAGACTTATTTTTAGGGTCATAGAGAGGGAATTGTGTCAATTTTCAATGCATAATAGGGAATTCTCTCGTATACGGTAGGGTGTGCAACATCTATGGGTTGACATGTTCTTGTAATAGGCAAATGTAGGGGTGCAATCTGATCGAATACGGACGGATATTGATGATACTGTATCTGTTTTCATATTTTTTCTTCAGATTCGGATTGGATACGGATATCGATCAAATGTGTTGGATAAGACTTCAATGGTTATTGACATTATATTTATCCAACTTTGAGTATTCGGATACGGATCGAATAGTAAATGTACGGACTTGAATACGGATTGGATATTATCCCTTCTAAATGGACCGAAACTCGAATATGAACAGATAATATCCATAGCATTTACACCCCTAGGCGAATGTATTTGTACCCACTATACTTAATGATGCTATATTTTGCCAACCAACATTGCGATTTCATGTAATGCATGGTGGAATTAATTTCTTAACCATTAGTATTTTACTATTTGTCATAAGGCATGTATGGGGTCAAGTTATACGTGTAGTGCCGTGTTTACTCTATAGTTTGATGTGTTCATTGTTTATGAAATATTGTTTTGCTGGTAGTTGTTGTTTAATGTGCTTCCGCACAGTAACAGATAGTGTCATATATTTTTGCCAATACCCAAATATCGACGCCATTTTCATTTACGACAATCTTATATTTTTTTTGTTTTTGAAAAAATGTGAAAAATGAAAGTTATTAGACATTGTACGCATCGTTTTCACCCATAATTTCAGTCCTAGAAATTTTTTTCAATGAGCACTATTCCATTTTTCAGATTTTTTTTTGTAATCACATAAGCAATCAAAGTCATTGGTTATGTCTTCACTTTTTTTAGAGGGGTTACGTCTTCAGTTGTATAAAGCTACTACCGGCTCAGTTGGAGCTGCAAGGCCGCACTAGCTACCAATTGAAAAGGTCCACAGCTGAAACCAGGGACTTCCTATCTAGTAGGAGGAGGTTAATCAAGCCAAATACTGTTTTCAACCTCAGTCACTTTAACAATTGTAAATACCTAATTCAACATTTCATTTGACCGATTCAAACATTTTGCAAATACTAGTTCAACAATTTATACATAAAAATATTGAATCAATGCAGGTACAATGTTGAATCAGTGTACGTGGAATGTTGAATCAGTGTACGTGGAATGTTGAACCGGTACAGGTGGAATGTTAAAAGCAGTGCTCGGCGGCGGCGGTGGGAGGGGGGCACGGCGCACGGGCCGCACGGCCTGGCGGCGGCGGCGGCGGCGGGGCACGCGCGCGCGGGCGCGGCCGGGCGCGGGAGGCAGCGCGGGGGAAGCCGGGCGGAGGAAAGAGAAGAGAGGTAGTGAGGTGGATGGTGAAGATGATGTGCACGAATCTCAAACACTGAAAGTTGGAGTAGGCTTTTGTCCTACCTGAAAAGATAAATAGGATTTTCGCGGAAACCATGGGTGCAGAGCATGGCAGCCCAGTGGCATTAATGTTCATGTTGAGCACACAAAGGGGCCGAGCCGGCCCACACAGCGCTCTAAAACCTCTGACGAGCCGATGACATCATTTTTTCCCCTCCAAAAATAGAAAAGAAAAAACGAACCAGTTTCTCTACAATAAAAATATCATCAATTGCATCAAATCAACGCCCTATTAGAAATGTATTATAAATCAATTGCTATAAAAAAGCATGCATATAAACTGACTAATATTTTTTCCAGAAGTTTGGCTTTTTTAAAATCATATAATGTGTTTTCTTCAAAAAAAAATTCATAACAGTAGGCCTACTGAAAACCAACTGATGAACGTGCATCGAAATACTTGTGATGGCGGCCGAAATCAGTGTCAAATCAAATGATCCAGGTACAGTGGGGCACGGAAATCGACCTTCTTCTTTCTCATGAGTGTCAAGATGAAACTGCACTCCACCGATAAATTAAAAGGTAGTGGAAAAGCGGACAAAGATACGGCATAGTCCGATCGTATAAATCCATCCTTCTTCTTGTTTGGCTTTCTTGGTGACAGAAGAGTAGCAGTAGCAGGATCCATGAGACGTACGCTGCTTTTATGTACTGGTTGTAAGCCGTAGACGAAATTGCCTCAAAGTCCACTTTATTTTTGAAGCTGTTGCCATATACTATAGTGATGAAATGCACTACTACCTGTTTTTGTGATAATAAACAAACTTTATTACTCTTAGCCAATTACCCCCTCCGTCCACAAAAGAATAAAATTTTAGCTTTGTCCTGAGTCAAACCATACTAACTTTGACTAAGTTTATATCAAAATATATTAAAACTTATGCTACAAAATTAGTATCGTTAAATTCTTGTTGCAATATATTTTCATATATTATATATTTGATACCATAAATATTGTTACATTTCTATATAAACTCGGTCAAATTTACAATACTTTGACTTAGGACAAAACTAGAATTTCATTCTTTCGTGGACAGAGGGAGTACATCGAAATGATATAACAACACTTCGAGTGTAGAATTGGAAATTGGAGCCGTGTTAAATTTTACTATTACTAATTAGAGGTTTTTTTGAGCCTCCACGTTAATATCCACGAAACGCATTAGAAAAAAGATAAATCCTATATATTCTCATAAAAATCAGAAACATCCAACAATCAATTGACATATTGGAATATTAATAGCCATTAGATCTGTTTTCAAAGTAATTACCCACCTCTGCAATTATTAAAGGCTTTTAGTTCAATTCTCAACGAAAACAAATTTCTTCTTTTCTAGCTAATTTTTCCATCTGTTTTCTAAGTAATTACCCACCTCTGTCATTATGAAAGGTTTTGAGTTCAACTCTCAACGAAACTAAATTTCTTCTTTTTTGGCAGATTTTTTCTATTTTCAAATTTACTCTCAGTTTTTTGTCAAATTTTTTCCCATTTACAAATTTACACTGCTAAATAATCCCGTGATTTTTTCATAAAGATGCTAGAAACCTTTCTATGAAACAGATATTTTGTGCCTAATCTTCATATTACTAAATGGGAATTCCTATTGGAGCTAGAAATTCTCACTAAAAATCAGAAACATGCAACCATCAATTGACATATTAGAATATTAATAGCCATTAGATCTGTTTTCTAAGTAATTAACCACATCTGCAATTATGAAAGGTTTTGAGTTCAATTCTCGGTGAAAAACAAATTTCTTCTTTTTTGGCAGATTTTCCTATCTGTTTTCTAAGTAGTTACCAACTCTGCGATTATGAAAGGTTTTAAGTTCAACTCTCAGAGAAAGCAAATTTCTTCTTTTTTTATAGATTTTTTCTATTTTCAAATTTACTCTTATTTTTTTGTCAATTTTTTTTCATTTACAAATTTACACTGCTAAATGATCCCGTAACTTTTTTTCATAAAGATGTTAGAAACATTACTATGAAACAGATATTTTGTGTCTAATCTTGTTATTATTAATTGGGAATTATTTTTAGAGCCTTCTTATTAATCCTCACAAGATGCACTAAACAACAAATAAAATAATAAAAATTCTCACAATAATCAGAAACACCTATCATCAATTGTGGATTGAAATCTTAATAGTCATTGGATTCGTTTTCTATGAAATTAACATCCTGTCATCCATCATATAGCTTTAATAATAAATCTGTTTTATAAGAAAAAGATAAATCTTAAGAATTTTCACAAAAATTAGAAATATTCCGTCATTCATCGTATAGCTCTAATAATAGTAATCATTAGATCTATTATAGTTTCTAAAAAAATTACCCACCATGACATTATGGAAGATGAAATAAAATATTTTTCTAAATTTGTATAAAAATTGACCATGATGCCATTATGAAATATGACTTCAAAAACCCCTTAAATCTGCATAAAATTATCCCACCATGTCATTATGAAATACGAATTAAAATAACCTCTTAAATTTTTATATAAATTACTCAACACTGCCATTATAAAAAATGAATTAAAATAAACCATAAATCTACAGTATAAATTACCCAATATGCTACCATAAAATATAAATTAAAATAATTTCTAAATTTGCATATGCATTACCCACAATGACATTACAAAAGATGAATTAAAACAATCAGCTCTAATATTCTTACGGATTAAATTTGTATCTCCAAAACTCTAACCGATGCTCGCACGGGTTGATGGACCAGTGAAACATAGTAACTGTGAACCGAAGCCTACAATCTTTAAGTAGTAAGAAAATGAAATCAAAGTGGCGTTCAAAGGAGGATGACGCGTGGTGAATGAATGAATCTATCTATTATATAACTATAGTAGTGTTAAAATAAGCCATCCACGTTCGCTGAGAGGGATCGAAAAATTTCCACGTTAATCAGAAAAAAGAAAAGCTCTCTACCATTAGATTTTATGAAGATCTAACTGGTCTATGTTAATTCATATATCAAATACAAATAAAAAAAAGAGAAATATCCACACCGTTGATTGCTATAATCATCCAACGATTTAGATTAATTCGATATTCTATACCAAATTCAAGTCTCTCTCACACACATGACGTTGATTAGTAGTAGGACTCTAACTCTCTAAATCAAGTGCACTAACGGTAAAAAACGGTGTGCAGTAGAACATACCAAATCTAACTTCTCACGTGATGTTGATTAGTAGTAGGATTCCAACTCTTAATCATGAAGTCCGTCTAGTGACTGAGGTAAAAATAATAATAAGCAAGATTTACACGGCTATATACCAGGAGGGTAGAAAAGACTAATCCAATGAATCCGGATTTGATGGTGTTAACCGGATTAATTTACATAGATACATGTATGTGTGAGTGCACATATGTGTTGTCCAAATACAATGCAACATAGGTTACGTTTCAAATATATTTTAAACATAAATTAGTGTTCAGTCCAATACATAAAAAGCTATCGCATCATTCAAAATGTGTTACAACATAAAAGAAAGATGATTCAACGTGACACATTTTCTTTCATGTATCAATCATAGTAGAACCAATCTACTTATTTAATTCCTGAATGAACTTCGTAGATCTTACCTTTTATAGATTTACTTAAGAAATAATAATATTATTTATTTTTTATTGGCAAGCGATATATCAATTGCCAGCAAATAAACTAGGGGTTTAATCAGATCAAATACAGATAGATACGGCTGATATTGTACTCCGTATCTGTTTTTATATTTTTTTTCTTCGGGATACGAATAGTGATTAAATGTGTTGGATAAGACCTTTTAATATATAAAACCTAACCATCTATATTAAATAACAATTTGGAGTCAATAAAAAAGAAAAAATCACACCATTTGTTGTTAGCATAATCCAATGATCTTTAAACTAGATATTTTATATCAAATATAAATTAATAATTGAATTTCATCTTTAAAAAATTGTTAAAAAAGCAACCATATTCACTGAGACGGCCTATAAATTACCACGTAAATATGTCTCCCTAAGTTGAAAAATAAAACTTTAAATGATTAGGTGAGCCTACCATATGTCTCCCTAAGTTGTTCAATAATACCATGCCCATTCCATATTTTAATCAATGTATATCTATCTTAAGTCAAAATATTAATATTTACTCTCTCAATTTATAAAATTATATGATGTGGTTGACCTTTCTCATGAAATTTGATCATTCGTCGTATTAAAAAATTATCCTAATCACATAAAAATACAATCCATACTAAAACCACCTTTAGTGACGAAACAAATTAAAAAAAGTCTACATAACCCCCTTATCTTTATAAGGACAGCTTACATCACCTCTTGACCTTCAAAACTGGATGTTTTACATCTAGAAGTTTGCAAAACCGGACAAAACACCCCCTGGGGCAATTTTGGAGAGTGGTTTTGCCACCGTGGAGCCTACGTCAACGCCACGTCGAAGGACCTGTGGCGCATGCCCACATGTCAGATCTCCCATCTCTTTTCTCTTCCCCTCGCGCCCGGTTCTTAGCTGGGCCACCACAGATGAGCCCGCCTTGCCGTTGCCATGATAGCATCCCTCGCATCGGTCAAGAGGAGGGTGCCTCCCGCTGCCGACCTATCTTCCCGGCAAACCCCACGCTGTAGAGCTCCCTGTTTATGCTCGCGGCCGATGCCTCAAGCCAATTGCTCCTCTCGCCGTTCCTCCTATCCCCACTTAACCCCGTCAGCATTGCATGCTGAGGCCACCGGTCGCTTTGCTGGCAGGTCTCCAACCTTGCTACTTGGTTGCTCTATGCCACCATGGATGTTGCGCTCTGCCACCAAGATCCCCTCCGTCGGAAGCTCCTTCTACCACCACCGCCGAGCTCAAGCCCCACTATCGTTGTTGTACGCATTGTACAACTTCAGCCATATTAGGCCGCCACGGTGTCAGCATTCTCTAGCCACACATGGGAGGTCGCAGCTGGCAACGAGGAGGAGCACATGGATTGCAGCTGCATCATGGCGAATTTGTGGAGGAACTCGCACCGGGGGTAGCAGATGCGGGAGCCAATGGGCAGGATGGTGACCGACGGGCAAGAATCAGACCTCCTTGAGTAGCTGGCTGCCACCCATGGGCTGCAACGCTCTATTCCGATGCAGTGGGGGTCCAAGTGAACAGTTGGAAGCACGGGTGAGACTGAAAAAGAAAGAAGAGATGGGAACCTAACATGTGGGCTCCGCGCCATGTGTCCACTGAGGTGGCACTGACATATGCGCCACGGTGGCAAAACCACTCTCTAAAACCACTCGGGGGTGTTTTGTATGGTTTTCTAAAGTTTAATGCGTTAAATATCTGGTTTTTTAGTTGAGGGGGTTAAGTATACTGCATAGTATAGGTCGGGGTTTATGTAAATTTTTTCAAAACAAATTACGACTAAAATAAACAATAACATATAATTTTTGAATCAAATGAACAGTTTAAAATATCAAACACGTCATATTTTTATGAACCGATGTAATACAATATAAAATAAATGCATCAGCAAAACAATTTATGGTAAAATTATTAAAACTAATTTGATGTTATAGATGTTATCACCATTTCTAAAATCAGCAAAACAATTTATGGTAAAATTATTAAAACTAATTTGATGTTATAGATGTTATCACCATTTCTAAAAAAAACTATATATATTAAAAGGAGTTTGACTTAGAACAGATTTGCGGGTAAATAAATGCATCATTGTTATAGAAGTTTGACTTAGAACATATTTGAAGGGAATATTTTCAATGTATGAACTATATTAAAATAACTATTTCAATTATCAAATCACACTATCTAAATGGTTCTTCAATTATAGACCACCATAGCATAGCTCATATTTAGATATCATACAAATTACAATAATACGCACAGTAGCTAGAACATGTAATGTAATTAAAAATAGTGATGATATTTTTACCCTAAGCATCAATATAATAACTATATTCTTTTTAAAAAAAGGCCTCATACCTGAATATGTTAACTCACGAAGATATGTTCTAAAAATAAAAAAAGAATATTCAAAGAAAACAGGTGTACTATTGTTCACGACCAATAAAAAACTATAAGCATAAGGCTAATAAAAAAGTTGCAAAAGATTAAATTCTGGTAAAACTAAAATGCCAAAAAATTCTAGCTCCTACGCAATTTGTACGTGGGCCAAGTTGCTAGTTGATAGAGAGGCCAGAGGAGGTGTTGCGTTGCCATCAATCAACAATCCATGGGCTGGGCAGTCGTTGGTCCTCGTGCTTGCGATTTGCGACGATGATGCATGCACCATTATTCACGGCCAAAGTCCCAAAGGCAATGGCGATGGTGTTTGTCCGGGCATCGATCGATCGCCATCGCGTCACGCACGCATGCAGATAATATTCGTCCCAGGGTCAACGGGCGAGTCGTTAACCACCGAATTGTTTGTAAGTAATCGGGCATCGATCGGCACGCTAATCCTTGTCGTAATAATATCTAAATAATGGTCAACTGCCCTAATGAGCACAATCCAGGGGATATTCTTCCCCGGTCCCAACCGCGAATGACACAGAGAAAATCAGCAGCGAGCGAGCGATCTTCTGTCCGGCCGTTCTATTTAAACGCATCCCCATCCCAAAGCCCGGGTCTGCGTCCGTCGTCGTCGTCGCATTATTAGGCTCAAGTTGTTGGGACGCCGCTTGCATTGGGAGAGAGAAGAGAGAGAGGAGGCCGGCCGCATGGCGGGGTCTCGGCGCCGACTGGCGGTGTTTCTCGCGGCGGCGCTCTCCTTGGCGGTGCTGCTAGGCGCCGATGCCGGCGTGACTAGCAAGTACCGGCGGAAGCTGGTGGGCACGGCCGACATGCCGCTCGACGCCTGACGTCTTCCGCGTGCCGCCGGGATATAATGCTCCGCAACAGGTGAGGATCTCGACCATCTGCTTCTCGATCTCCTCCCCGTCTACTATCTCTCTATACCAACAAACAAGAGATCGATCCATGGACCTTCCTTCATCAGGTGCACATCACGTTGGGCGACCAGGAGGGCACGGCGATGCTGGTGTCGTGGGTGACGGCCAACGAGCTGGGCAACACCACCGTCATGTACGGCGGCGCGCCGGACAGGATGGACATGGTGGCGCAGGGCACGCACACGCGCTACGACTACTTCAACTACACCTCGGGCTTCATACACCACTGCTTCCTCAGGAACCTCAAGCACAGCGCCAAGTACTACTACGCCATGGGGTTCGGCCACACCGTCAGGACCTTCTCCTTCACCACGCCGCCCAAGCCGGGGCCTGACGCGCCAATCAAGTTCGGCCTCATTGGTAATTATAATTATACATATCAACCCATCTCCGATCCATCTATATACTACTAGCTGTATATCATTCAATTCGTTCTGCACTACTCAACTCGATCTCCAATGAAGCATGCATAGTAGTATACTCCAGTAGTATATAGCCTCCTAGAAAACAGCACAGCAGTAGTGTCTGCAGCAGCAGCACGTTTGTATCTATCTATTCAGTACTCCTCCTAGTAGAAAACAAACGACGATAAACACAGTTAGTTAATTAGTCTGACTGACACAATCGAGGTCGAGGAGATAGGATTAGGTCTCAGGAGGAGAGGATACGACGAGATTGCCGTCGTAGGATCCAATGCTGCATATACTGCTGCATGTACAATGCAAAGATGATGCTACTGGCTGCCATTGTTGTCATCGTCTGCAGCGTCAGTCAACCGGCCAAATGCATATGACTCGCTAGGATAGGAGGCCTTCCCTCAGGAATAAGGTGAGTAAACAGCTGTGTATAGTACAAAATGTCACTACAAAATGTCATTGTAGCGATACTCTTTTATAGAGAAAATAGAAAAGTTAAAACAGTGAGTAAAAAAGTATGATAAACAATCTGCTAGACTCAGTCTAAGTAGCCATCCATCACTCACTCCATCCTATCAACAAACAAGTGGCCATGCCGTGTTTGTTGACCGACTGAGTAGGGATTATTCCAATTCCATGCATGCATGCAGCATCTCAAGTCTGAAAAGAAGAACTTGTTCGCAATCGCAACGCATCTTTTATTCTTCTTTTCCACAATCCACTGTTCTGTGTTCTGCGTTCAAGATTTGGCTCTCTCTATGTAATGTACTTATATTTTCCTCCAATTAATACAACTGACGTGACGACCATGCAATACTAATGCATCCAAACATAACATTATCCATGTGCATGCACCATGCAGGCGACCTCGGGCAGACGTTCGACTCCAACATCACCCTGTCCCACTACGAGGCCAACGGCGGCGACGCCGTGCTCTACCTCGGCGACCTCTCCTACGCCGACCACTACCCGCTCCACGACAACAACCGCTGGGACACGTGGGCGCGCTTCGTCGAGCGCTCCGTGGCGTACCAGCCCTGGATCTGGACGGCGGGCAACCACGAGCTGGACTACGCGCCGGAGATCGGCGAGACGGCACCCTTCAAGCCCTTCTCCCACCGCTACCCGACGCCGTACCGCGCCGCCGGCAGCACGGAGCCGTTCTGGTACTCGGTGAAGCTCGCCTCGGCGCACGTCATCGTGCTCGCCTCCTACTCCGCCTACGGCAAGTACACGCCGCAGTGGATGTGGCTGCAGGACGAGCTCCAGCGCGTGGACCGGGACGCCACGCCCTGGCTCATCGTGCTCGTGCACTCGCCCTGGTACAACTCCAACAGCTACCACTACATGGAGGGCGAGACGATGCGGGTGCAGTTCGAGCAGTGGGTCGTGGACGCCCGCGCCTGACCTCGTGCTCGCCGGCCACGTCCACTCGTACGAGCGCAGCCACCGCGTGTCCAACGTCGCCTACGACATCGTCAACGGCAGGTCCACGCCGGTGAGGGACCCCCGCGCGCCCGTCTACGTCACCATCGGCGACGGAGGCAACGTCGAGGGCATCGCCGACAACTTCACGCGGCCGCAGCCGGCCTACTCGGCGTTCAGGGAGGCCAGCTTCGGCCACGCCACGCTCGACATCAAGAACCGCACGCACGCCTACTACGCCTGGCACCGCAACCAGGACGGCGCAAAGGTCGTCGCCGACGGCGTCTGGCTCACAAACAGGCACTGGATGCCCACCGACGACGACGACTCCCACCACTAGCATGTTCCTGTCTGTAACAACATGCATGTTTCATTTCCTTTCTTCACAATTCAGAGACGACCTATAGAGAGCCTGTCCTGTCCATCCAAGGGAGTTTTAGCTATTATTAGTGGTGGTGATCATCATCAATCTCAATAAGAAAACACAGCCGACAATTAATTAATTGTTAGGCACCATTCATGTACAATGCAAAGATGATGCTTTTAATTTGTTTCAGATTAATAAGTTGGCCTACTGCATGCTACATCATCTAAGTTTAATTTGATGGGATGGTGTTTAATTTGAAGCTGGAACTGTGTAATGTTGACAAATAATAGCCATGTTCCAAATTAACTGGTCTTTCGAAAAAGGGAAGAAAAAAGGTACAAAATCTTTCACATTCTGTCATTGGTTTGTGTCCAAATAAATAGGCATAGAAAATTTGATTGCTTTCCAGTGGACATGAACAAAAGGGAGGAGTGGAGATATGATGGCGCAACTTGTGCCCAAAGAGGCATAAAGGTCTCTGCTTTTGTCCTCAAGGCCGGCAAATTGCTTGCTTGCTATCTCCTACAAATTAAAAGCAAGGGACCCGACTGGGCTCATCCTAGGCTTAGCAGCTTCACGAGTGGTGGGCGCGATTCGATTCATCATTTAGTCGGCTGACTGGTGCATGTGGACCCCGACAATGACGAATCATGAGCGCCCGCAAACAACGGCCATTATATTGACGGACCCCATGATCGACCCATTCCTACAAAGTGCAGTCTGCAGCAAAGCGCCGTTTGGCTACGCCCATAGCTCTACCAGAGCATATTCCCAATTTCCCATCTCATCCTCATGAAAATGTATATATGTCACCATTTACTATAGGAGCTTTGTTACAACGATTGGGAAATACCAGTACTAGTCTATATGTCAGAAATAAACTCCAAGAACAACCACTGAATGCTGCCCTTTCAAGAATGAATCGTTTAGCTAAGTTGGAAGTAGCGTTTCTTTGGCAATCAGTGAGAGAAACAGCACAGTAAAAACAGTTATTCCACCACAACCAATTTATCATTCTATGAAATGAGTGGAATCGAAGACCCCTTCAACATGCCACAAGAGATTTTGAGTTTTTGTCCCTAATCGAATTTTTGTTCATCATTTGCAGATAAACAATTCTGTTTATTTTTGTCTCCGTTTTTTAAAATCATTTTTGCCCGATTGGCATGCACCGACAGATTCTGACTTTTGAGTGCCACCATTTTTCTGCGTGCAGGACCCAAATGGGAGAGCATCATAATTTTAGCCCAAATGGACCAGGACAACATACAACACAAGCCCAGCGTTCAGAGAGGCGGGATGTGGGCCATCCCCATTCAGCCACTCCAAAACCTAGCCTCGAGCAAACTCCCAAACCCTAGTGACCGTGCCGCCGAGAGCCAGGACAGCGAGGCGGCTTCCACCACCGCGGCCAATGGGGACCCCGCCACAGGGAGATAGGATGGCGAGGTGGCTTCCGCCACCGCGGACCCTGTTGTCGCTGCGGCCACTGCTGATGACCCCACTGACGGCGCTACCTCAGCCACAATGGATTAGGACCCTGCTGCCATCGCTTTCGTCACCGCGGCCACGGTGCATCCCCCCACCGAGGGAGCCACTGTTCGCGCCCTCTCCGTCGACACACCAGAATTTCATCCCACCTCTGCACCCCACCAATGCTCATTCTTCCATCCCTTCAGCACCCTCCACCACAACACCGGGACTTCTCCAGGTACAACCCTCTCCTCCCATCCCCGTTCTTGTTCGGACACGCTTCTCCATTCTACGCTCCCAGCTGTGGCAGAACTGCCCAGATTAACCCAGATTTAGTGCGAAATCACCAGATCCGGACTAACCTTGGTAGTCCTTCAGGATATAAATATCCTGACTTGGCCTTCCCATCCAGATCGAGCTTGATTTTTGGGGCGACTCTCGAAGGAGTCCACAAGTTACAACATACACAGCCACATTTATTACATAAAGTTGAAATATTGCATATAGAGTTTGGTATTTATTACATCCCGGCTGATAAGTTCTTCAGCCATTTTAACAAAAGTTAACAGAGATTACAAGTTTTTCTCCAACAAACATCTTACTCTGCTCAAGGTGTAGAAAAGGTTGTTTCAGAAGAAGTGAGGAGTAAGGTAAGGATCCCATTCGAACCAAGTATATTATGCTCCTGTAAAAAGAATAGGCAAGAAGCCTGAGTACTAATTACTCAGCGAGACTTACCCGACCACTGGGTCAAAACCCGACTCTCTAGCCTATAGCCGGGGTGGTTAGGTCAACTCACACTGCGGCAAGCCTAACAGTGAATCCTTAGGTCTTAGAATTTGTTCCATCTTTTAGTTATTACCTGACCAGACTAAGTTATTCTTATTCTACTAACCAACGAGAACAAACGTTTTGTCAAAGCATTCTTTATTAACAGGATCAGTTCTCTTACTACGATGTTGGTCGCGATCAGGCAGCTTACAACCAGCAAGCCACAGACGATTCGAATCGATTTTTCCACCTCTCGAGAGGGATACTCAGACACCCATCATATGTGTGTACACCGACCCCACATACGACAACCCAACATCTAGTGCCACCTAGCCGGAACCATCCTCACCGAACCCGGGTGTCACTCCTTCGACACCGGCCCAACCTCCTCCTTCCAGTTGGTCTTGTCTAGTTCCGCGCTTAGGTACAACAGGACAAGAGGTTTACCAGACCCCGTTAAGGACGGCAAGTGAATGAGGCGCGTTCGGCCCAACCTGTAAAGTACGGAAGCGAAACTGATCCCGCCGCATGCCTGTCAAATTATTAACATCCTTCTTATTCTTAACCAATAAATTGTTGTAAAAGAATTCCGTTCTAGGCTTATGCCACCTAAGCCATCTACTACGTATAGGGTTTTTATGCTAGATAATGATTAATCATGCTCTAGGGTTTCAATCAATTCCTAACTCTAATGCACAAGTATAACTCTAATTTAACTTAAGGACTCAAAGAAAAATGGGTAAATGCACCGGGGCTTGCCTTGGGTCACGGGGTCTGTCTCTGTCGGTGACTCGGAGTCTCCTCCTGCTGGTGGGAAAGGACGTCTCGGCCACACCGGCTTCCGGAGTTTCCACTGCGGTGGAAGACTCTTTAACTGGAAGTGGTGGGACCAACGTGCCTAGGTTGATGACATGCAGGAGTTTAAAAGTATGAGGATGATCAACCTGTTGAAAATGTAAAATGTATAATTTTCTAAAGAAAAAGGGTGGTTGAGTTAAACATCGGTATTTTCGGGTGTAGTTGATTGCCCTAGGGTTCAAATGAATTACATGGTATTTTTAAATATTTTTAAAAGCTTAAATGAATTTTCTGGACCTCTATCGGCGGGGCGAAGAAGAACCCGCTCCCCGCGGGTCCCACCTGTCAGCGCCGCCTGACAGGGGGCCCGGGGGGGCGGGCGGGCTGGCTGCCACGCGGGCCGCCGCCCCCGGCTGGGCTTCGCCCAGCGGGCGCGTGGCCGCGGGCTGGCCAGCCGGCCCGCGGGGAGTTTTCCCTTTTCCTTTTTTTTTTACTTTTACCATTTTCATTTTTAACCCTGGATTTTGACCTTTTTCGACAGGGGTCCAAATACAAAAGTGAAAGGGCTTAATTTAAACTACCCTTTCACATTTTTGCCCCTGGAAAACTCTAAATTTTTGAAAAGGCCTCAAATTTAAATTTGAATCAAATTTTTAAAATAAAATTAAGGTAGTATGCAATGCACTTATGGTGTTTTAAATACGGAGTATTACACCAGCGGGAGTGCCTCTTTATTCTACAGTCTGCCCCCCGATTCTCTTCCCCACCTCGACCCACCCGCCATCGTCAGATCACCCTATAGTTCGCTCTTCTTCCTCGCTACAACACCACCTGGTTTGACCCTCCATATCACCACATACCCCTAGCACCCACCACAGCTTGGCTCATCTACGTCACCCAACCCCTAGCTCTCTCCTGCGCGATTGCCCCCGTCGCCTCCCTTACTGACCTGATTTTGTTCGCCAAACCTCAACATTGCCTTGGACTTAGCGCACCTTCCTGTGCGTCTGGCATTGTACAAGCAACATATTGCTACTCGCTCATTCCACCTAGTACTACCTCTACCTCATCGGTTCAAGGAATTGGCACCCATTCTTCCACAAGTGTCTCTTACTCGCTTGCTTTGTCAAGAAAAAAGACTAGGATAAACATAAGACCAATTTGCTAGGCTACCTGAACAAGTAATAACTTGTTTATTGAGTAAATTTCATTGGCGGTCCTTGAACTTGTGCTGAGTTTTCATCTAAGTCCCGGTACTTACAAAATGCATAAGCACATACATAAACTTGTCTTTGGCTCATATGTAGGTCCAAACCTCCCTTGCCCGCGCCTAGGACGCTGACGTGGACTGCTAGATTGGTTTTGGCGGGAGAATTGGCGCCTTTTCCCACCGATGGTTGGGCACTAAATGCAGAAAACCCCCTATATGTTCTTCATCTTCCCATTTGAAGCTCCAACCTCCAACCTGATCACTCCGTTTTTGCCCAACTTGTTTGTTTTCCCCAATGAATGAGTGAATGGAATATGCACCGAATTTGTGAATAAATTAATCAATCATTGACTGAATTGGAAGATGCCCTGAATTTGTGAACGAAAAATGGAGTCAATGTTGACATAGATTACCAAATAAAGAACCAAATGCACACAACATCATATGAGCCATTTGAAATAGCATCCATACAGAGCATCATATAGGTTTCTGGTGCCACACAACATGCATACAACAGGTCATATAACCTCAGCTTCCATACAAGTTTATGGTGCTTCGCAGCATGCATTCATGGTGCCATACAAGCTGAGCTACAATACTAGTTCATGGTGCCACACTTTGCACCTCAAAATATAAAACCTGTCTATCATTCACAAAAGGGGTCAGCAGGCTATCATTCACAAAATGAGTCAGCAGGCTATCATCTTGACTTACGTTTCCTTTCCTCCGGACTTGGCTTCTCTTGGATTTCTTAGTTGTCTTGGTTGCTCTTGTTGCATTCCCTGGAGGCTTTCTCTTCTTGAGTGCTACCTTTCCAGCCTTGGATGCAATGGTGGGTGCAACAGGTCGAGCAACAAGATGGTTTTCTCCAATAAAAACTGAATTTGGTAGTGGTCCATGTTGGTTGTCTGTACGACCACTTGACACCTGCATGATAGTTTACCTATTGTGAGCTACCCTCATAGAGCATATGTGACAACATGGTCTCATTGAGATTCAAAGTAAGGCCTAGGTGAGCATACCTCATGGAGCATCTGTGATAACATGGTCTCATTAGGATCTAGAGCAACAGGTTGTGGTCTCCCCATTTCCTACATGAAAGCATTGGTAACATAGCAAATAAACATGGATGCAAACTGAATTAGAACATGGATGCAAACTGAACTAGAGTGGTGAGTGGTATACTTGGGTGATGATTGGTTCTTCTTCTTCATCATCTCCATCTAGTTGTTCTTCAACATGTGTTGCAGATGTTTTCGGACGGAGAGGGAGCGCGGGGAGGCGGCCGACCGAATGGGGAAGGAGCACGGGGAGGCAGCTGACCAGACAGGGAGGGAGCGAAGCAGAGTAGAGTGGAGAGAGGGACTCACCATACTCTGGTGGATAGAAGTAGAGTTGGAGATTTTCATTGGAGGCTACTAACAAAGCCAAGAAAATTGTCAAATGCATACAACGGCTGTACACTCTTGGTTGACGTTGAAGACTTTGATCCCTCCAAAACCTAAGCCTCTAAATTCTATAAAAGATACTCTAGACGAACAAGAACGTGATGATAGACATTGCTCATGAATCTCAATGTGACCTAACATAATATATTAGCCGCCGTAGCAACGCACGGGTACAGATCTAGTTTGTGAAAAGATAAGAGAAGATTGTTCCTGAGTTTAAGATTTCATGTTTTACAGTCACGAGCACAAGCTGGAAACCACATAAGTATTATAAGTCTATGAGTAAACTTAGTACGTGTAAGTACAGAATTTTTTATCATATTTGATACTCTCATGCACAAATACATGATGTTTTGACTTGTTTTTTTTAAAAAAATTATAGGAGATACTACGAGTAAACTGTAAACTATAACATATGGGTAGCTGGATATAATATATTGACAGTACATTGGTACATGGGCGTGGCCTTATTAGCACCAGCAATCCATGTATACGCGGCAGCCACAAATAAATATAAGTGGCCTTATTAATTGGCATGCATGGGAAGCCAATAGTGATACGGTGGTCGATCTGATGATGGACCATGCCATGCGTCTGCGATATTTGCGTAGGCGATGGAGTCGTCGTGGTTGGGCATGTGGTAGCGATTGGTGAACCACACGGTGTCTGCGGCGACCTTGTTGCCGTCGTGGTTGCGGTACCAGGCGTAGTAGGCGTGCGTGCGGTTCTTGATGTCGAGCACGGCATGGCCGAAGCTGTACTCCCGGAACGCCGAGTATGCCGGCTGCGGCCAGGTGAGCTCGTCGGCGAGTCCCTCGATGTTTCCGCCGTCGCCGATGACGATGTAGACGGGTGCGCGGCGGTCGGCGACGGGCGTGCACCTGCCGTCGGTGATGTTGTACTGGATGTTGGAGTAGCGGTAGGTGCGCTCGTAGGCGTGGACGTGGCCGGCGAAGACGACGTCGACGCGGGCGTCGACGGCCATCTTCTCGAACTGCGCGCGCATGGGCTCGCCCTCCATGTAGTGGAAGTTGTTGCTGTTGTACCAGGGCACGTGAGTGGTGATGAAGAGCCATGGCGTCTGGGTGCGGTTCACGCGCGTCAGCTCCTGCTCCAGCCACTTGAACTGCGGCGTGTACTTGCCGAAGCCGGAGTAGGAGGAGAGCACGATGATGTGCGCCGGCCCCATCTTCACCGAGTACCAGTAGGGCTCCGACGACTCGCTCGACCGGTACGGCGTCGGGTAGCGGTGGGTGAAGGGCTTGAACGGCGCCACCTCGCCCTGTACGTACGTCGATCGTCGATCGTCAGCCATGCATACGACATGCGTGGTCACAATTCACATTCACATCGTCGTCCATGATATGGATTGACGAAGACGACGAATATGAAAGATAAATAATTAAACTTATTATTACGAGCTCCGGCGCGTAGTCGATCTCGTGGTTTCCGGTGGTCCAGATCCATGGCTGGTATGCGACGCTGCGCTCGGCGAAGCGGCCCCAGGTGTCCCAGCGGTTGTTGTCGTGGAAGGGGTGCTTGTCGGCGTAGGAGAGGTCGCCGACGAAGAGCACGGCGTCGCCGGGGTGCTGCTCGTAGTGCGTCAGCGTGATGTTGGAGTCCGCCGTCTGGCCCAGGTCGCCGATGAGCCCCAGGCGGAGCGGCGCGTCGGGCCCCGGGCCGGGAGGCGTGGTGAACCAGAAGGTCCGCACCGTGTCGCCCAACCCCACGGCGTAGTAGTACTTGGTGCCGTGCTCCAGGCCCGTGAGCGTGCAGTGGTGGATGTACCCGGAGGTGTAGTTGTAGTAGGTGTAGCGCGTGGTGGCGCCCTCGGCGGCGAGGTCCAGCTTGCCCACGGCGCGGCCGTACAGGACGGTGCTGCTGCCCTCGGCCTCCACGGTGACCCACGACACGGTCATGGCGGTGCCGGACTGGTCCCCCAGCGTGATGTGCACCTGCTGCGGCGCGTTGGGGCCCGGTGGCACCGCGAAGACGTCCGCGTCCAGCGGCATGTCGTCCGACGCCTCGTGCTTCCGCCGGTACTTGCTCGTCACCCCGCGCCGGTGCGGGTGGTGCGCCGCCTCTGCAGCTACGGCGGCGAGGAGGAGCAGCGCAGCAGCGGCAAGCCAGCGGCGGCAGCATGGAGCCGCCGAATGAATGCCATGGCCAGCCTCCGTACGCATGGTGGTAGGGTAGCCGAGTTTGGGCGGGGAGCCGCGGTGCATGCTCCTGCTAGGTGCTTAGCTTATGTAGCTAGAGAGCGAGTCCAGAGCTAGAGGGGAGCCCCCACAGCACACGCCCCGGCACCTAGTACACTAGAAAGCGACACTGACAGGAGGGTCGATTTGTCACTTGCGTGGTTTGACGACGTGGATCCATGAATGGCCATGTATGTATGAGGGTGTCGTATGTTGTTTGGACCTCGATCGATGTCGTTCATACATTAACGATCTATATAAGTTTATTGAAATGGAATAGATTTGATGGCTATTATTGTAACTGAAGACCGAATGCTTATGATCATCATTACGAAAAGTTCTAAGATTTATTTATTTTTCCTTATAGCACATGTCATGAGGATTAAGGATCAATGGAAGTTTTAAAAATATACTCTAATTATAAGATTTTCTATAGGATTGATAAGATTCATCGTTTTCAGCACGTGTGGGAATTAATAAGAAAGGTCATCCTTACATTTTTGGATCCTCTAATTATTAAAAGAATAGAAAGGTGAGAAAAAAAATGCGGTGCAGTGGATGACTCGTTTGTTCGGCGAGTTCAGCGCTGACCATGGATATACAATGGCGCAGGTCCTTTGCAATCAGTTGGACCAGCAGCTACAGGCTGAACGAAGTTGCCATTGATTTTTTCAAACAGAATGGTTTGGATGCAAGCTGATGACTCGAGTCCCTGTGAGATTGTGTGAGTTTGATAAACCAACCTAGATTCTAAACATAAATTGGCAAAATATTTTTCAGCAAACGTTTTTTTACTCTTGAAGATTTACTCCTAGATGGTTAGAACGTCACGAAAGTCACCCGGCTTGTGGGTGGTACTCTTCTAGCTATTAATACCCTGCTCTTTGGAGCACTGCCAGTAAGCAGCCTCATCGTACCTCGGTGGTTGGTGATGGGAGGCCGTGAGTTGAAAAAAAACTCGAGTTCTTGGTGGGTAACGAGGACGTACGGACACCTGCGGGTGTGTCTGAATCTCGGGAATTAAATTCCTTGCCTTGTGTACTGTGCCCCTGCTGGGAGATCCCAAACTTTGCGCTTGTGATTTGTTTCTTTACTTCCGTTATTATTATTGCTTCCGTCTCTACTCTTGTGCAAGTTCTTTTTAGTGAGTGCAGGTGTGCAGTGTAGAAAAGTTGAACATCACTAGAGAGCTTTTTGTGACTACACTCCATAGCTTAATAAGTATCTTAGTGCATATTTATACTCTTGAGCTTACTCTCTGTGTGGCTCCGGACTATCTATTCAATGTATACCGGACTATTCGATGATACCGGACTGTCCCTGTTGACAGTACCTGACTATCCGGTCTTGGGCTAACCGTTTGGTTTTTAGTCTTAATTTTTCAGATTAGCCTATTCATCTCCTCTAGGCAACGTTAAGACGAGGCGAATGACTCTCTGAACTGTTAAGGACTTCCACAATCGCATACTATGATTTTTTTGACTTGTGCAGTGTTGCTCCAACAATTTTATATTTTTTACAAATTAACATAAATTTCTAGATAATGGATAATTAAAATAACGTGAGGTAACGATCTTTGCAAATGGTCCTGTACGTTGGAGAACTGGTTTCTTTGTTCTTGCATCCTAAGAAGCGCCACTTTCACTTTGTTCAGCTGAGGCAAGATGCTACATTACAACATGGATTCCTACGTAAGATGCCGAGGCTGTTAGAAGCGGAAGCTGTCATCAGCAGCTCTAGTCTCGC
Organism: Paspalum vaginatum; assembly: GCA_030272315.1. Lineage (NCBI taxonomy): Eukaryota > Viridiplantae > Streptophyta > Magnoliopsida > Poales > Poaceae > Paspalum > Paspalum vaginatum. Next base: position 42,953,728 of record CM059019.1, read on the forward strand.
GTCCTGCATTAATGTTGTCTCGCCAAAGATAAACAACAGAACAGAGGCGCTGAGAGCAGAGTAGGACGCAGAAGAGCATTATAATGGGCTGATAGTGATACGGATTTGGGTCTGAATTTCCTGTACGATCGTCGACCTTTGGCCCCTTCCAATGAAATCATATGCACAAGGCAAATAAAACCGCACGAGAATGAATTTAAAGGTACGCTAGGACGTCGGAATGAAGTGGGATCAAAGTGGGTGAAGGGCCTAGTTCTCTTCTCCGCCTGAAAGTGAACAAAAATTGAACTGAAATCATAATTCCTGAGTGGATTATTGGGCGATCGCAAAATATTTGTGAGGGAGCAGAAACCGTTCCTGAGTTTAGGATTTCATTCATGTTTTAGCAAAAGATTGACCACTTGCTTGTTGTAGTGTGGTTCTCCTACGTCTGTTCCTTCTTCTCTGTTCTTCTACTACCCTGGTCTTCAGTAATAATGGCGCCGGCATTGTTACTCGTCGTTCCCGCCTTGAACCTAGCGTAGATGTCTCCCGCGTAGAACTCCCTCGTCCTCCATGCCAGCGCCAGCGTCACCACGGCAGCGGCCACGGTGACCGCCGTGATTACCAAGAAGGACTCCCTGTAGCACCGGACGCCGATGCACGTTAACCCCTTACTGCCCGCCGCCGCGGCCACGGCGCCCTGCCGCGCCGCCTCCCGGTCGTACATGCGGCCGGCGACGCGGACATTGAGGATGTAGGAGCCCACGGGGCTGGCCGTGCCGCAGAAGTTGTACATGGTGGAGTAGTACTTGAGCCCGAACAGCTCCGACACGGTGGCCAGGATGAGCGGCTGGGCGGCGCCGAAGCAGAACCCGATGGCCACCGACGCCACGTAGAGCGAGCCCGGCACGCCGAACGCGATGAGGAGGTGGCCCGGCACGGTGAGCAGGAGCACGGCGGCCAGCACGAGCGGGCGCGGCAGGCGGTGGCGCGCCAGGAGCGCCTCGGACCCGAAGCCGGCGGCGACGCGGCCGAGGTAGTTCCAGATGCTGATGAGCGAGACGAAGGTGGCGATGCTGCGGCGCGGGTAGCCCAGCGACTCGCCGATCTGGCCCATGTTGTCGATGGCCGTCAGCGTGCCGCCCACCCCGAACACCGTCGCCGTGAAGAGCAGCAGCATGTCCACGCTCACCAGCGCCTGCAGGATCGTGTAGTCCTCGCCGCGCGGCGGGGGGCTCAGTCTCAGTCTCAGCGCGCGCAGCAGGCGGCCGCTCGCGCCCACCGTTAAGGGCTCCGGCGCCGGGCTGGTGGACACGGGGGAGAGTGCCGACGGCTTCGTCGTGGCCAGAGTCACCGGGACAGGGGCCTCTGCTTCCGTCTTGGACAGAGCAGCCTCCTCGCGCAGGACGACGGCCAAGGGGACGAGCAGCATGGTGAGCACGACGGCGGCGCAGACGCCGTACTCGGAGCGGGTGAACTGGAACCGCTTCTGCAGGATGATGGCGACCATGAGGAATGCGGCGAGGGCCAGCGACACGTACAGGAAGCCGCAGAAGGCGCGGTACTCCCGGCGCGCGGCGGCGGGCGGGCGCGGCGCGCGGATGATCCTGATGGTGCCGAGGAACGCGACGGAGACGGCGGCCGGGAGCCAGCCGACGAGCAGGATGAGCGGCCTGGTGTCGCCGCCGCCTCCGGGGCCGTAGAAGGCGAGGTAGAGCTGTGTGAAGATGGCGCCGCTGAGGCCGACGAAGCCCTTGAGCAGGCCGAGCATGACGCCGCGGCTCTCGGGGAAGTTCTTGACGCAGGTGACGAGAGCGCCGGTGTTGGCGAAGGCCTGCGAGTTGGCGCCGACGGCGATGTAGAGGCAGACGAGCCAGAGCGGCGGGGCCGGGCGCACGCGGCCGGTGACGGAGAGGTAGAGCATGAGGTAGCCGCCGAGGTTCATGGCGGCGCCGACGGCGAGGACGAGCCAGGGCGGGGTGACCTCGGCGACGAGGCCGGCGTGGACGCCGACGTTGGCGCCCACGTCCTTGAAGAAGCCCACGGTGTTGAGCTGCTCCTGCGTGTACCCCAGCGTCGCCTTGATGTCCTTGGAGTAGATGGCGAAGATGTAGGTGGCGCCGGCGGCGGACATGATGAGGAAGGAGGCGTACGCCATGAACCAGCGCCCGCGCAGCACCTGCGCCGCGAAGGCCGTCGCGGCGGCCGCCATGGCTGCTGGCTGGCTGCTTGCTTGCGCACTGTCACTGCAATAGCCGAACGCGTGCTTCTGCACATGGATTAGTTAGCTGCTTGATACAGTACTACGGAGTACTAGTACATAGTACCACTAGTGTATCTACTAGTATCTAGTAGCTACACGTACTAGTGGCAATTGAAAACTAGTAGTACTAGTAGCTACTCCTACTTCAAAATGCTCTTTTTGTTGGGGAATTGGGGATGGCAGAATGGCATCACCACGATACAATAGTTCAGAAACCGAAGACAAGAACCTTATCTAGCTGCCCAACAAAGTGGTGACCTTTGATTATCGACGACTTATCCTCCCTCGTTTTTTTGCCGCTTTCTAATTCAAAAATGAACTAACCAGCGACAAATATTCGAGAACGGGAGTAGTATCGCTAAAAAAATAAAATTGGATCGGTTGGTCTTTTGAATAAAAGGATTCAAAAAATGTATAAACTGCTTTGCCAACGTTTTCAACGGATGTTCTCTATTACAATTTTTGAAAAAAAAAACTAATAAGCCAACATGCTATTATTATCGGGCGATATTCGACAGTAAACCAGCTATGTTTCTGTTTGTAGATTTTTAACAGATTTTGTCAAAATTGTCTGCGGCTAACTGGCCCGTCATGCACTTGCTAGTGGTGAGCCCTGTCACCGCACGCATGCACTTGCGGGTTTAGCGTGTGCAAAATGCGTGACAGTGCACAGGTATGTAGGTGAGTTGGAAAGATAAGAATGATTGATCAACTTTAGACCAACCAAGACATGTTGGCACTTGATACACAGTAGTACTCACTACTACTGGCCGGTCTCGGAGCGTGCATATATTATGCTATGTATCGTACTATTACTGATGTTGTCTCTTTATTTGAAGAGCCTGCCACAGGCACACATGCATGCATGGTTGTTTTGATTAATTAATTGTTCCTTGATAGGCGGCAAGTTGGCCGTAATCAATCCAAACAAGACAGAAGTATTATACGACTTGGTCCATCGTTTGGTCTTGATGCACGATAGATTGACCAATATATAACAAAATCTCATAATGAATGTCGTTCTCGATCCTTTCGTGCGGCAGGAAGGCAGGCAGAGGCAGGCTGCAAGAACGTGACTCTGTTTGGATGCATGCAGCAATGCATGTGTGCTCAGTCCAGCTCCAGCAGTACAGTAGTGGGATCTGGTGGATCAGCTCGATCAGCTTCAGCTAGCGTGCATGCAGGGCGTCTTCAGATATGGATGCATGCACCAGTGACCAGCGTCGATCGATCGTCCCAGGATTGAGATGATTGTGATCTCAGCACGCATGGAAAGGGCCCTTAACTGATGTTGCCCTTCCGGATCGGAGGTTAACTGCTTGGAGCTAGCCTTGCACAAGCAGTGTTGAGATCATCGTCCATCGATATGGTCCAGATGACATATAAGCGGACAAGATCCGTGCGCGTGTATGTGTTTGATTCCGTGATAAATTAAAGCGCAATATTCATGTGCAATGAATTGAAACAGATCGGCTTCCTCTCTTTCTCTGTATGATGCTATGGCACTCACGGGTGACCAAGCCTCGAAAGGACTTGTTGGACTCATTGCTTGTCCTGGCCTTCGAAGGTACGGTCATGCAGGAGAGGAAGAATAGAATATGTGATCTTCGGAGAGGAAACTCTACAACTACGGATGCAATCGATGCAAACATTGCTACAAGTCGATCCGTTTTCTGTGGGTTCCGCTGAAAAATGATCTTCTGCAATGTCCACGAGTGGACCCGCGTTAATTACATCCTAGACTAAAACCAACCATACCTCAAGCATGCACGTCGTTTGATGCGAATAAGAAGTTAAGGGTTCAATCATATGATAGCTGCGGAGGTGAATAATAGATAGACGCAAATTTTGGAGTTGTTGTTTCAAATGAACTTCTATAACCGTGGAAGTAGGTAATTTACGTAGTTTTTGGTGTTTACTTTTATTTCATTCTTCATGCATGATGACAAATGCAGGTATAATTTACTAGAAAGCAAAATAGATTACACGACTACCAAATCCAAAATGGGACATAACGACAACACAAATCACCTTTAGGGCTTATTCCATTTGAGGAAGGATACGAGGGAATCGAGGAGAATTAGATCCAGCCCGATCCGAGGCTAACTGAACAAGGTATATAAAGGAGGAAAGTATCATATATAGGGGGCTTGGGTCGTTTATCACTTTATCTAATTCTCAACTGTCTTTATCTAATTCCCAACTGTTTATATATCGACCACAGCCTAGTGTAGGGGTGGGCAAAAAACCCGATACCCATTACCCAAACCCGAATTACCCAAACCCGCACCTGATCTACCGAACCCGAATTACCCAATCACTATTTCGGATAGCAACTCTAGAAACCTGAATTTAGTTTGGGTAATTCGGGTAACAAGTGCCGGTACCCGAATTACCCAATCTTATCATTTGTCATTTATGTATTTTGTGATTTATCTATAGAAGTGAATTTATATATGCATTATCTTGTATGTTTGATGTGTCTTATATGTCTATGTGGATGTCCATAGTAGTTACTTCTATTTTCATCATTCCAAATTTCATATTTGACATTATTTTTTATTGAATCTACTAATATATTTCATTGCTATGCGGAAGATTGGGTAATTCGGGATTACCCGAACCCGAAATATCGGGTACCTGAAATTTCGGGTAGAAGGTAAGTTCGGGTAACATTTCTAGAAACCCGAAATTTGCAAAACTCGAATTACCTGACCCGATTTAATCAGGTAACCCGAACGCCCACCCTAGCCAGTGGATGGGAGACACGATCGATCGACGTACCCTGCATAGGTACAATACTACTTGATTCTGTTCTCTTTTCTTTGATCATCATTAATTCGCTACCTTATTAGTAGCATGCATGTCATGTACTGTAGTCTCCTTGAAACCTGCATTATTAGGCCTAGCTAGGCTAATTAATTAAGCAACCGGCATGCTGTGTACGTGCGTGCAGGGCGTCAAAACATCTGCACCTATCATCAGCCAATAACTAACTGTGTGTCTCTGTCCTAACACAGAGATTGCGATCTCAGCATCGACAAAAGGACCTCTCTAATTATTTCCCTTCCCGGAGATCTATCAGATCAACTGGTGGCCAGATGGAGACTGCGACCTCAGCTCAGCATCGAAGAAGTGTCACTGATACAGGAAATTAATAAATGACCTCACATTATGTATGTTTTATTGCAAAAACCTGTAGATATGGTATATGTTTTCCTTTGTTTGGTTTCACCTCCTACCAGCCTATTATTATTATGGGATATATATGTTGAGCTGCACGCACTCTTTTAGTTTATTGCACTACCTGCCATATTAGTTAATTAGCTGCCTAATTCTGTTAGACCGCCCGTCTCCAGCGGATTGCTTAAATAAACTTACCTATCACTATTCTAACCACTCCTCTCTCTCTACGGTACCACTACAATGTCGTTTTGTACTGCAGGCAACCCATATGGGCAACTCGCTGAAGACAGCCTTAGCAGCGGCTCCCTATGAGTTAGAGTGTGTTTGGATTCAGAAGCCAATAATTAGTTACTAATAGGTGGTGGACATATTATTGTTCTAGATTTAATTTACTGTGCGTGAGAGAAAAGAATAAGGACAATGTGATTACTGTTCAGTGTTTAGATACTGCATTTATTGTTATTATTAAGTATGGTTAGAATCTACCGGCTTGATGGTAATGGAGTATTATTTTTAACAACTTTCAAGATGTGTATTTTGGTTCTTTTAGGTGGCGCCCCGGGCTGTTTGGTTGGGGGACACAGGGGCAGGGTCATCCCTCTTGGCACAGTAACAATGTACATAAGAAACAAGAACTTTGAGGCGCACGAGATATAAGATATTGCCACCTTGTATAAGCAACGCTTTGGAGAGAGAGAGAGAGAGAGAGAGAGAGAGAGAGATTTATCGACGGCAATCATCCAATCAAAGAAATCAAATGAATTGAGCTAGTCCGATCTTCCCAATAACCAGCTAATAAGCTAGTACCAAATTAATTAAGAGACATATAGAAATAATGACAAATGAAACTTGCATTGGTGCATGCATGCTGCTGCTAGAAGAAGACAACACACTACTGTTACTGGTAGGTAGAGCGGGTAGTACACATCAGCTACCGCTAATTTATTTTATTTCAAATATCCAAGCTAAGGCAGGCGACGACGAGCGATGGTAGCTACTGGCGGATCGGAGGAGCTAATAATGAAATAAACCATGCATGCATGCAAGCAGCTGTTTGTGTTCTAATGATCTACTATCCGGATGTTTCAACGATGGCAGCTTGGCCACGGCGGCGGCAATCGTTGAGGATGTTGACGTAGAACTGGCACCTGCTGATGTCGCTCCCGTTTTGGTTGATGCACTGCATGCATGCATGAACGAACACGATGACGATGCATGTATTATATAATTAATATATATTATTGTTCATCGATCATCAATCAATTGCAAAAAAAAAAAAAAAAAAGGAAAAAGACTCGAGATAGATCAGAGATCGACTAGTAGAGATAAAATACTAGTACTACGACGTACGTCTTGGAATTGCGGCGGCATGGACCTCGCAGGGGCTAGATGGCGACGACGACTCCGCGGCGGCGGCTTGATCGTATTGAGTGTGCTCGATCCGGAAGGTATATACGGGGCCCAAAGACAGCATCCGCAGCCCGGTTCCCCGCGGATGCCCCCGCGCCCGAACCCCATCCCTCGAACATGTAGGATACGGTGCGGCCAAAGAAGCTCATGACGCCGCCGCCGCCGCCGGTGGAGGACGACGGAGCAGGAGCTCCTGCACGAGGGGTAGGAAACGATCTGCTTCGCCCTCCTCCTGATATATCGATCGATGCAAATCAACCAACCACATCAATAATATAATAATCTACATATATATAATAGTGATGAGATAATTATCAGGTGATCGTACGTATGTGGTACGATGATAGATAGATAGATCCATGGCGATTGATTTGATACAAAAAGATTAATTGCGTGCGTCGGTCGTCGTTACGTACCACCGGAGCTGCGGCCGCCGCGACCCATTGCAATGGCGGCGTGCGGAACGGTGGATGTGGAGGCGAAATACGTTGATTGGCGCGTGGCAGTGGGATGCCTTGGATCCGATCGGTGCCCTCTGCCTGTCCTTCTATATAGGAGCAGGACCTTATTATTCGATCATCGTCTTCTTGTCCAGCAAGCTAAGCCGGCGCCCATCAAATCTAATCTCCCCCTCTATCATCGCCGCTTTCCGGGCCCGCCGGCGGCGGTTACTTGAATTCCTTCCTCTGATTATTACTAGATTGTAGTATACCCTAACTACGGGCATTTTAAATTATATTAATTTAGAAGGTGGTGATTGCTTTCATAATTTTCGTGGATGGAACACATCTTACAAATAAATCATCTGACCTCGCTCTAAACAAGGTGGGCCGCCCAATGCCCAACAATATTACTATGTACTAGGTGCCCTAAATGTTTTAGAGACCAAACCGGCAAAGCATAAGGTATTTGTCAGTTGCTGCCCAATATTCTTGTTGCATGCATGGCTCTAGTCACGTCTTCAACAGCAATCCTCACCACATGTTCTACCTTCCAAAATGAATGAGTAAAATCCATGGCTAGTCCTTAAACTTACAGCGATGTGACATGTAGGTCCCACTAGTCAGCACCAACCATGACCCTTTTACTATGGTGAGACCCGAAACAAGTTTAAAGACTAGCATATCACACTTTGTAAGTTCGAGGACCGGCATGACACACCGCTGCAAGTTTAAGGGCCGACCATGAATTTTACTCAAAATGAGTTACACTTCAATTTTTTTATAGAGAACAACCACGAACCATTCTGGTTGTCTCCGATTTTCAAGCGTGCGACCCCAAAACCCCTCGACTAACCAAACCCGGGGGAACACCCTTCAAAGGGGTTTAGACTGTAGTTTTCCATTTTTATAAGAAACAATAAAAACATATTTAATCCCTAAAAATCATAATTGATTTATTTTAACTCATAAAAAATATGAAACTTAAACCAAATGTTTTTACTGATATAATCTATATGTTGGTGCATTATTTTGGGGATATTTGAAAGTTATTTGTTCCTATCTCTAATGTTATATATATTTGGAGAAAAACAATAGGTGTGGTAACAAATATGTTCCAAATATCTTTGAATACAACGAGCATGTGTCAAAGATCTCCTGGATCACCGCGGCAAACATGCCCACTGACTCCTAAAACAACACCGACTGACTAGGGCAAAGAGGGAGTCACCTACGTCCCTAAGGACCGACGGTCATCCCAGACGAACATGTGCCCACCAGTCTATGGAGGAGCGACAGCAGAAAGTGCTAGGCCGCTGTAAGCCGATTCTGGAAAGAACCATTGTCCAAACAAAACGAGGTAAACGGGTAGAACATGAAGATATGATCATTGGATTCACTCTCTTTGTTGCAAAAGAAGCAAATTGCTCTATCTTCCAACCCGACGATGGCACCTATCTGTCGTCCAATGCCTTTTCCGCTAGGCGAGGTTGAAAAACAAATGTCCATGAGATTTAAATGTTATAGAACGGACTTCTCACTTTTTGTTATATATCCTTGAAAGGCATACATCTACATGGGTTATTTTCTACCATTGCTAGAACATATCAGTTTAACATTGTCAACTTTTTTCTTTTTTTTTTCTAACTAAGTAAATATAAGCCATTCTCTAAAACTTCTAATGCACTTTAATTTTATCATTTTTATTTCGCACTTTAGGACGTCAATAGAGAGATTATATTTTGTTCAAAATTCGGTATATGTTTCATATTTTCTAGTTTAAAAATAAACTAATAGGAATTTCTAAATATTGAAAAAAAAATTATTTTATAAATGGAGAAGCACCATCTGGTACCGCTTTTATGTAGTCTAGGGGTGTTTCATCTAGTTTGGTTAGTTCGATGTTGAAAATCTAATGACCATGAGATTTAAAGGTTATGAAACAGACTTCTCCCTTTTTATATAATCCGTGAAAGGCATACATCTACATGGCTAATTTCCTACCATTGCTAGAGCAGATCAGTTTGTCTTTTTCTCTAAATGAGTAAATATAAGCCATTCTCTGGAGAACTTCTAGTGCATCTTTAATTTTATCAATTTTATTTCGCACTTACCTCTGGTTAATAAATGCTGCTGCTTAATTTTGACATAATAAGAACGAGTCATCTTACCTAGATGGCATGGAATCATAAAGAATGACATCAAAACTATTAATTTGATCTACTTTCTTAATCCTTATCCACAGGAGTCTGACACAGCCTAGATTTGAAACGAGAGGGAGTGAGTGCCATTGATACCCTGTGTCCATTGCCGTGGTATATCGTGATTCTACATGCTCCCGCCTCCCGGTCCCGGTTCAGTCCATCGGATCCGGGCTGATTGTATCCTATCCTAGACAGTAAAAGCTATAGCAGCAGCGCAATGATTGGTCTGAAACTCTGGGTGCGCCAAAAGCTAAGCTACAGTTAATCCTGTCCGCAACTTTGCATGGCTGATGCCTGGTAATGTGTCTGTGTTTGTTTTTCTATTTACCAGCCCGGACGGCAGACAGAGTCAGAGACAGACACACGTGAACCTACAGTTCCTTTTCTTTACCCCCATGATTGATAGCGATTAGTACTTACACGTTCGAGTATCACACCCTAATCTTTGGTTGCCTACTTTGCTCCAGTTAAACGCCTATTTGTAGATGCAGTGTCACACACACTGCTCTTGATCTACTGTACACTTCTTTATGATCCATATGTCGTCGCGTAGCAACCTTTAGGCCCCTCTCCTCACGTGTACAATTTGTCCTGATCGATCTGCTACCACTGACTGCGTCAGTCTCAACCCACTCAGTGCAACGCACCACAATACCTCTCATCCAAATGTCTATTACTGCACTGTATGTATTGGATTTGCTGGTTGCTTGGAAAAAAAATGCATGGAATGGAGGCCTGCCCAAGACATTCTATGCCTTTTGACTCTTATGGTTGAAGCTCATCCTGTTGCTTCAGCGGCGTCAGGTTTGCATCCCAATCACACTAGTTCAAAGAAACTAATCACAAAATGACCAGCAACTTCAGCAGCGTCAGGTTTGCATCCCAATCACACTAGTTCAAAGAAACTAATCACAAAATGACCAGCTACAGAAGGCATAGAATATGTCAGATAAAAGGCAATGCAAAAGAAGGAAACGTAGAGCAACAGAAGATCGTCACTATGTACTAGTATGACAGAACACGCTGATTATGTTTGCTGGTTCTGTGCCAAGAACCGACAGCTTTTGACTTGGGTTGAGCTGAGCGCAAAAATGAAGACGAGAGAACCTGCACTTTCCAGCGGCCACACACTCCTACATGGTTCATCGTCATGTATCTACAAAACTTTTTGCCTCCTGCACTCAACTCATCCATCACCGTGCTTGAGAAGCTAGCCAGCGTTGTACTCAGCTCAGCTCCAGGTGCTGCTCGTAGCACAGCTCGCTCATGCAGGGAGACAGGATCTCCTCCTCCAGCATCTTCAGGACAGCGCTCATAGATGGCCGTTGCACGGGGTCTGCATCGGTGCACATTGCGGCAATGTCCAGGATGGCTTCCACCGCTTCCACCTCCACATCGTCGCCGCATCTCTCGTCGATGATGTCCTCTAACCGGTGCTCCCCCGTTAGCGTGTTCAGCTGCAGAAGGCGGTAGGAATTTGAGGATTCACATGCCTTTTACTCACTTTACTTGCTAGCTGCTAAGGCAGGAAAGGTAAAGAAAAAAAAAAGAAAAACACTACTTACCCAGCCAACAATGTTCAGTCCCTTCTTGATGAAGCATGCATCAGTTGGCCTCTTTCCGGTCACTAGCTCCAGCAAAAGCACCCCAAAGCTATAAACGTCTGATTTCTCGGTAGCATGCCCATTTTGCAAGTACTCTGACACCAACGTCAAAGTAACAACATATAAATCACTTTCAATCGAAGCTGCTCCACAACATAACATCTCAAAGTATGTGCAGAAATTACAATTTCTTATACTGGTAAAGTAATGCAGGAAATCCTGCAGCTTAGTGAATAAACAGTTTTTACATGTTCAATCTACATTTTGCTGTTACTTGTGTTGTTCAACAGGACACATTTCAGTCTTACATTTCAGTAAAACCTAAAGTTTTCATCTGTCAGCTCTTAATATGCAATTACAATTGTATAACTACTAGAAGATCCTTCACTATACAAATAAAAGATGTAATGGCTGACTAGCGAAAGTCGCACCTGGTGCTAGGTATCCAAAGGTTCCTGCCACAACAGTCGTAACATGGGCAGCATTGTCTACAAGCAGCCTTGCAAGGCCGAAATCAGAGACACGGGGCTCCAAGCTTCTATCCAGAAGGATATTGCTGGCTTTGATGTCCCTATGCACAATCCCAGGCGAGCAATCATGGTGCAGGTAAGCCAGGCCTCGAGCTGAGCCCAGGGCAATTTTCATACGGGCATTCCAGTTCAATGGCTGGTCATCTTGTTCGTCTCCTGCCACAAGCAACAGAGCATGTTCACATGAGGTAAAAAGGCAGCATTACACCAGTGGAAAAAAGAACTGTAACCATGATCATGTCAAAAAGAGATTCAAGAGAACAGGCATCCCTACCATGAAGGTAGCAATCCAAGCTGCCCAGGTCCACAAAATCATATATGAGAAGCTTTGCCGTGGGGAGCCGGCAGTATCCTCGCAAATTGACTAGATTTATGTGTCTGATGCTCCCGAGAATCTCAAGCTCCTTCTCGAAGGTCCTGTCACGGCTTTCGCGGCTGAGGTCAATCCTCTTGACAGCAAATGATGTGCCATCATCCATAACCATTTTGTAGACCGTGCCAAAACCGCCACAACCAACGACATCCTCTTCGTCAAGCAGCTCCAACCTTCTAATAATCTCATTTGACGAATATGGAAGGTTCCACTGGTAGGTCACTAGCTTTGCGCCTAAATTATGAGAGAACATGTAAAAACAGTGACTAAATTTACCATCAGGAACCCGTATATTTGATCTTTTTAGGGCAAATAGTAGGAAATGGTGTGAATTCGTTACCATCAGGAACAGACTGCTTGTCCATCTTTACATAGTTCCCACCAATGCTCTTTTTCCTGGAGAGCAAGCAGACCCACAGGAACCCAAGTACCGCGATCAAGGCAAGAGCCAAGGTTGACATCGAGCCAATGACAATGCCATTAAGAAAGTGTGATGTCTTGTTGTTATTGATTGGTGAAACACCTGTTTGAAACAGAAATAGATGTCACAACACCATTAGGTCCCACCCACACATGCACCAAAACTGGAGAACACAAGAGTTGAATGCCGCAGTCCAATGGAAACGGGAGACTTGCCAGCCGAAGAGAGGGGATCAGAATGCGGCAGCACAGCCGGGAAGCCAAGGGTTCCACGGCAAGCTCTCTGGATGGGCAAGCCACAAAGCTCCAGATTTCCAACGAACCTGCATCACGTGAATAAACGCACGTGATTTCCAACTACATGATAACAGGAGGCACGAGGGAAGGAAGAAGGGACAGAGGAGGGGGATGGATGGGACCAACAAAGCTTACGAGCTGCTTTTGAAGGTTCCAAGGACGCCAACATTTGGGATCTCTCCGGAGAAGAAGTTGGTGGACAGGTTCCTGGAAGAAGAAGAAGAAGAAGAAGAAGAAGAAGAAGAAGGGGATCCCTTTCAGTTTTAGCAAGTTTACATGAGCATTTTGTTGGAAATAGAAACAAGGAAACCTACAGAAAGCGAAGGTGAGTAAGGCTTCCGATGGACGCCGGTATTGTGCCCCTCAACAGGTTGCTGGACAAGTCCCTGCATCAGTTGGAACGAGCACATGCATTAGACCAGCATCTAATAACACACTGCAATAAAAGCAGAAGTAGGCAATCAGCGACAGATGGCATGGCAGTGGGGGGGAAAGAAGGAACATACAAGATGGTGAGGTGCACGAGCTCGCCAATGTCCGAAGGGATGCCTCCTTGCAGGTAGTTAGCTCTGAGGTAACTGAACAAAGACAGCAGGGGAAAGGGCACAATGATTTTTGCAAATCGACGGGACTAACTAAACTTCTAGTAGGCTAACCAGTACAAGTATAATCCGTAATACTAACTAGCAGCAGCTTACATTGCCCTGAGGTCGGTGCAGTTCTTGATCTCAGCAGGGATTGGGCCGTGCAAGCTGTTCTGGTGCAGAGCTCTGAAAAGGGCAAGGTGAAGCTGTTGCACAGGCAGCATGATATGAAGACAAGATACTATGATATGAAGTGAAAAGAAAACATTTTTACATACTACTAGTAGTAAAGGGTGGTGGTGGCAAATCTTACAGCCTCTGCAGCTTGTCGAGCCTCCCAATGCTGGGTGAAATGATGCCCCCGAGCTGCATGTATGGGAGATTTCTGCACAAAGCACAGGAAAGAGAGGCAGCACGCGCCTGCATTATTGTTGAGTTTTTTGAGCAGGAGAGGGGGGCCGAGGCGAGCTATCCAAGGAGAAGGCATCGGTAGCCGAGCCATCACCAGTCCACACATCTCTGATTTCTTTGACATTCGATTCAAATAGCCGAGTAAAGAGAACATGGGGGAAAAGGCAGCATTTTGAATGGAGAGGGGAGGTCCGGGGAGGGGAAGAAAGGAGGAGAAACGAAGAAATGCAGCAACAGCAAGCAGGCACGCAGGCACTCACATGGATTGGACCCTGAGGTCGGGGAGGGAGCATGAGATGCCCTCCCATCCGCATGGGTTGGGGTCTTCCGGCCTCCAGCTGCTGAGGCGCTGCGTGGTGGTGGCGTTGAAGGCCAGCTTCAGCTCCAGCAACGCCTCGCCTGCAAACGCAAAGCAAGCACACCGGTGGCCGGTGGGTCAGCAAATTAGAGGGAAGAAGGGAAGGGCAAGGTACCGTAGAGTAGAGTACAGGTTGAGCTGATCTGAAGAAGAAGAAGAAGAAACTGTACGTACCGTCCGGGGTGAGGGCCATGGCGGGCGCGGAGCAGAGGAGGAGGAGGAGGAGCAGGAGCAGGAGGCTCGCCGGCGGCCCCAGATGGCGGCGGCTCTTCTTCTTCTTCCGCACCCCAATCCCAATCTTGTCCATAGTGGTGGAGGTGAGAGTGAGGGAGAAGAGGGGTTCTTGGCTGGGTGGCTGGCTTCTTTGGGAGGCAGGTTTTTGAAGAAGAGTAGAGAGTACCCTGTGTGCGAGAGAAGACGAGTTCGAGACAGTGATTCAGGCAGCTGGGCCCTCCTGACCTGACGACGGAGAGGAAAAAGGCTGACCGTGGACGTGCTTCCCGTGACCTGGACCACTGGCGAGTGGGTCCGCCTGCTGTCCACCCCAGCTGTCAGTGACAGGCGGTGCCCACGACGGCGGTCGCTACAGTACTTGCCTCTCCTCCGCCTTCCCTTCCCCAAGAAACCAGAAAAAAAAAAAAAAGGACATGAGAGGGCGTGCTGGTGGTGGGCCCGGTTCAACCTGCTTGCAGTGGAGTGGAGGCCGTACAGCTCGCAAAAAAAAGCTTTTTCCCGGTTTTATTTTGCTAGGCGATAAATGCGACAAACCAAACTAAAATGTGGAATCCGTTCGAATTGAATGCAGTAGATTTGCATGAATCCTGGCCGTCCGGGCCCACCGCCGGAGATGAATGGTTGGTGGGGAGCCGACCACCGCCGCTGCTCTGCTCCTGGTACGGTACGGACGGACGGACGGACGGAACGCGACGGATGCCGAATTGAAACTCGACTAGCCGTTGGCAAACCATTTGGGAGCACGTCCTTGCTTTCAAAACAGTCTTAGTGCTCCACCGCAACCTGCTTGTTTCTTTTTTCCATTTTGTTTTACGTGTCGTGTTCAAAACATCATGTTTCCCCTAATCTTGTGCAAAGAGATTCGACACAGATAATGCAAAATTAAGTGCAAGAAACAAATCCGATTTGGAATCAATCGCTAGCAGATAATGCGTGGGATAACCGTTGTTTTTATGGACACCGTGGAAGCATTTATCGCCGCACAAAACAAAATTTAGCGTGTGAATAGTTGTAGCGTCTCTGTCTCAACATAAGGCCTAGTTTGGATATCCTCGTTGTTGGGGATTGGAGTGGATTGAAAAAAAAAAATCAATCCCCCTCAATTCAAGGTTATCCAAATCACACTAAAGAAGTTTTCTTTTTCTCTCTGCTCTCCGCTGATACAGTCTGGCTCTATGGCAGCCCAGGAAGCAGGCCTTGTCTAGCATACGGGTTGGTTTGCCGGCCTTGCCGAACCCCCAAGAGTAATGTGCCCTGTTGGGCTTCTTCGCCGAATTCGCCCTTCAAGTTGGAATTGACTTGCGAATTTCCCAAGAGTTTTGAATGAATACTACGAATATTTTTTTTAAAAAATTGAACAAGATTAGTATATATAGGGGAAAAAAGAAGGAAGGGCCTGCTGTACGGTACCGTCGGTACGGCAAACTCACCTCTTCGGGTCGGTCTGCTCGCCCACGGCCAACAAGGTGGTGGTCTGGTCTGGACCTGCCCAAGACGGCATTCCGTCGAGCGCGCAGGGTACGTGCCATACCAACCCATCGATCGAGAGACGGAGGTGTTGGGTGTTCTCCTCCTCTGCTACAGTTGAGAGAGGTGAAAAGGAAGAGTCTTCTTCACCTCCGGCGGCCATCGCAGCCTCGGCTGTGAAGGGACCTGTGCTTCCTCGACCGGCGGTGTACAGTAGGTCCTAGGCTAGATAGGTTAGTGTTTCCGGGCGGCGGCGTCGAGGTGGTGGCGGCGGCACAATCATGGAATAAGTCCCTCCGGCTTTGTCCCCGCTTCGTCGGTGTGCCTCCGGCGCTGGCGAGGGGTCTGTGGGGGAGGAGTTTGCGGGCTCTGGAGATCTTGCCCCAGTGGTGTCTTCTCTGGATCTAGGCAGCTCCTGCATAGGAGTCTTGCTCGCGGCGTTTCAACCAGGTAGGGATTGGGGGTCGCCGGCTTCATGCAGTGGGGTGGCTATGATGTTGGTGGTTGTTGGATGGGTGGACTGCTTCTTATTTCTTGCTGTTCGTCGGCAAAGGGAGCGGTTCCACGGCCTCAGGAGCTCAGGGTGCGTCCCCGGCTGATGCGCTTCCTCAGTTGCTTCGTGTTGCGGCTCGTGTCAACGTTTTCGAGCCATGGAGTTCCTGTTGGCTTCAGAGTCCCCGTCGTTCTGCTCCGGTCTTGGCTTTCGTCACGGCGGAGGAAGTGGCCACTGCAAGTGCAAAAGATCTGCGGGACTTTGTTGTAACTGTATTCTCGGTCTTGTACTCGTGTACCGTTTGGTATAATAAAGGTATCATTTTATCAACAAAAAAAAACCCATCGATCGAGGTTACTGATATATAATTAATCCTAACAAAACTACTTAAATACTGCAAAATTCTACTACTAGCCAAGTAAAGCGTCGCCTCTTCCACAAAAGCAGCTTCTTCTTTCTTGAATTCTTTCTTCTTCCACAAAAGCAGGCAGCAACCTAGCGTGACAAAAACATCAGCTGCGGGCACCCCACCTGGACAATAACCCCCTTCTTTACTCCAGACACATATCATCTCCATCCTCAACCATGCCTTCCGTTTCAGCTTCACCACACCGCCATTTGTTGGCTGGTCCTGGCAGCTGCAGCATCCCTTTTTGTTTCAGGTTTTCCTTTGTACCCGCACAACACACACATGTTTTCAGTAGGAAAAAAAACACAATATATTTTACCTGCTGGAGCCCTGGTCTTGAGGTATCTGGATATCCTACTCTGCTTGTAGCCGATACCCACCCTGTAGTATCTATCGTAGGCGCCGAACTCATCCACTCCTCGCAGCCTGTTATTTCTCATATCTACATCCATCACCCAAGCGTCGCCAAGGTACCTGGCCATGAAGCAGCAGACAGTACTGTCGTCCGAGGAGTCGTCCAAGCCGAGCACGGGCTGCGCTACCTGGAGCCCCATGAAAGGCGGCAGAGTCCGGCCTTCACCGTCGTCGAACGTGGGAAGGAGTTGGAAGCCCGGGCTGCTTTCAACGTCCACCATCTTAGAGGAATCCGTGCTGACGACGCCAACCGAGGAGGGATGGAACATGAAGCCTCCATAGGGGGGGGGGGGTCGAGACGCGTGAGCAAAGGCACGCCGGGCAGGTAGGCGTACCAGCCGTCGCTCT
The DNA here is from genome assembly GCA_030272315.1 of Paspalum vaginatum. NCBI lineage: Eukaryota > Viridiplantae > Streptophyta > Magnoliopsida > Poales > Poaceae > Paspalum > Paspalum vaginatum. The sequence continues at coordinate 42,971,155 of CM059019.1, forward strand.
TGTGTGGGTGTCGTCCGACGGTGATGCGCAGGTCCGTGGCGACGACCTCGGGCTCGGTGGGGATCATCCGTTTCTGGAGGTCTTCCTCCTCCTCAAACGGCTCATCAACCGCCTGGGGCTGGCCGGGCCGGTGGCGGCGGTAGCAGACGCAGATGTAGGAGACGCGCGGGGGTCGGGCGACGAATAGGCTGGCCTGGACCACTGCGGCGGTCGGCGACGTAGGCAAAGTTTTCGAGGAGCACCCAAGGGATTTCTTCTTCTTCATCGCCGGCGGCGTCGAGGGCTGGCGGGTGCAAGCTCTGTGGCCACAGCATTGTGATATGGGTTCATGGGTGGGTCTCTCGCCGGATTGTCTCGTTTTTTCCGGGATTGCCTGCGCTCCTCCTTTTGAGATGAAGCGATCGATTCGAGCACTGGATTGGATTTTGCCTGGACGACGAGATGGAGGCGGCGGCGGCGGGGACTTCCCGGCGGCGGTAGAGGCTGATTATATGCTGTTGGGCTTAAATTTGGCCCATAGGTTGTTTCTGCGCTGTTTTTTTTCTTGTTGTCTAACTGGTTTTTTTTTCTCCTTCTCAGTCTTTCTTATTTTTTCTACTGATAATATAAATATCGTCCTTTTGAAGATAGGATACTATTTTTTACATACCTAGAATATATTATTCATGAAGAAAGAATTTTATTTTTAAAATTTTATTGTAAACGTGGAATGCTTATGTACATAGACGATTGTCGTATATCGTTATTTTTAGCATAGAATTTTCTGGTTGTGAAGGTTGAATATCTCATATGTTAAGATGGAATAATTTTGTTATTATATAACATTTTTTTGTGAATTTTGATATTACATTTATAAATCTAAAAATATTTTTATACGAAGATAGATTATTTTTTGTGAAGGCGGAATATTTTGATAATGAAGCTAGATTGTTTTTATGATGCATATAAAAAATTAGCATTACGTATCAAAACACATTTTAAAATCTAAAATAATATTATTTTTCAAAAACTAAACAACATCTTAACAAAAAAAACTATCTGACAAACATGAAAGGAAATCCTAAACACATAAGATGCCCAAACAAAGAGAACAAGTGCATGGCTAAAGTCTCCAGTTTGCGGGAGATTTGGCGAAGCCTTTGCTTAGACTCTTCAATTTGCTGCAACTTGGTCCATATATGAAGCTGGGTTATTCCTCTAAATAACGCCTCCAAGAAAGATTTTGATGTACACTTATTAAAGCACAACATGATTTCTTGAGAGCTAAAGAGCCCACAACAGGCCCACTGCTCCCATTAGACCTTTCCTGTTTCACCCAACTACTAATAGAATTTTAGATACTTTTGTGGCGCACGAATTCTAAAGGTTGATGCCATAATAATGATAATTTTGATAGTATTCAATAGTATTTTGATATGATGATAATTTTGATTTTTATGACATATTTTGAAATAATTAAATTGTCAAAATTCCGCTTAAAAACCAGTGTTATAGAAATAAAAAGAAGAACAATCATACCATGCATGCTAGATTTTTAAATTGCATATGGACATATTTATAGAAGCAATTAGAAAACATACATATCTCTATTGGGGATGTAGGCCACCCCTCTAAGGCCCGGCCCATGAAGTGGCCGGCCCAAGTTAGACGAGGACCCATTCGTAATTCTATAGTTTTTTAGGAAAAAAATATGTAAATGACCACCCCATATAAATATGATCGGCTAGGGTTTGGAGGGAAGCGATTGTGGCTTGGTAATAAGTTTGGGCTTTATCCTAGACGAACCCAACAATCTCCATATTACAGCAATATTGACAACATGTGTGGCAGAACCGTCCAAATTAACCTGGTCTTAGTACTTTAGTTACACTAAAGCACCAGTCCAAAGTTAATTCCGGTAGTCTGTCAGGTTTCTTTAAAGGTTCCTGACAACGCCATTACTTACAGGACTCTAATATGCACTGGTTAACTCACAATGAGTCATTGAATTACTTCAACACAGACAATTGTACAAAATAAACTTTAGTTATTACAAACCAATTTTGATGGAGTAAAGATACAAATGGGAGTAATTCCCATAAATTTCATAGAATAGAGTTTAAAACTTACAGCGAAATTGAGTAACATCAAATGGAACTCTTCTAGTCATGACAAAATCCTATGTGAACCCAACATCGAGCCCACCAATGTTGCTTCATATCAAACAGCTTCAGGGATGTGAAATGGAACTTTATATCACGATTCTTTATTTCTTCAACTTTGAAGGTGGATAAAACCACCACGAGAAATCGTCTAAAAGAGGGATAAATTCGAGAGTTTATATCTGAAAGAAAAATGTAAACAACAAACCCTGAGTACTAGGTACTCCGCAAGACTTACCCGACCACTGAGGTCTAACCCGACTCTAATCTATAGCCGAGGTAGGTTGGTCAACACACACTGCTGCAATCTATCCGTAGATCCTTAGCCTTAAATGTAACCTTTTCTTTTCTTTTCACTTGCCCTAGGAAACTAAGTTTCCCCTATGCTATTAGCAATCAAGGCAAACACTCTGCGAAAACATTCATTTACTAGATCATTCCATTTCTTAACTACGATGTTGGTCGCGATTAGGCAGCTTACAACTGGCAAGCCACAGACGATTCAAATCGATTTTCAACCTCTCGAGAGGGATACTCAGACACCCATCATATGCGTGTACACTGACCCCACATACGACAACCCAACATCCAATGCCACCTAGCCGGAACCATCCTCACCGAACACGGGTGTCAGTCCTTCGACACCCGCCCAACCTCCTCCTTCCAGTTGGTCTCGTCTAGTTCCGCGCTTAGGTACAACAGGACGAGAGGTTTACCGGAGCCCGTTAAGGACGGCAAGTGAATGAGGCGCGTTCGGCCCAACCAGGCCACACATCGGACGGCCTTATGCGACATAGGCAGGATCAGGGTCCATAGCAATAATCATAATATGCAATATACGAAAGCGAAACTGATCCCGCCGCATGCCTGTCAAATTATTAACATCCTTCTCATTCTTAACCAATAAATTTTAGTAAAAGAATTCCGTTCTAGGCCTATGCCACCTAAGCCATCTACTGCGTATAGGATTTTTATGCTGGATACTGATTAACCATGCTCTAGGGTTTCAATCAATTCCTAACTCTAGTGCACAGGCATAATCCATTTTTTTTATTTAAAGGACTTAAAGAAAATAGGTAATGCACTGGGGCTTGCCTGGATACTCAGAGAACATCGGTAGTTAGAAATAATCAGCACTTCAGGCTTCAGTTAATTACTCCTCCAAAGAATACCAAGACTTCATGATAGTGTATTCCACAGCTTCTTGCACGTCATCTCGTTTTATAACTAGCGTACCTAAGTATGCATGGAAAGAGTAATGCATTATAATGCAAAAGAAATACAAGTAAACATGAAAGGGTGCATGAATAAGTAGAGAGGTATAAGATCGATATTTACTAGAGATGGAATGACATGCACAGTGCACACAAATACGAGGATAGTCAATCTGTTGAGATAAAGGAAACAAGGAGTAAAAGAAAAGTAAACGTGCGCTTTGTTTATAAAGAAAGATTGCAGGCTCACAGGGATGAAGGTTCAAGAGAAGGCATCAGAACAAGGCACAAGATTACACACTCTTAACAGATATTACCAAGCCCAGGTCTAAAACAATGCAACCTTAGGTACAACAATTTCATGATCAACTATTTAGCCCAAAACAAGCCCAACTGCTAGCCAAGAATAAGGACACTCCTATATCATCAAGAGCACACATACATAGCAGAAGTAACCACTGTCTTGTCTTTTAAAAGAAAACATTAATCAAGCCAACAGGGCAAGTATCAACAAAAGTACTGAAACACATGTAGGCCTATATCTATGAAATCTAATTGATTCCAAGAGCTATAACCGTTAACCTATATTAGCAATAAGACCTGCATACAAGTATACAATCATTTCTCCCCCGCAACATAAACCGTGAATAGACAAGCAATAAGGTTCCAAATTAGTCTCACTAAAGAATGAACACATGCAGGTACAATCATAAACATGAATGAAGCTACCAAACAAGGTAAGAGAAGGGGACATTTTCGGTTTTAAAATCTGCTAGCACCCAAAAAATCATTACCTTTAACCATGTGAAAAAAAATCGATGGAGGCTAGCAGATTTGACCACCTACCTATAAACTACCGATGGGAGTTTAACGCACAACATAGCTAGTGGAGGGCAGCCAAATTTTTACCGTTCAGCTCCTTGTCATCAAGCAAGCAAGTGAATTTAAAAGAACCAAATTAGACTAAGCCGTACTCGTGATTCTTGCCTACAACAACATGCTGAAATAGTTAAACAAAGTGAGGAACTACTTCTAAAGGCTAGATTAGGCATAACTAGGGAATTCAATTACTTAATTCCTAATGATGAAAGCTGCAGTGAGGGAAACAACATCTAACGGCAGCTGAATACAGTACATACATATATGAGTAAAGATTAAATAACCTTACACCTGAAGCATATAATCAAACTGAACCACCAATCCCCAAATTCTCAAACCGTGGAATTGCAGATCCATCAAAATAAACACAAGGGAGGGAGATTTTGACCTTGGGATGCTGCTGTTTTTTAGAAACAGAGAGAGAGGCAGGGTGACCGGCGACCTGGTGCTGCTAGGAGATGCGGAGGGGCAGGACCGGCATCGGGGAAGGCAGACCGACCAACAGCTTAGCTGCTGCCACCCATGGAGGGGCGCAGGTGGAGAAGAGAAGCAGGGAGGGGCGTCATGGGGAGGAGGAGGGGAGGCGCAGGGAGGGGCAGGGAGGAGGCGCAGGGAGGGGGTGCCATGGGGGAAGCAGGGAGGGGCAGGAAGGAGGCGCAGGGAGGGGGTGCCATGGGGGAAGCAGGGATGGGGTGCCATGGGGGAAGCAGAGAGGGGCAGCGGGGCGCCCTGGGAAGAGAGGGGCCGTGAGGGAGACGTCGACCGAGGCTGAGGGCGGTGCCTCGGCCCTTCGGGAAGAAGACGCAGGGCAGGGGCGGTGGGAGAGGGTTCTGGGCTGTGGCCCACTCGCTAGGGAGAGAAGAGGGTGGGGCTGATGGGGCCCTGGTGTCATAGAGTAGGGAGAAAATGATTTCCTTTCGAATTTTCGAGCAGAAAATCCCTTCTGTTTAACTGGAAGATTAGAAAATGGAAACGATGGAATTTGAAGAAAGTTTATATACCAAAGTTGCTTAGAATTTTATGCTCTACAACTTGGGTACACAAAGTTTTTCTTGAAACGGCTCAAAAATTAACAGAATTTAGAGACAAAGCTACAAACTCATTTGGAGCATTTAGAAGGAATAAAAATTTTGGGATCCATATTTCTTTCTTTATGTACTTGCAATCATGGCTCAAGGAACGACTCAACCAAACATTAATACTTCTGAAATGCTTAAAATGCACTTAGTGATACGGGGTATCACAACATGTACAGTGCATGTGTAACGCAGAAACATAACAAACAGACGTGTTGGAAAGCCTCGAAGTCGAAGTCTCATGGCCGTAGCATCTAGAGTGACAATTTAGCAACTTTTTTTTATCTCAATGCTGCTTGTAGCGAGACCGAGGGGTGTTGTCGTGGTGGCACTAGTTCAATGACATGGGTGATTCTAAAATCAAAGATTTCAAAAGCTGAATTTTGATCCATATATGCTACCAGATTTTATAATTTAGAGTACTTGATTGTGTAATCTAAGAATTCAGAGAAAAGATTGTGAATTTTAGAATCTACATTATGGAATCTATTTTCCATATTTAGCCAAAGATGAAGAAGATACATAGTAATAAATAATAGAAATGTGTGAAGGTTTTGAACAAAATATGATGAGGTACTCAACTTGGGGAACTAAATGGGTAATAAGAATTATGTGTGAGGAAATCCGAAATTGAACATAAATAATATCTCTATATCTATCTATCCACGCACCATGTATCATGTATATCACTGACAAAAATGGAAGGAAGGAAGGAACTGGTACAGTGTGCAAGACAAAATTGTGCATGCCGCAACGACTCCCACTATAGCTGCACTCGCTTCTGGACTTTGCACCTGACCGACTTGGTCCAGCTGCGAAGCCCACTCCTTTGCAGCTGTCTCAGATCTCGGCATGGATGGCTGCTTGGAGCGTGCTCGACTAGGCGTGAGGACGAGGAACGCCGCTAGCGCTAGAACACTGTTGGATGTACGTGGGTGGAAGTAGTGGGGCTCAACTCTCCCGAGGGTGTAGCCCATGACGTGGATGGTGGCCCACGTGACAACGACCTCAAGCACATCGTGATCGAGCACCGCGAAGCGAATGCCCTTGTACGACTTGCGTAGCGCTGCATCTTTGAGCATTGGCAGTTTGGGAGAGACATGTTGAGTAGAACGGTGGCGAGAAATGTGCCGTTGATACGCCGTGGGGCGAGATGCAGCGTTTGCTTGAGTCCCTTCACGAAGTCGATAGTGATGATGCCGTTCACCTGGACGCCAGCGTTGTCTACAAACAGAAGGCGGTGCGGCTCGGGAAGATGGCCCGAACAAACTCTGAATCCTATAATATACAATGCATGAAATTAAATGGCATGGGCAGAATTCACAAAGTAGCACCAATCTCTTATTCAATTCAGCAAACCACATTGGAAATTTGAGTATTTAGAGAATAAAGCAACACTGGATTTGCTTTTCCAACTCTTACATGTGTGTTTTCACATACAAATGGACCAAATCACCCTTTCTGCCCATTTGGCCCTGTTTGGCACAGCTTACGCTTTTTAATACGCCAGCTTTTTACCAACTTGATCTTTTGTTCACTTTTTTTAGAAGATGCCAGATAAAAAGATCTACCCTGTTTAGCGCAGTTGATTCTCTACATCTTTCCATCCGCACTGGTAACCAGGGCCCACTTGTAAGTGATAGCAACATCATCTTTCTCCTTCTATCCTACCCTCTCTCAATTCCAGTTTCATGTTCTCATAGACTCTAGCATTCTAGAACATCCTAGAACTATGTAATTTGTCAGTTGTCTATTGGTTGAATCAAGAGCACGCACAATGCCTAACAACCACCAAAAGTTTGGAATATATGCGCTTGTTCTATCTACAAAGCATTTGAGCCTAGTCTTGTTTGGTACAACTTATAAGGGAATTGAAGCGTCTCTCCGATAAGTTGTACAAATAAGCGGAAAGCACAATCAAAATAAACTGATTTGGTCTAACTTCTGTTTTTAGTGTGAATGAGTGTGGTAGAAAAAAACACGGCTAGAAGAAAAAAAAACGTTCGGTTTGGCAGCGCTTTATAATCTCTACCGAATAGACATGGCCTATATGGCCTGCCGAGACCACTAGCCAACGTGTTGTGTTGGAGCTGCATAGTTAGCACTGCTAGATCCCGAGGCGAGGATCTTGCATCTGATGTTGATGTCTGTTTAATGGTGTAACTCATTGAATATTATTAATTGAATTCGTCCATGAAACGTGATATGCTTCTATCACTAGAATAGAATAGTGTTCTACAACGAACGAAATGGAACGGCCACTCTGATTTCCATACGGAGGAAATTTCCATATGGAATCTTGATGCCATGTTCCGGACACTGTGTTAATGCAGTTTCAGTTGGTAATACTATACTAGTAGAATTTATGTACCAAAATTTTAAGGACGACATCGTGCAAACCAAAGCTCTGCTCGATTTCTATATGGAGGAAATTTCCATATGGAATCTTGACGCCAAGTTCCAGAGACCCTGTAAATGCATTTTTAGTTGGTAAATACTGTATCAATAGAATTTATGTACCAAAACTTAAAGCAGTGACATCAATTCAAACGCTACATATGCAAGCATGACTTGATCAAAGCAGACAAACAAAGGCTAAGGTCTGCATCTAATTAAGGTGTATTATTCTATATAAATATCTGCTAGCACGCATGACTGTGAATAGACGAGCTAATGAACGTGTGCCCACCCAAAGAGTTTGCTCTGCTTCTGCTATGAGCCTATGCTCTGCTCTTGCTTGTTTCCTCGAAAAAATCAGACGGGTCGATGTTGATATCATCGGTTGCAACCTAGCTATCCATTGTGTTTGTGTATTTACTCCACCGACGGACAGACAGACAGACCGTGTCTTCATTTCCCCGGCCTTTAATTTCTCTTCAGAAGACCGGCCTCAGACAGGAGGCGGTGCTGCTGCGGCCTTGTTGTTGTCGTTTGCCTCGAGCTCCAGCTCCAGCTCGCCGGCGTCGTCCTGCTCGGACTTCTTGAACCTGTACCATCGCGCACAGACGACGAAGTAGACGAGGTTGACCCCGGCCATGGCGGCGATGAGGAGGTAGTATAGGTCGACGCGTCCCTTGTTGAGGTCCTGCGTGAGCCAGTCCGGGCTGCCGTCGCGTCCTCCCGTGGTCCGGTGCACGACGCTGACCATGAGGCCGCTGGCGTAGCTGGCGACGGCGAAGCCCAGGAAGAGGAGCGCGCCGGCGACGCTGCGCATGTTCTCCGGGAACTGCTTGTAGTAGAAGTCGACCTGGCCGATGACGGCGAAGGCCTCGGACAGGCCCGCCAGCAGCTGCTGCGGCACGAGCACGAAGCAGGAGGTGGCGTCCCCGGCCCTGCGGCGGTGGCGCTCCACGGCGGCAGCCACGAGCATGGTGACGATGGAAAGGGCGAAGCCGACGCCGATGCGCTGCAGCTGCGTGATCCCGCCCTCGCGCCCGGTGACCCGGCGCAGCGCCGGCACGAGGAGGCCGTCGTAGACGGGGATCCAGAGGGTGAGCGCGAGCATGTTGAAGACGACGAAGGAGCCGGCGGGGATCTGGAAGCCGGAGCGGCCGACGCGGCGGTCGGTCTGCATGGCCTGGAGGACGTTGTAGTTGCCGAGGTTGGTGAGCACGATGTAGTAGACGATGCCGGCGGACCAGACGGGGAGGATGCGCGCCAGGCACTTGACCTCCTCCACCTGCTGCAGCGTGCAGAGGCGCCAGGGGTTGCTGTCAATGTCGCCGTCGCCGTCTCCGGGGGCGCGCAGGGCGGCCTTGTCGAGGCACCGGAACTGGTCCGTGTAGGCGATCTTGGTGACGAGTCCGCTGCGGTGCGGCGGGTCGAAGAGCATGCTGGTAGATGTGGGCGCGGGGAGGCGGCGCTTGCGCGCGGCGGCGACGAGCACCCGCGCGAAGCTGGTGAGCGGGCTGCCCTCGGGGCGGACGCGGACGTAGAGGCGCGTGCCCATGAAGAAGAGCGCGCAGGAGAGGCCCATGAGCGTGGCGGGCACGGCGAGGCCGAGCGGCCAGCTGACGTTGCTCTGGAGGTAGATGATGAGCGTGGCGGAGACCATCATGGCGATGGTGAAGGTGAAGTAGTACCAGTTGAAGAAGCTGTTGATGCCGCGGCGGCCGGCGGGAGTGCGCGGGTCGAACTGGTCGGCGCCGAAGGCGAGGTTGCAGGGGCGGATGCCGCCGGCGCCGACGGCGAGGAGCGCGAAGGAGAGGAGGAGGACGGCCATCTGCAGGGCGGAGGGCCCGGCGGCGTGCTGGGGAGGAGGGTGGAGCGTGGGGACGGCGGCGGTGAGCGTGAGGACGATCATGCCGAGGAAGGAGGCGACGGAGGCCCATGCGATGGTGGTGTAGCGGCCGAGGTAGGTGTCGCTGAGGAAGGCGCCGAGGACGGGCGCCATGTTGACGGTGCCCTGCCAGAGGCTGAGCAGCGTGGCGGCGCTGGCGCCCTTCATGCCGTAGACGGTGGTGAGGTAGACGAGGAGGTTGGCGGTGGTGCCGATGGTGCCCAGCTTCTCGCACGTCTCGTTGCCTGCATGCCGTCAGCCATGGCATCGTCATCATCGCATGCACGCACGCACGCACGCACTATTATTACTACTTACAGTATTAGTGTAAAATTAAGTAGTAAGTATATAATTAATCGACGACTCCCTGTACGTCCCCCGCGCATGCAATGGCCTGGCCGGGGATGATCAATTGATTCAGCTCATGCAGTTTACTAATTTGTAGCAACTGAATGGACGATGCTTGGTAGGAGTAGACGAGATAATTGAGCATTTGAGCTACCTAGCGAGAGTGACGACGAGATAAGATCGGAAACGCTGCCTGTCTGACACGTAGCATCGGATTGGGACTGATGTACAGTACATTTGGGTGGAGCAGTGGGCACTCTCCAAGAGTCTGGACCATACTATGCACTATGCAGAGACAGGGAGAGAGAGGAAGAACACGAATCGGATGGTCGGAGCGTACGTACCTATGACGTAGGGCATGGCCTTCCACCCGCGGTAATTGTGCTCATCATCATCGGTCTCGCCGGCGTCGGAGAGGCGCCGCTTGGTCTTCATCTGCTTATTGGTGTCGGTGGCGGACGCGGAGGTGGGAGCAGTACCGGCGGCGGCGGCATCAACGACGACGCCGTACGCCGCCTGCTCCTTCGTCGTCTGGTGCTCGTCCTCCTCCTTGTGCTTATTGTTGGCGTCCATGACGGCGGGGACGGGGGGCGGATCGAGCTCGACGACGACGGAGGAACTGCCTGCCGGGCCGGCCGCCGATCGGGCAACGTATGTGGGTGTGTTATTTATTTTGAGGAGAAGACCGCGCGCGCGGCCGTGTATAAATAAGAGACTAGCTAGGATGGATCGGAGGCATCGCAGCTTACAAAGCCTGCGGAAGGAGCGAAGAAAACGTCTATGATACAAATCGATATTTATAACGATATTCTATATACAGATAATAAAGTAGTTAGGATAGTAATAGATCGTCTCTTTTAATCGGTCTGCTCGGATGGCCCAAGCCAATAATGCTAGCTCGATCGCTATCGCTTTAGTTATTATATTATTGGCTAGCAGCTACCAAACATATACACAAAGCAACTTGTAAGGCCAGTGTCACCAAATAATGCATCCGTACTATGTACAGTACGCAATCATTGACTTTTTCACTCTGTGTACAGTGTCCAAACAGTATTTTTCATACCTATTTCAACCTCCTAGTGACACTGACCTAACGCACACACTACTCGCTCGCTCGTCTTCAATAATTCTTTTATGTTCGTTCGTTGTTGTCTGATCAATCGATTGGGCAATTTTTTTCATTTTGACCCCTCTAAAGAAATTGCAAGAATGATCCTTCTTCGAAATTACTTGCAGTGCCATGAATAGTGGCGCCGCAAAGTTTTGACTTGAAAAATGACACGTCAGATCACTGTAGAATACCGCGTTCGGTTCCTATGTGACAGATATTGCGGCGCCATTGCCTGTAGCGCCGTAACGTTTTAGTGGAGCGCCACGGTCCGTGACGCCGAAAAAAGATCACACAGTACAAATAGTTTCGGGGAGAAAAAAGCTTATTCTTCTTTCCATTTCTTTAATCGTATGGCAACGACGAGAAACTATATATTCTCGATGCACATGTTTAATTCTATGACAGGAATTCTGGACAGCGAGAGTAAATTGCACAGTACAGGTTTAATTAGGCAGTTGAGGTCAACATTTTCATCACTGCATGAAGAGGTCGACCCGCCGTGAGGAACTCTCATCCCATTCGTCGCACCCAGCAGTACCGTACTTGATGATCGATCGATTTTATTTTGAGATAGCCAATTCATACACACACTACTGTGTGCTGCTGTGCTGACAATAGCATTCCAAAAGTCCATTTTACAACCTTAACAAATTCGATTTTCAACCTCGTACTGTAAAATCGGACAACCTACACCATCGAACTGGCGAAAAAAGTTCGATTTAGAACCTTGAGCGGTTTCGAAAGCGGTTTCGTTGACATGGCATACGAGATCCACATGCCAGCACGTTCATTTTTATTATCTCTCAAAGACACGTGGGATCCACTTGTCATTCACTTTCCATGTCATCATTTCCTCTTCTCTCTTCTACAGCTGCTCACCGACGATCCTCCTTGCCGCTCCTTGCTGGCCTCCGCACTGCCTCTACGACGGCCCTCCGCACCGGCCCTCACCGCCATCGAGGTTGTGTCGCCCTCTCCGTTGCAACCGGATCTCCTCTCCAACTGCCGCCCCCTCCTCTTTCCTCTCCCACCACCGCCGCCTCCTCTCATCTACCACCGCCGGCTCTACCTCTCCAACCCGCAGCCCGATCGGCCACTGGCCGCCTCTCCTCCGATGCTCCGCCTTGCCCCACTCCGCAGCCGGATCCGCCCCACCCCGGCTCTGCTCCAGCATGCGCCTCTCCATGGCGGCCGCCGTGTCCTTCCCTTCCTCTGCGCCGGCCGCCTCGTCCACCTAAGCTTCGCGCAACCTCCATGTCGGTCGTCTCTCTTTTCTCGCCCGTATCCGCCTCCCCTCTCCTCTCGGCCGCATCGCGTCCTCCGTGCACGGGCTACGCCGTCTCCTCCGCGCACGGGCCACGCCGCTTTGTCCGTGTAGGCCAGCCACACTGCATATCCTTGTCCGGCGTGCTGGTCGGCCACGCTGTCACCTCCACCCCAGCGCCGCGGATCCGCCGCGGCTGCCGACCTCCTTCCCCCTCTCCTTCCTCACCGGCGGAAGAGCATTTGTAGCAGAGAGAGGAAATGAAAGAATGACGTGGAAAGGGAAGGAGAAGTGGGCCCCACATGTCATTGTGAGAGAATGAAAAATGAACGTGCTGACATATGGGTCCCACATGCCATGTCAATGAAACCGCTCAGGGTTGTAAGTCGGACATTTTTGCCAGTTTCAGGGTGCAGGTTATCCGGTTTCGTAGCACAAGGTTGAAAATCGGACTTGTTGACCAATTTGATGTTGTAAAATAGACTTTTTTCTTAATTATTCTTCCATTCGTTCACTGAAAACTACCTATATACCGCTAGCTGGCCGCTGGGCATCAGCCATCAGCTAGCGTGGAAATATCTTAAGGACTATCTGTCTGTACCAACAAGCAGGTATCGTGTGTTTGTGTGTATGCACCGACAAATTTTAAACTTCCTTTTCTTCTCTCACTAGCTAGCTAAGCTTTCTGAACCTATTTTTAAGTGAACGAAATAAATCAGCTAGCTAGCTAGCGCGCGGCGCGGCGCGGCGCGCGGCGGTCAAATTAATCGATCAAAATTAGCAAGTAAAACATATTACTGGTCAAGTTTTCGGCTACCTTTCAGACGACTCTGACTGATATGATGCATGCAGGCAGGCAGGCAGCGTCATATATCAACTACACACTGACGGATCTGAATTCTCCAACAAGCAGCTACGTACGCCATCTCTACACCAACTGAGTGCGCAGACTGATCCGAAACGAAAGCTCAGCTGAAAACTGCTGGCTCTTTCGTCTTAAGAAAATATAGAACATTAATTTGTTGAAACAACTGATTAAGTGTTTCTTGTTTTATACCCAACACTTACAATATTATCGCTGATCAATTCATGCGTCGGCATAGATACGACAACAAGCAGATTTTCAAAACGACCAAGTTATTAGTGATGATCGAAGGCGTCAATGATCCAGCTGCCTCGCGCACCTAATGGAAACCAATTAAGTAAAACTAGATGAATTTCCGTTGCTGCGGAAATTTGAGTACCAGTGCACACCTATGCATATGCTACTTAATAGTATTAATTGTATACATGCAATAACTATAGAAAATTGATGAAAACTATAGATAGATGGCTTAGTGAATGGGTTCACGTCTAAAGACTTATAAAAAGATTTGGCAACCAGAAGCAGGGTAAACAGTACGCGCGCAGCTGTGCGCACGTAAACAATAATGTAGCAATGACAGCTGAGGTGACAACCGATAACGTTAGTTTATATATATTGTGTACGGTACAGATATTATATGGCCAATATATTTTACTATCCATTATCAATACTGAACAGTAATTAAGTGTTGGGCGGACAGGTTTTCTTCTTCAATTAATTCTTCTTGTTGAGCTAGCTAGAGTAATGATCGACAGATATTTGGACTAGCAATAATATAATAGCTATTATTAGTTCCTTCCGGCGGCTTCTGTTTTGCTTGTGGCCGGCTATCCCTGTCCATATATGTGTGTGCCTATATTATGTATAGTTGTATATGGTGTGTGGAGGATCCAACACCTGTCTGTCTAATAGCCATCGTCCATGCCAGTAGCCTTTTCGTTTCGTTCCACTTTAATAATGATGGATGAGAATTTCAGATCATCAGTTACACGTTGTGGATGCATGGCGGTAAGTCCGTCGTCGTCGCTGGCCGGCCGGACGGCTCGGTAGTGGACATCCACATCCGATCCATCCGTAGTGCGTGTATATATCGCATGCACGTGTTGTTGTTTTTGTTTGGAGCTAGCGTTCGACAGAACGTATGATTAGCGTATCTTGCATATCGATCCATATTCCCATGCATGGCGTTTTCAGCTGCCTGCCTGCCTGCCCTGCCTGTCACATATATGTATGCATCGATCGTCGTCCGCGTGCAGGGAGGGTCAGTGATGACTGATCGATGATGTGTATGGTATGTTCATCGATCAGATCAGATCAGATCGAGATCGGTTACCAGCAGCAACTACAGTAATAACTATGCAACTAGGTAGGCATCAGCTATCTAGCGATGAGTCACACTGCACGAGCGATCGAGCATCTAGCAACAAGGACTTGCAACAAAGATACGATGATGGAGATATATAGCAGATGGATAGATACACGCACGCACATCGATGGAGAGAATATACGCATCATAATATACGAATTGAAGTAGTAAGAATACGAGCGAGACATGCTAGCTGTATTGTATGTGCGCATCTGCTGCTGCTATATATTCATGGTAGATTATTAATTGGAGAGAGACCAATGCAATCTATCGATGATAGTCAACCGCATGCATGCATGCGTGCGTGCGTGCGCGTGCGTTGGAGCATGCAATAATGCAATCACATTCATTCCGACGATGGATCGGTCGTGATAGATCCTGCTGCTGCTTGTGGAAATTAATCAAGCTCCCGCCTCAGCGGACGGACAGGAGGACCGCCACCGTCTACGTCGACAAGCCGGCCGGCCGGCTGGGGCTAGCTGGTCCATACGATACGACACACGGTGTCTACATACACATCTATATACATACGTACGAATATGCATCGATCAATCAAGTTGATGATGTTGTCCCTTTTTGTTCTTTTCCTGACCGTCTGAACATGCATGTAGTTTGACTGATGAATGCCGCGCGCGGCCACTACGCTGGCTCCCGACCGATAGAGCTATACTACTACATTCCGTCTCCCGTACGTATTCTCCTTCTCCATGCTGCCATGCTTGCTGACAGTGCACAGCTAGCGGCTAGTACGTGCTGATGAATGAAGCATGCTACAGACAGCCACGCATGTCGGCCCCGCTATTTTTTATTTTGGAATGTGCGTGGTCTCTCCAGTTGCGCGCGTCGCATTTTCTGTTCGTGATTTTGTTCTGTCCTCGCTCTCGCTACAGTCGGAAGCCTAGGATGTAAATTAGTTAAACTTTGTCGTTTGGTCGCGATATCTCTATATATGCAATGCATATTCAACAAACGAGTGATCAAAGAAAGCTGCTTGATTCTGTTTCGTTCGGGATCTTGGTGATGAGGAAATTAAGCGCACTGATACCTAATTAAATACTAGTACTTCCATGTTTAATTTGAGATGACGCACACCACATATGCATGTGCAGCCGATTACTGTAAGATTTTTGTCCGATGATCCTTGGCCGGACACTGTTAACTAATTGGAGTAGTAGTGGAAGTTCCTTTCAGTCGTTCACACCCTGTTACTTGACTGGCTTCTCGATCGATGGATCGATCGATCCAGTTTCACAATTCACTTCAGACAACATAGCATCTCATGTGTGAACCGCACGTGTATGAACTGAATCCACACGCCTTCTCATCGATATCTATTAAAAATCTTGAGACGACGTGGACGACGACGTTAAGTTGTCCGCCGGCGGCCCACGGCGGTCTTTAATTTCCATGATTTACCGCGCGCTATGCTGGGGATCTGATCACTGTTTTGTACTAGCATGACTTTTTGTGACCCCGGTCTGCGGTCTCCATTTTGATGATGATCAATACCTGATGCACGCCCATTATTTCATCGTCAGTCCCGGAAAATACGCCACACCGCCCCCCACGAGCGCCGGACTGTATAAAATAAACATAAGTACTATTACACTCGTTCCTCCTCCATTCACGTTCGTAGATGTATGGCGCTGTTGATTTTTTAATAAGACAATATTGATCGAAGTTGTGCAAAAAAAAAAAAGACAATATTGATCGAAGTTGTGCAAAAAAAATCAACTGCGTCAAACAATATTTGTGAATACAACGAGGTATCCCTTACACTACACACACATACATACCAAAGATAATAAGGCCGGGGGAGAGCGGATATATAGAGAGAGATGTGTGTGTGTGTGAGTGAGTAATATTAACTAGAATTGGAAAAATAATGGGTATGGATGCAGCATATTTCACTACTGGAAAACTGGAATACTCCTATCGGTGGGCAATTTTTTTGATGGTTTTTCGACTCCAGACAGGGAAATTAGTAGTTACACTATCGGTCGGACAAGTACCGATAGGGGAAAATGTATTTTTTGACGGGATAAGATGTCCAAGAGGGGGGTGAATTGGACTTCTAATTTCAAAACTCAAAATTAAATCCTACGGATCAAGTCCCAATTCACCCTAGTGTCTAAAAAGTGTGTCTAGAATTTCTACACGATAACTAAAGGTTTGCAACCTATAGCTAAGCATGCAATTCTAGGAAAGTAAATTACATGAAAGTAAATGCGGAATGTAAAGGAAGAGATGACACGATGATCTTTTTCTGAGGTATCGAGGAGTCGCGACTCCCCCTAGTCCTTGTTTGGCGCCCCTCGCAAGGCCTTGCTCACGCGTAGCTCACTAAGGGCTATGGCCTCTCCTTCGCAAGGAAAGAGGATGGCAAGGTGACTCTCGCAAGAGTCAAGCAACCCCTTGATCCCCGCAAGGACCAAGTGCTCTCTTCGGGATGTCCTTCTCCGCTCCGGAGTGGCGGACTCCAAGCCACGCACATGCCTACTCGAGGGCCTTCTCCCGCTTCTTCCACAAGCTCCGAAAAGCTCGCGGGAGGCATGACTCGCAAACCGTCTAGGTGATCGCGATCACCAAGAGTAACAAGCTTTGGCTTCACTTGATTCAACCTCACTCAAGAAGTTCTCTCCCTATTCAAGTCTCTTGCCCAAAGCTCAAAAGAGATGTGAATTTTGGTGTGCTGGTGACCTTTGAATGTATGTGAGTGTTCTCAGGTCGCAAAGGTGGTAAATGAGGGGAGGGGGAGCCCTTAAATAGGTGGGAGCTCAAAAACTAGCCGTTGGGAGCTCCCAGCCTGTTTCAGGCGAAACCACCAGATGGTCCGGTGCGTTGCCACCGAACAGTCCGATGCTTTTTAAAATTTAAATCCCAATTTCCCGCTCAATATACCTCAAGCCAGAACGTCCGGTGCAGGTACCGGACGGTCCAGTCTTGCCACCGGACTGTCCGGTGAATTGAAAATGCACCCAAGGACGCTGGACGAACCCTCAGTCTAGAACGTTTGGTGCAGGCACCGCCGGATGGTCCTGTGCACACTAAGTGCACTGGCCGAATGCCCTGGACTAAGCGCGAGATATTGTATGCACCGGGTGGTCCGGTGCATATTAAAACCTTGTTTTACAGCGCTTTTTTATTCAAAAACTTAGCTAAATTTTCTGAGGGTTTTTCTTCTGCTTTAGACTGAAACGGTGAGTGTTTTTAGCACTTTTTAGTGTGTTTGAGCTTCAGGCTAAGATGCACTCGAAATAGAGATGAACATTGAGATCGGCGCATCAAGCTACTCACCTTAGCCCCTCTTGATAGTACGGCTTATCTAGAAAACTAGCAAATAATCTCTAAATACCCTTCTTTCGACTTTGCGGCATTTAGAGCTATCAATCCTTAATCTTCTTGCTAGATAACCCACTCATCAAGCCGTCCTTCAATAAAAGTAAAATGAGGGGTCTCACTTGGTCAACCAATGAGCACGATGTAATCTATAATACCTTCATGTCATGAGCTTGTTTGTAATATAATTAGGTTGTCATTAATCACCGAAACCATTACCTCTAGGGGCCATGTTTCTCACAATCTCCCCCTTTTTGGTGATTGATGACAACACAATGACAAAGCATATAAAATATATGAAATGAAATACGAAGCTCAAAGTAAATTACATGAATTTAAAACACACGAACATAAATCATCCAAGGGGATACATGGACATAGTAAATAAGCATCAAACACAATATCCAAACACCATGACCATGAATCAAGATCCAAAATAAACATCTAGCAGGGATCCTAGCTATACAACAAAAGAATATCTCTCATAGCTCCCCCTACCTGCTAGCTCCCCCTATCTCTAAAAACGCTCCTGCTATGCTCCCCCTAAAGATAACTCTCCTCCTTTGGCATCAAGCGCTAAGAAGGGAGGCTCATGAGCTCGACGGAGGAGGGGCTCCAGGAGGGAACCCACGGGTCATCATCGGACTCGACAGCGGCAGCGTCAACGGCCTGCTCAATATCGGAAGGAGAAACTGGTGAGGCCGTGACAGTTGGAGTAACTGTCGTCGACGTCAGAGCCGGTGCTGTAGCATCAGTCATCGAGCAAGAAGTAGAGGCTGAGTGAAAACTCGGCTCGGTCGACTGAGAGGCAGGTTGCTGCTCTAGAGCTGAAGGCTTTGACGTCTCAGGCACGGCCGCACGGGAGCTAGAACTAGAGCACTGCTGACTGGAGGATGCCCTGAGGTAAGGAGCTGGCTACTCTGAAGCGGTGACACAGGCTCTGAAGGTGCTAAAGTGAGCGGGAGGTTAGGTAGTATCGGTGGAGAGGTACCCAAATCAAGGGTGCGTGCTGGTAACTGTGCCAGCTCCATCCGAGGAGCACTCCGGAGCAGGGTTGAGTAGGAGAACTCTAGTGGGGATGTGCTAGGGGAAGGCAGGGAGGCAAACGGACTCTGTACGCTCGAGGCAAGAGGTGGTAACTGCTTTGACGGTGAGGGCCTCTGAGGAGCCAACTGAAACTCTAGCCTGACAAGCTGTCGCTCGGTGTCTGTTCAAAGTGCCCCAACTAACGTGTGCACGGTCAAGAGGAGGCGAGTCTGCTGCTCTGCGGACTACTGTTATAGACATTCGAAGCGCTCGTCACTCTGTCACTGCATCCTCTCAAACCGCTCGTCGCTGCGCTGCTGCTGTGCTATCATAATTTGCATAAGTGCTGCTATATCTGTCAGTGTAGAAACCAGAGCACCAGCCATGGAGGACTGTGGTGGTGGGGTGGGGATGGAGCGTGCGAACCACCTACCTCAAAGTCATGAGGTAGGGGTGGCAAAGGTGGTGCACGCTCGTCGTCTGAGCTGTCGTCCCCACTGTCCACGTCTACACCTGTGTCTCCCCCTGTCTGAAAAGCTATCGCTGTCTCTATAGCTCGAGGGGGTGACTCAGTCAGGGACACCTCTGGAGGTACTGGACCCACCACTGGAGCTCTGCGAGGAGTAGGCGCTTGGGCCTTGTAGGTAGGAAAGGAGGTGCGTATCCTCTAAAGCAGCCTGTACTGAGGAGGAGGGAGGTCATCCGCTAGATCGTAGTCGAGTCGGCTCAGCATGTGCGAGATCCAGTGAGCGTAATGGAAGCTCCTGTGAGACCCCACCCCGTGTGTGATCACATCCACCATCTCCGCGATGAGGAAGTCAACCACACAAAACCGGATGCCCTGTAGAAGGGCTTTGAGGAGGTGCTGCCGCAGTGTGGTGATCCCCTCCTTGTAACCGTCTTGAGGCAACAAGCTCCGCCTCATCGCCCTGTGAATCACGTCGGCGGTAGGAGCGAGCGCTGATGGTATCCTCTCCCGAGCACCCTTTCTAAACAAACATGCTTCCTCGGCATCTGTGAAGGTTGTGCTCTAGCTCTTGGAGCGCTGAGGTGGCTCCTGGTCTCCGTACACATCCGTGTGCAGGCGACGCTTTGACAGCTCAAGCTAAAGAAGTGTGGCCATCGTCTGCCTGGCCAGAAAGATCGGCTGCCCGTGGAACATGAACTGAATATACTCTCTCTATGGGCCCACGTACAAAGTCGCGTAGAAGACTCTGACAAGTACCGACAGGGGAAAATGTATTTTTTGACGGTATATACCATTTTCCTGTCGAGCACGCATTGATAGGGTTAATATTCTAACCCTTCATTTTCCCTAGCGGTATTGACCGACAGGGAAATTGTTTGTGACGGTGCACCGACGGGGAAATTGTGATTTCCCTGTTGGCCTAGCTTTGTTGGTATTTCCCTGTTGGGGCACTGTTGGCGTCTCTTAGCCTTAACGGGTTTTACTCCACAAGCACACGGAGACTGCTGTAGCCTTTCACCCAGAGTATTCTGAGTATCGTATTTATCCACAGGGAAGCGGCAGGCGAGAGAGCATAATTGGATAAACTCAAATCGAAGTCACTGTACTTTAATAAATGTACCAACTAGTATCTAGATAGGGGTAAGTCTGGTAAAGATAGGTGTATGGTGAAGAAGTAAATAAACTACCTAAGATACATGTAGAGAGGTATAGTTGCCTAGGACGACAACGAGTGAGATAAAGTTCCCAAACTCTATTCTATTCGGCTGCAAAGACTACATCAGTGGTTAACTAAGGAAGCTCAAGTAAACAAGTTAGGGTCTCGCATTGAGCGAAATTCCAACGCCCTCGAGGGGTCAGGGGGTAGATAGTTGACACCCGAAAGAGAACCCGGCTATCACCTACGGGCCTCCCGAATAAATGGGCCTGGACTACAGAGGCACACCACAAGCTGTCACCGAGTGGGGATACCAAGCAAATCTGCGTGGAGAGGATGGCATGCTATAAACATACTCAAGTAAAGCTTGAGTGACAATAGATCGTCCTTGATCAGAGGAGAGGGCCTAACCAGAGCCTGGCGTACAGGTTGGATTATAGCACCGGCAAGAATAATAGGACTCGACTAACTACGATAACCACAGCCTAAGCCTAGCCAGTATGCAAAGAAAGGTACACCACACTTACAAGAGATAGAAATAAAGTAAAGTATAAATATATTATACTGAAGATAAGAGTACAAGATACAAAAACTTTACCGCAGACTCAGAGATACCTCTGAGAACTCCAAGGCAAAGCTCGACTCACTCTAACTCCTAGGACTATCCTAACTACTAAGATGTGGAAATGGCACTCTCTAAGGTAGCATGTAGCTCTCAACTTCTCCACACCCTTACAAATGAGCTCTCGGGACCTATTTATAGCATAGGAAGTGAGGGGGGTATTTATAGGTGGCTTAGGTCGGTTTAGGAGGTAAGGCGGTGGTCGATCGACCATGTAGGGGGTCGGGCGACCACCCGATCCACCGACTTAGCCATCCAATGGCTTGATCTTGCTTTCCCACGTCGGTTGAAAGTTGAGACGGTTGGTGCACGTGTAAAATGAGAGCCTTGCATGGTCGGCCGACCATGCATATGGTCGGGCGACCACGTGTTCTACTTTGATTTGTTGCATGGCTCTTCTCTGGGATTAGTGACATCACCGATCTGTGGTTTGGTGGTCCTTCGGCCTTGGATACATTGAATGCTTGGTTTGACGGTTGGATTAGACGGCCTTTGTGTTTCTTTGCAGGTTTGGATCGATGATGTGGCAAGTGGGCTTGGCTGGATGGTCGAGCGGCCAAGGTGCAGGGTTGGCCGACCCAGCCACTAGGTCGGGCGACCCAGGTGGTCGGGCGGCCTGGACCCATGGCCGCCGACCCATCCACTTTGCCTACAGTGCCCACCTTTGATCCTTTATAGGTTTTCAGCTGTTTTTTTTTTGCATTTTGGTACCTGTATCCAAGTATTCATACAAAACTAGTGGAACGCATTAGTAGTAGTGGTTAGTCCATTTTATTCACATGCTTGGCTTCATTTGGTGGATAATTGACGGTAGATATTGTGATGCCCCCAGCATCTCAAAAGCCTTGACACACGATTAGATTAGCGTTAATCAAGGATTGGACTTAATCATGCTTAGAGAAGAGCAACAACTAGGTCAATAAATCACTAAGTCAAAAATTTTCAGGTTAAATATGCAAAACTTTAAGTTGCTTGGTTGAGTAGTTAAACATTTATACATTTTCATGCAAGACATCAAATATAAAAGTTTTAGTTCAAGATGTTGCCTTCAAATATGCTATTTTGACCATTCTCAAAATTAGACGTTAAGAGGCCCAAAAGTTCAAACCAAACCCAGTTAGTCTACACTCCGGAAATTTGCTAAGTGTAGGATCGACACTCTTTCCCAAACTTCATTCTGAAATTACTTTCGGTTTAACTATACAACTTCAAAATCTTCCTTTGTGCGAAATGAAATTAGACTTATTACATTTCAAATGCATCTGGCCTTGAATCAATTGGACTTCATTTGGCGGTTCAAAAGTTGAAAACAAGAAATACTCCGCATGATTTGAAACTGTAGTTTTACCGAACCTTTAAATACAATTGTGATTGCAGTTTGAAATATAGCCTGATCTAGCCAAAACTTTCTATATCAAACTTGTAGACAATTTCATGCTTTACAATTTCGGTATTTCGTGTGTTGACATGCATAAAGGTTTGCAAGGTGTTTTAGCTTATTTTCTGTCTTCTAGTGAATTCTGTCCAAATAGACCTGAATGGAAAATTCAAATTTTGAGCAAACAAAAGACATGATCATGCAAAACTTTGTATATGAAAGTTGTAGGTAATGAAATTGTGAACAACATTGGTATAGAAAAGTTTTCATGAAAATGTACCTAAAATAGACTTTTATAATTTCTAAGCTGAGGGTTTCAATTGGTCAAACTGGGTTACAGCTTTTGAATTCAAATTTCTCCAAAAATTTGAATAAAACATGGTAACACAAACTAAAACAAAGATGTAGATCATGAAGTGTAGATCACTTCTTGTGTTTTGAATTTTCACCAATTCGGCCGTTAAATGTTTCAAAAACTCGAAATTCAGACAAGGGTTCTAGCAGTCAAACACCATTTTGCTATTTTCGAATTTTCTTTCCATTCCTTTTGTCACTGACATGTGGGCCCCACACGTCGGACCCCCGGCCGGTCAGGATGTCGACATCCTTGTGTGGGTCCCACTGCTACACCCCCTTGTGGACCTGGTCCATAGGCTTCCTCTATTTTTCTTCGCCCGGTCCCACCTATCGGTCACCCTCGGTCCACGGACCGCGTCCACACACCTCAGCCCTCCTTCCTCCCCGCTCGTCCGCGCCCACGCGGCGGAAGCTCCCACTCACACGCCCCGCTCCCAGTGCTTCCCTCCGCCCAGCTCCCTCCCTGCCTCCGCTCCGCCCCTAGCTCGCGTGAGCAGAGCGCGCCCACCATGGTCGAGCTCGACTCGAGCTCATGCCCCACCGTCATTCGGCCTCCCTTCACCTCGCCGGTGTGTGCGCCCGTTTACGCCTCGTCCAGCGCTGCCTATTGCGCCGCTCTCGGGCCACCTCCGGCGCCTCCTCGGCCCTCTCCACGCACCGCTCGCCATGGCCACCATGGCGAGCACGACGTGGCCGTGGAGGACCACCACTGGGACATCCCCGCGCGTCCACATCCTCTCCGACGACCTCGCCTCCTCTTCGCGCAGCTGTAAGCTCGACCACCGCCCCTACCACCTCCCCGTCCGCCGGATCGATGCGACGCACCTCCGCGCCTCGCGGCTGCATTTCACGCCGGTTCACGATGCGTTCCTCACTCGCTCCGACTTCCTTGCGTGACGAGATCTTGAGGGAAAGAATGTCCACGGCCGGGAACGCCTTCGCGGAGTCACTCCGGCCGCTGCGCCGCCCCCTACGCGCGGGGCCACGCCGTCGTTCCCCTCCCCACGCACGGCCTCCTGCCCTGTTGAGAAGCACTTTTTGCAGAAGAGCCCTTCCCATTTTCGCTATTCTATTTACTATTTACTGGGTCTTGTGTATTTACTGTGCAGGCCCCTGGAGTCTATGGTTAGTTGCGCATAGGTCCTTGGGTCCATTGATTTTCGTTTTATTTTTAATATTTCGACAGTGAACTTTGAAAATTCGTAGGAAATTAAATAAAAATCCAAAAATGACAAACTCAGTTGCATTGTAATCCTTGTAAATAGATCTACGGGATGGGTAAGATGTGGATGTGTGAAAAGACTGTTTTACCCTCAGTTTGTTGCATGCATGCTAAATCAACTTAAATGGTAAAAGTGGTCTAG
Organism: Paspalum vaginatum; assembly: GCA_030272315.1. Lineage (NCBI taxonomy): Eukaryota > Viridiplantae > Streptophyta > Magnoliopsida > Poales > Poaceae > Paspalum > Paspalum vaginatum. The sequence goes on from CM059019.1 coordinate 42,995,412, forward strand.
ATGACCTCCAAATGCTTTGAAACTTGGACAGAAGCTATACTAGAGTATATAGACCCTATGTGATTTCAGATAGCCCTAGCATTGATTGTATGATTACTGATTTACCCTTGTGCATGTATTTTAGGCCTTTTATTAATATGGAAATGGTTGCTACATAAAACTTGTCTAGAAAAAATCCGTAGAAATTAAATTGTGCTCATTTGGTCCAGTGTAGCCTAGAAATAAAGTTTCATATGATTTGCTTGTTGTTGCTATGTCATTATAAAATGACAAATGCTATAATGATTTAAATAATAAAATGGAGAAGTAGGGTTTTATAGGCTCCAAAAATCCCACCAAAATTCATTAAGTAGTGTTATTGTGCAAGTATGCTTATGTGGTTCATTCAAGTATCTTGGGTGTTGTTTCATGAGGAGATTATGTATAATCCCTTTAGTAGGTTTAAAGATAAAGAAAATGAAACAAGGAAGTTAATGTGCGATCAGATGTGAACCTGTAATGTCGTGTATACATGCTTATGTGACTCTAACATAAATTTGTGGCTGGTGTTACATGAGAAGTCTAGCAATGCAGTTATATAAGTCTCAGATGTAAAGAAAATAAAAGGGGAAGGTTAATGTGCTTAGTTAGGCTTGTGATTTGTCCTCTATACGATACTCGACGTAGTGGAAATGTTATAACATAACAAAACATACCCTTCTGCTTAAACCTAGTTAGGTGGTCAAACAACTCAGTGCTTAACATAAGTTTGCCCTGGGCACAACGGTGATTTCTATTTAAGTAGTTTATCGATCACCTTTCTGCCTATCCATAAAATGATTGCCCAAATGTGTGCGTGATATTCATGCATCCCATTCGCTGCATCTTGCATGACATTCATATAGTGACGCTTACTGCAGATACGTGATCAAAAAGCAAATGCGTGAAGCTACATCGAGCAGCGGTGTCCAAAAGACCAACTAAGGCCCAAATACCACCTGGAGGCCCCTGAAGTGGTATTTGGAAGGAGGAGTTGTCCAAGTGATCAAGGTTTCGTGAAACATAAGCAAAGGTAGGCAAGACCATGAATTTCCCAGCTAATATTATCTTGATTGATTATTACGCATCCGCATTAGGAGTTGATTGAAAACCCTTGCATTAGACTCCATGGCCGCCCGGGCCCTAGCACCTATACCTAGAGCTCGTAGGATGAGTTGCCTAGAATTGCTAGGTGCGAGTAGACACGAGTGAAAGGAGTCACTCGTCGCGTAGGTGATTTCAAAAAATTTCAGAAATCTTACTATTATGAAAGTTATTATTATGTTCATGATTTAAATGGAGACCGGACGGAGAATAATTTTATTTGGTGGTGTGCGTTGTTGTATCAGTTGGCTCCGCCCGAGTCATTTAAGGCCCATCCGTTGTTCGCCTGCTGTTCGGCATAACATTGCTAGAGTGCTTAACCGGGAAATGGGACCGGTGAAGTCTTACCTGGGTTTGTCCGGAGTTTTCGAGGTGTCGTCCATCCACTTTCTGGAGGCCGATGGGCTCGGGGGCGCTTGTACTCGAAGGAGGGCTGACCCAAGGCACTGTGGTATCGCTCCTGAGAAGGCACAACCCGGGGGTTAGGTGGGGGCGCTTTGAATCTTAGGACAGGACAGGTGGAGGTGGGGACTATATGTGGGAACGCGATGGCTAGTAAGCATATACCCCTGGCATGATAGTTATTCCTGGGAATTAAAATCGATTCGAATCGCTGATGACCACCAGGTGTGAGAATGCCAATATCACTGTCGGGCAACGTACTAACTACTTGAATATATTATATATGTTACTCATGTTTTCAAATACTACATGTTTGTATTGTATTGCTTACATTTCTGCAAGTTATTGTTATGGAGTTATATGCAAATGATGAGACTTGTTACTTTATGATATTATGTCTCTGTTTAAAATCTATGGCTAATGATCCACGTGATAGTAAGCAAGCTTCGCGTCAGCCGTAAGCCATTCCATTAAGTCCTACTGAGTAATTAGTACTCAGGGTTTGCCCCCACCTTTTGAGAACAGGTACCGGCGACATCTGGATAAGTGCTTCGAGGAGGGTAGTACCGGTGGGCTCGATGCTGCTCGCCTCGATCATCGTTGCACGAAGACTACTAAAGTATTATGTTTCCACTGTGAGATGTTTTCAAATTCGCTTCCGCTTGCCTTTTGTATGGCATTATGTTGAAACCTATATCTTTATTTCGAACTGGTTTGTAAAATAAATTTATATAGGCTATGTTCAACTGCCTGAGATGATGTAACTGTTGTGGCTCCATCGTGGGCTGGATGTGTATGATGTCGGTTCCTCTGGGAAAAGATAATATCGGCAGCCGAATGACTCTCGACGGACGACCGGGTTTAGTTCGGTTTAATTGCACTGCAAGCCAGAGGTGGCAGGTGTGCTTAGCCCAGATTAAATTGGCGGTTCCGCCACAGATATCGTGAGATTACGACCGTCAACAAGCACCATCAAGACAATTGATTTTCCTATTTCCCTGTCTTTTTTGGTATTTCCCTCACGGTATATGCACCATTAGGATATTCCGGTTTTCGGTAGTGTTTAGAGCTTACCAGTAGCAGTAATTGCGTGCGTATGCATGTACCTTTATATCTTGCAGCGGTGCGAGGGTCTGCCATTCAACACATCATCACAATATTACATGCAATAATTGGGTGCGTATGCATGTGCAAACTAACAAATAACCAGTTAGGCTAACTCCATCAGATAGTCTATCATATTGCTTATATTCAAACTATACATATTCTCTATGTTGGAATTTATATGGGCCTAGCCCAATATGTGTCCAATAATTCTAATAAAAATCTCAAAGGCCCACTCATGCATGGTAGAAGTGGTGGGGGTTTTATCCCATATGGTAAGTTGAGATGGATGGAGTCCAAGTTAAATAGTAAACCTCTTGCCCTTCCATGAATGGGAGTATGAGAGAGAGAGAGGAAGCTACACGCGCTGCACGTATTCGCATATTTTTCGCGTGAATAATCGCGTGACTTGAGACTTGCGACTGGCGCTGGCCTGGCATAAATTCTGTCTCAATCTTTTGCCATTTTCTATCCTAATTCGACTATGACTTAGGCGTTAAGTTTGCGACCGAATTGGATCCTATCACAAGATCTTTCCCAAAGTCGGTTTCATTTCTTTTGCGCCAAGTCTCTTGAGTTCTCTGGCCTATATATAGCGGGCGTCGTCCCGTGGTACGTACCAATCAACACGAGAAAATCCACCTAGGGTTTTGGCGAGAGAACTCTCTGTCTTCGGTGCTGCACGGCTACTCATGCGCCTCCATCCCTTCCACTAGCATATCGGCGGCGGCAGGGAGAGCAGTGTCTCCGAAACCTCGTCCCATCGAAGAACCTGCACGGGTTGGGGCGAATTAGGTTTTCGGCAACGATCACGCTACTGCTCACTCGAGTTCTTCGGCCTTCTTCAAGTTTTTCATCTCTAACCTCGTCATTAGCCAAGCTGGAGCATTCCCCGCTGTGAGTAACAATGAGTTTCTCGCCTGAGATAGATTCAATCTGTTGCGTAGATATGCTTTATGCTATGTGCGATTTATTCCTAGTTCATTATGCATGCTTGTTAGGAATTAATCTGATCTTGAAGTTGCGCTTATTTCTAACAATCCAAAAACCTGATAGGAACTTTAAGATGGGTAATAGCCTAGCTGATTCCTTGAAACCTGAGAAGTTCGATGGTGCGAACTTTACAAGATTTGCAACAAAACTTGATTTGTGGTTCCATGCTATGGATCTGTCTTGGATCCTAAAGCCTATCAATGAACCTCTGCTGATGACTGCTGAAAGGCAGGCAGAGATTGAGAACGCTAATGTGATAGCAGTGGGCTGCATCTTAAGTGTGCTGTCTAACAAACTCTGTGATATGTACATGAATCACAAGAATGCTGGAGAGCTCTGGGGAGCCATCGAACATAAGTACGATGCTCCTGATGCTGGACATGAACTGTATGTCATTGAGCGCTACCATGATTATAAGATGGTAGACAACTGCGGTGTGGTTGAGCAAGCTCATGAGATCCAGGTCATAGTTGGAGAGCTCCAGCAACTTGGTCGTGTCTTACCTGATCAGTTTGTGGCGGGTGGCATTATTGTCAAATTGGGATTTTGCCACAACTCTGAAACATAGGAGGGAAAGCATGTCTGTTGCAGATGAGGTGGCATCTCTTGATGTTGAAGAAAAGGCTCGGGCTAAAGACAATGCAGCCAAGAGAAGTGAGTACCATGCCAGCGCCAATGTCACGACGCAGGGTGGAAATAAGAAGAAGAGGAAGCCAAAGGTTGAGCACACCACCAGCTTCAAGAAGAAGAAGAACTTGCATGAGATCCAGTGCTATATCTGCGGCAAGATGGGTCACATGGCCGCGACAGGAAGAACAAGAAGGGTCAGCAAGGGCAGAACAAGACTGCCAACATGGTTGTGAGTGAGTGTGGCGGAACCGCCGATTTAATCTGGGCTAAGCACACCTGCCACCTTTGGCTCACAGTGCACTTAGACCAAACTAAACCCGGTCGTCCGTCGAGAGTCATTCGGCTCTCGATATTACCAAATCCCAGTGGAACCGACATCATACACATCCAGCCCTCGATGGAACCACAACAGTTACATCATCACAGGCAGTTGAAATAGAGTATAAGTAGATTTACTTAACAAACCGGTTCGAAATAAAATACAAGTTTTAACATAATACCATACGAAAGGCAGGTTCGAACCAGATAGCGGAAGCGATTTTCAAAAACATCTCGCAGCGGAAACAAAATACTTTGGATGTCTTCATGCAATGATGATCGAGGCGAGCAGCACCGAGCCCACCGGTACTACCCTCCTCGAAGCACTTGTCAAGATGTCGTCGGTACCTGTACTCAAAAGGTGGGGGCAAACTCTGAGTACTAATTACTCCGTAGGACTTAATGGATTGGCTTACGGCTGACGCAACGTTTGCTTACTATCTTGTGGATCCTTAGCCATAGATTTTAGATAGAAACATAATATCATAAAGTAACAAGTCTAAACATTTGCATATAGCTCCATAATAATATCTTGCAGAAATGTAAGCAATACAACACAACTTGTAGTATTTGAAAACATGTGAGATAGATATAATATATTCAAATAGTTACTACGTTGCCCGTGTGCATTATCAGCATTCCCACACCTGGTGCGCATCAGCGATTCGAATCGATTTTAATTCCCGGAAATAACTATCATGCCAGGGGTATATGCTTACTATCCATCTCGTTCCCACGTATAGCCCCAATCTTAACCTGTCTCGTCCCAAGTTCGATTCACTCCCGCCTAGCCCCCGGGTTATGCCCCCATGATGAGACTGCCGACATCTCGGTCTCCCCGCCATGAGTACCAAGCTCCCCCGGGCCACCTTCCTCTCAACCAGCGGGTAGGAACGTGTCTCTGTGCTTCGGACGAGCCCAGAAAAGAATTTTCCGGTCCCATATCCCGGATAAGCACTCTAGCAATGTTATGCCGAACAGCAGGCGAACAGCGGACGGGCCTTAAACGACTCAGGCGGAGCCAAAGAGTACAACAACGCACACCCCTAAAATAAAATTATTCTCCGCCCGGTCTCCATTTAAATCACGAGCATAACATTACTTTCTTAGTAGTAAAAGTTTTTGTGACTTTTGAAACCACCTACGCGACGAGTGACTCCTTTCACTCGTGTCTACTCGCACCTAGCAATTCTAGGCAACTGGTCCTACGAACTCTAGATATATGTGCTAGGGCCAGGGCGGCCAGGGAGTCTAATGCAAGGGTTTTCAATCAACTCCTAATGCGGATGCGTAATCATCAATCAAGATAATATTAGCTGGGAAATTCATGGTCCTGCCTACCTTTGCTTATGTTTCACAAAACCAACAAACTAAACTACGTTAGTTTGCCGAGTTGTGGGGCTTTGCCCCAGGCAACCCCTTGATCACTTGGACAACTCCTCCTCCCAAATACCACTTCAGGGGCCTCCAGGTGGTATTTGGGTCTTAGTTGGTCTTCTGGACACCGTTGCTTGAAATAGCTCCACGCACTTGCTTCTTGATCACGTATCTGCAACGAGCGTCACTATATGAATGATATGCAAGGTGCAGTGAATGAGATGCACAGGTACTAAGCACACATATGAACAACCATTTCTTGGATGGACAGAAAGGCGATCGAAAAACTACGTAATATGGAGTACTAATATGAGTAGGGAGCAAACACACAACCATGAAGTTATCCATGTACAAGCTATCGATCATATTGACAACATATTAACAATGTGAGCCGATGAACAAATCATAGCTATCTAGTCACTTGGATTACTAACATAGACATGACGATTCAGTAACAAGTTGAAATCATACGTCTCATGCATTCATAGAAAACATTCATTGGGTATACAACGAAATAACATATTCAATGAATTAAAACCCTATTTGCCTTCGTGTGGTTAGACAGCACCAGAGTAGTGCAAGGAATGCATGTAATGGTTAAGTTGATTGAAAATGTCATGCTTAAGCCAGGGGATGATATTAAGTACAGGAAAATACATGATATGTGAAGAATATACAATGGTGATGCAACCAAGGAAACGATATGAATTGTTTATTTTGAATCGGTGGTTTAATATTAAAATGACCACTTCATTGCTGGCAGATACACAAACTCAAATGACGTCAAACTTCTCAGACGCGAAGTTCTACATTAGACTAGACTACCAGTAAAGTTTCACCCCAAAATAAGCTACCCATTAATTACTAGAATCCCCAACAAGTTTTTTAATATTAAAATCCCTAGATGTATCAAAATTCACAGGAATGGTTTTTGGGTATGAAACTTTTTGAACAAGCATAACATGGCATGAGTATCAAATATAAAATCCAGTAAGTAAAATAACTATGGGTTGATGGGGCATCTATTTTCCATACATTTAATTTAACCCATTTCATATGCATTTTAGAACAGTGTCAATAAAATACAAAAAAAAAAATTTGGAACCTAAACATAACTAGGACACACCATGATTTTTCTTAGAATTTATTAAACAAGCTAGGACCACTTTTTCCTATTATTTATTTAAACATGCATTAAATTGTGCATTTTTAAATCACCGTCAAAACTTGATATGCACAACTTCAAATTTCATCAGGTAGCTACATACATTATAGAGAACACATATAAAATCTAGAAAGTTATTTAGAGCAAACTCTGTATAGCGATCATTTCCATGTTAATAAAAGGCCTAAAATACATGCATAAGGGTAAATCAGTAATCATACAATCAATGCTAGGGCTACCAAAAATCAAATAGGGTCTAGATACTCTAGTATAGCTTCTGTCCAAGTTTCATAGCATTTGGAGTTCATCTAGACCACTTTTACCATTTAAGTTGATTTAGCATGCATCCAACAAACCGAGCGTAAAACAGTCTTTTCACACATCTACATCTTAAATCCTGTAGATCTATTTACAAGGATTACAATGCAACTGAGTTTGTCATTTTTGGATTTTTATTTAATTTTCTACGAATTTTCAAAGTTCACTATCGAAATATTAAAAATAAAACGAAAATCAATGGACCCAGGGACATATGCGCAAATAACCATAGACTCCAGGGGCTAGCTTGTAAGATCTGAGAGACTCATTGCGCAGTACATCGGATCTAAACAGAAATTTACCGGACTCCAAGGGCTAGATCACAAAATAGCCATCTTCCTCCCTGGGCTCCTTCAACCTCGCGCCACAGAGGCGACGGGGCCAGCGGCGCGCCCTGTCCGGGGCGACGCGGGGTCCCCAAGCTAGCCGGCGGGGTGGGGGAGGGAGAGAGGAGGGTGGGGAACTTACCCCCACTGCCTGGAGGGGCGGGGAGGAAGCGTAGGAGCCCGGCGACGGTGGTGGACGGCGAGGAACTCCGGCGACGAAATACGAGGTGGTGTAGCGATTTCGGCGGCCTAGACTTTGGGGATTCGGTGGAGGAGAGGGAGGGGAAGAGCGGCACGGCTTCGGTGGCTCGCGGGGACGCGCGTAGGGGCCGGGGCACAAGCTCACCCCGGGCTCTGATGGCGGCGGCGCGCGCAGGGAGGAGGGAGCAGCGTGGGAGCTCGGACGGAGGGAACGAATGGCAGGGGCGCGGAGAGGGAGCCGGCGTCTCCACTTAACGGGCGAGCGCGGCCGGTCGGGGAGGCCACCACCCCTGCTGCCCGGTGCTCGCCGGCCGCGTGGCAGCCATGGCCTGGGCGCAGGCGCGTCCAGCCGGCCGGCCCCACCGGTCAGCGACCCTAGCAAAAAAGGGAAAAAGAAAAAGATTCAAAAAATGGAAAACTTCCTGTTGACTGATTTGTCCACTGTTTGTATTTCGAATTTTTTAGGGATTTAGAGACCGAATCAACGAAAACTCAAAATACAAGAAGTGCTCTAAATTTAATGATCTACATCTTTGTTATACAATTTGACACTATGTTATATTCAAATTTTTGGAGAAATTTGAATTCAAAAGCTGTGACCCTGGTTTGACCAACAGCACCATCCAATTTAAAAAATTCTATAAGTCCATTTTCAGTCCATTTTCACATAAAAGTTTATCTACCAAATTTGTTCATATTTTCATGACCTACAACTTTCTTATATAGAGTTTTGTATGATCATGATTTTGTTTCACAAAAATATGAATTTACCAAACAGGTATGTTTCTAACAGATTCCACACTTTGGAGAATATAGCCCAAAGCATTATGTAAACCCTCATGCTTGTCAAAACACATAATACCAAAGTTATTCAAACATGAAATTGACCACAAGTTTGTCATAGAAAGTTTAGGCTAGATCATGTTATATTTTGAACTAAAAGCACATTTGTATTCAAGGTTTTGTAAAACTGCAGTTTCAATTTACGTGGAGTCTTTCTTATTTTCAAGCTTTGGGATATCAAATGAAGTCCAATGAGATCAAGGCCTAGTGCATTTGGAAAGTGATGAGTTTAATTTCATTTCATAGAAAGGAAGATTTTGAAGTTGTATTATCAAATCGAAAGTAATTTCAGAATGAAATTTGGAAAATAGTGTCAACCCTAGACTTAGCAAAATTTCCTAAATTTCCTGAGTATTGGCTAACTGGGCTTGGTTTGAACTTTCGGACCACTTAACATCTGATTTTGAAAATGGTCAAAATAACATATTTGAAGGCAACATCTTGAATTAAAACTTTTGTATTTAATGTCTTGCACGAAAATGTATAAATGTTTAACTACTCAACCAAGCGTCGCAAGGTTTTGCATGCTCAATTTGAAAAATTTTTGACTTAGTGATTTGTTGGTCCAGTTATTGTTCCTTTCTAAGCAGGGTTAAGTTCAAATCCATGATTAACATTAACCTAATTGTGTGTCAAGACTTTTGGGGGGCGTCACAATGAGGCCGCTGCAGCAGGATATGGTAAAACATATATTGTTCTTTCAACATGTCAATCTTTTGATTGGTGGGTTGATACAGGGGCTAACATTCATGTGTGTGCTGATAAATCTCTATTTTCTCCTTACCAAATCACACGAAGCGCAGCCCTCTTGATGGAGAACGGGTCACGTGCTTCTGTTCATGGTGCTGGTACGATCGATCTGAAGCTTACTTTAGGAAAGATCATGCGGCTGAAGAACGTGCAGCATGCGCCGTCCATAAATAAGAACCTCGTCAGCGGGTCATTGTTGCTTCGTGATAGTTATAAGTTGGTGTTTGAGTCTAATAAATTAGTCGTGTCTCGGTTTGGACAATTTATTGGTAAAGGCTATGATAGCGGAGGCTTGTTCCGCTTATCTTTTATGGATGTTTGCAGTTCGGTTGCGAACCATGCTAGTGTTTCGGTTAATAATGACGAGGTTAATGTTTGGCATTCACGTTTGTGTCATATTAATTTTGGAAGTATGTCTCGGCTATCTACCTTGTGTTTAATTCCTAAGTTACCCATAGTCAAAGGTTCTAAGTGTCAAGCTTGTGTGCAAGCAAAGCAACCGAGGAAACCTCATCCCATGGTTGAGGAAAGAAATTCGACACTTTTAGAACTCATTCATTCTGATCTTAGCGAGATGAATTGTGTGTTGAATAAAGGGGGTAAGAAATACATGATGACTCTCATCGATGATGCGACTGGATTCTGTTATGTGTATTTATTGAAAACAAAAGATGAAGCATTAGATTACTTTAAAGTTTATAAGGCCGAAGTTGAGAACTAGTTAGATAAGACTATTAAACGGTTAAGGTCAGATCGAGGTGCCGAATACTTCTCCAATGAGTTTCATCTTTTCTGCGCTGAAAACGGAATCATACATGAGAATACACCTCCCTATTCGCCCCAATCAAACGGGGTTGCCGAAAGGAAGAACCGCACTATTACCGACTTAGTCAAGGCTATGTTGAATACTGTGGGTTTATCTAAGGCATAGTGGGGCGAGGCTGTTCTAACAGTGAATCATGTATTGAATAGAGTTCTCACTAAGAATAGTGAGAAAACTTCGTATGAAGGCTGGAAAGGGAGAAAGCCAACTCTTTCATATCTGCACATGTGGGGATGTTTGGCAAAAGTCAGCATACCAATAGTTAAGAAGCGCAAACTTGGACCAAAAACTGTTGATGGTGTCTTTATTGGTTATGTTATGAATAGCAAGGCTTATAGATTTCTAGTGTTTAAATCTGATTCGCCTGATGTGCCTGTTGATACTATTATTGAATCGCAAGATGCTACATTTTTTGAGAGTATTTTTCCTATGAAAGATGCACATTACGTTCCTAGTGATGATATTGTTGTACCACATGAACAATCTACTCCTACTGTTATATAGAACAACCACTTGAGGAAGATGACAGTGAAATAGCTCCGTGCAAGAGCAAGAGACAAAGGATTCCAAAGTCCTTTGGTGATGATTTCACTGTATATCTTGTGGACGATACACCCAGTTCTATTTCAGAGGCATTTGCATCTCTTGATGCAGACAATTGGAAAGAGGCCGTTCGTAGCGAGATGGATTCCATCATGGCTAATGGAACTTCAGAAATCGTTGATCGTCCATCCGGTTGCAAACCGGTGGGATGCAAGTGGGTGTTTAATAAGAAGCTTAGACCGGATGGTACTATTGACAAGTACAAGGCTAGGCTTGTAGCTAAAGGGTATACGCAAAAAGAAAGGGAAGACTTTTTTTGATACTTACTCACCTGTTGCTAGATTAACTACTATCCGAGTACCCTTATCATTGGCTATCTCACATGGTCTTCTAATCCATCAAATGGACGTGAAGACGGCTTTCCTTAATGGAGAGCTAGATGAGGAGATCTATATGGATCAGCCTAAAGGATTTGTAGTATCTGGGCAAGAAGGCAAGCTGTGCAGGTTATTGAAGTCTTTGTATGGGCTTGAAACAAGCACCAAAGCAGTGGCATGAGAAATTTGATAATACTCTGACACAGGCATGCTTTGCTGTTAATGAAGCTGATAAATGCGTTTACTACCACTATGGTGGGGGTAAAGGCGTAACAATGTGCTTATATGTGGATGACATATTAATTTTCGGGATTGACATTGAGGTAATCAATGAAGTGAAGTCGTTTCTGTCCCAGAATTTTGATATGAAAGACTTGGATGAGGCTGATGTGATTTTGAACATCAAGCTGATCAAAAGTGAGGATGGGATTACTCTTATGCAGTCTGATTATGTTGAGAAGGTATTGCGCCGATTTGGCTACTTGGACAGCAAACCTTCTTCAACACCATATGATTCTGGCAAAATCATTCGAAAGAATAAGGGACCAGGAAGAGACCAACTGAGATACTCCCAGATAATTGGTTCACTCATGTACCTAGCTGGTGCTACTCGACCAGACATCTCCTTCGTGGTTAGCAAGTTGAGCCAATTTACTTCTAATCTGGGAGATGATCATTGGAGCGCCCTTGAGAGAGTTATGCACTACTTGAAAGGTACAATGAGTCATGGACTTCACTATACTAGGTACCCTAAAGTACTCGAAGGGTACAGTGATGTTAATTGGATTTCTGTTGCTGATGAGTTAAAGGCAACCACTGGGTATGTCTTTACTCTTGGAGGAGCTGCTGTTTCATGGAGGTCGTGTAAACAGACCATCTTGATGAGGTCAACTATGGAAGCTAAGCTTACAGCATTAGATACTAGCACTTTTGAGGTCGAATGGCTACGAGAACTCTTGATGGATTTGCCTACTAGGGATAAGCCTATTTCGGCTATTTTTATGAACTGTGACAATCAAACTGCGATTGTCAAAGTGAACAGTGATAAGGATAATGTGAAATCATCAAGACACGTCTGTCAGAAAACTGAGAAACTCCAGAGTGATAGATGTTCAGTATATTAATACAGCTAAGAATTTGGCAGATCAATTTACTAAAGGTCTGTCTAGAAAGGTGATAGACGATGGATCGAAGGAGATGGGACTGAGACCCACCTGAGTTGCACACGGTGGCCACCCAAACCTATGTGATCAGAGATCCCGTGAATTAGGATCTTGGGAAAAACAAACCGCTAGTGTAACTGGAGAGTATATATTAAACTACCCTCTCTAGTGAAGATGCAATACTCTCGTCCTGTATGGCAGGTTGACGTTTAGTCTTAATGTACTTGGAAGGCTTAATAGCGAGATACCGTCCTGTATCGCACGTTGACTGACTTGGTGAATTTCATGTTAGACTCTGCTGGTTTATCTAAGGCATGGTGGGGGAGGCTATATTGACTTCTTGTCATGTCCTGAATAGAGTTCCTAATAGAAACAAAGACAAAACTCTTTATGAGGAGTGGACCGGGAGAAAACCATCACTTTCTTACCTACGTACTTTGGGATGCTTAGCGGAAGTTAACGTGCTTATTAACAAGAAGCGCAAGCTGTGACCTAAGACAGTGGATTGTGTCTTTCTGGGATATGCTCATGAGAGTATTGCTTATAGATTTTTAGCAGTGAAATCTGATGTGCCTGATATGTATGTTAATACTATTATGGAGTCTCGTGATGTTACATTTTAAAAAAATATATTTCCTATAAAAGATATGCATAGCACTTATAGATTTTTTTGTGAGATAACTCCTGAACTTAATGCACCAACTGAAGTTTATGAACCACCACATGAGATAATCTTAGAGTAGGATGACAATGAAGCTCCGAGAAAGAGCAAAAGACAAAGGGTCGAAAAATTCTTTAGTAGTGATTTCATTGTGTACCTTGTGGATGATACTCTTACGTCTATATGCAAGGCGTATGCATCTCCAGATGCAGACAATTGGAAAGAAGCTGTTCAGAGTGAGCTAGACTCTATTCTCTCCAATAGAACTTGGGAGTTAACTGAACGGCCTTATGGTTGTAAACCGGTAGGCTGTAAGTGGGTGTTCAAGAAAAAGCTTACGCCTGATGGTACTATTGAGAAGTACAAGGCTAGGCTTCTGGCCAAGGGTTATACCCAATAAGAGGGCGAAGATTTCTTTGATACTTACTCACCTGTTGCTAAAATGACTACTATAGTGTACTGCTTTCTCTGGCTGTCTTGTATGGTCTTATCATTCATCAAATGGATGTAAAGACAGCTTTCCTTAATGGAGAGTTGAATGAGGAGATTTATATAGAACAGCCTGGTGGGTTTGTAGTAAATGGTCAAGAAAGCAAAGTGTGTAAGTTATTGAAATCTTTGTACGGCCTGAAACAAGCACCTAAGCAATGGCATGAGAAGTTCAACACCACCTTGACATCAGCGGGCTTTGCCATTAATGAACCAGATAGTTGTGTGTACTATCGCTATGGTGGGAGTAAAGGGGTTATATTGTGCCTGTATATCGATGACATATTGATTTTTGGCACAGACATTGATGTGATCAATGAAGTCAAGTCTTTCTTGGTTACGAAATTTGATATGAAAGATCTAGGAGAATCTGACATGATTCTAAATATCAAGCTTATTAAGGGTGAAAGTGTGATTACTCTTTCTCAAACTCATATGTAGAGAAGGTCTTGAGCCGGTTCAACTATATAGACAGCAAACCTTCTCCTACTCCTTATGATCCCAATGTGGCATTAAAAAAGAATAAGAGAATTGGTGTAAACCAATTAAAATATTCTCAGATTATTGGTTCGCTCATGTACCTTGCTAGCGCTACCAGACCCGATATATCATTTGCTGTGAGCAAATTGAGTAGGTTCATATCCAACCTGGGTACAGATCATTGGCATGCACTTGAAAGGGTTATGTGCTATTTGAAGGGAATAATGAGTTATGGTATTCAATATTCAGGGCACCCTGCTGTGCTTGAAGGATATAGTGATGCGAACTGGATATCTGATGATGAGCTATATGCCACCAGTGGATATGTGTTTGTGTATGGTGGTGGTGTCGTGTCATGGAGGTCTTTCAAACAAACTATTTTGACAAGGTCAACCATAGAGGTTGAGCTAGCTGCTTTAGATACAGCTTCTGTAGAAGCAGATTGGCTACGTGAGCTCTTGATGGACTTGCCGGTGGTTGAGAAACCAATACCGGCTATTCTTATAAACTGTGACAATCAGACTGCGATTGCCAAAGTAAACAGTGATAAGGAAAATGCGAAGTCATCAAGACACGTTAGAAGACGAGTTAAATCTGTCAGGAAGATGAGACACTCCGGAGTAATAAGTGTGACTTATATTCAAACCGAAAAAAACCTGGCAGATCCCTTTACTAAGGGACTATCACGTAACGTGATATACATTGCATCGAGAGATGGATACGAGACCCACTTAAGTTGCAATAGCTGTAACCCAGCCTTTGTGATCGGAGATCACGTGAATTAGGTCTTGGGTAATAGCAAGCTTAGGCAGAAGTTCAACTTCATAGTCTTTGCTGCAACACTAGTATATAAACAAGTAGCGAGTATTGGCAAATCTCTAAATGGGCATTTGAGATCTGGTGGGGGATTGTTGAATATATGGGCTTGCCCATTTATTAATACTAGAAAATCTCAAACGCCTCTGTATGAGCAAGGGGAGTGTGGAACATTTAGTCCCACCTTGCTAGTGGAAAGGGAGCTTCACCTATTTAAAAGTGGAGGTTCTCCCCTCCTGCTAGGTCATGGTGTGGAGGGAGAAAAAAAGACCACGCGCGCGCGCTCGCTCGCCGGGCCGGGCTCGGGGCGGGGCGCGGGCGCGGGCGCGGGACACCTGCGTGAATGGTCTGTCGAAATCCGGATCCTGACCCTGCGAGAGCGCGGCTAGCTTTTGCTGTTTTTATTTTTTTATTTTCGGTCATTTGAGCGTTAAGTTTTAGAGTCGTAGTTCCCTCCGTCCCGGCGCCGACATGCATCTGCAACCGGGAGAGCAGGTCTCCTGAACCCTTCGGCTTTCGAGCTCTTGCACCGGGAGAAGGCGAATAAGGTTTTTGGGAAGCACTCCGCGCGACTGCTCGCTGCCTTCACCACGGGTCGTCCATCTGTTTCCGCTGCCGGAGGCCATCGCCGCGACTTCTTCACGGGCTTGTACATCGTGCTGCGTACAGTACTCGCGATGTCCGCGACACGGTCATCGTCAACGTCGTCAGTACGAAATCGGCTCTAGCTGCCGACAAGTATAAACAGATCGATTTATTTTATCTGTTGATTATGATCTGCGAGATTTTTGCTGTGATCGTCTTATCTAGTATGTTAGATAAGTACATGCTAGTTTCTGCTATGTTTTACGTGATTTATTTTTGAAATTTAATTCGGATATTGTCTAATTCCTCGACATATGATCGAGAATATCCTGCATGCTCAGCTCCCTGCTGGATCTCGATCTGATATATAATATACGATCTTCGATCTGTTCAACACTTGAACTGAAAGCTATCTGCTAGCGTCGATCAGCAGCGGCCGGCCGGTCAGTGCAAGCAAGCAAAGGCAAAGCTCTATCACTGGGCTGGAGGGAAGGCAAAAATGTCAATGCACGTAGCAATCATGGAATGGAGCTAGCTAGTCAGCGAATGGAGTATATAGATGGAGCCCAACCGTACCCGCACGGCCCCACACCGAGACGGAGACGACGACGACGACCTGTCTTAATTGTCTAGCTAAATGCCACTTTAATTTGCCTTGATGGACATGGACTACGGTCCGACGAAGCAAGTGTGTACGCTAGCTAGACTCCATCCAGTAGAGTAGCCGTCTCGCGCGTCTACTCGATCTCGTTGTGCCGTACCGTGCTAGCTAGCTCAACAAGTCGGCCCATGGTGGCCACAGGGGCGGATCTTGCATTGCGTCGGGACTGGGGCCTACCCTACGCACACCGTGGAAAATAATATAGGAGAGGTGAGAGAGAGAAAGAATGGGAGAAAGAAGAAGAGGAGTTGCCCAAGAAAGAAGAAAGGGCTGCATGGCCACTACTTGGCCAGTTGCGCTTTAAGACCTAGCACCACATAGTACATTTTACTAAAACATGGATTTATCGTATTATCTCTACATCTCATTAAGAGCCGAAGGGGGTCGTCCACATCGATTTTCGTCCCGCTCCTTCGAAACCGCGTCCTGTCGCTCCGCCCCTCCAGCAACCGCGCGATCCGTGGACGTCTGCCACCCCCTCACTGCGTGATGCAGCCCAACCGCCTCCGCCCCACCTGCGCCGCTGCGCGCCCCTGCCGTGCGCACCAGCCCTGTGCTCCGGCCCCGCCCGACCTGCGCGCCGCCGCACGCCCCAACCCCGCGAGACGCCGGTGGCGGCCCCGCACCACGCCGACGCTGGGCCCGCCTGACCCACGCGCACCAGCCCCGAGGGATGCCGCCGCCGGCCCCGCCCTAACTGCGCGACGCGCCCCACATAATAAATTGAGAAAATTCCCTTTCTTCCAAGGCGGCTGCGCCCACGCTCCAGGCGGTGAAGGCGGCGACGCGCTCCCAGGCTATGGGGACAGGCCGAATACCAGCAGCCTGCAAGGCTCCCGCGCAGCGACGAGCGAGCAGAGCATAAAGTTCATAAATTACCTTCATCATTATGTTGAACTCCATGGTAGACTCGCTCTGATGTCTTTTCTTAAGTTTGGAGATATGATTAGTGTGGGAGCTACAGAACCAGAGCAAGAGGAGGTATACTATATTAATGTTTCCAAATTTGTGATTTCTTGCTTGTAGTTTGGACAGGATAGGCTGTCGGTTAATCCTTCAACATTATTGTCGGTTGGATGAGATTGTTTGTGTGGGGGTGCTTAGTCTATCTACCAATTGGGGGTGTATTGAACTGAAGCAACCTTGACCGTTCTTATCAGCTCAAGGTGTATGCAGAGATAGAAAAATTGTCATATAAATCAAACTAACACATTTGGGCAAGGCAACTTGAAATATGAGATGTAGCAGTTATGTCAAGTGTAGTAAATACAAGGCACACCCCTTCATGTTGGGTGTATTGAACTTATGTTATCTTTTCTCTATTGTGACAATGCTCTTTTATTTTATTTGCTTGATAAATTTGACTCCTACATATATATTTGTTAATTCTGTAGCAACGCACGGGTATAGAACTAGTTTACTATAATAGTTTTGCATGTGCAATTATCTGGTTTGTGACAAAATGGTGAGAAAAAACAAAAAATAAGAAAAAATGCTCGAAATATTTAGCATGGCATGGCCAAAAGTTGTCATGCCGTGTCGTGCTTTTAGCCAAATACGTCCCCGCTCTGCTGTAGCTAGACACACATGTATTATTGTCAGCTAAAGGGTAGTGCTATATATACCACTTGTCTTAAATGTTTATTGCCGGCCGGCCGGCCAGCTTATTTTAGTTACCATTACCAAGCATAAAAAGAGAAATTGGATGGAGTAGCTTGTGTTGGTGCGTCCGCCCTATTCGGTCCGTTACACATTAAGGCTACGGCAACATTTAATATGTGCAGTACTTTCCTCCTACACGTACAGAGCCATCATCAGATCGAGAGTGCGGGCGTCGACGTATCTAGCGAAGCATCTATCTCTATTCTAACTATTTCTCTTTATATATACAGTAATATTATAGTAGTCATTTTGTGCTATAGTCAGTTTTTTAGCACTCCACTTAAGACAAAGACAGCCTTAAGTTCTTCCGCTAAAGCGAATCGACTCTCAGTCGATCCTCGAGCCATACCTTTATTTTGACTTTGAAATATATACAGAGAGAGGGGGGAGGAGAGAAATAGCGCATGGAGATCAGGAGATGGACGAGACCTCAACCACGGACGAGGACGAGGTAGGCGGACAAGAGTGGTTTGCATAGCTAACTAAACAAAGTCCGCATGCAGCATGCAAGTCACGTCGCTATTGCTTTTGCCACTTGGATATATACGATGGAGCGGATTATTGTTTTCCTTTTTTTCCACAACTTTTGTTTTATTAAAAAATCACAAGTTATCATTCATTTCATTTTATTGAGGTTTGTTTTAAATGACTATTGAGTATAAGTTATGTTTCTACATGTTTGAATAATTTTTTGAATAGAACGAATGATCAGAGTTATAGAAAAAAAATCAACCGTGTCATACACTTATGAACGGAGGCAGTGGTGGACCCAGAACAAAATTTTAGTTGGGGCGAACTTGAACAACAAATAAAAAGAACGAACACATCCTACACTCAAATGTTGCAGTCGCTCAAACTATGTAAACCAATAGACAAACGATTTGAAGAAAGGTTTAAGATAGTACCTCTAATTTCATAAATAAATATTGTTTTTTTTTGCATCATATAATGCAAAATATATCAAAGTAGAAAGACGGATCTGAACAAATAATAAAGATAATTTGGTGAGTGCAATACTCCCTCCATCCCATGAAATAAGGCGTGCATGTATTTAGCACGATATTTAAAGCAGAAGTTTGATCATTTATTTCTTTTAAAATATAGCATCAATAAATATCATAATATCATAATCTTAAAGTATTTTTAAATACGAATCCGAATATATAACATGCATACACTAAAAATATATGTTTTTGACTAAATTGTTAGTCAAAGATTTTAAAGTTTGACTTTTCTAAATGCATGCACGCCTTATTTCATGAGATGGAGGGAGCAATAAAGTTTACAATTTTCTTAAACATTGATGAATATTACTTAGGCCCCCTTTTGAGACATGAGAAAAATTTTCGAATCATACGTTTTTCGTGTATTTTTTTAACTGCTTCTTGTGAAATTTATGTACAATTCATGTGAAATTCAAAATGAATCCTTGGAGAATACATACCACCAGCAAAGCTTTAAGCACGTCTATGTTGCCATGGAGTGTTTTTCTGATAAGTTCACTCTATGATTTTTTATGGCTCTAAATTTCTTCTTAATTTTATCACTATTAAGACTTTCTCCTTTTTTCCGAAGAGGATCTCCTTCTCAATGTACCGTGTCATCGAACACTGATCTTGTTGCTGAAATCTATGTTGTATTTTTTATCAATCCATATTGTATTCAGCTTTGTATTGTGCTACGCTAGAAAATAATAGAGCATGGCCCAACAAGTCGTCAAGTAGCCCGCTCCATATATCCATGCAGTCGGCCACTTGTAGGTGCCTAGTCAACCCCATCCATGCTGTTTTGTCCAAGTGTCCAGCAGCAGCGAGACGTAGCCATGGCTCAGCGGACTGAGCTTCCTCTTCCATCGGCAATGAAGATTATTAAGTATAAAAATAGGGGATACAGTGGTGCTGGTCGGTGATTAGCTGGGGCAGCCGCCCCAGCTCGCCTACAGGGTAGGTCCGCCCCTGAACGGAGGTACTACTGTGTGCATATTAATCCTAGACCTGTTTGGACTTGAGAATTTTTCATATTCTTACATTTTTCATTTAAAATATAGTTCTTTTATTTTTTTAAAAAAAAATGCTACGCTATTTTTGCAAATTTCTACAGGCCTCCAGTACGGTAAGTACATATATATAGGAAGAAAATCGCAGGCACAAAACATAACACGGACGGCGAGCAAGAGTAGGACGTTGCATCTCGGCACAAGTCCACCCAGCCGAGATTCCATTATTTAAAAAAATAAATCAATCCTAGTATGTCAGCATCCAAAATAGCTACAGGCTTACCTTCTCTCTTTTTAGCTGTTGTTTGGATTTAGGAAAATAGGGGTGGGAAAGGAAAACGAGGTCTAATTGAAACTCTATTCTTTGTTTAGATCGTGGAATACGGAAATGTGAATTTGTATGTTACAACATATTTCTCCTCTTAAACTTAAAAAAGCCATATGTATTAATGACGAGAAGTGGTATAAATCGGCATCATTTTATTCATATTTGAAGCACTTCCTTCGTGTTTTTTAATCATAAATATTATAACATATTCATAGGACTGTGTGTGTGTATAACTGGGAAAAAACTGAAAGCTGATATCTTTGTATCCAGTGGACCGACTGGTCGAGTCGTAGTCGTGCTGTCGTCCCTAGGTAAAGGAGCTGTATAGCATTGACCGGAGGCAGAGATAGAGATGGACAGAGGCACAGAGCAGAAGCAGAGTTGACGGAACGGAAGGGGAGAAGATCATTGCACCGACTACAGGCAGGTCGTATTATCCGTAGCACGTACCAATATATCTGTGTTGAGCCCCCCCCCCCCCCCCTCCCTCCCTCTCTACATTTTCAGTAGAATCACTGGATCGATCTCTACCATGGAGATGGAGAGCATGGTTCAACTCTTGGCCTTGGTCTCTTGAGAAAAGTTTAGTTACTCATCTTAATATTACTAATTAAAGGTTTATTTTGAAAGCTCCACGTTAATCCTCACCGGATACGCTAGAAAAAAAGATAAATCCTAAAAATTCTCACAAAAATCGAAATATCTAGTGTGTCTCTAATAACAGTAGCCATTAGAAATAAAACAACCCTCTAAATTCATATAAAAATTATCCACCATGCCATTGTAACATATGAATCAAAATAACCTCCTAAATTTGCATAAAAATTACCCACCATGCCATTATAAAATATAGATTAAATAACCCCTAAATTTGCATATAAATTACTCACCACACCTTTATAAAAGATAAATTAAAATCAGCTCTAAATCTGCATATAAATTGCCCAAGATGCTATCATGAAAGATAAATTAAAATAATTTCTAAATTTGCACGTAAATCATCCACAACGTCATTACAAAAGATGAATTAAAATAATCACCTCTAATATTATTAAGGATTAAATCTATATCTATTAATAAAACTCTAACCTGTGTAAGAGCACGGATTGATGGACTAGTACGAATAATTCTAGTCCCAGAGGAACGAAGCTTTCATTCTAGCTCATTTGGGTACTACTCCTTCAATTCACAAATGTATGACTTGGTTAATGTTTTTCAACAATTTCAATGGTTCGTCTTATTCAAAAAATTTATCATTTATTCTGTTGTGATTTGTTTTATTACTAAAGCTAGCTAGAGTACGAGCAGTGCTTTTACATGTTCAAAGCATAAATCTTTTTAAGTAACGCTATGGCAGCTGTAAGTAATTGCTTGTGATCCATTTCGCTGATTGGTTTTAAAAGGAAAGGGAGAAAGAAAGAAATAGTGACTGTAAAACAAATTTAGAAGGTACATCGATGGGCCCAAATAAATAGAACTAGTTATGTCCACACTGGGCCACCATGCACACCCAACACATGGGCCAGAGGCCCGGATCATCACAATTAACAGGCACTCTGCTGAATTTGATCCCGACCTATTTTATTGTTATATATTGGACCCACGATCGAGACAAAATGTTAAATCCCTGTTCTTCGCTTGGCTTGCTCAAAGCTTATGCTTCCGTACGTGCCATCACTGTTGCTGCTGCTGCCATGTTGTCATTGTTAGTTAGATAAGCTTAATACGTTGGTCGGTCCATCGGTACAACCGCTAGATAGCTCCGCTTTCTTGGGCGCCTCATCTCCATCAGCGTACGTCCCCAGCTTAATTGGCGTGTGGTGGTGATTAAAGGTGGCCGTGATGTTCACCGTTCATAGTTTTTTTTAAACACACAGCGCACTAACATAAGTGCGCATACCCTACCACCACGAGCACCCATCAAATCATACAAATATAAATGCTAAGTCGAGAACTTAGAACCTGGGTGGATAAGTTCCACCACAAAGAGCTAAGCTAGCTCCCCAATCCTCCATGGCCACCTCTATGGTAATAGTTGTCCTAAAGCTTTGAAAAAAAGTCTATATACCCCTAAACTCTAAGGGGAGAGTAGAATACGTAGCATCTTCAACTGTAAAACTGGATTTTTTTCACTTAAACTTTGTAAAATTGGACAAAACACCCTTGGTGGTTTTCATGGGCGGTTTTTATGATGTGGTGTGCCAGTGTGGTTATAGGCCCATATGTCATAGTTTTTCTTTTTTTTATCCTCTCTCCTCCCCTCTCTCCCCTGGTGGGCAGGCTAGAGCCATGGCCGTGATGTGCACTCAAAGGAGCCACCGCCATGGCCCCCGGATCACTCCCTAGATCCACCGTCGTGCCTATGCGTGCTCGCCGGACCAACCGCCATGTTGTGCCCGCGCACTCCCTGAACCAGCCGTCGTCCCACACCCGCGTAGTTCCCGGACCCGCCGCCGTGCCCCTCGCGCGCTCGCTGACCTGCCATCGTGGTCACCACGTGTGGCGCGCGCTCACCGCATGAGGAGCTGCGTCGAATGTGAAGGGGTGAGCAGCGGCCAAGAGTGAGTAGGTGGGACCTACGTCGGCGGGAAGGGTGGCGAGCAACAGTCGAGAGCGAGGAGGAAGGGAGCTACACCGGCTGGGAGGAGGCGAGCGGCGGCCGGGAGTAAGGAAATGAGCTGCGCTGGCTTGGGAGGATCGGAAGGGGAGCAGTGCCCGGGAGCGAGGATGAGGGGAGTTGCATTGGTTGGGGAGGAGGCGAGCGGCAACCGAGAGGAAGGAGAAGGGGAGCCATCGCGAGGGCCATGGCGGCAGCTCCAGTGAGTGAGCGCCACGGTTGCGGCTCCAACGTGCCCACCAGCAGAGAGAGGGGGAGGAGAGACGATAAAAAAGGAAAAAAACAAATGGCATGTGAGGCTCACAACCACGCTGGCACACCATGTTATCAAAACTGCCCATGAAAAGTGTTCATGGGTGTTTTGTTCGGTTTGTTTAAGCGAATGAAATCCGTTTTTACAACTAGGGTGATATGTATTATACACGGGCCTTAGAGCTCAGGGGATGATATTACTTTTTCCTAAACCTTTACCTTTTCTTTAATAATATAAAAATCTGTATTTTCTTCTGTCAAAGAAAAAATGGTCTCTAATCAACCCACTGGAGCGATGCCAAAGGGCATGTACCCTAGTGGTTGCAGTAGCTCAAGCGGCACATGAGGTCCTCGGTTCGATCCCCACTATGAGCGAATTATTTTAGGATTTAACGGGTTTGTTCATTCGGTGGTAGACGACGTTCCCGTCGACAGCGAGGCGCCCGTGGTGACTTTGTCAATCTCAAGATATGCCGGCCCAGTCTTCGAAGGTACTCATAGAGGGTAGGGGTGACTTCGTCAATCTCAAGATATGCCAGCCCAGTCTTCGGAGGTGCTCATAGAGGTAGGGTGTGCGTGCGTATGTTCACATGGGTGAGTGTGTGAGCGCATGCGTTTGTACTGTGTTTCTCAAAAAAACCCACCGGAGCGATGCATCAGTCAAAATAAAGCAGCCAAAGGTCCGTTTAGCTGAGAGAATGAGGTAGGATGCACCTATTCTTTCTCAATTTTGAAGTGTTTGGTTGAAAAATTGTAGAATAGATTTATTCCTCAATAAAAAAAATATTCATTAAAATACGGGATGGACTCACAGCAGAAAAAAGAACGAAACACAGGGCAATTTCGTTTGGCGGGCTGCCGCTGCCGCTGTGGCTGGTGGGCAGCCCAGCCGTTCGGCTCCCATCTGCTGCCTACACTGTTTATGCTGTTGCTTGCCGTTCGGCTTCACTCCAGATGGTAGGTATACTGTTTATGCTGCTGCCTGCTGCCCACTGCCCACAGCTGCCACAGCTGCAGCGGAAGCCAGCCAAAAAACTCCAAACGAACAGGCCCACAACCATCCCACTTAGCATTTGAAAGTAACCATGAGCCAGTGTGTTAAAAATAGGATGGAGACATCAAATCTGGACAGAGCCATTCCACTCAAGCATGCTCTCAAAGCAAACACGCCTCAAGTGTTCAGCGAGAGTTTGAAAACATCTTGTCCATAGTGGTATGTCCTACGACTTGTATTTTTGACTAAAAAGACCTTTCAGCCACACGCACGCACGCAGCAGCGCGCAGCTGCTAATCTGCTAATACAAAATTTACAAGAATTGATCGTCTGTCCAAGATCACACACTAGACGAGAATCGAATAAATTAAGCCCGAGATAGATGTACGGAGTACTATAGTAGTAGCGAACAGCACGTGCATATATAGGCGAAAGCGATGCTGCTCTGCTCTATTCTAGTCCGTCGATCGAGGAACACGACAGACAGACAGCAGCGTCCTGATATTGACGACGGTGCCACGCATGGGCTGACTCAGCGTGCCAATCTCTCCATCGTATCGTATACCTTCAAGAAGAACGCGTACGAATCTTTCTCACGGCTTACATGTGTTTTCATTTTCTCCTCTGCATCTATCAATCCTGCCAGCCGGCACGTAACCAAAAACTAGCCAAAAATGATGAAATTAGATCATTTTTTGGCTGGTAGCCATACAAACCTAGAAGCTCCAAACTGCAAGCCTCAATCACCCCCTAACCCAAGCACACGATAACGATGACATCGGGGCCGGTAGCCTTGCATCGAAGCCTAGATTCCTTGTACGCCTCGATGCTCTAGCTATTTCTTTCGACGTGCCTCCTTTTCATTTTTTTTTTCAAAGTGCACAAGGTTATTCAGTTTTATCGTCATCGGCTGCCGTTTTTGCTGCATCTGTGCAGTGGCGTCCAATTGCAGTCATCGCTACCGCAACAGCACAAATGATACACAATCAGGCACGGAAAGTTTGGATGCCTTTCATGCCAAAAGTACTGATCCCTTTTCTCCGTAGAAAAATATGGTGGACAAATCAATCCCAAAAAGCTAAAGATAGCATGATTATTATTTTTCACTTTAATCGATATCCTTTTCGTTAAAGGTCGAGGATAGCTAAAAATAGGGAATGTGTAACTCTGAGGTGTGGAAAATTTCTGCTAAGTTAATCAATCCTAACCCAACCCTAACCCAAAAAAGCGGCAACATATAGCCATAGAAGCATAAAAGCCCTAAACTCCACCTCATATTCCAAAAGGCGATATCATCAATGGGAGATGGATGTTAAAAAGGAAAGCATTAGCCCACCTTACTCGCTTCCGACTAGTCGAAGCGGGAAGATCGCCACCTCTTTACTCACCAAGGGATCAAACTCCAAGCTCACGTCGTGTACGCCTCAATGCTCTGGCCATTTCCTTCGATGGTACAAAAAGGCTGTTTTTAATTTTATTTTTTTTGTTTTGAAGTGCGCAAGGTTGTTCAGTTTTGTCGTTGTCGGTTGTCGTTTTCGTCGCGGATGCACAGTGCGTGCAAGTGCAGTCGTCACCACCGCAACTGCACAAATGTCAGACAATGAGTTTACATTGGATGTCGTTCATGCCAAAAGTACCACATCCTAGTTTCTTTTCTCCCTCGGAAATTGTTCTAAATGAATCGATTCCAAAAAGTTCAAGATGACATGATTGTTGTTTTGCCCTTTAATCAATATCTTGACATAGTTAATCGATCCTAACCCGCCGCCTACCCCAAGAGAGTGACAACATTAGCACCGGTAGCCGTAGAAGCGTCGAAGTCCTAAACTCCACCTATTCTAGGAAGGCGATATTAGGAAGGAGGGGGTGATTGGCCTCTTGCTCGCTTCCGACCCGTTGAAGCGAGGATATCGACCCCCTACCCACCAAGGGATCAAACTCCAAGCTCATGCCGTGTACGCCTCACTGCTTTGGCTATTTCTTTCAACGGTACAAAAAAGGTTGTTTTGCCTTTTCACTTTTTCTGTTTTGAACTGCGCAAGGCTGTTTAATTTTGTCATCGTTGGCTGCTGTTTTTTTGTGGTTGCCGGGCGTCTTTTCATACCAAACGTACCACATAGTCTTCCTCGAAAATTATAGCAAATAAATCGATCCGAAATAGTCAAGGTGACATGATTATTGTTCTGCACTCGAATCGGTATCCTTTTTAACTAAAAGCCCTAGAAAGGCAAGAAATAGGGGGTGTGTAATTTTGAGGTATGCTAGTGCTAGTACTATTTTCCACTTTATAATCATTATCCTTCTAATAATTAATTAATTAAAGGCAGCTCAGGAAAGGCAAGAAATATGGAGCGTATAATAATAATTTCGAGGTACGCAGGCCGGAGCGTACAAGGAAAGGGAAGCCCATCGATTTTGGCGTCCCGTATGCCATTGGCTTTCCTTTCCCTGATTATTATTGTCAAAAAAAAAAAAAAAAAGAAGGGTACAGCAGTGGGGGAGATCTCTCTCTCGACCGCCCGCCGCGCCGAGCAAGCATGCCTCCACCTCCCTCTCATTCCCCCTCCCGCCTCCCTCGATCCAGATCCACCCTTGCATACCCCGCGCCCGCCCCCCTCCCTCCTCTCCGCTCTTCCCAACAGGCGGCGTCGGCCTCCTCTTCCCTTTTCGTTTTCCCCCGGTAAGTCAGGAGAGAGATCCTACCTCGCCTCCCATGGACGGCACGGGTTGTTCGTTTTCCTTTTCCTCTCTCGATAACAAGCATCTTTTCTTTCGCTACCGCGATCCCTCAAAGATCGAATCTTTCTTCCATTGCCGAACGAACGCATACCGTGTCTCTCTCGCGGATTTTGGTTTGACACCCTCGTCAACAGGAATATGGGCTCCAAATCGGTGGATGAAGTGCTAGACGCCGCCGCCGCCGGGGTCCATTACTCCGCGCTCCGTCTCGACGAGCTCAACCTCCACGGTTCCATGTCGGCCGAGGAACAACCGACGACCTCAGGCCTCGAGAATGGCCACCGGGAGCCGTTTGTCATTGGTTAGTATGCTTTTACCCTTGATTGATTGATTGATGGGCGCTGCTCTCTCTAGCTATTTCCCTCTGCCCAATAATCCAACAGGATATCAGTTGCTGAGCACGCTGTAGCCTGTTCCTCCTGAATGTGGCATGCCCTAATGCGGTTCCGGGTGCAGGTGTTGCTGGCGGCGCGTCCTCGGGCAAAAGCACCGTGTGCAAGATGATCATCGATCAGCTGCGGGATCAGCGCGTGGTGGTTGTCACACAGGTTTGTGCATTACTGCTTTATTACTTTTGGTATTCTGATATAGCCTCTCATCTTGTGGCTGTGCATTCTACTAAGTTCAGCATTGCCGACCGGGGCACCGTATGATTTATTGCTAGGCACCAAACGGTGGACCGTGGTGCTAAATTACTACATTGTCACGTCATACCGCTTCCAATCTGATACAAGCAATGAGAAAGTGTCTCCATTTTTTTGCAGGAGTCCTTCTATTACGGACTGACTGAAGATGAATTGGTTCATGTTCATGATTATAACTTCGATCATCCAGGTCGGATTCATCCTTCCACAATAATTTGTTGTTTCAGTCCCAAGAGATTTCCACTGAATACTCTGCTCTATCCGTTCCAATTTCAGACGCCTTTGATACGGAGTTACTTCTATCTTGTATGCAAAGTTTGAAACGTGGCAAAGCTGTTGACATTCCTAACTACAACTTTAAGACATACAAGAGTGCCCCGAATGCAAGGAAGGTACTGCCACCTTAATTTTAGGTGTTATTCATAAGCTATCTTGCCTGGTGAACTGACTGTTTCTTAATCCTGAATTTTTCAAGTCTCTGAGTACAGCCTTGCATTTATAGCAATATCTGTACATCGTATTGTCTCAATAATAACCCGCTCCAAAAAATATTATTGTGAATGAGTGTAATATACTGCAACATCTTTTTTTCTCCAAAAAGTCAGCTTTCTGCTGATTTCTTCATGTTATATATTCATTTATCTAATACTTGTTTTTTTACAAGCAATCCTAACTTTACAACCTTCGGCAGGTTAATCCTTCAGATGTTATTATTTTGGAAGGAATTCTAGTTTTTCATGATTCGCGTCTCCGGGATTTGATGAATATGAAGATCTTCGTTGATACTGGTACCAAAAGTTGCTTTAGAAGTTCATGATATTTTATTTTATTTCTTTTGCCTGTTGATATTCTCAATAGCCGAATTGTACAAGTATTTCATTCCTATCTATTTTGTTCAACTAGAAACACACCATTTTAATAGCTCCCCGCATTTCTTGACCGAAAATCTATGCTATGAATTATTTCATTTATCAGGTCATTTGTATGAGTATTTATATTGTGAGTCATTCATATTAATTTCACACACTATTGATGTAGGATTTGGTAATAATCTTGTTGACATTGCATTAATGTTAATGTTTTTTTCTTTTGTCATTAATTCTCATATTTTTTTATGTGCAAACTGCAGCAATAGAAATGGTCAAAAATAACTCTAAATCATCAATTCCAGACATGTCCTACTGATTTGTTGCCATAGCTTCGTTCAGTGACAAATGCTGACCATACTATTGTCCGTCAGTACTCAGGAGGCTCTAGGCTTTCAAATACTCCATATACATTAATCAGTTTCATGAGAGTGAATCAATTTTTCTTATACATTCACTTCTATTGGTTTCTCAGATGCTGATGTACGGTTAACAAGGAGGATCCGTCGTGATACCATTGATAATGGAAGAGATATCAGAGCTGTGTTAGATCAGGTTACAAAGCTTCCTCTTTTGTTTTTTTTTTCTATTAAACCTAGCGACATTTAACTGATCTTGAATGTCTAGCCTTTTCATCTAATATACATTCTTATTTTGTTTCCATTAAGCTATCTGTTATCTATACATAGTCTCAAATCTTTACGTTTTGTTTTTGCTAAATTTAGCATTGAATACAACTCCTTTTCCACAGTACTCAAAATTTGTAAAGACTGCTTTTGAAGACTTCATCCTCCCAACAAAGAAGTATGCTGATATTATCATCCCACGAGGTGGAGATAATGATGTCGCAATCGACCTAATTGTTCAGCATATTCGGACTAAACTTGGACAACATGATCTTTGTAAAGTACACCCCAATCTGTATGTCATTCAGACTACTTATCAGGTACCTAATGCAAAAACTGCTGGTTGTTTAATGTCCCTGTAGTAAATTGCATGTTGTGTGCAATTCATTACTTATTATTTTGTTTAACTGTTTCATTCTTCATGTTGTTCTGTTTCAGATACGAGGCATGCACACAATAATACGGGATGCTGCCACTGCAACACATGATTTCATATTTTATGCTGATAGGTTGATTCGATTGGTCAGTATACTCATGCATTTGATGAGTTTTCTTTTATATTGGTTTGCATGGTAGTTTGATATTTCCCTGTGGAAAATAGGTTGTCGAGCATGGACTTGGTCATCTTCCTTTCCAGGAAAAGCAGGTCATCACTCCGACTGGTAAGTAGCATCGCACAGAGTTCATCTGCATATAGTTTCATGTTTTCTTGTTGTGCATATAAGTTATATCTTAAAAATGCAAATGGGTGTCCAGAGTACGTGGTCAAGAGAATGTGTCAAAACATAAAGCTTATATTGTTGTTGGATCCTGACAACAGGATGCTACTGCTGTTGTCATCCTATATTTGCTACTTTAATATGACTTATACTTATTAGCTACGTCCATTAGCTTGCACATAAGCACAAAAAATCAGCGACCATTTGCTTAGATTTTCTAATTTAATGCGGAGTTAGATTAAAAAGTTTGACCAATATTTTTACTGATCCAGACCAGTATGGCCATGTAACAGTACATTTTTTCCTCAGTTGACACATCTATTTTATACAGAAGAACAGACATTCTATGCAAAAGTGTGAATTAAGCTTGTTAAAATCGATTGTTTCACTTGTTTACTGTTGTTCGCTTACTCCAAATTCCCTGGTTTAGTATCATAGGAAAACTTTGGCATGGTTGGTACAAATAGGATATGTTATTATTATGATTAGTGGAGACAGTGATCTATCACCCTTCATGGTCCGTAGTTCTGCTTTCTCATACCAAACGTATTTCGGGGAGTTACATGCGCTTGTACTATCTGTGGCCTGCACTTTATATAATTTTCCTGGATGCAGGATCTGTTTACACCGGAGTGGAGTTCTCCAAAAGGTTGTGTGGTATCTCAGTGATTAGAAGGTACCAACTCTTCCTGAAATATTTCTTTTCTATGCTTGTTTAGATGCTAACCGAATTGATGACCTTGGCACCCACAAAAGGCGAAAATTCCTGGCTTTGTATAGTATCTCAGTGATATCGTCACGTTGATAGTGATGCCCTAGACAGCCTGTGAAAAAAAATGCCGCATGGCACTTCATAAACGCTTTACACTGGCCCATATTGACGACTTTGTTTCAGTCTCATTTATCGTTGATATATGATATTCTTCCTACAAATACAATATGTTTGTTTTATGTATAAAAATACTTAGTTGAACCACTCCACTCATGTACTAAAATTTAATTCATCGTCAGGCGTCTATAATAAAACACACCATATATCCTTGACTAAAAGTGCAATTTACAAATGATTTGTTTTTCAGTGGTGAAAGCATGGAGAATGCACTACGGGCATGTTGTAAAGGTATAAAGATCGGAAAGATTCTTATTCATCGGGAAGGAGACAATGGGCAACAGGTATGGTTTGTTCAACTTCTGTCTCATGTGTTATCATGAGCCAAATTACTAATATCTATTTATTTGCAGCTCATCTATCAAAATTTGCCAAAAGATATTGCAAATAGGCATGTACTACTGTTGGACCCCATATTGGGAACAGGTTTGTCTTTTTATTCCTATGCACTGGACTACACTACTTTTCATGTGAATTAAATTATATACAAATTTCAATCACCATTCGATGCACATGAGTACCATCTTTTCTAATTGCATAAACAAAATAGCACTGGCATTTTTCTTCTTTTTAAGCCACCGAACCAAATGACGATGTTAAAGTTACTTTTTATAAAGATACACTTTGCATTGATTAGCAATTCATCGGTTTCATGCCTCTTCATCCATCCGTGGGGTGGTTCTTGCTGTAAACATTGTCCTGATATTGTACATTTTCCATATATTGAGCCATATAATTGTAAATATAAGTTTAAGGTCCCAACATAGATTTCAGAGGGCCTAGGTATTTGCCAGCGTGAACCGAACATCTACTGATATTTGCCATGTTTTCATGCAACTGTAGTTTACGAGGTGTTCCCTCTTACTATTTGATCTCCCATTTTATCATTACCAGGAAATTCAGCAGTTCAAGCCATCTCTCTTCTTTTGAAGAAGGGTGTACAGGAAGCGAATATAATATTTCTAAATCTTATTTCAGTAAGTGCTGAGCGTATTCTTGGTGTATTGCCCATATAGATGCAACTACTCTTCCCCAGATTGGGATTTTAGCATTTTTTTTCTATTCCCTACCGTAGTGCCATAGTTTACTGGAACATACTTTCAGCTTTGTTGTCTTATTGCTCTATCATCTTAAACTGTCCGTTGTAACTAATATCACAGAAGCAATTTGGTAACAACACCTACTAGTTAACAATAATACATAGGTAATAATTTCATAATCAGTAAAGTGTTTAATCAGGCGTATTTTTTATTGTGCGCATGCTAGTGCGTTGTGGTTGGTTGGAAACCTAACTCACCGGTGGAACTTCTTTCTGTTATCCCAGGCTCCCCAAGGAGTGCATGTCGTGAGCAAGAGGTTTCCTAGAGTGAAGATTGTTACATCAGAGATTGAGTTTGGTCTAAATGATGATTTCCGTGTGATACCGGGGATGGGTGAATTTGGAGACAGATACTTCGGAACAGATGATTACCAGTCATCAACACCATTCTTTTGCGATGATAAGAATCGTGTCAGGTGGGTTGCTATTTACTTTGCGACTAGCAGTTGCTCATTCCACTCTTTTGAGATTCAGGGATCCTTCCTGCTCATTCTCCAAAGGATTGACTGATACTCTGTTGTTTGAAATTGTGCAGGCTCTTGTGAGCGTTTTATCGAGACAGGCCTGGCTGGCGGCACATTCTCCAATTTTTGAGAAACTTATATCCGCGTTTCAAAACTCTGGAATGCTCATATTATAAATGTATCCATTACCTGAAACTGTAGCATGGAACATACAGACTGAGGTCCATAATTGCAGCAATTCCAATTTTTTGGCGCCATGAGATGTCTCATTTCGAAAGCAGCCTCTAGCCCACCCCATTTTGGAACCACACATGGTCATGTCCGGCGGTACCCTCGTGAGGGGAGGGAATCAAGTTTCAAGTGTAATATGATGGGTTTTGTTTGCATGTAGACTAGGAAAACGATGTTCTGGATCGGAATCTGTAGCGCTGTCACTGAATGAAAGGGATTGATCATTCACCTTGTGGTAAGGCAGTTGCCTTTTCTTGAAAGGTCGATAAAAGCAAATCTAGATTAGTAGCTGGTCTTGTGGGTCTCAATCAGAGATTGCATGTTGCTGGGCGTTGTTTGACCTTCGGAGTAACTAGGGGTCCTGTACACATCTAGTATGTGTTATACGCCTCAATCACTTGGGATTCACCGGCCTGCTGTATCATATCAATCCCGAACGAGGTCGCTAAACATGTGCTTTTCCTTGTGAGCAACCAGGTATATTAATGATTTGGTTGCAATATAAAAGAGAAAAGAATCCAGGTTAGGAAAATCAAAACAGCAGGACCCGCGAGCCCAACCCTGCAAACTGGAGGCCCAAGCCCAAATTGGAGGCCCATGACACTGCCGCCGAGTGGCGAACTGGCGATGCGAAGCTTTATTATCTGTGACAGATGATGTACCAACACCACCGCTCGACGACTGTTCGGCGAAATGCCGCCATGGGCGCCGTGTCTCCAGCCCACCCTCACCACCGCTCGCCGCGCCGCCGCCTTCCCCAGCAGGAGCCGCCTCTCTTCCTCTAGCACGTCCTCCCCGTCCCCGGCCAACGAGCAGGTAATCACTCTTACCTGACGACGCATTTGTCCTGTCGCCGCCAAGGCCAAGCTCATCCGTGGCGTGTAGGGGCAACAAAGCCGCCAGAACGAGGAGCCGTCGTTGGTCGTCGTGGGAGGAGGCGCGGCGGGGGTATACGCCTCCATAAGGGCCAAGACCCTTGCTCCCCGCCTCAACGTCGTCGTCGTCGACAAAGGGAGGTTCTTGTCCAAGGTCAAGATCTCCGGCGGAGGCCGCTGCAACGTAACCAACGGCCATCATCTTGAGCCCGTGGTATGCGCAATTCTGCCTCCCAAACCCATCTGACTCCGACATGCAGGCAGGGGAACTGCCAACGCCGTCATCTGTTGCAGGGACTGGCGGCAAATTATCCTAGGGGGAACAAGGAACTCCGAGGGTCCTTCTTTGCTGCTCATGGTCCACAGGACACAATGCGTTGGTTCACAGATCATGGCGTTGAGCTTAAGGTACCCACCTACCTTTCTTCACATCACAGACCTACAGTTGCTCCAGCGAGTTTGTTGATTGCCATGTCAGACGGAGGACGACGGCAGAGTCTTCCCTGCCAGTGACAACTCGGCTTCAGTCGTCGACTGTCTACTGAACGAAGCAAGAAGGCTTGGAGGTAGCTTCCCTGTTTATTTCCCCCACATGCTATGCCACCGCTCCCTGACCGCTTCGAAACCGGATGGAAGTTTCTCTGCAGGCTGGCAAAGCTGTGTCCAGTGCATCTGTCACTCAATGTGGAAAGTTCCTTCTCAAGGTTGAGAAGCGTACTGCCGACCTTGTCGATTACATCGAAGCTAACTATGTCTTGGTTGCTACAGGTAGCAGCCAACAGGTATGCGAATTTTCCTTTTGCCACTCGCTACGTATCTTGAAGACAATATCATCATAAGGCAGAAATTACATCCTTTATATTTCCTTTACCTGCAGGGCTATGCAATTGCCGCGCAACTCGGTCACTCCATTGTTGCGCCAGTGCCCAGCTTATTCACATTCAAAATCGCAGACAAGCGACTAGCTGAGCTGGCTGGGGTATGCATCCACAAATGCTATTTCTATTCCAATGCTAAGGGCTACTCTCTCCAGTAACAAAAGAGTGATAGTATTTTGCAGTAACTCATGCAGCAAAATTACACACGTTTCCTCTGTGTATCTGCCTAGTTTCCATAGCTTATTTACTGCCAGGTAACAAGACTAAGTATCAATACTTGTGTCTTACAAAAGGAACTAAGGAAGCCTGATTGCGCAGTTAGTTTTTGTTTCTCGAGTTAACAGGAGTACCAAACCGCGATGGCTTTTACACCCCCTTTTTCCCCTTCTGCTGTGTAGGTTACATTTCCAATAGTCAAAGCAAAACTGAAGCTAGATGGAGTTCATAAAAGTGTCCCCGAATTAACTCAGGTGAACATGCCATCTCTTTTCAGCACTTGGCTGACTCCTAGAGAGATAGTCAACTACTCGTACACATTTACTTATACTGATTACTAGATGCTTTGTTTTTACAGACAGGGCCTATGTTAGTTACACACTGGGGCCTTAGTGGGCCTGTTGTTCTGCGATTGTCGGCATGGGGAGCACGTGAACTACATCACTGCAACTACCAAGGTATGATGCAATGGAAGTATACATGACTCTTGGTAGATTGACAACTGGGCAATGGTACCATTATCATATTTCTGGTGGTAGTCTGATCATTTCTGTGTTCAGTGCACCCAGAACTTGGAGAACACTCCCTAGCACTCTTCTTCTTTTTAGAGTTCCAGTGAATCCCTTGCGCTCTTATGTTTATCACTTGAGTTACCACGTAGGTGATTATGCATGTCAGCAAATTTCGTAATGATGTGACTACATTTAAACTTCATATTAGAAAGTTTTGCTGTGCTAAGAGCATTTGACATCTATAGACTATAGTACTCTGTCATACCAAATTTATCTCAATTTAGAATATCTGTTCTTTGTCCTCATAAATCCAAATGGATATTACTTTCTGCTAACTTCTCATGGCACCTTGCTGAGAGCGAACATATGTTGCATATCCTTTTTTTCCTTTGCTGCTCTCTGATCGAAGCATTACACTTTATCAAAAAAGAATGATCCAAGCATTACTGTTTTGCCTCTTCATATGATGTTCTTTTATAGCCATTTTATATGTCTATCAGCAAATACTTTAAAATTGAGGACAAGAAATCTGATGATTAACTTGTACATTTCTTTCAACACAGGAAAGCTTGTGGTTGACCTCATACCTGATATTCATATTGAGGATGCGAAGCGCATCCTATTCCAGTACAGAGATCAGCATGCGGTCCATTTCTTTCTTTGCAGTATTTCCTTTACACATTAAAGGGTAGTGCCATAAATGTCACAGGATTAACTACTCTTGATTTTCCCTTGCTTAAATAAGCTGGAAAATTGTATCTCTTGCAAATTCCTGCAATAACTCAAATCTTACTAACTATATATATATCTCAACTCTTATTTGTCTTGCTGAGATGAACTTTGACTTTCAGATAATAACTATTGCTTATTGGTCTATCACATTGGAGTATTTTGATCAAAGTTTCAAATGGCCTTCTAATTCATTAGAGCAATATGCCTCGCGAACATTCTGATAGTTACATAAAAAAAATAGGGATGAATTTGAATTAAGAAGTTTTAGTTCCTGCAGAAGCACAAAGTGAGCAACACCTTTCCCATGGAGTTCGGCCTGGTGAAGAGATTTTGGAAATTCCTTCTAGAACAGGAGGTCATAATGCTACTGATAGCGCTTTACTTATACTTTTAATCAGATGATTTCATCATATGAAGTCTTAACTTTGCAGAGTTTAAACGGTGATATCCACTGGGCCTCCATGCCAAATAATCATCTAAACATGATAGCCCTTCGGTTAAAACAATGGATGTTTGAGGTTGTAGGGAAGGTGTGTGATATCATAATATTCTAAGCAATTTTAAATAGGATATCAACAATGTTTCAGCCAAGACTCACTGTGAGTTAAATCTTATGCAGGGCCAATTTAAAGATGAATTTGTGACTGCAGGAGGTGTTCCAATTTCAGAGGTCCGTAGTCTTAACTGCAGTTTACTTGAACATGAAATCCATTTCTTATGGACCTAACTTATCTCCTTGCTAAAGATATCACTTGGCACTATGGAAAGCAAGAAACGGCCAAACCTCTTCTTTGCAGGAGAGGTAATATATAATTCTAGAACATGCAACATTATGGAGCAGCAAACTTGCAATTGTGTAACTTATTGAGGGTGGTCTTTCTGTAGGTGCTTAATGTTGATGGGGTCACAGGTGGATTCAATTTTCAGGTAAGCAGTGCAAAGCTCGAGTAATACTACTTCTGTTACAAGATGAATAGGTTTGCAACAAACTTTGGCAATGGAAACTTGATTAAGGGTTTCACATTAAAGTGAGAATAAATTAAGGTCTGTAGCCTGCATTAATTGATTGTTTTTCCACAGAACGCATGGACTGGTGGGTATATAGCTGGGACAAGCATAGGCACGTTGCCATCAATTAGCAATATCCGGGAGCAGCAGCCATGTTTGCAACTGGAAGGGTAACAATATTTCTCAAGAAAATGGATTGAGCAATGAAAGAGACTCCCTAGATCATCTGAGGATAGCTCAAGTGCATTGTAAATTTTGAGATCAAGCGGAGGATATTCCAAGATGCATGGCCAGAATCGTGATAAGAATTGAGATGTCACGATTCTTACCAGCGATGCTCTTTTGATTTCTGATAGAAGTCCAAATCATGCATACGAGAAACACATACAAACCTAGCACCACGTATGCGTGGGCATCTACACAACCTTATAGCATGCCGTGGTGATAGTATTCCACAACTATTATTGTATGCTCACAACCATTCGAACACACATTTCAAAAAAAAAAAAAACATAGCACTGATATGATGATGCGTTGGTGGTAAAAAACAACCAAAGGATGACTTTAAATAATTAAAACAGATATGGCACTTGAATTCTCCCTGCAGGAGTTGGATCTGCAAGAACAAGCAAGAAAGTCATTTTAGACGACATTGTAGGCAGCTTGGCAAGTACTCCTGTTATATATATGTGACACAACATATTTAGTCCACCAGGCAATATACTACAGAAACGCCAGAAATGCTAGGCCCCTTGACAATTAGCAGAGTATGTACCCTCTAAAAGAAACTTGAAAAAAAAAATCCAAGATGAGTACTCAAAGTATATATTTTCCCACAGAAAAGTACTACATATTATTTTTAATTGATGTTTATTTCTTGCAAAATTGGGCTAAAATAAAAATAGTACCTTTCTTTGAAGCTTGGGCTGCGTTGAAGCTGTTGTTGCAATTCAGTTGCAAGGGAAGAGATGCATGGGGTGCTAGGCTCAGCGGGAACCCTGTGCCCACAGTGAAACAGCTTGAAGCGCTCAAGTTTTCTGGCAGTCTTTGCCACTTGATGCAGTTGCTCATACACTCCACATTGCAGTAGTATTTCTATGTTGCTGCTATCGTTTTCTACCATCCAGTTCAGTAGTTCAAGTGTGGATCTCCTTATACATGGAAAATCTGTAGTTGGGGACTTGTACAGTTCTAGTATCTTCTTAAGTTTCTTGACCCATGTGTCCACAGTAAGATTGGCATGCTCCAGTAGTGTATCGGCAAAGCTGCTTGTATACAGGGGCGGCGATCTACTACAAATTTGCACTGCAAGGCCAATAAAGCTCTCTAGTACTTTGCCGCCTTTAACCCACAAGTCATATTTTACCTACATATACAATATATCAGAGAAGAAGTCAACTACACATGAAGTACTGCTCTAGAAATGAACGAAGGGAAGAAATAAAGACAGCTACTAGTTCCTTACACAGCCTAGATTTTCATCAGTAGATGATGGATCTTCCAAGATCGAAACTTCATCTACAATTGCTTTGAGTACCTGCTAGTTGTTGTTGTTTCCAAATTATGGACCGAGTCGATGTGAAGAGAATAGATCAAGTAGATTGCACACAAATTAAATTACAGAGAGAATAAATTAAACGGTGAATTACCGTTGGTAGGGCTTTGTCGATTACTTGCATGTAAGCATTAAAATCTTCTTCTCCAGAGTAGGCACGCAAATTCTGCAGGAGTTTTGCATGCATGCTTCTTTTGAGTTCTCCCCCCTCAGCACAGATTATCTTTTTGACTACACGCAATACTTGTTGTGGTAGATGGCGTCCTTCAAAGTGGGCAATCAACATCCTTCTCCTCTCTTTCTCACCATCTTGAGGGGAGAGCACATTCACTATCTTCTCCAGCTCTTTTAGACTGATCTGGTGTAGTAAAGCTACAACATTAATCTCACATTCTGTAGTGAGCAGCAACAATGCTCTAGCAGCTTCTTCACAGTGATCTACCCGTGGTGCTGAAAGTAGATCTTCCAGGTCGAGTCTCTGTACCATGCTCTGGATGTATGGCACCGAAAGCTGATCCGACATATCAAGTTCTTGTATGAAGGCTGACACTGGTAGTTGGTCTTCCAAATCAAGGAGACGATGATTTTCCTCAATGAACAACTGAATATGGTTGAGGTGGTCGTCGCTGGTGGTGCACTCAAGAAGTAGTACCTTGGCAGCTACTTTACTGATGTTTACATATGGTGCTTTTGAAAGCAGACAACCCTTAAGGTTCCCCAGGACTTCAGGTAACATGGTCCCAATCTCTTCCCTCACTTTGTCATCCACTGCTGCTAAGCATGATATGACTCTTGTTGCTCCTACATGCTTCCATACCATCCCGGTGTTGGTTAGGAGGTGAAAATCTCTTGAGGTTTCTTTGCTGAGAACCCGAACGGTACCTGGTGCGGCGACCATCAGCTTGCTCAAGATGTTGAGTGAAATGCCAACAATGATTTCTTGGTCGATCTTTTGTTTGACAGGGAGAGGAATGTTGTCCTCTCTCGTGAGAAGAGGAATAATCTCTTGTTCAACCCAAGAGTTAGAGAGGGTGCCGATGCCATGCCCATGGGCACACAACAGGTTGGTGGTGAGGTCCAAAATCTTGAGTAATAGATCTTTATTGGCTTCTTTACAGTTTCTCGGGTTGTCCGTGAGCTTGTCCAGGATTCGGAGGCCAAACCAGAGCAAGTCAGCATCATCCATGTTCCTCTTCAGATTCTTCTTCATATGATCCTCATTCAATGTGTCGTTGCACAAAGAAGATATGAGATGGAGTGTTCC
Organism: Paspalum vaginatum; assembly: GCA_030272315.1. Lineage (NCBI taxonomy): Eukaryota > Viridiplantae > Streptophyta > Magnoliopsida > Poales > Poaceae > Paspalum > Paspalum vaginatum. The sequence goes on from CM059019.1 coordinate 43,034,725, forward strand.
ATCAGGACAGGTTGGAAGTACAAGGTCTGGAGTGAGCTTCAGCACCACCCTTGCAGCGTGGCCTCTGATCTCCTTCTCCTCCGTGGTCCTAAAGCAGCCTAGCATGTTGAGTAGCTTCCCCAAAGAGTCGGCATCAAGGGAAGCTCGAAGCCTCGTGAGTGCCAAGCTTCTGTACTTGACTGACCTAAAGATGAGGTCCATGGCCCCAATGCCAAGCAACTGGTCATCCAGGGTGTTGGACAGGACCAAGTTCCTAGCGTAGGTGACTAGGTCCATGTTGAGGGTGGTGCGTACATTTCCACTGATGAAGTCTAGGTAATTATCAGCCGCATAGCGCGGGAGGATCCTAGAGAGAGGCCAATGCAGGCTATACTCACGCCCAGTATGCCCTATCACAATCATATTTGGTTTCAGCCGCATGCATATGAAGATGATACCCTGGGCAAACACCAGCCCGTAGAAGATGTTGAGGGACCGTCTGATATTGCGGTGGTCATCTTGGCCTATGTACTTGGCATCCACGTAGTCTTGCTTCTTGAGACGCTTCCATGACAGCGTCATGCAAGTGGCCACCGCTGCCATCTGCCCCAACCACACGGTGATACGGATGATCATCCCAAGGAAATTTCGGAGCAGATACGTCTTCCATCGCTCCCCCTCCTCCTCTTGTCTTTTCTTGAGCAATTCTTGCCTACTCATCCTCATAGTTGATCTTGCTGCTGGTTGTTGCTGCCCCTGTTGGATTCGTGTGTGCCTCCACTAACTACTTTGTGGCCTCATGCCTCCAACATTCTTGTGCTTGGTCAGCGCGTCTGGTGCTCGCATGAAAATCTGATGCGCAGGATCCTCATATCCTCCCAAGAACCTATTAATGCACGCATTTAGGCGATTGTTGTAGATCTTGACAATAGATATGAATGGCTCACAACCACTTGAACCAAACACCTAATTCTTCTATGAATCTTATTGCTGCCTCTCTTTGTGAGTTGTGACTATGGAAATACGTGGCATTCTAGGCGGACTTTTCGATTCAAGAATAACCCTACACATATCTTCTTTGATAGGGTCCCTAGCTCCTATGAGAGACTAAATTGGCCTGTTCCTGAAATAGACCGATTGGTTTTTGTCATGTGTGGCTAAAATAGTTCAACTATGAGATAATGGTTCCAAACCTAGAGATGGGGTGGATTAGGATTACTTGTGCCAAATGCCCGGAAGTTGTGGCTTAGAACTATGTGAACATGAATGAAGATATCCATCCTGTCTTGATTAAGGATTCGTTTAGAGTTTCATCTTGTTGGACCCAACATTTTCAAACAACCACTCAACCTTGTATATGGCCCTTGGGCCAATAAACATGCTTCATTGCATCATGTGGAATTTCTTCTAAAGTTCCTTGTTATTTATGTCGTTAAGTATTGCAGTTGATGTCCTATTTTAACCAATAACTAACCATCTATTGACTAGGCACGGGGGATTAGTATTTGCATCATATTTTTAAGAAATCGGGACATCTAGTGTTGTATTTGGTTTATTAGTGCCTTTGCGATATAAGTCTAGATGAGTCCCAGAGGATGTGATCAACCACGGCCACAATAAGGCTTAGAAATGAACGAGTACTACACATGCTTCATGCCATCACCCTCATATTTGATCACATAATATATGCTTAGATGTTGGGCTCTACTCCCTCTAAATATGATTTGGATTGCATTGACATGCATTAATTAGTTGGTTTACCAGCTTTAATCGCGTTCTACATACATATATACTATGATAGGCTTGGTGTTAATGCTATGAGATGGAAGAGATTGGATATATGATATTGATTTTGCTTAGGAGGTGGGCTCCTTGATATACAATAAGTGTGTGTTTGGGTATTGGGATAGGTAGATGGTAGGTATATATGGTGGTTGAGAGCAAGTTTTGTCATTGTAGTACTTGGCTGCTTGGAGACAAATACTTGGGTACTCCCTAAGTGTACCTATGGTGGGTACTACCTAATGGTAGCAATAGTGGATACAGTTTGCAGGTTGCAAGTTGACTATAGGCACTTTTTGATTGAATGATAGGCCCTTGCTCTATCCAGTTAAGGTCTAAGTTGGATTAATAATGACTCGGGAGTTTGTCAACATGCACACAACATGCTGAGCATGCATGAGGATCAACTCATGATTGCCATGGGTTGACACCAAGCCTATAGGTGTTAGGATAATTATGAGAGGGAAGAGGGGTGCGGATTTCCTCTCTACGCCAATATACTATGGCCCCGCAAGCCATGGTTAGTTGAGTTCACATTTCTAAGTTGTGTGGTGGTACCCGCACAATCCCAAGCTCGGCAAAGTAGGATGGTGCAAGTTGAAAGGAAATTGTGCCATAAGCCTCGTGCTTATTGTGCTTTGTGTGATTTTGGTGGTTGACTAACAAGGACCACACTTTGGGACTAATGTATTTGTAAGGATATTCATTTTAGTTCGAGGATGCAAGTGATGGACTCAGTGACAAACAGATCAAAGGAGTGATCAAAGAGCACAAAAGAATACCCAAATATCACAAAGAAGACCCAAGGCATCCTTGGAAAAGCCTTGGTGATGTGACATGACGGTCCCGTTGGTAAGTCAACAGGCCGCTTTTATTAGCACCAGACAGCTAGTGATAAGGAAATGACCAAAGTGGAAGACTCAAGGCCTAATGCAAACTACATGCATCGAACGACGTGATGATTAGCACTGGACAAAAGTGGCCAGAGGAGGTGAAGGAGTGACCATGAACAAAATGCACACACCGGATGGTCCGTGATAAACTAGATAGAAGTAGTTGAAGAACTTGAAGACCCAAGACTTGGTGCCATTTACAAGCACCAGATGGCACATTGATCACACACTAGATGATTCCATGTCAATGGTTAGATCATAGTTGATTCCATGAAAAAAAAATACTCACTAGACAGTCCGGTGATAACCGCAAGAAGTGGCTTTTTGCCGATGGCTAATTTGATGGTTTGGGCTATACAAGCCCTCTTGCCCGACCATCCAAAATGCTTAGAGCCCTTGGACTTTACTCTAGTTTTAGACACATTCTTGAGAGCTCTAGATTCACAAAGTGCTTAGTGCAAACCTTGGCATAGATTAGTACTTGTGAGTCCTTGCTTAGGTGGCTTAGTGCATTGCTCTTGATTGCGATCAAGGCCGTTAGCGAGGTTTGTGAACCTCTTGATCTCTGTGCTTGTGCGCACTATCTTTGTAAGTGTGGAGCTTGTATGCCTTGCGAGATCCTCTAGAGTGTGGAGTGGACACTACCTTATTTATGAGAGGGGGGAAGGCCCTTAGCATTTTGCCCAAATCTCACCCTAGTGAAGACAACCGAAAGCATACATGAGTGGCCAGTAGGAGTCCCCACTTGCGTGTGGACGAGAGCTGGGATATCCATAAATTTACCTGCCCGAGAGCTTGGATTGTGAGAGCGCACCTTTCCATTCTTGATCCTTGCATGGATCAAAGGCTTAATTCTTGCTTGGATTAAGTGGGAGCAAGGCCTCGAGGGGCTCGAACAAGAACTAGGGGGAAGGCTTGCATGCCTTCTCGATACCTCGATAATCAATTTTTGTTAGTCTTCAATTCATCGCCGTCAACAGGAGTTTTCTCTTGTATCTCAATCTTTATATTTTCGCATTTACATTCATGCAATCGCGTGGTTACGCTCTTACCATTGCTTGATAGGTTAGACTCTAAGTTTGGAAACTATAGTCTCGCGGTAGAAACAACTACACTTAACAAAGTTGTAGTGCACTTTGTTCCTATGTGGAAGAAAGAAAAGGCCCCAAAACCTTCTCACCAGCGAAGAGCTACTAGCTAGTCTCTTTGTGTCACTCAAAGTTGTTGATGGACCACTAAAGCAAAACTCCCCCCTCAATCAATCAGAGGTGGTTGTGATCCTACATGGAGTGACAATTAAAAATTCTAGACAAACGAGTCCCACTAATTGGCATGGGATCAAAGAGCCAACAATTGTCTATTGCGGACATATTATACCGACTGTAGGATTACAAGGGCTTTTCTAGCTACATCCAAAAGCTAGCCAATGCGTGGTAATGGGCTCCGCATGCGCTTATATGTTAGGTGGCGTATGTATCTTGCACATGCACAACCAATATGAGACTATTCCAATAAAAAAATGGGACTATTCTAATGAAACATTTGCCTTTTGTCAATGGAGTGTTATTATTAGCCTAGCTAAGCGCTGCAATTTACACTAAGACCATCTCCAGCAGAATGTCTATCCACCCTTACCTATCACTATTCTAACATTATAGGCGGTCCATTTGGGCAACTCGCTGGAGACGGCCTAAGCATGCAGCAGCTATACGTATTCTATTAAATGAAATGAACATGCTTTTCAGTGCAAGTTGATGATAGCAGCAAACTCAACTTATCAATTTGTCTCGATCAAATGCATGGGCACATGGCCCAAACCACAAAGTGGAATTTACATATATAAAAGATGAAGTTTCGAACAAAGCTAAAAGGACCGGAGCACAATCAGCATTGCCATGCTAGTCTACATCAACAGGTTATAACTTATAAACCTAATTGCCATAAACAAACATTGCACGTACTAACAAAATAAAGAGGCTAATTAAGTGCGGTGATAAAGAAAGAGAACCAGTGGAGCATTTTTCACTCTATACACACACATGCTAGATGGTAGTGTTCTACTCGTTAAAGACTATTTGTTTGCATGTATAGAAAATATATGCAAAACATTGACGTGTGGGATTCTAATAGATGGTGGCGTGACTTATGATTTATAGTGAGCTCTTAATAAGGTGATGCGTCTTCACGAAATTATAGGGACATCATCACATAATGGAGGCTAGCTAGTCAATAAGTAATATATAGAAGACACGTGTACGTACCCCATGGATTGGACGAAGGCGACGACGGTTACATACCAAAAGTCCTGCTGCTTCATAAGGGTGGAAAACCCACCGAGCAGGACGACGGTCGCCCAGATGGTAGCCAGCATCCCGAGGGCATTCATGGCCTTGTAAACGAAGGCACTGCAGAGAATGAGCATGTTGAGACAATCTTCTGGCAGCGAGGTTGCCTGCTGCCCATCAGACATCATGTTCTTCGACGACGATGTCTCATGATCACCACCACCACTACTAGAAGCAGACGAATCCATGACGATTATCGGTGTCTGTATCTACATGTATCGTCATCTACTAGCATGTATGCATATATACATGTCAAATATAGCAGCCATGCACGCACTATCCTGCTGGATAGATAGGTAGGAAAGATCTTTTGTACCTTACAAGCTAGCTTAGAATAATACTTAGGACTCAAACCAAATCAAAGGTTCAACGTAAGTGTGACTAAAGCTTTATGCAATTAAAGAAAAGGCAGACGACGACAATCTTAGCTTCATTGAGAAAGAAATATCAAATAAGACGTCTGCTTGCGTTGATATCTTTAAGCCTCTCGCACATATGCATGCTTTGGTCCTTTATTCTGCCGTGATATCCACGAATGCCTTGGTCCGTTTCCCAAAAAGGGTCCGCATCCATCTGTTACTACATATGCACAAGTATACTATATGGCGACCTCCCACCAAGCCGACGACAAAATCTACATCATCTGCTTCAAGTCGATATAAGAAAGGGAATATAGCATGCAGTTCGTTATTAGAAACCAGAATATCATTTGAAATATATATGGTCAATACAACTCTCGCTTGCAAGGAAAAAAACCCATCTATCCCCAAAGCATACAGTCATAGCCTATTTCATAGGATTGGGACATTATTGCAAAATTATCTGCTTCACTTGGCCCCGCCGCGTCTATGTTGCGACGTGTGTTCATTGTTCAAGCCTTTGTTTTTAGAAGAAAAAAAAACCGCCAGACCCTAGCGATATGACCGATTTCCGTGAAATTTCATCTGAAAATTTTGAACTTCAGGCGAAATTTTTTTAATTTTGGATCATTTGCGTCTTTTACTGTGGTTAACACATGACCGGAGTGAAGGGGAAAGGGTTGGGAAACGGTTGTCGAAGGACAAAACACTTGACGCGGCAAGGAGTTGGACAACATGGACCTTGGTATAGGCCGTGCCTGTTCCTGACCGGCCGGATCAGCAATGAGTTCAATATACATGGCGCACTCATTCTCCGGCCTCTCAGTCCACTACATCTTCCTCCTTAATTACAGGGCGGTAGCAGGCTGTTGCTGATTAGAAGCTCCTTCGAGGCGCATGGGACCAGTTCTGCATAAGCAAGAAATATATGCAAGTCTTCTGTGTGTAGCATTGGTGGTGTATATATTGCTCTTGTAGTTGGTGGAGCAAGCCAGCTATGAAGATATTCCTATCACAGTGAGGAAGAAGATGTCATTGTTGGTTCTACACCTAAACCACTTGTGAAAGCTTTAACTATCATAGCCGGTTTATAGCACAAACCAGTTGTGCTTTGAGATGGTTTGGTGCTAGATCCCGCCTGCTAGGCAAGGCAGGGCGATTGGATATGGGACCCACTGCAAAGCACACTAGCTACAGGCCAAAACCTCCCTTGATTGTGTGGCCTCTAGAAAACTAGAAAACCTAGTCTATGCAAGGACTATCTCATCACCTTTCGATTCTACTCTAGAAAGATCCTTGTACTTCAAGAATCCATAGAATACCATGGTCGCTTTGATGGAATCCAAATTGAGGGGTTTTTTATATTAACCAATGAGCAACAAGTAATTCAATGAATCCAACAAAACAAATTGATTAGCTAATCCATATAGTTGTTCTCAGTCACAGTAGTCCTACCTCTTAGGTGCCTAGATGCTCACACCTAGGACTAAAATAAATAAACTAACAAACAACATTAGTCCAAATGGTTGTATTATCATATCACTTCAACATCAAGTTCATGACCCTAACTCATTTCAATCTTTGCCGCCGTTTAAGGAGAGGTCCAAACAAGACTCAAGACGACACCTTCGGAGAGGAAAATGGTACTGGTGCCATTGTCCTAGGCACAACGCTTAGGAAATGTTTGCACCTAGAAGGTTGCATTCCCCTTCCTGTACAGCTCTCACTGTGGTCAATAGCGGCACTGAGCTCAGGAAGCTCTTCATCGAGATCACCAGCAGGTCCATTATCGCCATCGAGGATATCGACTGCTCCATCCACCTCATCGGCAAGCGCAAGAAGAAGAAGAGTCATGGGAAGAACTGCAGGACGATGACAAGGACAACAAGGTCACGCTCTCCGGCCTGGTCAACTTCATCGACGAGCTCCGGTCGGCTTGTGGAGGTGAGCGCATCATCATCTCCATCACTAACCACAAGGACAAGTTGTGAGAGCATATCATCTCCTTCACCAACCACAAGGATAAGCTAGACTCAGTGCTCATCCGCCAAGGCAAGATGGACATGCACATCGAGATGTCCTACTGCTGATTTGGCGGATGCAAGGTGCTCACCTAAAACTACCTACGCGTGGCAGACCACAAGCTCTTCGGCTACATTCGGAAGCTGTTGAAGGAGGAGGACATGACACCGGCGGACGTGGTGGAGAACCCGATGCCCAAGTCCAAAAACATGGACATCGACGCATGTCTGGGGAAACTTATAAAGGTGCTCAAGGAAGCCAAGGAGTCAGAGGAATTGTTGGACAAACCACTGCCGGAAGCCGGGAACAAGGCAAGGAAGTGGTCGATGAAGAAGACGATGACAATGAGGATGCCGACAACGGTACATGTAGTGATCATGACTTAGACGATGACAAAAAACAGAGTGCCAAGAAGGAATATAAAAAATGGATAATAAATAAACATTAAGAGAATAGTTATAAAGCCAAAGGTCAAATCATATACTCCCTTCGTACTAAAATGTCGGGGATTCTAGCACTCTTTTTATCTGTCCACGTTCGTATGGATGTTGGTGAATCAGAAGCTCCCTCAAGGCGCATGGGACCAGTTCTGCAAAAGCAAGAAATATATGCAAGTGTTATTTGTGTAGCATTGGTGGTGTATATTGCTCTTGTAGATGGTGGAGCAAGCCAGCTATGAAAAACATTCCTATCACGGTCAAGAAAAAGATACCACTATTGGTTCTACACCTAAACCAGTTGTGCTTTGAGATGGTTCATTGCTGGATCCTGCCTGCTAGGTAGGGTGGTGCGGTAGGACATGGGGCCCACTGCAAAGCACGCTAGCCACAGGTGGCCAAAACCCCTCTTGATAGTGTGGCCTCTAGAAAACTAGAAAACCTAGTCTAAGCAAGGACTATCTCATCACCCTTTGATCCTTAGACTTCAAGAATCCATAGATGACCATGGTCGCTTTGATGGAATCCAAATTAAGGGGGTTCTTTTGATATTAACCAATGAACAACAAGTAATTCAAAGGGAATCCAACAAAAATGATTAGCTAAACCATATAGTTGCTATCAATCACATTAGTCATATCTCTTAGGTGCCAAGATGCTCACACGTAGGACTAAAAGAAATAAACTAACTAACATCATTAGCCCAAATGGTTGTATTATCATATCACTTCAACATCCAGTTCATGACTCTCACTCATTTCAATCTTTGCCGCCGTTTAAGGAGAGGTCCGAACAAGACTCAAGACGACACCTCCGGAGAGGAAAATGGTACCAGTGCCATTGTCCTAGGCACAACCCTTAGGAAATGTTTGCACCTAGAAGGTTGCATTCCCCTTCCTGTACAACCCTCACAGCGGTCAAGAGCGACACCGAGCTCAGGAAGCTCTTCATCGAGATCACCAGCAAGTCCAAGGACAAGCTAGACTCAACGCTCATCCGCAAGGGAAGGATGGACATGCATATCAACATGTCCTAATACTGCTTTGAGGGATTCAAGGTCCTCACCAAAAACTACCTAGGCATGGCCGACCACCACCTCTTTGGCAACATCCATAGGCTGCTGGAGGAGCTCGACATGATGCCGACGGACATTGCGGAGAACCTGATGCCTAGGTCCAAGAACAAGGACATCGATGCATGCTTGGGGAAGCTTGTCAAGGCGCTCAAGGAAGCCAAGGAGTCCGCGGCATTGCTGGCCAAACCACTGCTGGACACTGGGAACAGGACGAGGAAGTGGCTGATGAAGAAGACGACGACAATGAGGACGCCGACAACGGTACTTGTAGTGATCGTGACTCTGACGATGATGAAAAATAGATTGCCAAGAAGGAATATAAAAAATGGATAATAACTAAACATTAAGAGAATAGTTATAGGGTGTGCTTGGTTTAGTGCCAAAGCTGGCCATGCCAAAATTTTGGCAAGTCATTTTGGCTTGTCTAAATTTTGGCATGGCTAATTTTGGCACTGAAACAAGCAGGCCCATAAAGCAAAAGTTCATATCATATAGTCCATTGGTACTAAATTGTAAGGCATTCTATCACTCTTTTTATCCATCCACATTCGTATGGATGTTAGTGAATTTGGACACATAATGAATATACATCTAGTAGATATCTAGAAGAGTGAAGTCCATATTACTCCATGATCTTGTCAAGTAGTTTGGATAACCTCCTCCAACTCAAAAACCAGACACTGGTAGACCCCAATCTCATGAAACTGTTTAACTTACCCATGCGACGTTTTAGAGTGGTTTTGGCCACTCCGCTCGTCCATGTCACCCTAGCTGTGACATGTGGATAGCGCCATGTCAGCCCACATGTCACAGCTAGGTTGACTTGGATGGGTGGAGTGGCCAAAACCACCCTAAAATGTCGTAGGGTGTAAGTTAAATGGTTTCATGAGATTGGGGTCTACCAATGTCTTGTTTCTGAGTTCGAGGGGGTTATCCAAACTACTTGACAAGATGAGGGGGGTAATATGGACTTCACTCTATCTAGAACCCGGGCCTGTTTGGAATGGAGGAATATAGAACACAAGAGTCAGAGGAAACACAAGAATATGAAAGAAATAGAGGTGTAAAACAGAGGATTAGAAAACATAGGAACTTGATAGGAATTGGTGTTTGGAATATAGGAATAGTAAACCCATATATATGTATTAATGAGTCCTGTGTTGGGAGTTGGGAGAGAGAAAAATAGCTGGCTACTGGTCATGTCACCTAAGCAAGCTCTTTAATTAGTGAATGAGAGGGCAAGCAGTGGTAGCATGCACGAGCGACAATGATTCCCTTGGGGCTGAGCTCATTTTCTGTTTCCCGTGAAAGTGCAGGTAGTGTTTCCTTTTCTTTGGAACTTCTTCCATTTCCTTTGATCCAACCGCATGCATACGTCAGCAAAATGCAGGTTTCCCATTCCTTTGAAATTCCTCCAATATTGCTCCATTCCAAACAGGCCGTTACGATTTGGGACCGAGGATACTACATTGGTACTGTAACTGCCTTGCTATTTAGCTTCAAATTGCAATAACAAGTAGTGTGCACATTTGATCACTGAAGAAGGAAAATGGGAAGATGATGGATGTCGTGTAAAGTGGCCGGATAAGGCATAGAACAACATCGGGACTAGTTGACGCTAAAACCAATAGAATTCCAATTCTAAATTCCAAGTGCCTTGGTGGAGCCAAGACTTCTCTGACAAGCTGTTCAACTTAGAATTGGGGTTTCTGGTCTAAACAACCTGTGAATATTCATCAGACAACATCTCCAATTACTTCATCCGTTCTAAATTATAAACCATTGATGAATGCATATTATTTGATTTATTCAAAAAATAATACAATACCATGCTTAAAACACTTGTTTTTATAAATCAAACTATAAAAAATAAATGATATTTATACATTTTTTATTAGTACCATTGATCAATCGTCAAATTTATAAGTCAAGGGTGACTTTAATTTTGGACAGAGAGAGTAAGAAACAACACTGTAGCAAATATCACCCCCGCCTAGAGGTGTAAATGGTACAGGATATTGTCCGTCCGTATTCAAGTTCCAATCCATTTAGAAGGGTTAAAATCCGACCCGTATTCGAATCCGGACATTTAGTATTCGATCTGTATTCGTATCCGAGTATTCAAAGTTGGATAAATATGATTCTAATAACCATTCAAGTCTTATTCGACACATTTAATCAATATCCGTATCTAATCCTGAATCTAAAAAAAATATGAAAACAAATATGGTATCAGCAATATCTGTCCGTATTTGATCCGATCACACCCCTATCCCACCCCGCCACACTTTAAACTTTCATGGCCACCTATACATTTGCCTTCTTTTTTGGGGAAGCGGGATGGGATAGCTGTGTAACCCTAGCCAGACTAACATGGAGGCCATACAGTGCAATCTGGAATATAATAATAATCCTACAGTCTAGTTGAACAATAACCAAAGACATCTTGTTACAATTCTTCTGTCTCCATCGTCAACATTCGATGCTTTTATTTTCAACAAGATAACCTGTGAACAGCAGCTGTCAGCCTGCTACTGAAGTTAAAGAAGAATTGGACCATGGAACACTTTAAGGAACTCAAGCTAAAATAAGAATTGGAACAGGGAACACCTGAAGGAATAATTCTCACTGCCTAATCCAGGCCAAACTTTATCTCATGCGAAACGAACAATACCATCTCAAAATGTTATCACAATCACAATAGACAGTTTCAATGCATAGACTATTCGACTACACCTGACCTGACTAAATCACTCTATGGACCAAACTAAATAAGGTGCCCTAATCTTGATCCATCCCAAAAGCTGATTCTTCCACAAAACTGCACCTGCTTAGCTAGGCCCTTTATTTCTGGCCTGGCCAATGACCTCACTACAACAAATGCATGCGCTCAACATAAGGGTTGTGCAACCATTTATTGAGTGGCTCTCCGCAGCCAACAAAGCAGCCAGTATTTCCCCGTGTGGTGAAGAATGGGAATTCAAATAGGTTCAGAAGCTTCTGAACCGACTGTCTAACCAGCGAAGATCCAGTTACCCTGCTCCTCCGGCCCCAGCCAGTGACAATGTCAATTCTTTCAGGGCCAGTGCCCAATGCCAGAATCTCCCTGTGGAACCAGGCAAGTGTCCTGGAAAGAGCAGTCACTGCGGTGCCCTCAGACATCAGATGAAGGTTGATGAGCCAATACGAAGAGCTCTTCTCCCTAACAGAATCTGGGTACACGTTCTTCTGTGCAGCAACCTCCCATATAAGGCCTGCTTCTTCCTTGAGACCAGACTTGTGTAAGAAGTCTATGACAGCATCCATTAGACCCCTTTTACTCTCTCTGTCCTCACTGTGCATCATGTCCAAGAAATACCCTGTGTGATCCCTAACATTCTGGCCACCAGGTTCTGCATCAGGCAAATACAGCAAGAACAAGTGCGCCGGATGTCCAGTGATTGCCATGAGCTGGCAGCATAAACTCATCTGCGGCTGAGCCTCAGTGCAGCAGCTGAGCAGCAAGGTATAAGTCTGCACAGATGGAGCAAGTCCTTGAGCAAGCATGTTCTGGAGCACGATGTAGGCATCTTGAAATCTGTTTGTCTTCAGAAAAGCACTCAAGAGAGAATTGCAGGTAGGCACATTAGGTTGCAAACCATCCTGAAGCATTGCCTGGTACCATCCTAGTGCCTTGTCAACGTTGCCAGCTTTGCCCCAGAGGTCAACCAAAAGACCATATACTGGCTCATCAGGAGCCCAATCACGCCTCATCTCAATGAAAACAGCCTCAGCCTCATCCAGATGGCCACAGTGACCAAGAACTTCCATAACAATGCTGTATGTTATTTTGTCAGGACGGAACCCAGCAATTTGCATGTCCTTGTACAGCTTAACAACGTTTTCATAATTTCTTGCTTTGGCCTGGAGTGCAATGATAATGTTGTAAGTCACAAGGTTAGGTGTGCAGCCATTTTCAATCATCTCACAGAAAAGCTTATAAGCAGCTGCTAATTGACCACCTTTTCCAAGGCAATTAACCATGGCACTATAGGTGAAAGTATCTGGTGACAGGCCAACTTCTTGCATCCTGCCATATAAATCCATTGCAATGTCCAGGTACCCAGCTTTAGCATGGATATCAATCAATGTGCAATATGTAACCCGATCAGGCTCATAACCAGCTTCCTGCATTTCCTCAAATACTTTAACAGCCTCCCTAAGATAATTTGCACGGCCATATGCGTGTATTATTCTGTTGTATGTCACCACAGTCGGTTTGCAGTGAGCTCGGCTCATCTCATCCAGAAGTTTCCTCAAAATGCCAAATTGCCTCGCTTGTCCAAGGATACCTATCATGGTTGTGTAGGTATGACCATCATGCTTGAACCCTGGTTGCCGCTTTAACCATTTAAAGAAACCAAGAGCGATAGTATGGTCATGGAGCAGCTTGAGGACTTGATTAGCCTGAAATGCATCTATCTTGCAATGAAGATTATCCAGAACATGTTCTGTCATTGGACCCCATTTCATTTGCTGCAGTGTGTGGTAGTATTGTTCAACTGCCCGCAGTGACTTCAATGATCTTAAGTTAGATTGGGGTCCTCCACTATGAGCTTTTATTGTTCCCGCAGAAGTCTGGAATTTGTTGCCAGAACCACTGAAGGCATTGGGACCTGACAGGTTCCGGGTTTGAACTTCATCCCGCCTGACATCTGAGCTAAAATTATTACAATGATAGTTTGCATGGTGCGGACCAAGATGTCCTTGGCTCCTTGCTTGTGACGGTGAACCTGGAACCATAACAGATGGCCCTGAGAAACTTTGCTTTGGCTTTGCATAGCCAGATCTTGGGATCCCCTTACCAAACTCGTTGTTCAAAGAAGGTTTATAAGGCACCTTTCCTTCAGGAAAGTTATGCTGATTCTGTGCCCTGTTATTAGAAGAATGGCCATCAGATAAAATCTGATAAGAATAGTTAGTGCCCATCTGAGGAGCCTGGTCAATGCTTCCATTATTAGATGAGGGCCTGGAATTAACCAGCTCAGAATATGCACCAGCTCCTGCAATTCCAGACTGAGAAATGCTTCTGGCTGTCTGCTTAGATGGCTGTACATAATCATTTCCTAGAACCTGATGATGATTACGGGGATGGTTGCTTCTGTTGCTCGATGCAGGCTCCTTTCCTGGAGATGAGGTGGAAGGAGTGGCATGAGCAGCTGGAGCTGGGCGGGCAGTAGACTGCCCAATTGATCCAACAACATGTTGTACAGGAGTCTGAGTCTTCACAGAAGTTCTGGGGGTTGAGTGAGACTTCTGCTCGACACCATTTGCAGTCTGCCTTTTGGTAGCATAAGTCTCATCCTCGGGGCATGTGCATGAAGCTCCATCTGTGCTACCGCACCTTGATCCATTAAGATAGAAGGATCGTGCACACTGAGTTAGGGTGCCGAGTTGCTTTGTCCTCAACATGAACTGCAAAGTTTGGTTCAAAATATGTAAGAACTCTCAAAAGCTATGGAACATATGATATTCCATTTGACAATTAAAAGATGATTCAAATTGTTATAAAAAAACGAGTCAAGACCTAGTTATTTTGACTAACAAATTATATTTTGATAAATTTAGAGCACAAGGACTTAGAAACAATACCAGGTCAGAAGAAAAGAATATATTACCCGAAGAGAGGAAAAGACAAAATCAAACAGCATATTGCAAGTTGAAGAGCAGGTGCTTCTCTAGTTCCCCTTCACTAGTATCCCAGAATGAGATTGTGCAAGGTGAATAAGAAAATAGAGTAGCATGTGTGCCTCCATGTGGCTAAACCAAATCTATGTAACGTTGTAGGAGTAATTAACAAATGAAGTGACTAGGTTTTAGATTTATATGCCAGCAGGTTGATCAAGATTCTTATAAACCATGGAATTTGCCAGTATCCTTTTCTATTTACTGAACTGTAGCGGTGATGAGCCTTGGCATGCAAATGATAAGCATGACAGCATAAACTTCGGTAAATAAAAAAATTTCCAACTGCAAAAGCACATACAAAGGTTAACTTGTGCATAAAAGGGCTATATGCTGCTTCTTGTAGTCTTTTTTTTTTTTTGGTATATATAGACACTCGTCTTTGTTTGAAATAAGCAGAGAATGGCAAACTTTTGCGAAGGATATGATGAAGCAAGTAGATAAGGGGAGAAATGCTAGCTTGAATGATGCAATTGGGTGTGGGGTTGGGAACGTCAATGTTCAGATACTAGAAGACAGAGATATAGAGAGAAACAGGGAGAGGGGGCGGGCAAGAAGAAAGGGGCATACCAGTTAGTAAACGAAACCACAACTTGTCGTCAATGCAGAGCTGTAAGCTCCTAGGTGCCACTGGAACTCATGCGACCTCTCGAGGGCAGACCTGGAAGAAAACATATATGCAAATCAACATATAAGCCTATTATGCTCACACAATTAGGGATAGCAGCACAATAAGTAATTAGGTTGTCTCTATAACCCAGAAGCCACTTTGCACATAGAAACCGTGCCCAAAAAAAAAAAAAAAAATCAAATAAGCAGTGGCTTAAACGTGACCAAAGGAACCCTCTCCCATCAGCTAGAAGGCATATTCGGTAATTGTAGAAGGGCCTCAGAGTTTTCAGAGTTGTGGACGGAAAGGGGTGCTAGGAATAATAAGCCAAAAAAGGTGGAGGCTCCATTTTTGGCCCCCTGATTGTAGCTGTTATGCCCAAAAGGTGAAACTGACCAAAAATACGGGAAGTGCCCTTGATGCAAAACAAGCCCCTTTTCCAAGGGAAGACTTTATTTTTCTGGTTGCATACATACATAAGGAGAGGCGTGCATTCTAGTCGAATCAGCAGCGCGCGCAAGCCTTGGGCTCACTGCGATGACGAAATGCCCAGCATAAATACTAAATAGGCCTGGCCAGTGGCCTAGTCCTGTCAGGTAAGTCAATCTTGCTTGGCAGATGATTGAAACAGGCCAAAAGTTAAACCCGTCGGGTAGCTAAACACGGCAATGCGACGCAGCACAACGAACGCAGTGATGAAGCAACCCCGCCCTCCGTCGAAAATTCTTGGGAAGGGGAAAATAGCACGCAGTCCAATCCGCGAGAAACCGAACACAGAGAGGAACAAGAAGAAGGAATTGGATTTTTGCCCACCGAGCCGAAGCCGAGAGGGAAAGATTTGTTTTTTTTTTCCTCTCTCTCTCTTTCCCGAGCGCTGACTTGGTGGCAAAGCAAAGATTGAGATTCGTTATTACCGTGGAAAGGAGCGAAACGACGGGGGTGGATGAAATCCAAGGCCCCCTGGTCCACGCCGGCGCAAGACAAGAGGAGCCCTGTGAGCCGGATCTCCGCTCCAGCCCGCGGCTTACCACGCCGCCGCCGCCGCCAGGCCGGGCTAGTGGAAGGGGAGAAGTGTAGAAGCCCTCATCTCATCTGTCCCTTGCTGCTGGGGTGGGGCGGGGGGTCGGTGACGGCTTGGCTGCCGCCGGTCCCTTGGCGGCGCGGTGGGGGGAGGGAGAGTCGAGAGAGGAGAGGAAACGAGTCACCAACAACCGAGGAAGAGTAGGCGGCGGCCCGCAGGAAGAAGAAAAGAGAAGAGGAGCCCCGCGTGCCGTGCGAGGGGCCCTTTTGGATATTTACCTTCCCATTCGGCAATTCCTCTATGGATAGCTATGCAGATATTTTTGGAATAGGGCGAGGATGTTTGTGCATGAAAACCGAGAACGGATCTTCCTCTTCTCCTACTGCTTCCTACGCAAGTCACGGAGTCAAAATGCCGAACTGGGTCCGTTTGTGGGGATATTTTTTTTTTTCCACGTTTACGTGGCTACACTCTCCGATTGCCACATTTAGAATGCGCATAACATATTTGCCACCGCAAATCGATCGGTTCGTAATTATCTGCCATTTTTGCTGAGGTGGCAGCGTTTGACGCGCCACGGCCGCACACCATGGTGGCAAAGGCACGGGAATTGACATCGCTGTCCCTACCGTCTTCCCAGATCCCTTCTCCCCCAGCCAGCCGCCACTTCCTACCGTTGCTCCTCTTCAACCTCCCGTACGCCACAGCCAGAACCGGCAGCACGTGAAGGGCGGAGTGCAGGGACGCGTACAGCGGCTACGGGCCGTGCACCGAAGCTAGCCACGGACATCTACGGCCCATGCAGCAGCAAGGAAAACCGGCAGGACCATCCAAGCTGCTCACCTTGCTGCTAGTCGGGACCGCCGCCAAACACTCCCCTCACTCATCAAGCATTCATGCTCGGGCTACTCGGCCGCGCTGTCACAGTCGATTGCCTCCTCGCCGCACTTACTTCCCAGACGCTCGCCAATGCCGTCGCCCCCGCTCCATGCACGCAACAAGGCGAGCGGCGGCGCGGGCGCACGGCGGGGCGCTGCGAGGGGGCGAGCGGCAGCGCGAGAGCAGAGGCGCGCAGCGGGGTGGGCGCGACGGCGAGTGGCAGGGCGAGCGCCGCGGCGACCAGCATGGCAAAGGGAGAAATGGGTGCAACGAGAGGTTGAAGATGATTATGACATATGGGTCCCACGTGTAAGTGGTTGGAAAACAGGAGGATGAATGGCCAGCGTGAGGGAGGCTACGGGCACAATAGTCAATTCATGTGCCTTTGCCACCGTGGCTTGCGGCCGTGGCGCATCAAACACTGCCAACTCAGCAAAAGTGATAGAAAATTAGGAACCAAGCGATTCACGGTGGCAAATATGTTATGCGTGTTCTAAATGTGGCAATTGGAGAGTTTAGCTGTGTAAAAATTCGAAGAGACACAAGCATGCACAGTCCACGTGTTCAAGTTTTGGCCAAGAGAAAACGAAAACGTTGGTGACGTGGTTTCGTCCCGTGCCCTTTATTAGCGCTGGTGACACTGTACGAGCTGAAGACAAGACAATAAGCCCGTGACGTGATGGCAATCACAAGGAACAAACTGATCGCCAATAATATCTTAGCTGCACGCGGCGTGCAGACGGTTTGCATATGGATTGATGGTGTGCATGCTGCCCCTCCACGCCATTACGGGCCTGATGATTGGTTTGTGGCAAAAAAAAAAAAGTCATGTTAAAATTGAGTTGCTAAAATGTTGGCATGGCATCTTCTGACATCAAACTAAGCAAATCATACGTAATCGCCGGTTCAAGTGCCCCGTTCAAGTGCTTTCCTATCACACCATTTTCCTTTTTCCGTCTTTTCCTTCCACCATCTTGGGATTTTCTTCTTAATCATTCTCCATTATTCCACCACTTTTTTTTTTGCTGTTGATGATTTAGCTTTTGAATTTTTGTTGATTCAATGGTTTTCTAAAAAAATCATTTGACTCAACATTTCTAAATTTGTTTGCTCACCTTTTAGCTGTTATACTAGTAATTGACTAGTGCTTTGCTACCGGCATCTTATATTTGACGAAGCAATAATTAATCTAACACTACTCACGATTTCCTACTCTAAAAAAATATTTTGTCCTAGATATCACAATTTTAAAATACATTAAACAAATTTCCACTCCTTCTCCTCCTTCGATTCGTTAACCCCGGCGCCCAGCCCCGCTCCGTCCACCCTCCTCTTCCCTCCACGGCCGCCTACCTCCCCATCCTCCCGCCGACGACTTCTCCTCCACGCCTGATGGATCCGGTGGGGAGAAGGCAAAGGCGCGGCGTGAACTGAGTTTGGAGGTGTCGGGCTCCTCCTCACCGTCCCTGCCTTTGCATCGGCTCCTCCTCCCCGTCGGCCCCGCCTCAGTCCACGCGCCGGCCATGGGGCCGGATCCGTGCTGCGTGCTGGCCATGGGTCCAGATCCACGCCGCGAGGTGGCCATGGGCCCGAATTAGCGCCACGAGATGGCCATGGGCCCTGAGGCATGGATCCTTCACCTCCGAGGAGGCTCATCGGCACCTCAGTCTCTCCTCCCTCGTCGGCGTGTAGCTCCCGCCTGACTGCGAGCTTTGCTGGGCGCTGGCGAACAGCGGTGGCGATGGGATGCTGGACAATCCTCTTCCCTCCTCTTGCCTACTCTAGCCCCCTCCTCCTCGGATGTACGGCTGGAGATTCAGCTCGCGACTTGAAGCTTGGCTCGGGCTCAAGGCGGGTCGGCTCGGAGCGGCTCGCGAGCCGAGTGGAGCCTATTATTTTGGCTCGCCAGAACACCATGTCGGCTCGAGCTAGCTCGTGAGCTGAGCCTCACCACGCCTGGGGCATCAAGCCCCTCACCAAGCCTGTACATGTACAGCCCATCAAGCCATCAACGAAATCCTACTACCCTTTCCCCAGTTTCCCGTTCACTTTCCGACCTTCTGCAGACGGACAGAGGTGACGCAGTGTGATGCCTCCGGCATCTCAGAGGCCCTAATTCATATTTGACTTAAGGTAATGGTTTCTTATAATTGAATCATGTTTAGAGATGGAAAGAACTAAGGTGGAGAAATCACAAGTTAAAAATGTTGAACTGGAAACTTCAAAAGGCCAAGTCAAAGCAGGTCAAACTTGGTCCACACTTAAACCCCCAAATCTGCATTTCAACCTTTCCCCAAACTTCGTTCTGAAATTACTTTTGTTTTCACTGTAGAACTTCAAAATCTACCTGACTAGGAAATGAAATTAAACTTATAAGCTTCAACTGAACCAAATATCAAAGTTATTGGACTCCGTTTGATACTTCAAAGGTTTCAAACAAAAAGGACCATACATAAATTGAAGTTGCAGTTTCACAAAACCCCTGAGCACACTTGTGACTATAGTTCAAAATATGATGTGTTTTGGACCAAACTCTCTATGACAAACTTGTAGACAATTTTATGTAGATCAACTTTGGTATTGAGTGTGGTAACATGCACAAAGGTTTGCTAGGAGCTTTAGAGTGTTTAATGCCAACTAGTGAAATCTGCCAAACTGAGAACAGTTTAGTAAATTCAAAATATTCTGAAACCAAGTTCTAAATTTGACCATGACTTGAATACCAAAGTTGTAGGAAATAAAATACTAAGCAACTTTGGTATAGTTCACTTGGCATGAAAATGCACACAAATAGGCTAAACAGAATTTATAATGTTAAAGAAATAGTTGGTCAAACATGAACCCCTGATTTGAATTCATTAAAACTCACAAAATTTGAATGTAAGTGGGTACTGCGCATTTTGACAAAGTTGTAGATCTAGAAGATTAGAACAACTTTTGTATTTGGGGTTTTGGCAAAATCGGACCATAGGATGTTCAAAAACAGGGATTTAAAACATGTGTCCCTGCAGTCAAATACCCATTTTATTAATTTCGGGATTTTATTTCCATTTGTCTCGCTGACATGTGGGACCTGCCCCGACCGCGTGCGGTACCCGCTCGCCACGCGGTGGCCGGTCATGGCCGCCCTGCTCGCCACGCCGCGGCCACGCGCCGCCCGCTCTGCGCCCCCGCCCGGCCTGCCCCTGCCCCGCCCGGCGTTAAGGAGAAGGAAGCCGAGCTCCCTCTTCCGCCCTGCACTCTCCCCCCGTCCCTCTCCGCCTGCCTCCCTACATGCCAGAGCGCACAACCGCCATTGGAGGCCACGGCGAGCTGGGCTTGGGCACTGCCCTCGCCTCCTCCTGCCAACCCGTTAAGCGCGCTCTGGTTCCGTCACCACTCTCCACCGCGTCGGCCGGTTCCTGGAGCTTGCACCCGCCTCCGGTCCCCATCCCCACGCACGCCACCGCACGCCGCCTCTGCACAGTCGACGCCGCCGTGGAGAGCCACCATAGAGCCATCCCCCGCGCCTCCAACCGCCTACGCCAGACTCGTCACGCCGCCGCGCTGCTCGCGCGCTGCCTCGGGGAGCCGTTCCCCCACTCCTCCACCAAATCGAGCAGCCGCCCCATCCTCCGGGTCGCCCAGCTCCACATCCGGTTCACCGGCGTTCCCCGCCCGCTCCGGACTCCTCGCGCGACGCCGTCTTGGGGGAAGGGAAGCCCTTCACCGGGAACACGTCCCTGGGGTGGCGCGGCTCCAAGTCCGGCCCCATAGCTGCCATGATTCCTTGCATTGCACTCGCATCCTGAAGCAAGCATTGCACTAATACATGCTCCAATTGCATCATGTCATACATATAGATTCCGCGAACGAAGAACCACCGCCGAACCAGACCGTCGCGGAGGAGCCCGAAGAGGAGCT
This sequence comes from Paspalum vaginatum, assembly GCA_030272315.1. Lineage (NCBI taxonomy): Eukaryota > Viridiplantae > Streptophyta > Magnoliopsida > Poales > Poaceae > Paspalum > Paspalum vaginatum. The sequence goes on from CM059019.1 coordinate 43,055,754, forward strand.
GCACCAAGAGCCAGAGGACCAACAGCAAGGGCCCGACTCCGCTCAGGAGGCAGCTACTGATCCTAACGAGGAAGGTAGGCAGGACCATGACTTCTCCCAGCTAATATGAGGATTGATTGTTTCATTACGCATCCGCATTAGGAGTTGGTTGAAAACAATTGCATTAGATCTCCTAGCCACCCTGGCCCTAGCACCTATATATAGAGTTCGTAGGACGAGTTGCCTAGGCTCTGCTAGGTGTGAGTAGACACGAGTGAAAGGAGTCACTCGTCACGTAAGTGATTTCAAAGGTTACAAAACTTTTACTATTGAGAAAGTAATACTATGCTCATGATTTAAATGGAGACCGGGCGGAGAATAATTTTATTATGTGGTGTGCGTTTGGCTCCGCCCGAGTCGCGTAAGACCCGTCCGCTGTTCGTCTGCTGATCGGCATAACATTGCTAGAGTGCTTATCCGGGAAATGGGACCGGTAAAGTCTTTCCTGGGCTCGTCCGAAGCACAGAGACACGTTCCTACCCGCTGGTTGAGAGGAAGGTGGCCCGGGGGAGCTTGGTACTCATGACGGGGAGACCGAGATGTCGGCAGGCTCGTCATGGGGGCACAACCCGGGGGCTAGGCGGGAGTGAATCAAACTTGGGACGAGGCAGGTTAAGATTGGGGCTATATGTGGGAACGCGATGGCCAGTAAGCATATACCCCTGGCATGATAGTTATTCCCGGGAATTAAAAATCGATTCGAATCGCTGATGCCTACCAGGTGTGGGAATGCCAATATCACTGTCGGGCAGCGTAGTAACTACTTGAATATATTATATCCGTTACTCATGTTTTCAAATACTACATGGTTGTGTTGTATTGCTTACATTTCTGCAAGCTATTATATTGGAGTTATATGCAAAAGATGAAACTTGATACTCTATATTGATATACCACTGTTTAAAATCAATGGCTAAGGATCCACATGCTAGTAAGCAAGCTTTGCGTCAGCCGTAAGCCAATCCATTAAGTCCCACTGAGTAATTAGTACTCAGGGTTTGCCCCCACCTTTTGAGAACAGGTACCGGCGACATCTGGACAAGTGCGTGGAGGAGGGTAGTACCGGTGGGCTCGGTGCTGCTCGCCTCGATCAACGATGCGTGAAGACTAATAAAGTGTTTCGTTCCGCTGAGAGATGTTTTCAAATTCGCTTCCGCTATCTGATTCAAACTTTCCTTTCGTATGGTAATATGTTGAAACTTATATTATTATTTCGAATCGATTTGTAAAACAAGGTTATATATGCTATATTCAACTGCCTGAGATGATGTATCTGTTGTGGCTCCATTGTGGGCTGGATGTGTATGATGTCGGTTCCTCTGGGAAAAGGTAATATCGGGAGCCGAATGACTCTCGACGGACGACCGGGTTTAGTTCGGTCTAATCGCACTGCAAGCCAGAGGTGGCAGGTGTGCTTAGTCCGGATTAAATCGGCGGTTCCGCCACAGCTGGTATCAGAGCCGATCATACACAGACAACAGACATATCATCCAGTTTTGATTTGCGAACCTATTTTCGAAAACCATTTTCGAAGTATTTGAAAAATGAGAGTATCGATATGCCCATATTAAGGATGTTAGTGAAATACCAGGTGACATCGCTAACATTCTGACCTAGATAGAACTCATATGCATATTTGGCGCTTTGGGAAACAACATTTCGGCCATAGCCATCCCCAGTACTGGCGGAGCGCTATTGGGATTTGCGGACTGTTGCGAACCCTGCATTCATGCTGATAGGGCAGAACTCTTTAAGGGGGGTGGTCACGCTATTGGAGTGTTTCGTGACCACTTTTCCTTCGATCAAAATTATAGCTAGATCTTGTTGGCCACCGTTTCTCTCCCCAGCAATTCCCCAGTACTGGAGAAACGTTGGGTGTGTTGAGAGAAGTGGCGCCACTACGTCGTCCACCAGGCGTAGCTTAAAGAAATTCGTGGATGCCACTTTTAGGGTTAGAGTGGTAATGTATGATGATAGTGATGATGTGGTATGAGCATGCATTTTTCTGCAGGTACACTAACCACGTGCGAAATTAAGAACGAGTAGAGAACGACTAGATGCATTAGGGAGTGCCGTGCATATATGTCACCGGATACTTGCTAGACATGTAAATTATACATAGGGTGTGTGATGTGAGACCGAATAGGGCGAATCATGCATCATGGCATCATGTCTTATCTCACATGCATTGTTTTTGTTACTTGAGAGTAACTAGGAGCATATTGCGTTGAGCGTGTGTTACTACTGTATTGATATGTAGCTCAAAGTACAAATAGAACTAGGAGAAACTAAGCCAGCGACTCGAGTAGTACACTTAGGTTGTCACAATTTTTCTACACATCATTCATTCTAAATATGAAGCGTCTAATAAATGCAGGCCAAATACAAAAAATGTGTCGATCGGTCCAAAAATCAAGCCGTTTCAAAGTTACCGAGGCTACAACGTATTCCAACCTTATTATATGAAAACCCCGTAGGTAATGGTCATTGTTAACAACTATGCAAACGCTTTTTAGTATTCTTCATATACCAAGAAGATGGTTAGGTAGAGGGGTATGGCTTGGTAAAGTAAAGGGGAGAATCCGAGAATACAGAAACTATTTGGACAGATCTTCCGTGTCTCGCAAATTTAGATACTTGAACGATTTCAAAATAGAACTAACCGGAACTTTCTATACCACCGAGGTAGAGTATAGCCTAACGCATGACTATCATACCCTGAGTTCTTTAGAATCCATTGGTCGACCCTCAGAGGTGCCGTCATCTTGCGATGAAATCACTTTTCGGCATATTTTCCGAGTTTGTAAACGCGGAATATACTATGCCTACACCAAGTTTTCAAAACCCTTGAACTTACGGGAGCCTTATTCTTCCTGCTACAGATGTCGCAGCCCTTCGACTTATGCCCTGATCACCCCGAGCCCACGAAGGCTAAAACAACAGCCCCTGCAAGTATCAAGAAGAAGAGAGAAGCGGGAGAATCTTCTACTAACACGACTTCAGTTCAACATCTGCGACCTGGTCTGGTTTTATTGAAGGGATTCGTCCAGCCTGAAGATCAAGTCAAGATAGTTCGTACGTGTCAACAACTAGGTATTGGTCCAGGAGGATTCTATAGGCCTAGTTTTAAGAACGGAGCCAGGATGAAGTTATGGATGATGTGTCTAGGGAAGAATTGGGATCCAACTACGGGTCTCTATGGGCCAACGCATCCATGCGATGGTGCCCAAGTCCCTGCGATACCAGAAGCTTTCAAGACAATTGCTCAAACTGCAAATTCAACTGCAAGCGAATTTCCTCAAATCAATCCTGACATATGCATCATTAACTACTACAACAACGTCGGGAAGCTCGGACTCCATCAAGATAAGGATGAATCAGGAAGAAGCATCAACCAAGGTCTACCTATCATCTCAATCTCCCTAGGCGACACGGCAGAATTCCTGTTCAGCGATACTCGAGACAAGGATAGAGCGACTAAGATCAACCTCGAATCCGGCGATGTTCTTATACTCGGTGGAAGATCCAGACTACTGTTCCATGGCATCTCCCATGTGAAGCCTAACACTGCACCGACATGGCTAAAAGAAGGAACCGGTCTTCGTCCAGGACGCATCAATCTCACATTTAGGCAGTACTAGCTGGGTACCAATTAGTATGATAAAGTTTGGGACAAACTTTTGTATTAGAATGTTCCAACATTCGTGGATCAGAAAGACCTCGGGTGTCCGGCTCTATAGAGTCAACTTGTATCTCATTCCTATGGTTAAATGTACTCCTAGTCTTATAGTGATAGCACATTGAGCTTTGGTAACTTTTTCTTTAAAACCCTTGTCGTTCATGCACTTCGAACCCTTGTGATCGAAGAAATCCTAGTCTATTTGCACTGTATTCCACTATTCGTTAATTACTTGCTCCAAAACTTTGCAAATCAAGGAACTTCATTTACAATGGGATTCAAGCGCCCTAAGCTCTTATATCACATCAGACTTCCTCTTCATTTACCATAACCTGGTAGTAATTATGACTCTGTAATTGGAATGATTGAGCCACTCTTGTTGTGATGTCTCCTTAGGCAGTCTTGGATGCCTCGACGGGACCTAGAGTCCTATGTGTACGGCCGTCACATGGTTGTGCTACTAGGTTCGCGCTGGCATTAGGACATGCGAAGGCATGACATCGCTTCAATCGTGGAACATTCATAATCAGTTTTTATCTTTAATTGATCTCGCTACTCTTGATTCGTGGGGATGATCGATTTCATTTCCACTATCCTGTATATATCTTTCCATTGCCTTGTTTCACCTTGCCTCCTTGACCAGTGAGGATGATCCGTCTCAACCCTATGACTTGTTCGTATTAATTCGTATCCATGTTTGACCTTGCCTCTGAAAATTGGTGGGAACAGTCAACTTCGTTCTCACTAACTCCGTCAATATTTTCTATCCATTCGTGAACCTTATTCCCTGAAGGTGTACTTTACGAACATCCTCCGCACTAGCTTTTGTCCTCGGCCAGTGTTCATGTCTTATCGTCATTTATCTATAAGTGGTTTTCTTCCTTTTAGAATGGGAGCTTACTAGCATTCTGATTCGCTAGTAAGAGCACGTCAGCTACTGCCATTTTCTTGATCGATCATGACCAACGCTAAGAAATCGTACAAATCATCACCTTGTTTAGGCGAATGCAGCCTATCTTCTCCCTCTTGTGCCTTTCTTGTCCTGATGAGTAGAATGTGCTACGTTTCACCACATCTTACTCTTTGAAGACATGTTGACTTGAAATTCTATATGTGGACACAGTCCCTGTCAAATAAAAGGAATGTGTCTCTCAACAACGTATCCGATGATACTCCTTTCAATCAAAAGACCCTGTCCTGTTCAATTTACGACTGTGTTCACTTTGCTTTCATTATTGGGATAAATCAGCTACTTACCATGTTTCAAATGTTGGTATCGAAGTCCGGAAATGACTCCATTACTTTGCTTCAATCACAGTCACTTGCCCACTGACCACATTCTCTTCATGGTTTGTTCATTCGCTCTCTTATATGGCACGACTCGTCGAGTATCTTAGAGAGACCACCCGAACCTAACTTAGAGGATGCTCTGTGACTACTTGTGTAAAATAGGTACTAACCATTCACAGGCTAGTTGACAAAGCTAACAGTTAAAGATTTGGATGCTTCTATGTGAATTTGAAAAGACACAGATCCACAATGCCATACCCTTTGTAATACACGCTAGGTTATACCGCCGTGCCTCATCCAAATCTCGGGACGAGATTTCTTTAAGGGGGGTGGGTTGTGATGCCTCCGGCATCTCAGAGGCCCTAATTCATATTTGACTTAAGGTAATGGTTTCTTATAATTGAATCATGTTTAGAGATGGAAAGAACTAAGGTGGAGAAATCACAAGTTAAAAATGTTGAACTGGAAACTTCAAAAGGCCAAGTCAAAGCAGGTCAAACTTGGTCCACACTTAAACCCCCAAATCTGCATTTCAACCTTTCCCCAAACTTCGTTCTGAAATTACTTTTGTTTTCACTGTAGAACTTCAAAATCTACCTGACTAGGAAATGAAATTAAACTTATAAGCTTCAACTGAACCAAATATCAAAGTTATTGGACTCCGTTTGATACTTCAAAGGTTTCAAACAAAAAGGACCATACATAAATTGAAGTTGCAGTTTCACAAAACCCCTGAGCACACTTGTGACTATAGTTCAAAATATGATGTGTTTTGGACCAAACTCTCTATGACAAACTTGTAGACAATTTTATGTAGATCAACTTTGGTATTGAGTGTGGTAACATGCACAAAGGTTTGCTAGGAGCTTTAGAGTGTTTAATGCCAACTAGTGAAATCTGCCAAACTGAGAACAGTTTAGTAAATTCAAAATATTCTGAAACCACGTTCTAAATTTGACCATGACTTGAATACCAAAGTTGTAGGAAATAAAATACTAAGCAACTTTGGTATAGTTCACTTGGCATGAAAATGCACACAAATAGGCTAAACAGAATTTATAATGTTAAAGAAATAGTTGGTCAAACATGAACCCCTGATTTGAATTCATTAAAACTCACAAAATTTGAATGTAAGTGGGTACTGCGCATTTTGACAAAGTTGTAGATCTAGAAGATTAGAACAACTTTTGTATTTGGGGTTTTGGCAAAATCGGACATATGATGTTCAAAAACAGGGATTTAAAACATGTGTCCCTGCAGTCAAATACCCATTTTATTAATTTCGGGATTTTATTTCCATTTGTCTCGCTGACAAGTGGGACCTGCCCCGACCGCGTCCAGTACCCGCTCGCCACGCGGTGGCCGGTCATGGCCGCCCTGCTCGCCACGCCGCGGCCACGCGCCGCCCGCTCTGCGCCCCCTCCCGGCCTGCGCCCCCTCCCGGCCTGCCCCTGCCCTGCCCGGCGTTAAGGAGAAGGAAGCCGAGCTCCCTCTTCCGCCCTGCACTCTCGCCCCGTCCCTCTCCGCCTGCCTCCCTGCATGCCAGAGCGTACAACCGCCATTGGAGGCCATGGCGAGCTCCGCCTGGGCACTGCCCTCGCCTCCTCCTGCCAACCCGTTAAGCGCGCTCTGGTTCCGTCACCACTCTCCACCGCGTCGGTCGGTTCCTGGAGCTTGCACCCGCCTCCGGTCCCCATCCCCACGGACGCCACCGCACGCCGCCTCTGCACAGTCGACGCCGCCGTGGAGAGCCACCATAGAGCCATCCCCCGCACCTCCAACCGCCTACGCCAGACTCGTCACGCCGCCGCGCTGCTCGCGCGCTGCCTCGGGGAGCCGTTCCCCTACTCCTCCACCAAATCGAGCAGCCGCCCCGTCCTCCGCGTCGCCCAGCTCCACATCCGGTTCACCGGCGTTCCCCGCCCGCTCCGGACTCCTCGCGCGATGCCGTCTTGGGGGAAGGGAAGCCCTTCACCGGGAACACGTCCCTGGGGTGGCGCGGCTCCAAGTCCGGCCCCATAGCTGCCGGCGCAGCCCGCCCAACCTCGACCCCGCGCGCCTCTGCCTCTATCGAGAGGTGGAAGAAGAAGGTCGTTTTCCAAAAGCACCCCTGCGCTTTTGATTATTTACGTTCAAGTACGGTGCGCTATTCACTGAGTCAAGTCATCAGACCCTTACGCGCCAACCCCCGATGTTAATAGATATTCACGCTTAGGTCCGTGACTGTTATGGTTTTTGACTTATTGAATTTCTATAAACAGAAAACTTTGAAAATTCGTAATAAATCAAATAAAAATCAGAAAAATGCAAACTTTGTTGCAGTGTACTCCTATTAAGTAGATCTACAGAATGGGTATGATGGTTGAGTAGGAAAGTACCAGATTGCCCCTGATTGTATGCAAGCAAGAAAAACCCTAATAAATAAGAAATAAGGACTAAATGATCTCCAAAAATTGCCAAATTTGAACAGCAGTGTTGTTAGGATATGTAGGCTCACTATGATTTTTGGTAGCTCAAATGTTCACTGTTAATTACCATTTTGCCCCTACATGTGATTTTAGCATGGAAATAAATGAGGAAATGATATTTATATAGAAATTAGGCTCTAAATAGTTTTACATATTTTATTTGTGCTCCCTGTAGTATAAAGAGCTCATTGTTGAAATGAGATTCTATGCATGTCAAGAATAGTTAGTGTTTTGAAATTGATAAGTTCATGCATGTTTAAATTTATAAATAGAAAATGTAGGTTTTCACTACAGTTTAGAAATGCAGGATGGTAACGCTAGGCTAGCTAGGGTTAAGTAGGGTTCAAGTAGCTTCGGCCGTTTCATGTGGATTGATACTACCCCGTCACGCTCCGCATTGTTTTACGTGACAAGCTAAGTTGTCATAGGTGATGGCTTGTACGATTTCTTAACGTTAAACAAGTTTCATCACGAAAAATGCATAATGATATCCCATAAACCATGATTCCTTGCATTGCACTCGCATCCTGAAGCAAGCATTGCACTAATACATGCTCCAATTGCATCATGTCATACATATAGATTCCGCGAACGAAGAACCACCGCCGAACCAGACCGTCGCGGAGGAGCCCGAAGAGGAGCTGCACCAAGAGCCAGAGGACCAACAGCAAGGGCCCGACTCCGCTCAGGAGGCAGCTACTGATCCTAACGAGGAAGGTAGGCAGGACCATGACTTCTCCCAGCTAATATGAGGATTGATTGTTTCATTACGCATCCGCATTAGGAGTTGGTTGAAAGCAATTGCATTAGATCTCCTAGCCGCCCTGGCCCTAGCACCTATATATAGAGTTCGTAGGACGAGTTGCCTAGGCTCTGCTAGGTGCGAGTAGACACGAGTGAAAGGAGTCACTCGTCACGTAAGTGATTTCAAAGGTTACAAAACTTTTATTATTGAGAAAGTAATACTATGCTCATGATTTAAATGGAGACCGGGCGGAGAATAATTTTATTATGTGGTGTGCGTTTGGCTCCGCCCGAGTCGCGTAAGGCCCGTCCGCTGTTCGTCTGCTGATCGGCATAACATTGCTAGAGTGCTTATCCGGGAAATGGGACCGGTAAAGTCTTTCCTGGGCTCGTCCGAAGCACAGAGACACGTTCCTACCCGCTGGTTGAGAGGAAGGTGGCCCGGGGGAGCTTGGTACTCATGACGGGGAGACCGAGATGTCGGCAGGCTCGTCATGGGGGCACAACCCGAGGGCTAGGCGGGAGTGAATCGAACTTGGGACGAGGCAGGTTAAGATTGGGGCTATATGTGGGAACGCGATGGCCAGTAAGCATATACCCCTGGCATGATAGTTATTCCCGGGAATTAAAAATCGATTCGAATCGCTGATGCCTACCAGGTGTGGGAATGCCAATATCACTGTCGGGCAGCGTAGTAACTACTTGAATATATTATATCCGTTACTCATGTTTTCAAATACTACATGGTTGTGTTGTATTGCTTACATTTCTGCAAGCTATTATATTGGAGTTATATGCAAAAGATGAAACTTGATACTCTATATTGATATACCACGGTTTAAAATCAATGGCTAAGGATCCACATGCTAGTAAGCAAGCTTTGCGTCAGCCGTAAGCCAATCCATTAAGTCCTACTGAGTAATTAGTACTCAGGGTTTGCCCCCACCTTTTGAGAACAGGTACCGGCGACATCTGGACAAGTGCGTGGAGGAGGGTAGTACCGGTGGGCTCGGTGCTGCTCGCCTCGATCAACGATGCGTGAAGACTAATAAAGTGTTTCGTTCCGCTGAGAGATGTTTTCAAATTCGCTTCCGCTATCTGATTCAAACTTGCCTTTCGTATGGTAATATGTTGAAACTTGTATTATTATTTCGAATCAGTTTGTAAAACAAGCTTATATATGCTATATTCAACTGCCTGAGATGATGTATCTGTTGTGGCTCCATTGTGGGCTGGATGTGTATGATGTCGGTTCCTCTGGGAAAAGGTAATATCGGGAGCCGAATGACTCTCGACAGACGACCGGGTTTAGTTCGGTCTAATCGCACTGCAAGCCAGAGGTGGCAGGTGTGCTTAGTCCGGATTAAATCGGCGGTTCCGCCACACGTAGCACAGCCGCCCCCGCCCTGCGTCCACCCTCCACTCCCTCGTCGGCCGTCCACCGAGCACAGAGCCACTAGACGCCTCGTCTTGTCAGCCTCGCCACGTCGCCCCCAAGCTGCCTCCGGGCTTCGGCCGCCGCCCTCCACGCGGGGCCTCGGCGGCCTCAAAACCTCGACCCCAAGATGCCTCCGGCTGCTGATGCCAAAGCTGCCGCCCAATGTCGCCTCGCCCCAAGCCTCCGGCCGCTGCCCTCCACTCTCCGCCTCATCCCTTGTCGGCCTCAAGCTTCAAGCTTTCAAGCTTCCTCTGGCCGCTGCCCGCTACACGCCGTCTCACCCCTAAGCCTCCGGGCTCCGGTCGCCGCCCTCCACTCAGCGCCTCGTCGTCCTCGATCCCCAAGCTCCTAAGCCGCCGCTACTGTCCCTGCGTCCTAGGTGTCAAGGAGGACCGGGCTCTCCTTGAGAGGTGGCGGTGGCTCAACCGGTGGCATGGAAGGAGGCCGTTGCAGGGGGCAGGGGCTAGGCGGTGGCGGCGCGCAGGGGTGTGCGGGAGCAGGGGAAGCGGTGTGGAGTGGGGCGAGGGGGTGCGGGAGCCGGAGAGGCGTGTGGTGCGGGACACGAGGGACACGGACGACGGACGAAGGAGGGGCGAACTCAAGCTGAATCTTTTAGGTAGGAGAGATAACAAAAAAAAGATGTTCTTTTATGACGTGGCTGCCAATTAGCTAAATGATGGCAATCCCCAATCTTGTTATCTTCCAATTATTTGAAGCGGTTTCTCCAAACTTTGATCTGTCGTCTTATTCAAAAAAATATTATTTATTATTTATTTTGTTGTTACTTGGTTTATCATTTGGTGCACTTTGATTATGACTTGAGTTTTCATATGTTCGCGTAAACTTTTTGAATGAAACGAAGGATTAAAGTTTTGAAAAACACTTGTACTCCATCTTTGATCCTTCATCTTTGATCCCCCATACTCTCTCTCTCTCTTTATTTTCTACGTTGAAGGCGTACAAACACCTATTTTCTATACTTGCAGCATACAATCCATCATTATGCTTAATAATCCCGCCAACGCAACGCTGGTAGCTATCTAGGGTGAATAATTAACGAAGGAATGATAAGAGTCCTAATTAAGGCTACCATGTACTTACTACGTACCAGGCAATAAGACTTTCTACTACTCATTAGCTAGTGGTAGCTAGCGCTTGATGTGGAAGGAAGATGGCCACAGTTGATGGTTTTTGTTGTAATAATAATAAATGTAACTGCTTTGCACGAGACTTAATTTGATCTGTAATTCATCACTAATAAATGGAACTGTATTCTGTTTTCTCCTCGAAACCGGGTTTAGCAATTATCGATGTCGTCAGTCATCAATAAGAAACAAGAATTGAAGTAGCGCGAGGTACGGTCTACCTCAAAGGTTATCACTCAGTGTTGCTTTTCCACGCCTTTTATAATTACGATTTCAGTATGTTTTTAGGAATTCGCAAGTTCTCCAACATACAGTTTGGAATGGAATTGAAACAAACTTTATTTACACAAAAACTAATAGTAGTAGTTTCAACAAGACCTTCAAATAAATAATCGAACAAGGTTTATAGTAAATGAACTGCAACTTGATCCCTAATTAATTCGTGCGGCAATAATAAAGCAATGAAGAATAGACAAGATCTTCATACTGCTGGTCTGCTGGAGCATCATCGGAGGTCAGACCTGACAAATCCTTGGCTTGGATCGAGTCTGCTCAAATTAAGAGCCAGCTCCGATCCGTCCCCAGGCCACTCAGATCAATGACGACATATTTATTTGGGCTAGCTACACACACTAAATAAAAGCTGTGTTAAATCTAAAATAAAGACTACTCCTATAAGTAATGTGGTAGCAAGTATTTTTTAAAAAAAAATACTAGTCCAAATAATTAATGACAATAATCATGCATGTATGTAGATTTTGTACGTGCAACTCGATCGCGATTGCCGCCAGCCAGTTCTTAACTTTGGTCTGCACCGCCGGCAAGGGTGGCGGTGAAGCAAGCGCCGGCCATGGGAGCTGCATCCTCATCGTCCTGCTTGAAGCCATTATTGGTGCCGTCTTCCAAAATGTTGGGTGCTTTCACCATATTTTTCTCTAAATAGTCCACACTGGATCGATATATACACACATTTCTGTCATTAATGTTATTCAGAACAACATTTATTTACTGCAGTGATATATATTTGTTAGGCAGAAGTAATAATAAGATAAATGTACGTATGCAAAAAGTGAAATATACTCGCGATTGGCAGCAAATAAAATTAGATACCTGCTAGTACATTCGTGAGGCATCTGCATCTCATCGCCAGCCGCATCGTCCAATAAGTAACTCATCACCGTCTCGTCGTGCAGCTCCGGCGGCGGCGGCGGCGTCTGGAAGATAGAGAAGACGGGCTGCTGTTGGTGCTGCGGCTGGGACTGGTGGGACGGCGGTACCATCGTCGTCGTTCCGTCGTCGGCAAGCAACTGATGCTGATCTTGCTGCTGCGGCAGTAGTAGGAGTTGTTGTGGGACGAGCATGGCGTCAACGGCCATCATGCCGTCGTCGTCGTACAGTGGCGGCGGCGGTGCCATCGTCATCATCCTCATCTGCTGCTCCAAGGCGAGGTCGTCACCGCCGCCGTCGGTACTATGACGACGATGTTCAGCCGCCGCCTGCTGGTGGCCGCTTTTGTAGGCCTCGATTGCCTCCTGGACCTGTCGGAGCTGGAGCTGCGCCTGCCGTACCATGCGGTCCAGCTCGAGGATGACGGGGACGCATCCGGCGGCCGGGTTGACGTCCCATGCCTGGGACTCGATGATTATGGAGCGCATGGCCTCGTCCCGCTTGACGGGGCCCGCGATCTTGAGCGTCTTGAGGATGTTGCTGACGCCGAAGAGGCGGTGCGCGTTGCGGAACACGCGAGGCCGGTCGTGCGGGAAGTAGGCCGCCAGCGGGCAGTCGGGCGTGCACCGGCGGCGCTGGTACTTGCAGGCGGCGCACGCCATCGCAGGCGGCACTGCGCCCCCGGGACCGCGCGCCGCCGCCATGGGACCTGGGAGGGAAGGGATGGGCCGAGCGGGCGTTTGATTTGGGTTTGATTTTCGTAATCTGTACTAGACTAGAAAGTAGGATGGAGGAATCGGATCCAGGTAGGCAGTGACGACTGACGACTAGGTTAGGGATGGAATGGGGTGTGGGCACTTTTTTTTTTTCAAATTTTTTGATAAGGGACACTTTTTTTTTTCAATTTGATCTTAAAAAAGAATATGAAAAGACAAACCTTTTCTCAAACTATTACCCAGGAAAACGTTATGGTGGCACATGCAATAACACTGATGTACGAATTTGTCCGGAATATTCTAAAGTGGTTTGCCACGTCATTTTTCACGTGAAAAGCTCGTGGGCCACTTCAAATCTGGTCCTATATCTGTTGCATGAGCACGTGTACGCATCTGGAGCAGGATATGCATGCATGCAGCTACATGACATCACCGACCGTAGCCGTCGAACTGCGTGTACAGCATTCCCTTGATTATTTCAAATTCATCGGTACCGATGCGTCGTAATTAACACCAACAAGATTCTTTTCAATAAGTTGAACTGTAAAATATATAAATACATAGGGTTGGATTGGAGTATATATATCATTATACATCAATCATCTGTAGATCAGCACACATACAGCTAGTAGGGGTTATTATGTGCCTCGCTTGGTTTATTAATCGGTACGATTTTACTATATGATGTATTAGTATGTGCTCGCCTCGTCACCTAATCTGATTTAGAGTGTGTTCCCTACAGTTTGCTGGTGGCGGCGGTCTTCTTATTCGGAGCCTCGGCGGCGTACTTCTGGAGTGCGTTGCCGGCGTGCTTGAGGCTGTCCGGCACTGGCAAGTTGCAGAGCAACGTCACCCTCGACTCCGAGATGATCTGAGGCCCTTGATTATTGTTCCCCTCCTGCATCGACGACGGGTCCGGCTGCTTCCACAGCTTCACCTCCCACACCTACATACACGCACACAATAAAAATAATGAACCACATGTGTTTTTATTTACATTTCTAGCTTTTATTTGTTGAAAATTTAAAAATAATGTAAACATGGAAGGTAGCTAGCTTGGTGGGCTCATCGGTCAATCCTTTTTCTATTTGGGCCTCAAAATTAAATAATGTAGACATGCTCTTGGTGGCCTGATTGCTCAATCATGTTCTAATTTAATTTGGGAAAAAGTCTATCACACAGGTCTTCCAACCTGTAGAGACGTCTAGTTTTCGTCTTTAGACTCAAAAACCAGTTACCGTTAGTCCCTGAACTTGTGAAACCGGGTACCCTCCATCCTCAGCCGAAACCGCATGTGGTTTTCGCTGATGTGGACACACATTCTGCCACATCATAATGTCCATGTGTATCCGGACCCACATGCCAGGTCGATGGATGGTTATATCAGCTGTCGCCGCCGATTCGATGACGAGCCCCCACCGCCGATGTGCCTCTATGCCTAGCACCCGCACCGCGAGGAGCTCCAGTTCCGTTGCGGCTCGGGCGCAAACCCCGCCCGGTGGCCCTCGAAGTAGTGCCTAGTGAGCCCCATGTTGATGCTGTCCTTCTCCTACGTCAAGTGCCACCAGATAGAGATCCCACACCACCGCGTGTACATGCTGTAGAACTCGTACGCTGCGTCATGAGTTGGGAACCGCTGCCCGACGTACGGGACGAGGTTGCCCTCGCCCGCCTTAGCAGAGGATGCGACTGTCTCCGGTGAAAGCCCCATCTCGTATGGGGAGACGTCCTCCTCGCTAGTGTAGTACTCCGGTGGAGAAGCGGGTTCGTCAGGCGTCATCCTTACCCTGGCCTTTGGCCATCAAACGACACAGGCCCCGTACGACCGTGGAAGAGCACAAGTTATACGTGGTGGATAGCAACTGGCAACCACGCAGGCCGCGCAGCGTGGCGCGATGTCACCGGCGTCTAACCTACCGTCGATGGCCTCCACCCCCACGAGGCCGCAGCGTGGTCTCGCTCGTCGTTGCCCTCCTACGCCCTGCATCAACAACCTCCACCCACGCACGACTGCGCCACCAGCCTTCGCCCGCGCAAGGCCGCGCCGCGATCTGCGCTCGCAGCTGCTGTTAGAGTTTGTGTCGAATATATGTATGTCTTGGTTACGATGAGACTTGAGTTGTAATTAGGGTCTAGTTTGAGTTTTAGTCCAACTCTATTTCTAGGGGGGCATAAATATGAGGCCGACTTTGTGTAACCGTAGGACGACTAGATGGCTTGGCTGGGGGTGCGGTATTGCTGTGTTATACTCACATTTCGGCTATCTATCTGATAATGGGGAGAAACGCTCATAGTCATGCCTCGGGGATGTAGGCTTCGGCTGAACCTCGTTAACAAACATCATGCCTCTAGAGTCGTATGTGATTGTGCATGAATATCTCGATTGATCGTAGGCGCTTCCGCATGCTTGTTTTCTAACAGTCGCCCTCCTCCGCCTACGCGAGTGCACGCTGTCAGCCTCCACCCCTACCGAGGATGACCATGCCGCGGTGCAAGAAGAGGGTGAATTGGATGGTGAGATTGAAGCTCCCCACGAGCCACCTCCGGGAAGCACCTCGAGCAGTGGCGCCGGGTGCGGCCACGGCAGCGGCCGAGGGCCGTGGATACAATCGGTATGCCTGACAAGTGGGTCCCATCCACGTAGACATGATGGCATGGTGGGTTCTGTGTCCACGTCGGCGAAAACCACAGGTGGATTCATCCGAGGGTGTATCATAACCGGTTTCACAACTTTAGGGACCTGCGGTACTTGGTTTTCGAGTCTAAGGACGAAACCTGGATTCGGCCACAAGTTGAAGAATTCGAGATAGACTTTTTCCTAAAACTTGTGTGGGCCATGACCAATGATGGAGTGGACGGAATATGTATCTTATCACATCCTGACTCAGCTAGCATGGCCTCGTAGCATCGTGTGTGTCATCTGCATTTTACTCTCCCGTCTCAATTTGGACAACCTCATCTCATTTTAAAATATTTATAAAAAAATTAAAAAGTTTCAATTCATAGTTAAAGTATATTATATACTAAATCGAATCACGTAAATGACAATTATGAATTTTCTGAACAAAAAAAGCAAATCAAATCAAACTTAGTAGTGATCTATAAGTCGGAACAATGGGAGTATGTCCTTCGATAATCGTGTCATTAGCAGCTGAGTACGTATTTTTTTTTCGTCCATAGCTGATTGTTTTACTGGGATATACTTATAAAAAAAAAGTTTTTGACGAACGAAGGGGAGGAAAGGTAGGTTGTATATATGCCTGATGGTGATGGCGTACTGGATTAGATATTGTATACTGTAATCCTGTAACTGCCAGGTTATCATGCATCGCCGGCCATCCCAAATCAAATTAAGAGGCGCAGATAAATATATATACTTACTCCAGGTGGACAAGGTAGGTCACACTCGGGTCCTGTCTAATCAAATCAAATCAAATCAAATCAAATCTATCTATAACGGCGAATGCAGAATTAATAAATGCTAGTAAGATTGATTGCCGACGACGCGCTTGCGTTGCTAGGTTTCTTGACTGCCCGTGTTTACCTACCTACCTGTGCAGCTGTGGTGAGGGGGGGGGGGGTGAACAATTGGAGTGGGTGGGTGTGGTGTAGTGGACGTACGAGTACGAAGCCAACCCAACCATCCAAGGGGAATTGACGGACCTGTGTGGACCGTCCGACGTGGACGGGTTTGGCGCGCGCGAGGACGAGGTCCCCGACGGCGGCGCTGCGGAAGTGGTTGATGGTGAGGCTGATCCCGGCGACGCGGCGGTAGCCCGAGGCCATGTGTGCGCCCATGCTGGCGAGGCCCTCGGCGACGAGCGCGGAGACGCCGCCGTGGAGCACCCGGAAGGGCTGGCAGCACCTGGGCGTGACGGGGAGGCGCCCGGTGAGCTGCGAGGGCGACACCTCCTCGATCTGGAAGCCCATGGAGTGGAGCACCGGGTCAAGCTCCGCCGTCTTCTTGTCGTCGTTGGTGGTCTGCGGCTGCGGCGGATGACGACGACGATAATCCATGTGGCCGGCGCTTTGCTGATCGATCGATCTGGTAGCTACCTGATGCTAGCTGAGCAGCTAGTTTGGGGATCGGATGGGATCGATCGACGATTGATCGAAGAAGGAAGGGAGGGAGGTTGGCGGTGGCTCTATCTTGACGTACGTAGGGAGGATTAATAAGCGCAAGGACGACCGATGCAGGAGGATGAGGAGGAGGACGAGCTAGCAGTAGCAGAAGAAGACATTGTTAGTGATACGATAGATGATAGAAGATAGGATATAGGGCTGAGTCTACCTCTACTCTCGTCTCTGTCTGCTCCTGCGCGCGTGTGTCGCTCGCATCCATCCATCCATCCATATCGCAGGCCGCTAGAGTAACAAGCAATCCCAAGCTCTAACTAAAACACTAGTACTAGTGGTTACTGAACGAACCCTTCATCACATAACTTGTTTCCCTAACCTGCCCCTTTTTTCCCAAAAAAAAAAAAACACTACTCCATGATAATAGTATAATTACTATATACTAGCAGTGACTTTTGATCGGTTTTATGCGATGCGATTAATTGGTTGGAGCCTGGAGATGAGGGGCAGCTACCAGTCGAGTTCAGCTCACAGTAGTGTGCAGCAAATGCGCATCGGCTCTGCCACTTGCTGGGCTGGATGTATCTCGGTGACTGACCAACCAACCATCAAGGACGTACTACGTACGTATGCCTGACGTCAGCCACACCTCGTCCCCCCCTGGTCCGTATTCTCTCTCTTCCTCTTCGCCCCTAATTGTTTTGTGTGAGGTAGGTTCATGGGCCACTGTCCATCCATTTCCTTTCCTGTGTTGTTAATAATAAAAATTATTAAGAAATAAAAAGGACGAAGCCGGCCGGCCCCCCACCCACGCTGCTTTGGCTGGCGGGCGCCGCATTTGTCGTTTCCACGTCGAACATGCGTCACCGTCCTCGTCAATATGCCACACTTCTGGACTCGATCTACTCTGGTTGCTTTCGCAAACCAAACTGCCATCATTTCACAGCGATTCTGTCAATAATAGCGAGCGCCCTTTCTCATAACCACAATCATAATTATATACAACAATACATAAGTATTTGTATGTCATAATTGGCCGCAGGGGCGGAGCCACACCTAGGCTGGTGGGGCTGCAGCTCCGGTTTTCATCCCTAATCTCAGGGAGTAAGATTTCTAATATCTTGTTTCTAGATTCGCCACGTGAATACGGTTGCTTCATTTTAGGTATGTCTGATGAGTACTCTTGTGCCACCAGCCACTACCAATCCACCACGGCACTCCTCCGGACCACCACCACCACCACCACCACGTTCAACTTCAGATTTCGATGGATTCTGGTTTTTTAAACCTTAAAAATGAATATAGAAGTCAATTTTTAATCAAAACCAATTTTCGGTTACAGTGAAACAGAATCGCGAAACATGCCGCCACCATCAAACAGCAGTGCAGACAGCGACACGTGGACGTGGTGCTATCGTCGTGCTGTCACCCATTGCTGCCAAGCAAACCCAGACCAAAATTCACGGCGGTGAAGGGGAAAAGCCAATTCCCCTCCCCTCCCCGTCCCGGACCATGCCGACGCCACAGGCGCGCGCGCGGACGCGGTGGTCGGCGCTGGCGGCCAGCGCGCTCATCCAGTGCTGCGCGGGGAGCTCCTATTGCTTCAGCCTCTACTCGCCGGCGCTCAAGGCGTCGCAGCGCTACGACCAGTCCGCGCTCGACGCCGTCGCCTTCTTCAAGGACGTCGGCGCCAACGCCGGCGTCCTCTCGGGCTTCCTCTCCGCGTGGGCGCCCGCCGGGCGGCGCCGGCCCTGGGTCGTGCTCCTCGCCGGCGCACTGCTCGGCGCCGCGGGGTACCTCCCCATCTGGCTCGCCGTCACCGGGGCAGCGCCAGCCACGCTCCCGCTCGTCTGCTTCTACATGCTGCTCGCCGCGCAGGCGCAGACCTTCTTCAACACCGCCGATGTCGTCTCCGCCGTCGAGAACTTCCCCGATCGAAGAGGAACCGTCATCGGCGTCATGAAGGCAGGCATTTCATTCCCTCTGCATTCCTCTGTCTCCCTACTCTGAATGATACTACTTAGAGGCTAGTAGCACTTCCCTTTCTGCAACAGAGCATCACCTCTCACATTTTTTCAGAAAGAAACTTCAGGCATCCCTGCAAATGAGCCTTGTTCGATGACATCAGCTTCAAAAGATTGAATTTTGATCATGCCCTGGGCTTTTCAGATGCCTTTTGCTTCATCTGATCCGATGCATACAACAATTTAATTTTTTTAGTGATAAAACTGTCTGAACGAGACGCTATCAATTGTCTTCGCTTGCATCAACCTTCGCTGCTAGCTGGTCTTGACTGGTGAGTAAACTTTAATTGGACCATGTACCACCCGACTCTTTTGTAGTCAAGCCACTCTTTTAGTTGACAGGCTCTCAGGCTATGTTCCATAAAGTTGAGTGCAGTATAAGTAACAGCTATTGGTGTCTCAGTTTCTGCTTAAACCCGAACCGTAATTGCTAATTTACTTCCGGTTCAGTACAGGCAATTCCTGTTGATCCCCACAGTTCCATACCTATGCAAGGCTTCCAGTTTTGCTCCCCCCGGCCCCAATTCATCTCAATTGGTTTTCTCTTTTTGCAACAGGGTTTTCTCGGCCTGAGTGGGGCTATACTTGTCCAAACCTACAACACTCTACATATCGATCCCATCACTTTCATACTGATGCTGGCAGTTCTGCCCACCGCCGTCACATTGCTGCTCATGTATTTCGTCGATGTCCACGATCCACATGAACGGTACAACAAGAAATACCTAGACGCTTTCTCTCTCATCGCCGTCACTGTTGCCGTATACCTGATGGTTGTCATAATCTGTGGCCAAGTTTTCTGGATAAGCTCAGCTGTGCAGAGCGTCTGTTTCGTGGTACTCCTGCTGCTAGTGATGTCCCCAATAGCAGTTGCTGTAAAGGCCCAGAAGGCAGAATCAACAAAGCATGAAGGATCAAGCTTTGAACAAACAACCGGACTGCTCTGTGGAGAGGTCGCCGAGGATTCTGAAAGTGCCAGCTCAAGCACTGCACTTGGGGGATCTAACCAAGAGCTGTCTTCAGGCAAAGAGAACCTGAATGTGCTACAGGCTATGGGCAAACTCAACTTCTGGCTGCTCTTTCTAGCAATGGCTTGTGGGATGGGGTCAGGTCTGGCCACGGTGAACAATATCAGCCAGATCGGCAGCTCCCTCGGCTACGCGCCCAAGGAGACCAGCACCCTTGTGTCGCTCTGGAGTATCTGGAACTTTTCAGGGAGGTTTGGCGCAGGCTTCATATCCGACCATTTCCTTCGCCAGCGAGGAGTTGGCAGACCATTCTTCATAGGCGCTACGCTGCTGGTCATGAGCGTCGGCCATGCCATTATCTCCTCCGGCTTCCCTGCATCACTCTACATTGGGTCGGTGCTCGTTGGCCTCTGCTATGGTTGCCAGTGGGCTCTCATGCCGAGCATAACATCCGAGATCTTTGGGCTCAACCATTTTGGCACCATATTCAACATGGTGGCCGTTGCCAGCCCTGTTGGGTCGTACATCCTCTCGGTGCGGGTTGTGGGTTACATCTACGATATGGAATCGGCAGAAGGTGAGCATGCCTGCATAGGTAAGCGATGCTTTGCGCTCTCGTTCGTGATCATGGCCGGTGTCTGTGTGTTTGGGTCTGTTGCTGCCTTTGTGCTGTTCATCAGAACAAGGAGGTTCTATAGGCGGGTCGTGTATGCGAGATTGCAGTCTTCTCTAGATAAATAATGATGATGAGAAGTTCTCATGAAGGATCGCAAAAGAACTTGCAATAATACTTGTATGTGTATATATCATGTTCACAACTTCACATTTTAATAAAGTGTATATAGCTATTGGAGAATACAAAGATGGGACCTGTGTTCTGAGCATTGCGGAAGAAAACACGGAAAAGGAGAATGAACTTTTCATTAAGCTTCTGGAGATTGATTGATTTGAATAGATTGGTACATGTGTTTCTTTGGACATGACTGTATCACTTGTCTGCTACTGCTAGTACACATAGATATAGGGCTGCCACCGCATTATTCAGCCATCCTTCTGACCCATTTGCATACATGACACGTGTAGTGTGTAAACAAGCTGATCATTCTACATATCATATTACTTGTCACCTTCTTTGATCTCTCCGTTGCTTTTGATGTCTCCGCTGCTCATGTTGGAGTCTGACGTTTCATCCTTTTTATTCCCTTGTTGTTGGTCTTTGTTTGCTTCTGTCACCTCGTGACCTTTCTCTTTGGCGGCCTTTTCCTTTGCCTCTGCTTCTTCCTTGGCCTTAGCAGCAGCAGCCTCGGCTTCCTCCTTGGCCTTCGCAGCAGCAGCGGCAGCCTCCTCCTTGGCCTTGTTGAGAGCCTCCACAAGACCCTCCAAGCACTTGGTGGCGTCCCTCTTTTTCTTCTTGCTCATGGGCATGAGGTTCTCGGCCACATCTGCCGGCGACATGTCGGTCTCGTCGAGCAGGCGCTGGATGTCACCGAACAGCTCGTGCTCCTGGACGTCCAGGTAGTTGCTGGCGAGCACCTTGAATGCCTGGAAACGGCAGTAGGACATCTCGATGTGCCTGTCCATCCTGCCCCGGCGGATGAGCGCCGGGTCGAGCTTGTCCTTGTGGTTGGTGGTGAAGATGATGATGCGCTCGCCGCCGCACGCGGACCAGAGGCCGTCGATGAAGTTGAGCAGGCCCGAGAGGGTGACCTTGGTGGCGTCGTCCCTGTCGGGGTCCATGGGCAGCTTGGGCTTGTCGTCGCCGTCGCCGCTACCGTCGGATGACGATTTCTTCTTCTCGCCGCCGCCGGCTGCGGTGGAGGATTTCTTGTCCTTGCGCTTGGCGGTGAGGTCGACGGAGCAGTCGATGTCCTCGATGACGATGATGGACTTGCCGGTGGTCTCGATGAATAGCTTGCGCAGCTCGGTGTTGTTCTTGACGGCGGTGAGCTCGAGGTCGTAGACGTCGTAGTCGAGGAAGTTGGCCATGGCGGCGATCATGGTAGACTTGCCGGTGCCGGGCGGCCCGTAGAGTAGGTAGCCGCGCTTCCACGCCCTGCCGACCTTGGCGTAGTAGTCCTTGGCGTCCCGGAACGCCCGCAGCTCGTCGACGATGTCGTCCTTCTCGGCGGGGTCCATGGCCAGGGTGCCGAAGGTGGCCGGGTGCTCGAACGGGACGTGGCTCCAGACGCCCTTGCCGCGGTACGAGTTCCAGCTGCCGCTGGGGTTGTTGGTGAAGAGGCGGCGCTGGCGGTTGCGCACGGTGACGGCGCGGCCCTCCTCGAGGACGTAGGGCAGGTAGGAGCCGACGACGAGGTCGCGGTGGCGGCGGTGGAAGACGACCCGGTAGAAGCGTCGCTCGCCCTCACCCGGCCAGAGGCTTATCACCTGGGACCGCTGCACCTTCTTGGAGGCGTACCACCAGAGCGTGGCACCGGCGAAGTCGTCCGTGACCTCCTCGTTGTCGTCGACGGCGACCTGGAGGTTCTTGCTGCCCTTGCCGAGCTCGGCCTTGAGCCTGCGCGCGCGGCGGGCGCAGGCGTCGGAGAGGTAGGCCTCGACGGCGAGGAACAAGTCGCTGCGGCGGAAGCGCTCGGCGCCGTACTCGGAGACGGTGATCTCGAGGTAGGGGCTGAGGCAGGAGGCGAGCTTGCTGGCCCTAGGTGGAGAGGCGGTAGCGCAGGGACACGGGGATGTGGTTGTGCACCATGGACCAGAGGAAGATGAAGCTCGCCAGCGCCGAACCAAAGCCCGCCCACTTGTCCACCACCGCCATGGCAGTATGTAGAGCGTGGATGGATGATGATGATGATGATGATGATGCTGTGTAGTAGTACTAGCTATCGATCACTCGATCACGTACGTGCCGTACCGCCTGTGTACGCCGTTTTTACAGCAGCTGTACTGTATGTAGCAGAGATGCCAATGGATGGATGGAAGATGAGTTTATATAGAAAGAGTATAATGAACAGCGCAGCTATGCTGCTTGACTTGCAGTCAACGCACGGCCGATGTCTTCTCGATCGGCTTGTCGGTGTGGTGAGTGAGAGGGAAGAAAGGATCGGAAGGAAGGTGCAGAGCAGGAACCAAGATTCGATGGGGATCAACAATAATCGCTGAAATGAATCGCAAATTTACTATTATTAAAAAGCTAATAAATAAAGCTACTAGGTAGCAGCAAAGTTAGAACTGGCTTTGAAAACCAAACCGCCCAAATGCGTCATCTAGTTATATACGGTGGATCTTAATTTACACGTACGATGAGCAAGATGATGAGATTGGTCGACCAGATTATGGAAACCTGGTAGGATTGGACGACGCGCACCCAACTACTACTTCGTCTTCTTCCACGGGCTGATGCATGCCTGCTCGCGTCACATGCGTGCACTGCAAGCTACTACTAGTAGTAAAAATCCATATTTTCTTCTTGTCGACATTGACATGCGGCTATATATGGAGGCCCATGCATGAATAATTTGCATATATGTATAAAATGCCCAGTCTAGCTCCGATGGAAAAGGGGTGACTAGATAGCGAACCCTCGTTCAACCTGAAACGAGCAAGCGATCTCCAGGCCCACCACGTGCTTTGCTGGCCGTTCCCACTGCAAGGCGCGTGCCCCTAGCCCCGGGCCTCAAGCGCTCGATGACATCACCTTGTTTTCCCACGTGCGCAGGTTCATTCCCTTCCGTTAGTTTGCACATCTCGCTCACACGTTCGGCCGCACATTTCATTCTTTTTTATTTGCGTATAATTTTGGTATAATTTTAGATACACGTGGAACGAAAGTTATGATCATAATTTTTTGGTATAATTTTGGATGCATGAGGAACGAAATTTATTATCATAACTTTTTATTATAATTTTAGATACACAGAGAACGAAAGTTATGATCTTAACTTTTTGGTATAATTTAAATACACGCAGAACGAAAGTTATGATCGTAACTTTTTGGTATAATTTTAAATAAGTTATGCTTATACAAAGTTATCTGATAAGTTATACTTCTATAAAATTATTGTGATAAGTTATGCTTTCGTAACGTTATCGTGATAATTTATAGATTTCCATAAAATTATCCTAATAAGTTATATTTTCATAAAATATTATGATAATTTATGTTTACATAAAGTTATCATGATAAGTTATGGTTGCGTAAAGTTATCGCGATAAATTTATTGTGATAATTTATAGGTTTCCATAAAATTATCCTAATAAGTTATATTTCAATAAAATATCATGATAATTTATGTTTGCATAAAGTTATCGTGACAAGTTATGCTTCCATAAAATTATCGTGATAAATTATGTTTACATAAAATATCGTGGTAAGCTGTGCTTATATAAAGTTATCGTGATAAGTTATGTTTGCGTAAAGTTATCATGATGAGTTATGTCTCCATAAAGTTATGGTAAAAAAAGAGTTATGTGTTTGTATAAAATTATCTGATATGTTATGTTTCTATAAAATATCTTAATAAGTTATGTTTACATAAAATTATCGTGATAATTTATGTAAAAAATTATAATTTTAGATGTAAGTTATGCTTCCGCAAAGTTATCGTGATAAGTTATACTTCCGTAAAGTATAACTTTTTGATATAATTTTAGATATATAAGTTATACAGACAAAGCTATAATGTTATATTGAATAACTTATAAACATAATTTATATGGAGAAAAGAATACATAGATAAACATGAAAAGAATAGAGAAAAGAGAAAAAAACATTAAAGAGATAATGGAAAAAAGTGAACAGCAAATGGAAAAAAAAAAGAGAAAAACTCACATGGGCGGTCGCTTCGGCGCAAGGCAGTGGCCAGCGCCCACGCCAACACCTGGGCCCACCTCCCTTCTGCACGCGGGAGCAGATCGCTCGCTCGAAGCGAGCGGAGCGAGAAATAGCTGAAAAGACTTTGCGGATGGAAAATCATCATAAAATACAAACGCTATCTCGTCCACATATTTATGTCGTTGGTTTTCTATATATATACCAAGTTTACTCATATTTTGACAATATATATAAAGTGATAAACTGAATATGTGTGCGTACGTACGCCATGACCGACGACGCGCAGCTAGTGTAGCGTAGCATATGCAGAGCAGAGGTAAAGCCTGACGCCATGGTTCACACATCGTGCTAGCTCCCTGCGTCATAGCGGCATGGGTCATGCCAATGTATCATCGTATCGATCATGCCGGTCTCATGAGGAGACCATTAAAGGAGTCATTTAATATTTCTTTGTTGATCACGCACGTGTGCTTTTTTGACTTGTCTGATGAGTCCGAGCCTCTTTCGTGCGCAGCTTCGGAGACTCGGTTTCGTAGCGCTGGATTGTTACCATCCGTGACTGCTTTTAGCTGCTCATTCTTCGTCCTCACGGCCGGCTGTTCCTCCATCGTCAGCACCTGCACCCCCTTCTTCTACACGTGGAGGGGGTGTGAGAGGTTTTCATTGTGATTATTGTGGGAAGGATGGACATGTAGAGGCCTTCAGGAAGAAGAAGGTGCATAGATCTCAGGCTCATCAGGCTTCATAGGCTTCTGGTAGTGCTAGGGCTGGAATGTCTCAGAGGAGTTCTACGGATCTAGCTACCCAAGAATGCTGATGCTTCTTCGTCGCCTTCCTGCCTCTTCACCGTCTGGGACTGCTAGTGCTGTGACTCTGCCTGCTGGCTCACTAAGTTCTGCTGCTGCTTCTCAGTCTTCCACTCAGGGACCACTGGGTACTAATGCATGGATTCTTGATTCCGGTGCCTCTTTTCATATGACTCTTTATCGCACGTTTTTATTTTCTATACATTCTCCATCTCGTTCTCTTACTGTTCATACTGCTGATGGTCCTCTCTTTCTGTTTCTGGAAAGGCCACTCTCTTGTCTTCCTCTTTTCATGTTCCTAATGTATCCTACGTTCATGATCTAACCATGCATCCTATGTCCGCTACTCAGCTTACTGATCATGGTTGTCGTGTTATCCTTGATTCTGACTTTTGCTATGTTCAGGATCGTCACACGGGTCACCTGGTTGGTACTGGCCCTCGTTGTTGTGATTTCCAGTATCTTTGGGAGCTTGACTGGCTTCGTCTTCCTTCCGCTGCGTTTGCCAGTTCTGACGGCTCTGCTTTGGCTGCTTCGTCTTTTGCTCAGTGGCATCATCGGTTGGGTCACCTTTGTGGCTCCCGTTTGTCTACTCTAATTCGTCGTGGTCTCTTAGGTTCGGTTTCAGGTCATGAGTCTTTAGCTCAGTGTCAGGGTTGTCGTCTGTGAAAGCAGATTCAGCTTCCCTATAATTCAATTGAGTCAGTGTCTAAGCGTCCTTTTGATCTTGTACACCCAGATGTATGGGTCCTGCTTCTTTTGTTTCAAAAGGGGGTCACAAATATTATATAATTTTTATAGATGATTTTTCTCGCCACACATGGATTTACTTTATGAAAAATCGTAGCGAGGCTTTATCCATCTATAAGAATTTCTCTGCTATGGTTCGCACTCATTTCGACACTTCTATTCGTGTGTTTCGTGCTGACTCTACATGTGAATACCTTTCTGCTGCTCTTCGTCACGTCCTTTCTGCGCAAGGTACTCTTGCTCAGTTTTCTTGCCCTGGTGCTCATGCTCAGAATGGTGCTGAACGCAAGCATCGTCATCTTCTTGAGACGGCTCGTGCTCTTATGCTTGCTTCTTCTGTTCCCCCTCATTTTTGGGCAGAGGATGTTTCTACTGCCACATATTTGATTAATATTCAGCCTTCTTCCGCTCTTCTTGGGGGCATTCCACTTAAGCGTCTTTGTGGCAAGGCGCCTGATTATTCTGACCTTCGTCTTTTCGGTTGTGTTTGCTATGTGCTTCATGCACCTCGTGAACGCACCAAGTTGACCGCGCGGTCAGTTGAGTGTGTCTTTTTGGGATATAGTGCTGAGCATAAGGGATATCGTTGTTGGGATCCGGTTGGTCGCCGCATGAGGATTTCTCGGGACGTTGTCTTTGATGAGTCTCGTCCTTTCTATCCTCGTCCTTCCTCGGATGCTTCTTTAGTATCTTTAGTTGATCCTCTCTCTTTTTTGTTTATTCCTGATACTGCTATTGCACATATACCTTCTCGCTTGGTACCCTCTCCTACTGTGCTTTCTTCAGGAGTTGTGCCTCCTTCTATAGTGCCACCTGTAGAGTCTCCTTCGGAGTCTTCTTCTTTGACTCCTAACTATACTAAAAAGTCTCCTGTGACCCAGGTTTACACACGCCGTAGTGCTTCGACTCCTTCTACGCCTTCTGATGAGCCATCTTCTGGCCCTTCTGAGCCTACTTCTGATGAGCCATCTTCTGGTCCTTCTGAGCCTTCTTTTGATGAGTCATCGCCTGCTGCTTCTTCACCTGAACAGTTTCTTCGTCGTGGTCATCGGTCCCGTCAGCCTGTTGATTCGGTATGGTTTTGGACCTGTTACTTGGCAAGGTTTTGTCGGTACTGTCCTTTCTGAGCTGCTTTCTTATCGTGATGCTATTCTTCATCTAGAATGGCAGCTTGTGATGGCTGAGGAGATAGCTGCACTTGAGCATACGGGCACATGGGATCTTGTTTCGACTCCCTCTCACTGTTCGTCCTATAACCTGTAAGTGGGTCTGTAAGGTTAAGACTCGCTCTGATGGATCTCTTGAGCGCTATAAGGCTCGTTTTGTTGCTCGTGGTTTTCAGCAGGAACATGGCCATGATTATGATGAGACATTTGCTCATGTTGCTCATATGACCACTGTTCGTGCTCTTCTTGCTGTGGCCTCTGTTCGTGACTGGTCTATCTCTCAGCTTGATGTCAAGAATGCCTTTCTTAATGGTGAGTTGCGTGAGGAGGTTTACATGCAGCCACCGCCTGGGTATTCTGTTCCTGAGGGTATGGTTTGTCGTCTTCGTCGCTCTCTTTATGGTCTTAAGCAGGCTCCTCGGGCTTGGTTTAAGCGCTTCACTTATGTGATCACAGCTGCTGGTTTTTCTGCCAGTGCTCATTATCCAACTCTGTTTGTACACACATCATCTCGTGGTCGTACTCTTCTTCTCCTCTATGTTGATGACATGATTATCATTGGAGATGATCCTCAGTTTATTACCTTTGTCAAGGCACGTCTGAGTAAGCAGTTTCTTATGTCTGATCTTGGCCCTCTTCGTTATTTTCTTAGGATTGAGGTTTCTTCTACACGAGGGATTTTATCTGTCTCAAGAAAAATACATTCAGGGCCTTCTTGATCGTGCTTCTATTACTGATCACAGGACTGATGAGACTTCCATGGAGCTCAATGTTCACCTTTCTGCCACTAATGGTGAGCCTCTTGATGATCCTACTCGTTATCGTCATATCGTGGGGAGTCTTGTTTATCTTGGTGTTACTCGTCCTGACATTTCCTATTCTGTGCATAATCTGAGTCAGTTTGTTTTTCTCCCACTCAGCTCCACTATAGTCACCTTTTTTGTGTCTTACGTTATCTTCGTGGGACTATGTCACGTCATTTGTTCTTTCCACGCTCTAGCTCTTTACAGCTTCAGGCTTATTATGATGCTACTTGGGCTAGTGATTCCTCTGATCGTCGATCTCTTTCTGCTTACTGTGTTTTTCTTGGTGGTTCTCTAATTGCTTGGAAGACTAAGAAGCAGACAGCAGTTTCTCGTTCGAGTACAGAGGTTGAGTTGCGTGCTATGGCTCTTGTGACGGCAGAGGTGACGTGGTTACGGTTGTTGCTTGCTAGATTTTGGTGTTTCTGTTTCTATACCGACTCCTCTTTTGACTGACAGTACATGTGCTATTAGTATTGCTCAGTGATCCGGTGAAGTATGAGCTTACTATACATATTGGTGTCGATGCATATTACACACGTGCACAAGTTCAGGATGGTGTGGTTACTCTTCGCTATGTGCCTTCGGAGTTACAGGTGGCTGATTTCTTCACGAAGGCACAGACCAAAGCTCAGCATAGTTTTTATCTCTCCAAACTCAGTGTGTTTGATCCACTTGAGTTTGAGAGGGGTGTTAGATATATTTGTATATCTCTGTATTTTCTATGTATTGTAGGGGGTTATGTCTATATATCCCTTCATGTACTGGTGTATATATATCGGCCTAAGGGCCTTATAATGAATACAAGTGCTATTCATAACAGATCAGAAGTGATTTTATTCATAATAAATCAAATGGAGACTTGGGCATTTTCTTTATATGCACAGCACAGGTGTAGGTATGCCCAAACGGAGCAGTGCAAATTTCACCTCTATTTCTTTTAGACTTTTTCTGCATTAAGTTTTTTTACATGATCCGTGTTCATGCATGCAAAAGCGTACATGTCTGAAAGTACAGATGCATGGGGGGATAAGGACCTGGTTTTTAGAAATATCTTCCAACCATTCTGCAGCTATTATATCACCTATGCTGTTCCATCCATAAACGCCCACTGCAGAGACATGCTTAAGCTTCAAATCAATTCCCTGCACAATAAATGTCATGTCAGGGTTGTCATATATAATCACTAGAAGGTTTATTTGTTACCAAATGCATTTTTCACAGAAATTTACCTTCCATGGAAGAATATTGAGGAGTTCTGCATAATTTCCTTTGCCAAGTGCAACCGGATCAAACTGACGGGGTATATAGTTAATGTGCAGAACAAGTGGCTTTACATCAAATTTCTGGCATCACGGAGAGGAAAAAACATCAGATCACAACATTATATACTAAAGATATGGGTCCTACTGCTCCCCATGCAATAATTTTTTACTGATGTTTGTCAGATGAAGCAAACTACTTTTAGTATTTTAGTGTAGCACTGGGCACCCAAAGTTTGCTACAAAAATAGCAACTTGCTTGGAATTTTGACCCGGTTCACCCAAAAAGTTTACTTAAGACTACTTTTGGGACACAGACTTCGTTTCACTGAGTGCAATCAATTACCATGTGAATATCATCAAGTCCCTTAAGTGCAACAGCGAATAAAAAAAGAAATGATGTTGAACTTAAAAGTACCTGAAAGAAAGGAAGTAGTTCCTCATCCACTATAGTATTGCTTCCATAGTCTCTGCTCTTCAAATCAACAATCGCATTTTCGCAATGGAAATGAGGGTCATTTTTACATGAATCATTCCGGAAGAAATTGAGTAGAAAGTTAAGTTGCCCTGGATCAAGATGCAACCGTAGAGGCAAAATCTCAAGGAGGAGCCTGTAAAGGTTGGGATAATGCAAGAAAGGAGAATCAATTGTAATATCAAGAGAGCATAAAAAATGTGGAAGGCTCTTTCAGATTGTTTCTATGAACAGCTCTCTTAGATAAGAGCCATGGCATATTATATTTTAGAATAAGGAATAAAAGAGTCCCCAAAGCCTTCCTACACTCCCCAATGCCTAGGCCTTACCTCCCTCTTGCCCTAACCCTCGCATGGCAGACCAGGTAAGCAAGTACCACCACATGATTCAACCCTCAAATGCCTAAGCTCTACCATTTATGTTTATCCACCGATGCAAAGAGATAAATTAGCGAAGAGCATTTTATCTTGTTCCATTACTGATCTGCAACCACTACACGGTTCTTCAACTACAAGTCTACAACCCATCCTAACCAAAGATTACCAAAGATTGCTTCCCTTACGGAAGACATAAATAATCTACCTTGCAGTTCTTAGTTTTGAATTCAATGAGTATGACAGAACTAGGTATGGATTAACAGAAACAAGCAAAGCGGCTTTTTCACCAGACTAGCCCAATCTTATATCCAAAAGTAACAATTCATTTACCTGTAATCTTCCAAAGGAGCCTGTGGTTTGGGGCTTACAGACTCCAGTTCTAACCTGAATGCACCAGAGCAAGATCCTCTTGGGTAATCCTTCGATTTGTAACATCCAAGAACCTTTTGAATGGATGGGAATAATTAAAAATCATTAACCATGGGACTAAAGCAAGTTTGTAACATAACTTGGATATGAATAGACATACCAGTTTCCACGGAGCATGGATGCTTTGATCACAAAGCGTTAAGTCCTGAGCAGCTATGAATAGCTTAGATGTAGAAACATTCCCATCTGGATACATGTCAACTTGGATACTAAGCCCTGTCAAGGTAAACTCCAAACAAGAGCTCATGTCTCTTCCATCTGTGCACGTGAATCTAGTTGAATCTTTCCGAGGTAATAACCAATCATCTCCAGCATACATCCGCCACTTGACATCTATACCATGAATATGAACCTTTCCTTTCAGATTACAAGATTCATCGGGATTCACGCTGCAAACAGATTCTTGTCGAAGCACTTGCTCTACTTGTTCTTTTTTCTTTTTCAGAACATGATTCTCAACTATCATCAAGGGAACATTGTTATACCATCCAGCATCTTCTCTCTCCAGGATTCTACGAGTATCGTCACCAGATGTACATTTATGCTCTTCATTACATAGTGTTGATAATGATTGATGAAACTCAGGCATGTAATATGAGTCAATTTGATCACGACATGTGTTCTGTCCCAGAGGTATTTGAGTAACACTGGCTTGCAAGGTAGATCTAGGCGGTAAGTGTGAAGAAGTGGCTGTGTTCAGCTCAAACCTGTCATCCGTTTCACTGCTACTACATGAGCTGTGGCAATTGCTCTCGCAAAAATCCTTGTCCATGCAGTCCTCCATGTAAAAGGCATTCTCAATTATATCAGCAAGCAGTCCATCTGACTGGTAATGTCCAGAATCCGCCAATCCCTCCAAACAGCTATCAAATTTGTCTGATGCATCAGCAGCTATATTATGCTTGTTTGCGTGCTGGACACTATTCCACCTAGATTGTAAACAATCTAAAGCATCCTGTGTATCTGGACCATATAGCTGCTGGAGCAATGTTTTCAAGTCGTCCGATTAATCGCGATTCGCCTAGGTCGGTTCTCCAAGTCCGACCTAGGACCACCGACCCGACCAGACCGACCAGAAACCTGGTCGTCCGATTAGTCGTCGACTAATCGCGATTAGTCGGTCGACCAGGGCATTTGTCGACCAGGGCAGCACTTGGGCTTTAGGAGACTTAATTGGGCTACCAATTCGGCCCGTTAGGGTTGCAAGAGACACCCGCCTGAGGCTAAAATAGCGAGCGGGAGAAGGGGCGGGCGATTCCAGCGGCCACCAGAAACGAATCTCGCGTCGACTCTGGCCGCGACTCCCGGGCTCCGTCCTCTCCAACGGCGGTCGGCGTCCTCTTTCCCTCCCAGCGCCACCGCCACCTCTAGATCCTCTCCTGTCCTCAGTTCCTCACTCCACCAGGCTCCTGTGCATCTCTCCCGGCGCCATCCAGTTGCAGAGGCATCTACCTGCACCCCGGCAAGAAACCGCGGAAGCAGCAGGCAGCTGCTGCAGCCCCTTCATCCTTGCGCCGTCACCCTCTTGAAGTTGAATATGAGCTCATCTTCATCTGACGGTAAGCTTCATTGGTCTTCTGCACCCCTGCTCCCCTAGTCTCCTTTTGCTCCCTTCCTGCAAGGCTGCAATCCCGCTTCCTGCTTGGAGCTTGGTGTTGCTCTGCATTCTGCATGCCTGCTGCTCCGGCTCCTCTGCAGCTCTACTTGTTTATTTCTTGCATTTGCTTGGACCTGCTGTGTGTTCATCTTCTCGGTGGTGTGCTATGTTGTATATATATATATACACTATATACTGAACATATAGACATATGGACGATTAGGGAACGACCAGGCTCGACCAGGTCGACCTGGTCGTCGACTAATCGCGATTAGTCGCCTGGTCGGTCACTAGGCAACCAGGTCCGACCAGCCGATTTGAAAACATTGTGCTGGAGTTGTGATATCAAACCAATCAGACCATAGAATGTGTTGTTACAAGTACCAATATCAAATTGGGAATCTGATATTTCAATCTTCCAAAAGTTGGTGTAAACTTTCAAAGAAGCTTGAATAAATGTGTTCTGGGCAACCTTAGCATAACCTTCTCGGTAAAGGTAATCTATACCATAACTGCAAGTGACGTTTCTTGAGCTGGATGATTCAGAAATGAGAAGCCCAAGTTCACGCAACTGGATACCAAAATCAGTAGCAGCAGAGGCTGGTGCAGATTTATTATCAAGTTTAAATGATGATGCAGCTAAAAGGCATGAGACAAATTTGTGGTCTGCTGCTTCAGTACTGAGGGGTTGTTTGGATCCCCGGGCTAAAATTTAGCCCCCGTCACATCGGATGTTTGGACGCTAGTTAGAAATATTAAATATAATTTAATTATAAAACTAAATACACAGATGAGGAGTAAACGGCGAGACGAATCTATTAAGCCTAATTAATCTATGATTAGCAAATGTGATGCTACAGTAACTAGTCGTTAAATTATGGATTGATTAGGTTTAATAGATTCATCTCGCCGTTTACTCCTCGACCGTGTAATTAGTTTTCTAATTAAACCATATTTAATATTTCTGATTAGTATCGAAACATCCGATGTGATGTGAGCTAAATTTTAGTCCCCTGGATCCAAACGCCCCTGAGAGCAGAACTTTTGAAGTGAGGTTCATAGCTAAGAGCAACATCAGCGAACTCAAGAAAGAAAGATGATAGATAAGGTTCACTGGACTGAGAACTGCTTAGCACATTACTATCATCGGACTTCTCAGTTCCATCTGAACCCGAACTGAACAGCAGGCATGTCGTGTTGATCCAATCCATACGGCCACCAGGTGCCACAATTGTATAAGAACGAACCGCAACAGAAGTGTAGTTCTCTTGTAGGTTTGGGTTTCTAATGTGAGTGAATGAACAGCCAGCAGTCCCCATAGACAACACATTAGTGCCTTGCCCATCACCACGCCTGAAGGCAGAGTCCTTGCAAGCCACTAAAAGAAAGTATTTGCTTTCTCCTGGGACAACACTGACAGATCCCCAAAGCTCACCCTCACCATGGTTGACCCCAACAAAACTGGCATTGCTGAGTCCACCAACATTTGAACAGGAGAAAAGAGAAAATTTTGAAAATTTTAACTTAATAGAGTTCCAGGGTCCTTCTAGTTCTGCCTGCAGCAAAGGACTGACTTCCACTACTTCATCCAATTCGTTGCAAACTTCCAAGATGCCGCATTCAAAAATGATAGATGTTTGAATACAAGTATCATTGATCAGAACAGATTGATCATTGCAATTTTCATAAATGCTTATTTCTTCTTTTGGTATACTGCCAAGGACATGACCTAGCAGCTTATTCAGTAGCTCACAATCCTTTTTATTAAGTTGTACTGAGACACAAGAAACTTGAACATGGAATAAGAGCTCAGTGGTGTTAAGGAGCTCCTGGCACATACTAGATCCTGTCTCTTCATGATCTTGTGTTGTATTGCTGTTCTGATTTTTGGTAATCTTTTGATCATGCAGCTTTGGCAAACTCCATACTTTACTCACCACCTCAGGTCCTCAGGGCCAGTTACAGGATGCTTTCTCCTGGTTAGTGTGATGCCGGAGTCATTATAACTGGCTCCAGTAATTGAAAAGATCTTCATTGCCGTGAACGTTTGCCTACTAGAAGAGCTGACTCTACCATCTATATTGGCTGGTTTAACCAAATAGATGTTAGAGTTCCCTATAGCCAAATGGATTGAGGTGCATGGCTTGCCAAGACAGACCTCATTAAGCATTTTATTTTGAAGCCAACATGATGTTTCTTCCTTTTTTAGACATGGGCGTGTGATCGATCACCAGGAATTTATCCAAGACATGTGGGTGGCTTAAATCCCATGAAAACCGAGATGGAAAGCACAGGATGATTCTTGCTGGTGACAGGGACACCTGAACTTTTTGACTCCCACTTGCAGACACATTTGTGCTGGTAGTCAATTTGCTTCCTTTTTCATCACAATGCATGTGAAATTTATGCTCTCCATGTGTCAAATCAGACTCAACTTTATTGATGAAACTCAGTAGCATGAATACGGTATGGAAGTGCACCCAGAAAACAAATGGAGCCAAACATATAGACATAGAAGTTGAGCTCACTAAATTTCCATCTTGATCTTTGGTATTGTCATCATAACTGAATGTGCACTGGCCAAAAGTTTTAGCAATTCAACTTCGGTCAGTTCACTTGAACTCTTGCCACAAAGTTCATAGGTTTCCACAGAAGCAAATATGCACTTAGGGAGGGAAGATTGGACTCCTTGCTGCAAGTTATTGTTCAAGAAGTTATTGCTCATCTTGTTTCCAGTGCGGTAGTATTCATCAAGCTTCATGTGTGCAACTGATGCATTAATCCTTAATGTTCTTGGATAAGTCTGCAGACATCAACAAGAAAAATGTTCAACACCAAGCTTGATGATAATATATAGTGATGCATGGAGTAATAAGACGCACTACAGTACGTGCAGAGACAAAAAAAAAAACAAATACCTGTAGATCAAGATGAATATTCTGAAATTTAGCTTCGTAAGCTGTAACAGGAGATATAATTGATTTTTCAAAATGCTGAGACAAAAGGCAGCTTGAAAACAACTCAGAATTCGCCATATCATCCAGTGCACTGGTAGGAACACTGTAATTATCAATGTCCGTGTCATCACTCAACAAAAGAAAAATAGATATATCAGCAATGGAGGCTCGTAAGGTCTTCGTCACTAGTTCTGTTAGAAAATGAAAGGTAAAATAAGCATGCACTCATATAAATGTATGATATGATAATTTAAGTGGAAAAATGTAAAACACTACAAGCAATTGGCTCCGTAACAGAAATAAATGCAATGGTCTGTTCATGCCTGTGGTAGTAACAAATGGCCATGACAAGAATCTATTACCATTAAGCCACTTCTGTTTCTATTCATATGTATAGTAAAGACAGTCAATATCAGAAATGGGTGAACTTGGAATATGATAAAAATATGTTTTTTTTATTTTAGAATCAGTTTTATTTTTGCACCAATTGAGATTTGTGGCCAATGTGAAAGGTGTGTTTTCAGTATATTCAGTCAGCTAGTTTACTAAATTCTGAAAGTAAAATCTAGTTTTCAATATCAATAACAGCACAAATTTGTAAAGGCAAAATCGTTAAAATGTGGGTTTTCAGTATATCCAATCAACCAGTTTACTAAATTCTGATAGTTAAAATCCGGTTTCCAATGTACAGAACTAATTTGAAAAGGTAAAATCGTTTTCTAACAACACCTTCAATTCGATCAGTGGTCCACAGCATATTCTCATCAATATACTCAGGTTGTAACAGAAAGATACTCATTCCAGTCACAAAAATGATTGTCCTTTTGGGAGTCATGTAGTAAATGAATTCAAAGTTTGGCGCACAATCTCTATGCATGTTTAGAGTTTAGACTACGGCATGTATTGATTCGTCTTGACAAATACTTTCAGGATAAAAAAAAAATGGTACTGAACTATACATCAACAACAATTCATGGCAAAGCTGACTTTTGGAGACTGTCCATGTACAGAATGTCCCCTTTTTTCTATAGGTGGTATAGTATATTTTCTTAATACAGTTTTTTATTAAAAATATTTTAACATGGATAGGTTCAAGAGTAAAAAAAAAAGGGCAGATGAAGAAGCCACATTGCCCATTCATAAAAAAATCCAAGAAGAGTGGATGATATGGCATAATCAACAGTTACGCCGAAGCTGAGATCAATACCTTTAGGTACTTGATTGTATCCAGAAGCTAAAGTGGATGCAAAACTTATGGCATTGAATACTGAATATGTCCAGTCTCATATACCACTGGTTCCTAAACTAGACTGGGAGTTCCTCAATTCCTCAAAGCATTCAAAGAACTAATCGACGCTGTCAAAGATAACAAGGGATTACTGATATAATTAGAGCAGTACAATTCCTTTTTTCAAATAACATTCTTACCTCAAGAATATAAATAAATAAATAAAACTTAGCAAATAGCAAGAAACTCTTATGGAAGAATTACTTATCGTGTCAAAGGCGAAATTTTATGCTAAACACAAAGAAGAAAACTAATACATTTCACCATCAAAACTCCAGGCTACATAACAAAGGTGAAGAGAAATATTCAAACAAATGACGCCAATGGAAATCTGCAAGTGTTGCGCTGTTTTATGTATACAGGACTCCAAAGGATGCTTGGATATCAATTCCATAAATATCATGTAGCAATAACAAATGAGAAGAAATGAAAGCAAAAGTTGTTTACTGATGGAAAGCATGCACAGAGCAATGGATTAAATTTGAAAACCCCATAGCTGGTTTTAATATTTAGAAAAGATAGAAATAGAAAAAAAAAGTGGCATAGCAACAACATCTTGACAATGATATGCCAAAAGCGATTTCAAGGGGAACCACGACACTTCTCATTAAGATTTTCAAGGAATGAGATGTAGTGCAGAAACAAACCTTTCATCACAATCTGAATCAGGGTCGCCTTGATCCTCATGGGCAGCAGGCTCCATCCAGTCTGTTATCACATTTGCCCTTTTAAGGAAAGAGCTATGAACTTCATCTTGCCTGCTTTGAGAAAATGTGCTCTGTGCCAAGTATTCACTGGTGCCCGTCACAGAATCTGAACCTGGTTTCAAATAGCTTGATGCAGGTGGAGACAAGGCAGACCTGGAAGAGCTGATAGAGATATCTGGAATATTATGAGCATAATTCTGTTCATGTACTGGCTTTATTTGGAGAGAATACATTCATGATCCACCGGACACTGCTGATTGTAACCGTAATTCTAGTGGATCGACAGATACATCTGCATCAATTTTCTCAAAGTTCAAGCACCCCTTATTCCGTGGAATGCTTAAGCTGAGCTCCCCTGAAAATCCACCAGCAGGACCTGTTAAGAGTGCAGTAGTACTATGGTGTGCTGAAATGTCAGCTGTTCCTCTGATTGGGTCATTTTGAAGCAATGTGTCGACGTCATCCATCTTCAGAAACTCAAGGACCGCCTCATGGAAAGTTAAAAAGTTGTCCAGTTTAAACAGACCAAGTTTGGTTCCAAATTCCAGCTCTTTAATGCGTAAAACCAGAGATTGATTAGTTTCCAGGAGCCTACTGTCCGAACTGGTTTGAGGATCAAATACAACATAGACATTCTTTAACTTGATATTAAAGCTTGTCAGAAACCATTTGACAGCATTGGCAATTCTCCTGACACCTTCATCCACATCTTGTGATACAGAAGTGGAAAAGTGATTACTATCAGATTCATTCCATTGGATCTAGACTGATGTACATGTGTCAGTAGTATTACCAGAGACAGAGCATTCCGCATGTACATCAGCAACTTCACTTGCAACAGATGGAGCAAACACAAGCTCCAATTCTTCCACAGTAATCTCGCAACTAGCAGCACATCTCACTAGCAGGGATTTTATCGATCCTTCTTTCAGCATAATAGGAAATCCTGAAAACTGAAATAGCACAGAAAAAAAAAAACTGATGATTCATTTTTAAGAGAGGGAGGGAGCAAACAAATTCATTTATACAGGTTTCGCAGCTCTTCTTTTTTTTTTTGGCATCCACATAAGAGATGACAGTGGCACACTAAGCACCACAATGAATCAGGCTAGAAGAAAAGGAGTGAACGACGAGGATTGAAGCTAGAAAGAAGAGCAAGGACTAACTGTGCATATGATATTTTCTGCTAAATTGATTTTTAGCACTAGCCACAGTTAGAATTTGTGTGTAAATACTTTCCATCGTAAATTTGTAATGAATTTCATTTTAGTCAAATGAAACAAGAGCAAACTATAGCAACAAAGATGCATAAACCCTTGTGGTCCTCCCAAAACCTTTTTGCAAGCTCAAGCTCCAGTTGAGTTGACCCATAAACTTTTAGGCACAGACCAAACTAACGAAATCATTCAGAACTAAATAAAAAATGTCATCCAAAGTTGCTAGTCCCGGAACCAATGAAGAAAAAAAATCCTGTTTTTCCCCGCCAATCTTTAGCTCAAGAGCCAAAATAGCCATAACTTACTAAACCCTCCCCGTCCCGGTAAGCGAGTGAGAAGGATTCCTCGCCTCACCGCCAAAGTCGTCGACTTTCCCACGCTGCAATGCATTTGGATTGGATCATCATCCTTCCAGACACAAAAACCTAACCTCCCACGGCGCGCGGCCGCCTAATCGAAAGCCCCAACACCAATGTGCGAATAAAAAAAAGAAAGGTGGGAA
This sequence comes from Paspalum vaginatum, assembly GCA_030272315.1. NCBI lineage: Eukaryota > Viridiplantae > Streptophyta > Magnoliopsida > Poales > Poaceae > Paspalum > Paspalum vaginatum. The sequence continues at coordinate 43,094,634 of CM059019.1, forward strand.
TTGGATTACCTTGCTGCTGATGAAGTCGGCGTCGAGGGCGATGTCATTGAGCCGCAGCGTTCCGCGGCCGAGCTGGATATCGAACTGGTGGAGGTCGAGGTCGCCGAGGATGAGATCCCGAGCCGCTTCTTGAGGAGTGACTTGCCGACGCGCTTCAGCAGCGTGTCGAGACGAAATCCGCTGAAGAACCCCATCGTGTCGGTATCCTTATTATTATTACTATATTATAAGCGGCGGCGGCGGCCGGAGAGAATGTGCGTCGCCGGCGGTGTGCAAGCAGCGATAGTTACTTGGTTCGATTGCTAGCAATGCAGCTTTTTTCTTCTTCTTCTTCTTCTTCTTCTCGTGTTAGGTTGAGCAGAGGGGCCAGCGTGTGAGCCCCCAGTCCAGTCCTGGCTGTTGGCGGTGATCATCGGGAATCGGGAGGGAGAGGGAGTCCCCTCCGTTCTGCTGCACAGGGAAGGTGGGGAATCGCACGGCCCAGTGGCAGTGCGCGTGGCCCAACAGAAATAGGACAGCAGGAGGCCCAATTATGACCAAAACCACCACGCGCGCGGCCCAGCCTCTCGCCAACGCGAGCCCACGGAAATTGCTACATCCGTCGACCGCAACCTGCTACACAACTTGATGCACCATTACCACGATGCAGCATGCGCATACAACTTGCTACATTTCATAGACTTTTTTTTATTCGAACACACCCGGTAGCAAGACATAAACTACTACTTAGCCAGCGTAGCAAGTTCACATGCTACGAGGTAACAGAACCAAGTTGTAAGGCAAGTTGAAGCAAAACTTGTTTTTTTATGTGGCAAGTTGCACGCACAGACATGCTATACCTATAAAATTTGTAGCACAAACATAACTTGCTATAACATTAATATAACTTTGCTACACCAGTAATATATAACTTGCCGCAGTAGTAGGTCAATTCTTTTTTCTCTCTGGCATATAGCCTGGTATACAACACAGTAGCTAACTTGCTACACAACTTCGATACAACATTAGCAGCTCATAAACAATTTGCTACAAGGTAAAAAACTACAATGCACAACTTGAATCAAATCCAGAGAATAGCCGGTACAGGGAGGCAAGTTACTTTTGCAACAAAAACTGACATAGCATAGGTCAAACCACAACTTGCATCAAATTCACATAATAACTTGCTACGCCATTAGGTCACCGTTAATTACAGAGGGGATTGCGCGCTAGTTACATAGAGGGCTTGGAGGCAGACAGCGCACCACCAGCCTCCCCTAGCACGCGAGACGAGGGGAAGCCAGCGGGAGCAGGTGAGAGGAGACGGGATTTGGAGGGAAGCGAGGGAAGGTTGCGGAGGAGTGTAGCCCCTGACCTCGCGATGTGCGATTGCCAGCGAGCGGCCAAGGGGGTCGGGGATGCCAGAAATAGAAAGGAAAGGGGGCGGGGAGCGGCCGGTTCGGTGGAAAAGGAAAGAGGGCGGGGGTCGCGCGATCCCCAAGTAGCGACGAGGTCGCACCTTATCTGCCTCCTAACTCTCGCTGGTGCATCGACTTTTTTTCGAAAAAAAAGAGAGCTTTATTCATTGCTCATTTGGTGTACTAAGGGTGTTTGGATATACTCAACTAAATTTTAGCTACCTAATTTTTAGCTAGCAGCTTGCAGCCGATTTTTAGCTAAGACACAGTCTACCAATTAGATAAGGGTGTTTGGACACTTTATAGCGAATTTTTAGAAAGCTAATTTTTAGTTGGGTGTATCCAAACATCCCTTTACATTCATGAGCAGCCACCTGCTTAACACAAACCTAAACTTTAAGGATGTTTGGAAGTGCGGTATATTTATAATTTCAAGACAAAACCATGGTATTGAGAAATAATGTGGTATTTAATCAGAAAAGTGTTTGGTTGCTCTTCTAAAAACATTGTTTTTGAAAACCATGGTTTAGCCAAAAATATAGTATTTTTAGAGTATTGGATGCTAAGGTCTGGACCAAAGTTTTCTTCTGTTTCCATCTTCTGTGCGCCCACCCACCCTCACCGCCTGCCCGCCCCATCGTCGTCTCCCACGCCTGTGGCGTCCGGTGCCGCCAACCCCGTCGCCCATCTTCGGCGCCCTCGCCTAAATCCAACGCTGCCCACACGTCCGCGCCCCTCGTCGCCTCACTCATAGAGCCGCTCGCACGGCCGCCACCATGTCCAACGCTGCCAGTGCGGCCGCACCCGTCGCCTCGCCTCCGGCACCGCCCACGTAGCCGCGCCCCGTTGCCTCACCCCTGGAGTCGCTCGCGCGACAACGCCCATGTCCAGCGCCAACGCCGCCTCGTCCTCCCGCCGTCTGGCGCTGCCCACGCCACCATGGCATGGAGGCGGGGTGAGGCACCAGTCGGAGCGTGGCGGGGCGCGTCAGCGGTCGGCGAGCCGGGCCGGGGTGAGGACGGCAACGTGGAGCATCGGACGGAGCAGGGGTGGGACGCGTCGGTGGCCGGAGCAAGGAGGCGGGCCGAGGCGTGCCAAAGGTCGGGGTGAGGGCAGTAGCGCGGAGCCTGGGAGCAGGGAGGCAGGAAAGACGAGGCGGATGAGAGAATCGAGGACGAAACTGTTGAACCAAAGGTTTCGTGGTTTTAAGAAATAACGCAATTTTACTGCAGTATATGAAAAATATGGTATATTTATTAGAACCAAAATATACTTACAGTACTCTGAAACCACAGTTTCAAAAAACTTTGTTCCAAACAGGCCAGTGAGGCCATGTTCTGCTCTCTCTTCACATGGCTAACACGCCATTGAGGTAACCTCTCCCCATGTTCCACCGTCTCCTCTAAAACAAAGCCTAACCGCGATCTATGTTGGCGCTTCCCATCTAGGAGACCAACTATTCCCATAAAGTGGGTCTCATCGACTTAACTATGCACGGATCTTAAACATTGCGATAACATCCGAGTTCCTACTTCGCGAAAGACGAAGACGGATAGGAACGCTTGACATGCACATGTCTCAATAACAAACCCATGATATCATTAAAAATAACCTGATTTAATCACCTAAATCTACATCTGGATTACCAGCTTTGCCATTTGGAAAAAAGAAATATCTCAAGTATATATTCCTATGCATGCTTACGACTTGTCAGTACAGAGTAATAACTCGAGACATTGATGTGTGACACATACCACGCCAAACGCATAGCTCGAGATAAGGTTTTCAACTAAGCACACGTCAACACATACATGGAAGGTGCGATGCTAGCTAAGAGGAAACACTATCAATGGTTGATAATGGCAAAGCATGCATATAGAGTAACAAGATACCGCAAAAATATGTGAGTCCTGTGCTAAAATCGGATAAACAAAAAATAGAGAAGAAAGATAAGCAATTTGATTAGCCGTTGACCTCAGTGTTATTCATGTTTTGTTTTTCTAATAAGAGTATTAGCTCACGTGAGAAGGCGAGCCGATGGCATTACCAACATCACATTTATATATAGGACTGGAAGCTAAAAAATGGGCCATTAGTGTGGGTCCAAGATAAAAAAGAAATAGAGACACACGTTCATAAAGTGCGAGCTAGCAGCCAAATTTGTACTACTAATAGTTAAGGCTTACTTTTATATTTCAAAATTTTCTAAATTCATGAGACACGATGGTATTATCTTGCACGCTCACGTGAACTATCCAACCAGCATAGCCTTACCTTATCCTGCGTTCAGATCGTTCGGCACAGTCCACTTATCCACTAGCTAGGCCAGTGCCTGTCGTGGATAACGCGCAGCTGCTGTTCTTTGACCGACTCACTCACTGAACGGCGCCGCCTTTTGCGGTTGGCATTTGCATTGCATGCATGTTCCCGGCCAGCTGGTCAACCGGCTGTCAGCCTCTCCCTCTAGAAGGAAAACCGATCGGATCGGAATCGGATCCCAAATCCACATGGCCGTGGGCCTCCGTCTCCCGGTCGCTGTCTGTCCATCAAGGCATCAATCATCAATGTATGTGTGTGCTGCAGGATATATCGATCGGAGTATTCATATTTCATTGATCTGAGAGGGATGGAAATCGACGGGTTCCTTCTTCATCAGGCACTAGTTCTGGTTACACCGACTACACGATCGGATCGACTGATGAATGCAAGAGACAATAGACACTCATAAAAAAGCTAGCGATTTGTCTGTCTTATTTAGTCTACCAGCAGCAGACTACGAACTCCTTTAATTTTTTATCAGTCAGCGACAACGAACAGCCCTGTTTTTGTGTGTGCGCGTGTTGTGAAGCCAAGCCACGGATCCATGCATCTAGACCAAATCCAAGTCAACATGCAAGCAAAATGTCAACTTGCATTAATCGGAGTGGAGAACGGCCAACCACAACCACCATCAGATTTTCATTTTTTTGACTACAACCACCATCAGATGGAGGCTGCTGGGGGCAATGTCAAATTGCAGCGCCGCCCGTGCATCGCTTTCTCTGTGTTAGGCTGTTGTCACCGACCCACCTATTTCAAACCCCAATCTTCTACTGCAATGTGTGTATAATATTTCGTGCATCCAAACGCACTCTAATTTGACTAGTGGAGCCTCACCTCTTATTCTGTAAATCCATAGGCATCCTTTCGCTGTCAAAACTTTGTTTTTAGCAAATTTGTCTTGTTTGCACGGCGCATGTACGAGCATGTAGACGTGCATTCAACCACATAAACTCCGGTCGGCTACTCTTCTGCAGAGTACTATGCAACAGTTGAATGGACACTGTTGCAAGCAGGAACAACCAGGAGAAGTGCAGCCGTAGGCTTATAGTAAACGATATCTAGGATGGTCTGCTCAATTTGAAAACAAAGTTTTTTTTAATACAATGGTTTTTAATATTATGGTTTATAATTTACTATGATTTTCTCTTACCCCATTTAAACCATTGTATTTTCGTAAATCTAGCGTATATATGTTTGGTTCCGTACGTAGGATTCTTAACCGCTGGCGCCATGGGTGGTGGGCAAGCGGAGAAGCCCGAACAGATGAATACGGTATGGTAGATAAAACTTAAACTCAGACAAAAATATCCAATAATTTAGAAATATTGGCGTATCGATTAAAATCATAGTATCAGGAACAAAGTTTTACACTAAGTACATCAAATACTTTTGATCTAGAATACCATAGTATTCCTATATACTACAGTCTACAGTATTGCCTAAACTACTCCTTCCGTTTCAATTTATAGGTCGTTTGACTTTTTTTAGTACCGGGTTTGATCCGGCTCGTCTTATTCAAAATATTAAAAAACATAAAGAAATTCAATGCATAGTTATAGTATATTATATGCTAAACAAAATCACAATGAAAAAAAAAGACAATTATAAAACTTTTTTAATAAAACGAGCAAATCAAAATTAGTGTCAAAAAGTTAAGCGATGTATAAATTGAGATGGAGAAAATATACAAATTGTTTGGCTTAGTGTACTGTTGACCTGTTGTGCTTTGCTACGGATGTTACACCTGCTGTCGAGTAGCTGCACCTCCCAACCGGCCAACCATCTCCTGCTTTGCTACGGATGCTACTATACATGTTAGGTTAAATTTTTTTAAGGGAAAAAAACTGGTGGTGTTGGTGCAATGGTACCCACCAATGCAGTTGACACGTTCTCTCAGATAGCGTTTGGTTGGTGAGCATAGTGGGATAGAATGGTTCGAGATGGAGTAGCTCCATAACTGTGTTTGGTTGTAGAGATGAAATGGCTCCATTCCATATTTGGTTGAAGGGATGGGAGAAATGGGATAACAGTTGTTGTTTGACACCGTTTTGTGGGCCCCACCTATAAGTCAAACATCTTATCTTCTTTTCCACCCGTCCGGCCACGCCTCCCCCAACCGCGCCTCCTCCTCCTCCCTCGGTGGCGGCCTTCTACGTCCGCGGCCCGCCTCGCCGTCGCGCGCACGGCCCGCCGTCACTCCCCGCCGACACCCGACCTCCTTCTCTTCCTTCACGCTGGCGGCGCCGCTGCCTCCTCCTCCTCCGCGTGGGCTCCATCGCCGGTTGCTCCTCTTCCTCCGCGCGGGCGCTGCCGCCTCCTCCTTCGTGCGGACGCCGCCGCCACCTCCTCCGCGCCTCATCCGTGTGGGCGTCGCCGCCGACTCACACGCGGACACCGCCGGCTGCTCATCCGTGCGAGCGCCGCCTCCTCCTCCGTCGGCTGCTCCTCTGCGCAGGCACCGCCGGTTGCTCCTCCTCCGCGCGAGCGGCCATTGAGAGGGGAGACGGAGGCAAATGTCGTCCCCCCGAGACAAGCGCGTCCGACTGATTTTTTGGAGCGCGCTCGTCCCGAATCTGGTAGGAATATTTCCATCCGGAGACGGCTTTATTCTCATAGTACACAAACCAATCGATCTCAACAGTGGAATATAATGGAACGACTCCATCTCAAAACATTCCTCCAACTAAACGCCACCCCAGCTGCTGAAAAGTCTATTGCGACCGATTCAGCGGGCTAGCGCTTTTGAAACAACTAATTGCGGCTGAAGGGGCAGCCACATGCGGCTAGTAAGGTACTGCCGCGTGCGTATCCACTTCGATCTTGCAGAGTGAGTTCAAGTCCGATCGATGCAGTCAGTGCAGTGAAGACGAAGACGAAGACGAAGATGGAGATGCGTCTCCTGCTCCTGCTCCTGCTCAGCCTCCTGAGCTTCAGCTTTCTCCTCCTCCCGGCCTCGCTCGCCTTCCCGCTATGTACCGACGCAAGTCAGTCCACTTCCCTTCCATCCCTTGCTCCCTGCATGCTCAATTCACCTTCTTGCCCTGGCTTCCGGCTTGCTTATCTCTTCTTCTTTTTGCTGCTCCAGGGGCGCCGGTGGTGCTCAACACCACGCTCAAGTTCTGCGCCCGCGCCAGCGGCAACAGCAGCTGCTGCGACGCCACCGCCGATGCCGCGCTCAGCAAGCAGTTCGACGCCATGAAGGTCGCCGACGCTGCCTGCGCCGCCGTCATCAAGTCCATCCTCTGCGCGGTGAGCATCAATCGTCATCCCTGCCATATGCCACCCGCCCACCCTTCTCTCCATCTCTTCTACTTTCACAGACCGCACCACACGTCCACACCTGCTCTGCGCTGCAAACTCTACTCTTTACTGCCAGTACATAGTATTACATGGAACCGCTCCTCATGTGCTCGACGGTTTGCCTGCCTCGCTTCCCTTTCATTGCTTTCTGCATCTACTCGCTTGGTTGGGGGCAGGGCTGGTTTCGGTTCATATGGATGGCTGGATTTGCTACCATTTGAACCAATCATGGACTGATTGCTACTTTGCCCCCATGCTGCTGCGAGTGTCACTGATATGCACACAAAGATTGAAACTTTTCTTTTTCTTGGTCCGTGATACTCAACTAGCGATAATCAACAGAATACTGTGGAGATACACTTCACAAGAACGTCACATGTTCACTTCGCTGTCACCAGAATGCTTGCCGTAAAATTAACATCCAGTCTAAACATTTCTACAGATTTCAGACAAAAAAAAAGGCAAAGTAGTTGAATTTGGTTACCAATGCCCTCTCAACTGAAACTTAGATCTCTCTCTCTCTCTCTCTCTCTCTCTCTCTCTATATATATATATATATATATATATATATATATATATAAAGGAAATTAATTTACGTGTCAAGGCTCAAGACACTGAATCGATCGACTCTGCTTCCAGAAATGCAGCCCATACTCTGCTGACTTGTTCGACACCGGCCCAAAGATTCGGACGATTCCTTTCCTCTGCAACTCCACCTCGTCATCAGCTTCTGCTCAATCCAAGGAGACCACGCAGGGCTACTGCAAACAGGTCTGGGAAACTTGCAAGGATGTCAGCATAACAAACTCTCCCTTTCAGCCTTCCCTGCAAGGCAGTGCACCGCCCCCGAGTTCACCGTCAAAGCTCACCGATGCATGGCAGTCCGAAACTGACTTCTGTACCTCGTTTGGTGGGGCGCCTAGTGACCAGTCCGTATGCTTCAGCGGCGACACGGTTTCGTTTAACACCACCCAACCTTCACCATCTCCTAAAGGGATATGCCTGGAGAGGATTGATAACGGGTCCTACCTTAGCATGGCTCCTCACCCTGATGGCTCCAATAGGGTCTTCCTGGGCAGCCAAGCTGGGAAGATATGGTTGGCCACTGTCCCTGAGCAAGGATCTGGGGGCACTCTACAGTTCGAAGAAGCAAGCCCATTTGTCGATTTGACCGATCAGGTGCACTTTGATTCGGCATTTGGGCTCATGGGCATGGCGTTCCATCCAAATTTTGCTACGAATGGCCGCTTCTTTGCTTCCTACAACTGTGATAGGACAAAGTCATCCAGCTGCGCCGGAAGGTGCTCCTGCAATTCTGATGTGGACTGTGATCCTTCGAAGATTGCTCCTGACAATGGTGCTCAACCATGCCAGTATCAAGTAGTTGTATCTGAATACTCAGCCAAAGGCTCCGCAACTAATGTTTCTGAGGTTTGCTCATCTGAACATGCTCTTCCAATCATGTCTGCATATCCCCTGAACCTCATCTGCTCATATTTTCTTCTTTAATTGCCTTGTCAGGTAACGTCTGCTGGTCCATCTGAGGTGAGAAGGATTTTTACTATGGGTCTGCCTTACACAAGCGACCATGGAGGTCAGGTGCTTTTCGGCCCTACCGACGGATACCTCTATCTCATGATGGGGGATGGAGGAAAAGGAGATCCCTATAATTTAGCTCAGAACAAAAAGTCACTTTTGGGGAAAATTATGAGGCTTGACATTGACAGTACACCAAGTAAGTCTTCGATTCTTTATGTCATTCACAAACTTGTTCGTATTGAAATGCTTTGTCATCAGTTGATTTGGTCAAATTAAAGTTTCAACTTTAATACTTTCCTCTAGTCCATTTGGCGTCCATGTTTACATAATTACATCTCCATAAATTGCTTTTATATTTTCTCTTATTAATTTTCATAAAAGCTTTGGCATCATTACTAATAAAGAACAAAATGGATTCATCAGTACTAAAACTTGGTCCCAGCCAATGAACCAACAACCAGCACCTTGGGTTATACTATTCCAATGATGTCTCTTTTGGGCCCACAGCATTAGCTACTAATAAGCTAGCAAACTATTGGATGCATTGGCAGCACTAGTAACTAATTGTTGTATTAGTCAAAGATGCCAGATGATGACTAGACGAGACTAGGATCTTTGTATTGGCGGGATTATTAGGTATCGTGATTAGGTATCGGCTCAAACTAAAATCTTGCAGGCATATGCCACTTGGCAAATTGATGTCTGCAACTTGAATTAGTCTATATACTCATCCATCAACTCTTGCTCCTGCACCGAGCAATTTTAGTGAGAGATATGAGTAGTAGCTTGTGGATTAGTTTGATCCCACACCTAATCAGATTCGATTATCATTGTTTTCAAATTTTATTTGTTCATTTCCTGCACAATATCCATACACGTTGGCAATGGCACATGTGGGCATTTTGTAAGCAAATTAGATATAATGGCTATTGTTGTCAACAACGATTCTTCAACTAGCAGGAGAGTTGTCAACAATTATCGAGTCCAGAAAATTGATGATACAATGTTTTGCTTTTTTGGGGTGGTGGGGGTGATATCTAGGATTACCTCTTTTTTTAAAAGATATTTTTCTCCTTTTCTAGTTTCTATTGCCAAAACACATTTTTCTGCCAGATAGACTATTGAAGTTCTTTTCATTTCCTGTATGATATATTTTTTTCAACAGCCAGTGACATCAGTAATACAAGTTTGTGGGGAAATTATTCTATTCCCAAAGACAACCCATACACTGATGACAATGAGCTAGAACCAGAAATATGGGCAATGGGTTTTAGAAACCCATGGAGATGCAGCTTTGATTCTGAAAGGCCTTCCTACTTCTACTGCGGAGATACTGGCCAGGTACCATCCAATATAATCCATGTTTACTTATCCAGATGCTATTTTGAGTTGCTTGGTTAGTTTCGTTGTACTTGGAGTCAGTGATCCATTGCTTCAGATCACTGCCTAGGAACTGAATATGGTAGTTTGTATCTAAATCAAAACATCATTTGTGTTTGGATTTTAACCTTGTAGGACCGATATGAAGAAGTAGATTTGATCTCCAAAGGCGGAAACTATGGATGGCGTGTGCTGGAGGGTCCGCTTCTTTATCATCCACCATCGTCCCCGGGAGGAAACACATCACTCAACTCCATAAACGCCATTCCTCCTATCATGGGATACAGTCATTCTGATATTAATAAGGACATTGGATCGGCAGCAATCATGGGAGGTTATGTCTATAGAGGGTCCACCGATCCCTGCTTGTATGGAAGGTATCAATATCATCATCATTCGCTCAATATAAATATCTTGATATGTCCTGTGTTCGTTTGGAACTCCTTTTGTGCAGCCCAATCCTTGAAATTTCACTTATATGATGTATCTGTTAATGTGTTTTCAGGTACTTGTATGCTGACCTTTACGCTTCGGCCATGTGGACCGGTACAGAGACCCCGGAGAGCAGTGGGAACTACACATCCACTCTGATTCCATTCAGCTGCTCCAAGGACTCTCCAATACCCTGTGAGACTGCTGCAGGGAGTCCTCTCCCATCACTTGGATACATATACTCCTTCGGTGAGGACAACAACAAGGACATATATGTTCTTACGAGCAAAGGCGTCTACCGAGTCGTCAGGCCCAGCCTCTGCAGCTATACCTGTCCAACAGAGAAAGCTGCGACGAACAATGGGACAGCACCTCCTTCATCGAAGGCGTCAGCGGCAGGATTGAACGATCAGATGAGAATGCTTTTACTGTCTGTCATCATTATGTGTTGGGTTTTGGTAAGGTAGGATCCTGCTGAGTCAGTCATATGCAAAGATAGATGAACAGTCCTGACATGCTGCATGTGTTAGGAAGAATCGAAATAAGAATGTCTGTTAGGAACCCGATGATGTATGCACCATGTAAGTGTTAGCCTGAGTCTGATGAGATGAAACAAGGTGAGTTGCTGTAGAGTCTTGGTAAATACATATTCAGTTGTTTGCAAGGAAAACAGAGGAGCGGGGAAAGTTTATTCATAATATCATATCGCTGGAAGCTTTATTTTCAATACGATCACAAAGAGAAAGAGTGATCATCTGGAGCATATGTATATGTATCTGCAACTAGTAGTAGCAGCCGCCGCCGCCAGAGTTGGGGTTGGGGATGTTGCAGTAGCTGGGGTACATGTTGCAGATGGAGGGCAGGGTCTTGGCCATCTGCCTCACCTTGCTCATCGTCGTCTGATGGCTGGAGCCCGGCAAGCCTGCGCCCTGTATCTCCATGACCGTGCTGCAGATTGCCGGGCACCGGCAGTTGGGTGGCATCTGCTCCAGCTGGCCACAGCACCGCTGCCGCAGCGCCCGGCAGCTGCCCATCCGCCATTTCCAGGGCCAGGTGATTGGCATCGCCGACGCCGTGCACTGCTGCTTCAGGTAGTCCCTGCACGCGTCCATCTGCTGTCCTTGATGGCATTGCTGTGGTGTGGCGGTGCCGATGGTTGCCGAGGAGGGTGAGGAGGAGGAAGAAGGTCTTCATGTTGCCAAGGCCTTTGGTGGGGATTTGGATAACTGAAGACGCATAGGAGATGAGACGAGGCTCCAGCTAGCTGATGATGAGAACACTTGCACTCCATCGGTTTCCTCACTGCACTGCACTTGTGCTGTGTTGCTTGAGCTGGAAGGCCCTTTTGGAACAATTGCGCTAGGTGGCAACGCTATGCATCTGGGATACTCATCGCTCATAAGAACCACTTTCGCAGTCAGCACAAAGGGATGATGTGCAAGATGTTTCGTGTACTGAATTTGTTCTTTTTCAAGGAAGGATGACATGATGCAGACTAGCAGTAGTATACATGACAACCTTTTTTTTTTTTTTTTTTTTTTATAAGACGAGGCTGAGCACTCTTGGATTGCTTTACCTTGAATGAAACGTTTGGTTTTGTTTTCTACTCAGAGTCATCAATCATGCATGTAGCTCAAGGCTTCGCACACACTGAAGTTCCAAACGCGCTCTCGTTTCTGAAGCTGAACTGTGTACTCTTACGATTGTATTTAATTCTCGATAAACTTTTCTGTCAAACTTAGATTTCTAATACATTATAAAATTAAAGATGTGTTTAGATCAGCTAAAATTAATTCAATCCATTCCAACTAGCTAATGGGCACTAACTGTTTCAAATCAGCTGATTTCCAGTAAACTTCCAGCATCTCATAATTATGGTGCATCTAAACATGCCCTAATACAAGTTTCTATTATCTAAAACATGAAATTAATAGCTTACAAGCTACATACATTAAGTTGTGTACATTTAAGAATGCTTATAAATTTCTTCTTGTAAATACTACTACCACCAGTATTTAGGCAACGGATTAAGGTCCATTGAGATGTACCTAACTAATTATTAGCTATGCGAAATTCTGAAAAATAAATTGGTAGGTTTGGATCCAAACATATATAGCTAATCTATTATCACCAATTAGGTCTAGTTTGGATAATTTCGGATTAAGTGGAATTGGAGTGGATTGGGAGAGATCGAGGGGATTTGGATCTATTTTGGATTTAAATACACTCCAATCCCCCTCGATCGCAGCTAATGCTAGCTAATTTTTACTAGTTAAATTTTAGCTAATTAACTCCTGTAACTAGCAGGTTGATAGCACTGCATAATTATTTATCGCAGTAGTTGGTAGGCAGGAATCGAATTATGCTGAAAATAAGATTTCATTTGCCGGCAAAATGAAAAAACTTATTTCCGAGAACAGATGAACCACCCTGCTTGGGCCTGCCCCACCCCACTCCACATCCACGAAGGCAGAGCTTCTGTTCTGCCTCCACCGCCGGCGCGGCGATGAAGCCCCTCGCGCATTCCCTCCACGCCGCCGTCGACCGCCGCTGGCTGCTTCCCCTCGCCCTCGGCTCCGCGCTCTCGCTCCTCCTCCTCGTCGCCCTCACCACCTTTCCCTCCCCATCCCCCTCCCCCTCCTCGCTCCTCTTCGTCGAGCACAAGCTCGCCCCTTCCCCGCCCTCCCACGCCGGCGCCTCGCTGCCCCGCATCGCCTTCCTCATCTCGGGCTCCGCCGGCGACGCCTCCGCGCTCCGCCGCGTCCTCCTCGCGCTCTACCACCCCAGGAACCGCTACATCCTGCACCTCGATGCCGAGGCGCCGGACGCCGACCGGAGGGGCCTCGCCGCGGCCCTCGCGGGGCACCCGGTCATCGCCGCCGCGGGAAACGTGCGCGTCGTCGACCGCGCCAACCTCATCACATACCGCGGGCCCACCATGGTCGCCAACACGCTCCACGCCGCCGCCGCCTTCTTGTGGGGACACGCCGGCGCCGGCGGCGCCGACTGGGACTGGTTCATCAACCTCTCCGCCTCCGACTACCCGCTCGTCACGCAGGATGGTAAATAAGGGTTTTTTTTTGGTTGTATGGATGTTCCACCGAAGGCCCTATCGGTTCTTTTCTTCACTTTCAAGCTCGCCGCTGCAGATCTGATACATGTCTTCTCCAAGCTGCCGCGGGATCTCAACTTCATCGACCACACCAGCGACATTGGATGGAAAGAGTACGCGCTCGCTTCACTGCTTGCTTGCCTTTTTGATTCCTCACCCACCCACTGTCCACTGTGTGGAGGATAGATAGACTAGATGCTGATTCAGGGCAATGCCTGCCATGTCGTTTCTGTCTGTACAGGTTTCAAAGGGCAAAGCCGGTCATCATTGACCCCGGGCTCTACATGAAGAAGAAGGCAGATGTGTTCTGGATACCGCAGAGGCGGAGCGTGCCGACAGCCTTCAAGCTCTTCACCGGTACGGAATCCACCCAGTGTTTGTACTTGTACTTTGTAGCCGACATAACTGACTAGCCGAAAGAGCCACTCTTGTGTTATGTAGCACATTAAATTTCAGTAGAATTCAACATGCGTTTGAACTCAGTTTGGGTTTGTTGCATTTAGTAGCAATTTTTAAACTTTTGCAGCGTTACGTACAAAGACAAGCTCTTGTTTTGGAAAGTAATCTAGTCATCTGAGGCTAGATTATTTGCCTACAGCATATATTGGCAGCCATTAATTCGAAAGATTATCTTGTATGTGTCCGTTACTAAGTTCAGAAACTGTAGTGCCAAAATTGTATCAATGGACTTCCATAAAAATATTCCTTAATGCAGTCTTATCCTTATCTGTGTCCGTTACTAAAGTTCAGAAACTGTAGTGCCAAAACTGTATCAATGAACTTCCATAAAAAATATTCCTTAATGTGGTCTTCTCCCTGTATGTGTCGGTTACTGAGTTCAGAAACTATGTCAACGAACTTCCATAAAAATATTCCTTAATGTGATCTTATCCATGTATGTGTCGGTTACTAAGTTCAGAAACTATGTCAATGAACTTCCATACAAATATTCATTAATGTCTACTATGATCCATTCAGAAACTTTCTGCTTCTCTGTAGGCAGAAAAATAATTGTTTCCAGTTTCCTAAATAGTGACTACAGATCATATATAAGTACTCTAGGTTCAGACAGCTTAAACAGATAATTAGAAGATGTAAAGCTTACTTTGCTGGAAATCAAGGCGTAGTATTCATTTCATCACTGCCAAGAAGCAAAATATTAGCAGCAAATGCATTCTTCTGTAGCTACTAACGACGAAATTCGATGGACTTCATTTTCAAACCAGCAAGACTGGTGTCTCTAAAGAATTTTTATGGAATGAGGCTAGGTTTATTAGTTTGAGCCTTTGGGGAATAAGTGTTGCTTTTGAATATCTGATCCTGTAGATATATATAGAGGCACCTCACCTGATGATCCTATCCTACAAAATTGCAGGTTCTGCTTGGATGGCACTGTCGAGGCCCTTTGTTGAATACTGCATATGGGGCTGGGACAACCTACCTCGTACAGTGCTCATGTACTATTCCAATTTCATCTCCTCGCCAGAAGGATACTTCCACACAGTGGTCTGCAACGCTGAGGAATTCAAGAACACGACTGTGAACCATGATCTGCATTACATCTCATGGGACAACCCTCCAAAGCAGCATCCGCACTACCTCACAGTCGAAGACTTGGACAGGATGGTCGCTAGCGATGCACCCTTTGCTCGGAAGTTCCACAGGGATGACCCAGTGCTGGACAACATAGATGAGGAGATCCTGGCCCGTGGTGTAGACATGCCGACACCTGGAGGCTGGTGCGCGGGGACGCGAGAGAATGGGAGCGACCCGTGCTCGGTCATCGGAAACACCAGCCTCCTCCAGCCTGGCCGCGGAGCCGTGCGACTGCAGCAGCTGGTCACGTCGTTACTGTCAGAGGAGAAGTTCCACCCAAGGCAGTGCAAATAGTGCTATGCCTCTGACTCAAATCTAAGCTATATATGAATGATATACACACATGGACTGCTGCTGCTGGCGATGCATACAATCATACATGGTGGTACTGACTTGTGTGTCGTCGCCGTTTTGTCAGGCAGCCATCATTTAACCTGTGCTGTGTTGTTGTTGTACTACCACGCTAGTCATATGTAGAGCCTATCTGTTGTATCTCCACATCACATGTGGTACTCTGTATGTACTTTATTGTCCAAAAAGGCATGAACCTGGACATCTAGTGATCAATATATTCCGCTGTAACTTTGGCCGCCTATTGTGAAGCGGTCTTAAGTCTTAACCACGTTTCATGTGTTGTTGGTGCGCCCTCAGCTCTAGGAATGTGCTGTTTACAGAAACTTTTATTTCCTCGAGGAAAGTCCACTGATTTGTTCCTCTAGTAATTGAGGGAGCAAATCAAGGTGGCGTTTCACTGGTTTGTGGAATTTTTCATCTTCTACATCAAGCTGGAAAAAGCAGAGTAACTGAGGGGTCTGAACTCTGAACAGCAAACGCCCTTGGAGAATAGCCCGCATGTATGCTGATTGGCTCGTGAGTGTAGTGCATTGGCTGAGCAGCATCCGTCTCTAGTTAATCAGCAACATTTGGGATTCAGATTGTCATGAGGTAATGATGCTGCCCATCGATCCAAAACATAACCTTTCCTTCCAATTTGGCGGGCGGCGGCTACGACTGGGCCATCACTCATCAGGTTCTTCCCGGCGGGCAGGTACGCCAACCTCAACCAGGCCGTGTGGACCTAGTCGTCATAGAGCTGCTCAACTATTCTGCTTAACTGAGTCTCAAAAAAAAAAAAAAAACTATTCTTCTTAACTACACTAAATGAAGGAGTAATGACTGACTAGTAAAAGTAGCTGAAAAATTGTATTAACATCACAAGGGGAGGGGAAGATGATGTGTTTGCCACCTGCCAGGAGCCCAGACCAGGTATTATATCTTCGTTTAACTTGTGTTTTGTTGTGAACTTGTGATCCATCATTCCGAATGAAAGAAAACTATGCATGCATGTTCCAGTGACTTGCCAAGAAACTACTGCATGTTTGTGAGGGAGCAAGTGAGAGGTGTTGATGGCGACGTAGTCTTTTTTTTTTTTTTTGAATTTGCATATAACTGATGGATTTGTTGTCGCTACAAAGTGTGCGTTCCGCACACGAATTAACTACAACAATGAAACTTAAACGTGTGCCTACAACGGGCACGATGGCGACGTAGTCCATCGCTTACATGATTGGATTGCCTCTCTATACTTTTTTTAATGTTGTTAAAAGATGGTTAGCTATAGTCTTCAATTTTTTTTTGTTTATGGTTAATGAAAATAGTGAATAGCATGGTTAATTTTTGTTTACTGTTCAGGATGCAAATCTTCAACCTCAATTGAGTCACACCAAAAACCTACATCAGATCCGCGCAGCCAGAAGGAGTAGGCGTCTGCTGCATGTTTGGACTGCTTCCAATGGCACACTTAAATATTTTATGGGTTTCATTTGCAGTTCAATGATTCGTGGACCTAAACCAAACAACCGATATAGTTTAGGGATCGATATAATGAAAATCGGAGTGAAGGCATTCTGTGTGCTATATTTGAAGTAGAATATTTAGTTTCTTTTGAATGGTTACTGCAAGTGGCAAAATTCATTCGAACTTGACATGGCAAGCAGGCAGTGCGGTGAGGAAAATAGCCAGGCGACAAACATGCAAGAATGGAAGTAATACTAAGGTGGTGGGGGTGATGGGCCTAGATCTAGCAGCAGGAGCAGCCAAAGACAACATCAAAATGGTTAAAGATCAACTCTTTGGAGAAGTCAACATATAACCAAGAGATCCCATGGATATATAAAATGGAATGGACCACCCATGATGTTCCAAGTATAACTAGTGTGGTTGTCTGAAAAAACAGTGAGGGTAGCTGGTTTATTATATATTCTGGCAAACATTTTAGATCCTTTTTTTATTTAATCTTTTTGTTGAATTTTGTTTCGTAATGTCCCAGTATATCTCTCTTATCATATATGTTTGCTTTGTAGTTCTCTGATCTTTCAAGAACCCCACATACACAAGAGTACTATCATTTATGATAATGGTTGCTTATATTCTTGCAGCATATATACAATATAATATATTTTCGATCGACCCTCTAGTCATTTATGATCATGGTTGCATACAAAGCTTGTACAGTTTATGTGGTAATTTCTATATCCTCTCGGTTCAAGGAAACGTTTGTACATCACGTAAAACTCGGCTAATAAGCAGACAGGCCATGAATTTTCTATTGTTGCCGGCCGGTACGGTCGCCCAAGGTAAGCAAGCAAGGAATCAACGGGGGAGAATTGACTCGCCACACAAGTCCGCAAGAGCCAACAAGTGCTTGGTTACTTCCGCCATTTCTATCGATCTATGTATTTATCTAGAAGAGAAGAACCCGGAGGGCGGGCAGCCTTGACAGCTTCTTCCTTCAATCAATTCTTTCTTCTAGTAGTTCCAATTTCTAACACGGCGTACGTTCTCCTCCAATTTCAGACAAACAAAAAGACATCGTCACTAAGCGATTCATATATCACCATATATAATTAATTGCTTGGTAGTACTTCGTCTGTAGGAGTATGTATACCTTGTAAAGACCACCACCATTTCGTTAGTTCCTTGGCCACAAAGCTAAAGCAGCTGCTTTGTTATCAACTTAGACGTAGCAAGCGACTGGACGCCGCTTCGATCCTGTTTGCCAGGGGAACGCCGGCCGGTCCCGTGCCCGTGATAGCTTAGCTAGCAATAGCAGCTGATCGATCGAGATCGTTCGATAGGAGGAAGGAAGGAAGAAGATCGATGGCGCAGCATCGGCCGCCGGAGGGACAGGGGCCTGCTGCCGCCGGCGGGGCGGCGGCGTTGATCTACGCCATGGTGGCGCGGGGCACGGTGGCGCTGGCGGAGCACTCGTCCTACACGGGCAACTTCCGGGACATCGCGGCGCAGTGCCTGCACAGGCTGCCCGCCGGGAACAACCGCTTCACCTACACCTGCGACCAACACACCTTCAACTTCCTCGTCGCCGATGGATACGGTACGTACGTATATGAGTATACGATGACGGACATCTTGGGTGCCTTGTTCAAGTTTGTTTGGGCTGATTCCGTTCGTGAATTTGATGGTTTGATGCTAGTACTTAATCTGACCATGCTATGAAATTAATGGAACTACATACACGGTGTCCTAATTCTGCCTTGCTTGTTAATTTCATTCTACTTAATAAAACAAAATTCCAGTGGCTACTACTAACACATATATGTATTTTGGGTATCTATTTTTTGTTCTTCTTTTTTGCTCTAAGTTATAAATGTTTTTTCTACATATCAGAAGATTCAGAGCCTCTGTTAGTCTAGTTGCACTTGGATCCAGTCAGAGCTTCTCGTACCTGAGAACGAAGAGCAGTTTGAACTGACCTGGTAGTTAGTTACACATATACAGTCATCCTGACGAATTAGGATTTTTTTTCTTCTCAGCAAGACAACCAACTCTGCCCACTTGTCAATATGTATTAACAAAGGGTCTATTTGTCAGCATTCCTTGTTCAGATAGGATATAGGATGGTGATGCTCCTTTTGTTGCACAGCACAGCTTTAAACCTTTTCTTTCCTGTCCGGAACGATATTGTTGCTTCCCTTCTTCCATGCCAAGTCACAGAATTCACATTATTGCCACCTTGGTCCTTGAATTGCATCTTATGTGATGCTATAATTGACTGCGATTGGCCACAACAGAAAAGAGTCAAATTTCGACAGAACCTGAAATAAGGCATAACTGTATGACTGAATATATGCATGCAAATTAATCTATCACTGACACGACAGCATACTGCGTGGTTGCGACGGAGTCGGCCGGGCGGCAGATTCCTATGGCTTTCCTGGAGATGATCAAGGAGGATTTCAACACGAGATACGCTGGGGGCAAAGCAGCCACAGCCACAGCCAACAGCCTCAGCCGAGACTTCGGGTAATGCTGCTGCATATGCAAGTGTTTAGGAGGAGTTCAGAGTTACGCCTGCTTGCCCCCATTGGGTTTTTTGTTCCTCATTCAGTGTGCATAATGTGGCAATGACAGGCCGAGGCTTAGAGATCAGATGAAGTACTGTACGGATCACCCAGAAGAGGTGAGCAAGCTGTCCAAGGTGAAGGCCCAGGTTGACCAAGTGAAAGGCATCATGATGGAAAACATTGACAAGGTACGTAACGTACGACCTGCTTGCTGCTGCTTGTTTACGTACGAACTGAAATGAAACGAAACCTTCGGTTCTCTCTGCTCTGCTTTCGTTCTTTTCATTCAGTAGTGATCCCTTAATTCTGAACGAAATGAATCCGATCCGATGGAAATACCTACATAGTATGTGCGTATTTGGTGGCAATGTCATGGCAGGTGATTGATCGCGGGCAAGTGATCGATGGGCTTGTGACAAGGACAGAGCAGCTCCACGACCAGGCTGCTGATTTCAGGCAGCAAGGCACCCGGGTGCGCCGCAAGATGTGGTACCAGAACATGAAGATGAAGCTCATCGTCCTCGGCATCATCGTCGTGCTCATCCTCATCATAATCCTATCAGTTTGCCATGGCATTTGCAAGTAGCGCTAGCACTGGTTTCAGTTCAGGCTGGGGCTTCAGGCTAGTGAGTATTATTATTAGTTCGTCATTCCGTAGTTGGTCAAAACATTGTGTTTTTTTTTTCCTTTTAGTTTTGGGGTGGTGATCACTGTACAGGTTGGTTGAGGTGCGCCGCGCACATACTTGCAGTTAGTTATTGTCAATGCAGCTAGCTGCACGCATTAATAACCACGTCAATTGATTCTGCTGCCTGTTCGTTTAATTTCCTTTAGGCCCCCGGCCCTTTGGGAAGGTTGTACCGTAGCGACGGGAGCTGGAGCCCAAAAAAGCTACAGATTTGCAGCTCCTCCGGCTCTTCCTTTTCGCACTTCATTTTACTGCCTCAAGTTTACGTTCTGGTTCCTTGCTACAGTGTTCAACAGTGCCTCGGGAGGAAGAGCCGGAGCCAACGAGAGCCCTCCCAAAGAGAGCCTAATTATACCAACCAGTTGAAACAAGAGAGTATTTTTAGTAGAAGAGTTTAATTACCGGTGGAAAATTGAGTGTGGTGAATCATGCATATATATACTAGAAGATCGCAGTGCTTGTTTAATTTCCTTCCTAGGGATGCGTTTTTTTAGAACCTAGGACGTGTTTGGTGGCCCACGAGACACTTGCGTACTTGAGGAGGTGGCCCAACATTTAGCGGGCCCGGCTCTGGAGGTCCACCCACCATTCCCCAAGCCTCCCCAGGGGCGGCCCAGCAGGTAGCAATGGCGATGTAAATCAGAATTTCTAACTCGCGCTCGATTTGTTGTACGGCTGGGAAATATTTAATTGGACAGCTTGAATAATAGTAGCCCTAAGTACGAACCAACAACAAGCTGCGTGCATGCTGAAATAACAAACAAACATGATGCAAACCACACGTTTATTAACCACGACATATATATATGTAGCGATGGATGATGATGGAGCACAGGCATGGAACAGGGTGTACAGTGCAGGTATGGATGCATGCATGGACGACTGACAAGAATCTAAGGACGAACCAAAAAAAAAGAGAAAGAACTATGATGACGTGCATGCATGAAATGCAAGGCACTCTTCGTTGGTTGGTTGTTCACGGGTGACCACAGCCACCGCCACCATATCCACCGCTGCCGCCACCGAGGCCACCGCCGCTGCCACCACCAAGTGGAAACGGTCCACCACCACCGAGGCCTCCGAGTCCACCGCCACCAAGGCCGCCGCCGACGCCACCGGCGACGCCTCCGAGCGCGCTGCCGATGCCCCCGACCGCTCCGCCAATGCTGCCGATGCCGCCGGGGCCAGCGAAGCCACCGACGCCGCCGCCGAAGCCTCCTCCCAGACCCAGGCCGCTGCCGCCGCCGCTGCCCAGGAAGGTCTTCTGGTCATTATTCAAGCCGGCCGCAGCTGTTCTTGCTCCTGCCACGACGTCGTTCTTACTGGCCGCCATCGTCGTCGTCTTAGCACTTGTTGGTGCAGCAGGAGCAGGAGCAGTAGGCATGCCTCTGGCCTCGTCTGCTGGCGCTTGTAGCGCGAGGACGACGACAAGGAGCAGGCTGCAGCATGCCATAGCCGCCATAATATATCTTGGTTGGTGTCGATCGTGTGTGTGCTACTAGCTAGTCTACTACTAACTCGTGTAGCTAGCGAGCGGGGCTAGGACGATCGACCATCAGGTGTAGTAGTATTGTGTGTGTCGGAGCTGGAGAGGCGAGAGCTAGGGATGTCGTTTTATAGTACTAGACGACCCTGAGGCTGTCACTAGTCTGAGATGAACGAAGGCGCCGGTGATGGAAAGATAGCGGTGAATTGAAGTACAGGGCTGCTATGCGATGTGTGTGCATACCAGAGTAAGCCAGGTGGCCAGCAGGCTGCAGCCCGGGCGCGCGATGGATGCATGGTGGCAGCAACAACTGCATGCATGCGGTGCAAAGCTTAACGGGCTGTTTGGGTTCTACATTCCAGCTATATTGAAAAATCTATGATACATATTGAGCACATATACATGAAAAAAAAATGAGTTTAGCTAAGACCTATAACCTCTTGCAATTTGAGACGGGGGACTATCACGATATTTTTGCAGTTTTATAAGAAAAACTACGGTATTTTGGATCTAAAGGTGTTGGTGAGTCCTTCCAAAACAGTGTTTTGAAATAGCTTGGAGTTTTGGATACCGAGGTCTGGACCAAAATTTTCTTTAGTTTTCTTGATTCTTTGCTTCTCGTGTTCATCGCTCTGCCTCACGGGCCGACCGCGCGCACAGCTGTGCCACCATCGCCAATTCGCCACCGCGCTCGGCCTCCTGTACCGCCGCCCGCGGCGCCACGCCCCCATCACCCTACCTCCCACGCCGCCGCCGGCCGCGCCACCCACGCCCGGTCTCCTGCGTCGTGGCCAGCCGGACCCCTGCCCATAGGCGGAGCTACATTGTAGCTTGTGGGTGCAGTTGCACCCATAGAAAAATAGAAATATAGAGATAAAAGATTATATTTTTATCATATATCATCCCCAATGACACAAACCTATGGCATGTCCACCCCCTCCGATATGCTCTACCTTCGCCACTGCCCTGCCTCCCACCGCCGCCTGCGGCTAGCCTCGCCGCCCACACCAGCCCTACCGGTGCCGCGCCGCCAAGAGCCACGCCGCCCGAGCGCCGGTGCCACACTATCTTCGTCCCTCCACCACGTGTACGCCGCCTTCCACGCCGACTACCCGCCCCCGCTCCCGCTCCCGCTCCTTGCTTCCTCTACGGTGAGTCTCTCAGAGGCTCCATGGCAGTGGCGCCGCGCCGAAGCGGCCGCCCGCCCAAACCGAGGGACCTACACACGCCACCCGAGATCCTATAGCATCCCGCGCCCGCGTGACCGCTGTGCAAGAACCCCCTGCGGCCGCACCAGCGATGGCCAAGGCAGCGCGCCTGCTTCGCCGAGGTCGGCTTCGTGTGATGTGTGGAGCTCTCGTCAGCCGGCCGGGAGCACTGGAGCAGGTGTTTGGGTAGTGACGAATACCGTGGAATCAAACATGCCGTGGTTTTGAGAAATACTACAGTATCAAAAAACCGTAATATTTATGTCACAACTAAAATATACTATGGTATTTTAAAACCGCAGTATCTAGAAACAGGCTTAGTGACACTCTACAATCCACAGTAGTCCACCGCATGGGATGGGACCAAACCGACAGCTTATTTAGCTGCATGCCGTGTGGTTGGATCAGCTGCATGCTGCATGCATCGATCTGCATGCAATCTCAACCATGCTAGCTCCTTTCACGAATCGACCGTGACTGACGCAAACGCCTCTGCAGCTCTGCCACGATCTCCTGCTCCTATAGTCAAGTCTGCACCACGGATCGGAGACTGATCCATGTTACTACTGCTATGCTACCCTACCTATATACTTGTAGTACGTACTAGTTAATGCATGCATGGCCGAGACCGACCGACCGACCGACGAGGCGACGATGGCTCTCGAAGCCTCTTATCTAGCCTGCGCCCTGCAGTGCAGAAGACCGAGTTGAGCGGCGGCGACTGCATTGCATTCTTGCACTGCAGGCAGTGATAATTCATTCGGTGATCTGTGCAAAACATTATTTAGGGACTGTAAATATAGTATTATAGTGAATTTAAGATGTACACGGTGAAATAATAAACGAGTTGGTAACGCATGTCATGGTTAGTCAAATTCTTCTGCCTAGCTACGTACCAGCTAGCTAGCAAAATCACAATAATGTACTATATTTTTACAGTCCGCATGCAAGCGGGAATGGCCGTAATATAGTAGCGCGCAGCGGCGGGCGAGGCGAGCGCGGAGACAGCGGTCAGCAGCGGACATACAATGCGAGGAGGGAGCTGAGGGAGGCAAGAACTGCATGTAGTGGTGGCGGTCGGCCGGCGCTCAAGTCAAGGCGACGGTGCATTGCAACCCCCGGCCTGCGCCCACTCGCGCAACACCGCTGTGGCACCGCCGCGGCTTTCCCCTACTTGCCTGCCTCCTTTACCGGGAGAGAGCAGAGAGGGTGAGAGGAGGTAAATAGACCGTTTGCCACCGCTCTATCTATCATCATCAGTGTTTGTGGGGCCCTTTTGTCAGTGACTACGCAAACGAAAGTGGCAAACAAAGGAAATGGAAAATTTGTTGTAACCTGAGAGAATTGGAAAATTTTGATGGCAATAAAGAGACGGATAGGACCGTAATGTGCAGGGAGTTAATAAGATCAGGAAGGTCTGACGCGACTGATGGCACGGAGAGGAATACAGTTTAGTCGTTGACTTAGTCAGACCACCCCAGCCCAATAATTACTGCTAGCTACTACGCCCGAACTCTGCAAGGACGCTAGCTGGAGTCTGTAGAGGGATGAGTCTGCAGTCGTCGATCGGATCGAGCAGCAGCAGGGTAGTATGGCCGTGCCCTGCCTGCCTAGCATAAAAAAAAATCCATTCCAACCTTATCGCTTGCTTGCTTGTTCCACCAACAGATTCAATTCAATTCAAATTCAGCATCCTCAACGACGAACGCAACTGTTCATGTGCACAAGTTTGCTACTCCTACCGGTGTAGATTTCCGGCCGGTCGGCCGGTGGGGGTGAGGATTAGTAAATAACTGCGGGCGGGCGGGGCGGCGCGGCGCGGCGCCACCGTTTCCGTTCCGCCGAACGACTGTAAATATAGTATTATAGTGAATTTAAGATGTACACGGTGAAATAATAAGCGAGTTGGTAACGCATGTCATGATTGGTCAAATTCTTCTGCCTGGCTACGTACCAGGCAGCTAGCAAAATCACAATAATGTACTGTATTTTTACAGTCCGCATGCAAGCGGGAATGGCCGTAATATAGTAGCGCGCAGCGGCGGGCGAGGCGAGCGCGGAGACAGCGGTCGGCAGCGGACATACAATGCGAGGAGGGAGCTGAGGGAGGCAAGAACTGCATGTAGTGGTGGCGGTCGGCCGGCGCTCAAGTCAAGGCGACGGTGCATTGCAACCCCCGGCCTGCGCCCACTCGCGCAACACCGCTGTGGCACCGCCGCGGCGTTCCCCTACTTGCCTGCCTCCTTTACCGGGAGAGTGCAGAGAGGGTGAGAGGAGGTAAATAGACCGTTTGCCACCGCTCTATCTATCATCATCAGTGTTTGTGGGGCCCTTTTGTCAGTGACTACGAAAACGAAAGTGGCAAACAAAAGAAATGGAAAATTTGTTGTAACTCGAGAGAATTGGAAAATTTCGATGGCAATAAAGAGATAGGTAGGACCGTAATGTGCAGGGAGTTAATAAGGTCAGGAAGGTCTGACGCGACTGATGGCACGGAGAGGAATACAGTTTAGTCGTTGACTTAGTCTGTAGAGGGATGAGTCTGCAGTCGTCGATCGGATCGAGCAGCAGCAGGGTAGTATGGCCGTGCCCTGCCTGCCTAGCATAAAAAAAAATCCATTCCAACCTTATCGCTTGCTTGCTTGTTCCACCAACGGATTCAATTCAATTCAAATTCAGCATCCTCAACGACGAACGCAACTGTTCATGTGCACAAGTTTGCTACTCCTACCAGTGTAGATTTCCGGCCGGTCGGCCGGTGGGGGTGAGGATTAGTAAATAACTGCGGGCGGGCGGGGCGGGGCGGGGCGGCGCGGCGCCACCGCTTCCGTTCCGCCGAACGACTTAATAACTGCCCCTGCCGCCTCTGAGGACGTGGACTTGAAGGACGTCGTGGTGGTGGTGTTCCGATGATGAGCTCGGCTGCGGCGGCGGGATGAAAACGCAGGCGTTGGAGATGGCGAGCCCGTTGTCCGTGGCGAACTCCGCCCACCCCGTGCACATCATGCCGCCGCTCTTGGCCGTCACCTTCACGCTCACCTGCCACCGATTATTATTGCTCATGTCGCCGGCGGCGCAGAGCACGACGTCGCGCGACGACGACCAGCCCACGCGATCGCAGAAGCTCTTGCTCAGGTCCTGCATGAATAATCCATGCAGCAGCAGTGTTTGTTACTGATGATGATGACAGACACAGTACACAACTTATATTAGGATGCCGGGAGAATAATAATTAATTAATTAAATAGGAGTACCAACTAGCTAACTAACTAACCAACCAAGAAGCGCAGCTGGTAAGGCCTCTCGATGCGCCGGCAGAGTGTCTCGTCCTCATCTTGTTGTTGCTGCTGCTGTCCCCCGTTTGAGAGTGAGGCTCCAATGGTGCTGGTGGTGGTGATGGAGCCCGTGACCTTCCTCCTCTAGCAACCACGCTAGAAATGCCAGGTTAGGCATTGTTGTCCTAGACACCGCTACTAAGGCTGAGTTAACCTTAGCAACGCTGCCTAGTAACATTGCCTATGATAGACTCCGATTGAATTGGAAGATTATCCGCAAGCGCACGGATCTATCGTTGTAGCATTTCACCCGGAAGTATTATCAGGGTATCGTTATTTATATTTTCCCAAAGGAAGGCATGGTGTATAAGCATCTAATATGGAGGATGAACACGAGGAACATACGTGCATGGCAATCCAAGTACTTATAAGGGGTAACACAGGTTGATAGATAGTGGACACACACACGAAGCATACCTTAAGGATAAAAGAGAAATAAAGAATAAAGGAATAATCTAATGTTGGAGTTGATCAATCTATCATAGTCATGCAAAGAATAAGCTAAGTCATATGATATACATGCATAGAGCTAAGGTCAGGCTCAGGATAACAGGGAGATCCCCACGGCTCAGCCAGCTAGGGAGGACTTTACATAACTCCTACACGATATACGGACGTGAAGGAATGCTAAGGACGACCGGGCTGTCACCACCTGCCGCCATCCCCTCAACCGTAGCATATCTGTCATATCCGAAGGTTCCCGTGTATCCGAGCACCATGCCCGCATACAAGATCCCTACTCATGTCCCCCCAGGAATCCAACCCTACGGATTGACGAGCTAGAACATGAGCAAGCCCGAAGGCACAACGAACCGTTATCCCATTCCTAATCATATCTCTAAACTCATATATCATATGAACCATGTGTTGAGCACGAAATTGGGCAGGTTTGCCACAGGTTGCCGCCACCGGATAGTCCGGTGGTTTGTGTCGGATTATCCGGTGCCACCGGAGTCCGACCCTCGCGGGAGTCCGTCTCGCCCGACCTCGCAGGGGCCGGTTTCGCCCGACTGTCGGGGGTCCGCTCGCCCGACCCTTGCCAGAATCCGCCTCGCCCGACTCTCGCGGGGGCCGGTTCGCCCGACTCTGCTGGGAGTTCCACAGGTCGCCGCCACCGGATAGTCCGGTGGTTTGTGTCGGATTATCCGGTGCCGCCGGAGTCCGACCCTTGCGGGAGTCCGTCTCGCCCGACCTCGCAGGGAGTCCGACTCGCCCGACCTCGTCCGGAGTCTGGCTCGTCTGGGTCGGTCCTACAGAAGTCGAAACCGAACAGAGCTCCGGAAGTTTGGGAAGAGATCTTTGGGATTCGACTTGTACAAGGGTTAAGACCACCCTCCTCTATAAATATAAAGAGGCTAAGGCCGATTGGGCAACACAATCGATCTAATCTACTATTTCATTACTTTTTATTCTGTTTCCCTAAACCCTAATTCTCTTCTTCAATCCTCAACTTCGCCTCTTGTCGACTCTACGCCGACCCGAGGAGCTCTAGGTGGCCTGCCGACGCTAGAGCAAACCCTAGCAACATTCTTCCCTGACGGGGTCCCTCCCGGGAGGTTCGTTCTAGGTCGTATCTTTAGTGTTTGGCGCGAAAACGTGCCAACACACTTTTTGGCGACTCCGCTGGGGACACGAGGCATAAATTTGAAGGTAGCCACCATGGTCAATCTTTCGGATGCCTCGGAGGTCTCCCAAAGCAACATCGTAAGGCCGTCTTTCGGAGAATTGCCGGCCGAGGAGCAAGAGAAGTTCAATCAGCACATGAAGCGCATAGAAGAAGAAGCAATGAAGAACTTGCTGGAAAACTTCAGTGTCGATTATCACAAGAAGGTGACGAAGGAGCGGGAGATCACCTTGGAAGTCCTTCTACCGACGGCAACATCATCATCGGCTCCATCCGCGGCTCCCAATGTAAGTGATGCTCAGACTATGCAATATATCAGGGAGTGCGTAGATAATAGTCGAGCAGGTTTGATCGATGATATAACAACGTTGAAATCGTCGGTGAACGCTTTGTTAAAGGCTCAAGGAAAGTCGGCTTCTATTTTCCCTTCGCATGATGTGGGGTCGGATCCTCCTAATACATCGGTGTCTAATGATCAACCGATGTGGGGCATGCCTCCAAATTTCTATGCAGGACAACCGACACCACCACCATCGCTCTTAGGCCGACCAGCAGCATCCACTGCTGACGCCGGATATTCCGGTACCATCACCGGAACATCCGGTAGACCATCGGATTATCCGGTGAGGTCCACCGGAACATCCGGTGCGCCTGCTCTCACAGCTCCTTCCCGCACTTTGATTCCTCCAGTTTCGGTAGATCCATACCGAAGGAGTACTTTAGGCACTGGTGGGGTAGAGTATTTTACATCGCCTAAAGAATTAGAAGGATTCATACCCCCATATACTATGGTTTCTTATGGTACGGGCATGATTCCACCAAATAGTTCGGGAGTATCTAAGGGTCCTATCCCGAACAATTTTTACGATCAGGTCTGGGCTGCACAGAACCCTAATGCCGGTGTTTCTCATACCGGCAGAACCGATAAAACCATATCGGAAGCAAAAGAGGAAATATGGAGGGATCTCGCAACCATAATCAAGGAAAAGGTAGGGATTGATGTGTCAGGTTCTACAAATTCCTACCAAACCCCATATAATTACGCTTTTGACGCATGTGCCTTCCCTCCACATTTTAGGGCTCCCGAATTCGTTAAGTTTTCGGGAAGTGACAACAAGAGCACTAGGGAGCATATCAGCCAGTTCCTAGCTCAGTTAGGGGATTTAGCTGGAACTGAAGCCTTCCGGATTCGGTTGTTTTCTTTGTCTCTTACTAGTAGTGCTTTTGCTTGGTATTCCTCCCTCCCTCCTAACTCCATCGATTCTTGGGTGGATATGGAGACAAGATTTCATGAACACTTTTTCTCAGAGGAGTATGAATTAGAATTGGCCGATCTTGCAAAAATACGGCAAGGACGAGAAGAGTCGGTTCGAGATTTCTTTAAAAGGTTTAGGGATACTAGGAACCGTTGCTTTCAATTAACTGTTTCCGATAGGGCATTATGTGGGCTAGCTTCCGAAGGGTTAAGGCCACATATTAAAGAAAAACTCATCGGCTTACGCTTTTATTCCTTATCGGTATTACAACAGCAAGCTTCGGCTGTGGAGAGCCGAAGTAAAGAGATACAAAAGGCTGCTCGCCATACTATTAACCTCGTAGACTATGATTCGTCTAGTTCCGATGATGGGTCTAGAGAAGTCTATGCAGCTCAATTTTCTTGGTCTAATAAAGACAAATCAGTTACTTGTCCTTCTTTGAAGCCGATGAATAAAAATCGGCAAGAAGAGGTTAAATTTACGTTTGATGTTGCCAAATGCGATAAGATTTTTGATGAGTTGCTCAAAAGTGGGAAGATTACTTTATCGCATACTATTCCTTCCGCTGATGAATTGAAACGTAAAGCGTATTGCAAATGGCATAATTCTTTTTCTCATGCGACTAATGATTGTAATGTTTTCCGTCGACAGTTGCAATCGGCAGTAAACGAAGGCCGTTTGGGGTTCCCGGAAATGCAGGTCGACAAACAGCCGTTTCCTATGAACACCCTGGATCTGAGCGGCAAGAAGGTCTTGATTCGGCCAGAAGTGGCCGATACAAGCAAAGGCAAAGCCGTCGCCATCGGCTCATCACGGCTAATCGATGAAAATACGAAAATTTTGGCCACGGAGGTGATCAAGCAGAAAGATGCAAATGGCAAGGACACCTTGAAGATCATCAGCAGGTTCGTTGACACCGGGGAGCGACGGAGCAGTACGGAAGCTCCCAGGGCTGCGCTACCGGATAGTCCGGTACCTGTCACCGGAACATCCGGTACACCGGATTGTCCGGTACCCTCTGCCGGACTATCCGGTGACCAACAGCAGAGGCAAAGGACCTTCAAGCCGAGGCAGCCGGAGGTAGGACAGTGGAAACGACATCAAGTACGGGCTCCACGGAAGGTATATCAGTCCGGACCAACTTTTGATCAGCTATTGTCTAAGTATGTCCGGAAGCAAAAGGCCGGTCCTTATAATCGGCCATACAAGCAATCAAGGCCCTTGCCGCGGGAAGTTGCACCTGTACAAAATAAGAAACCGACAGAACAGGTTCGTCAGGTAGTCAAGCTAGTGCCACCCGTGCCTGTGCAGCCGCCTATGATGTGGGGTCCTCCGCAAGAATTCCAGCCGAACCCAGCTTGGAGTTCTATGGTTTTTTGTCCACCTAATGTTTATGATCCTCATTATTATCAGGGCTGGGGGGGCACCACCACATATCTCTGTGTTTGACAGGTTAGCTTCACCATTGCATGACCAATTGAACTTCCCTCAATATGGTCCGTCGCCGCAAAATCAGAAACACTGGCAGAATTATCGGCCTCCAATGCCGACAAATCTACCAGGGGGGCATGGGGGTCATCTGTTGCAAAATTCAACATCAGTACCACCTCTACAACAAGCTCCATCGCAACCGGTTCACTTATCACAAACACCGGTTCGGCCAATAGCTGCTGCTAATAATATAAAGATTGGAGCTAATGAGGCAGTGGTCAATAACAATTGTAAAATGCCGATGGTTTTCGGAAAATCGGCTAACGGTGAGCCAAAAGGGGCTAATGGTCATGAAGCAAGCTTCAGCAAGGTTACCAGCAGTTCGCTACCAGATCCGAAGTATTCCATGCCTAGATGGTGTCCTTCGGGTTTAACTCACACGCAGAAGAGGAATTTACAGCGATTACGGGCAAAGGAGAGAAAGGCTAAGGAAGCTGAGGAGACATTCAACAGAACGCATCCTACCTTTCCTCAGCAAAAGTGGAGGCCAAAAGCTGCAGAAGCTAATGAGCAAGCGTTGAGTCAAGACCAGCAGGCTTCACCGGATGTTCCGGTACTGGACACCGGACTATCCGGCACACCGGAAGATCCGGTGGCTCCCACCGGAGTATCCGATGATCAGAGGGCAGTGGCTCTTAAGGTAGGAGCAGGGCCGATGCTCGAGGAGGTGACCAGAACGGCTGATGTTGCAGAGGAAGAGTCACCAGAGGAGGAGATGGTCGATTATGAAGCTTCTCCTGAACGCGCAGGTATGGATGTTAATATGATCACTTTTTCCGCCGATTACAATATTATCGGTGATGATGAGTGAGTGATGGCTCAGTTCAATTTCGGACCGAAAGAGGCTGTGTTTGCGAAACCGACTGAATCGGTTAATCATTTGATGCCTCTATATTTGCGTGGTCATATTGATGGCATGCCTGTGTCTCGTATGATGGTTGACGGCGGTGCTGTGGTTAACTTGATGCCGTATGAGTTGTACAAAAAGCTTGGCAGGTCAGACGCTGAGCTGGTCAAAACCAACATGACACTAAGCGGTGTGGGGGGCAAGAACCCCATTGAAGCTAAGGGAGTTGCCTCTATGGAACTAACTATTGGGAGCAAAACCATCGCCACTGCTTTCTTCGTCGCCGAAGTAGAAGGTAATTTCAGTTTGATACTTGGGAGAGATTGGATTCATGCCAATCAATGCGTACCTTCTACATTGCATCAGTTCTTAATCCAATGGATCGGTGACGAAGTTGAAATCGTACATGCTGATTCATCGGCTTGTGTTGCTGCTGCCGATGCTCCGGTAATCTGGGCTTATGATAATGTCAAGTGTTTGACGGGGTTCGACTTGTCCGATTACCAGTTTTTGAGTGTGACTAAGGAAGGGTTCGTTCCTGTGATGTTAGAACCGGTTGAGAATCGGTTAAATTGTATCCTGTGAAGCCCAATGTATACATCAACAGGAGATCAAGGTAAAAAGAGACGAGACGAAGAGAAGACCAGGCAGCAGGGGAGTTCTGCCCTGGGGTCGGACAATCCGGTGACTACCATCGGATGTTCCGGTGACACACCGGATTGTCCGGTGAGGTCCACCGGATCATCCGGTGACAACCAGAAAGACATGCTTCATTGTGTTTTAAATTCTGGGTGTAATTTTTCTTCCGATTCTTTTGTAATAGAAGAGTTTAGAGACTTAGACAGGTTAGGACAGGGGTTTACATCGGCTGATCCATTAGAAGAGGTAGATATAGGAGATGGAACTACTCCAAAGCCGACTTTTGTAAACAAAAACCTGAAACCTGATTCTAGGAAGAAATTGATCGGGTTGTTAAAAGAATATTCAGATTGTTTTGCCTGGAATTATACCGAGATGCCTGGTTTAAGTCGCGATATTGTTGAGCATCGGTTACCCATTAAGTCGGGGTTTAGGCCTTTTAAGCAAAAACCGAGGCAATTCCGTTCTGATATTTATCCTCGTATTAAAAATGAAATTCACCGGCTTTTAGAAGCCAACTTTATTAGACCTTGCAGGTATGCAGATTGGGTGTCTAACATCGTGCCGGTGGAGAAGAAGGATACTGACAAGCTTCGGTTGTGCGTTGATTTTCGTAATTTGAATAAGGCCACGCCTAAAGATGAGTATCCTATGCCTATAGCCGACATATTAATCAATAGCACATCTGGTAATAAGGTTATTAGTTTTCTTGATGGTAATGCCGGATATAATCAAATTTTTATGGCCGAAGAAGATACATCTAAAACGGCTTTTATGTGTCCTGGCTTTATTGGTTTGTTCGAATGGGTTGTTATGACTTTCGGACTAAAGAATGCTGGTGCAACTTATCAAAGGGCTATGAATTTCATCTTTCATGAATTGCTAGGAATCATCTTAGAAATTTATATTGATGACATAGTTGTTAAATCGGTTGCTTTTGATTCTCATTTAACCGATTTATGCAAAACCTTTGAGAAGATGCACAAGTATGGTTTGAAGATGAATCCAAGGAAATGCGCTTTTGGTGTGTCGGCTGGGAAGTTTTTAGGTTTTATCATTCATGAGCATGGCATAGAGATTGATCCTAGTCGAGTAGAAGCTATTCGGAAGGTGAAAACTCCGATGTGTAAGTTAGATATGCAGAAGTTTCTTGGCAAGGTGAATTATCTACGGCGATTTATATTTAATCTTGCTGGGAAAGTAGATGCTTTTACTCCTATCCTTCGGTTGAAGAATGATGCGGATTTCACTTGGGGGGCAGAGCAGCAAAGGGCATTTGATCAAATCAAAGAGTACTTGTCTTCGGCACTCGTCCTTAAAGCACCTAGGAGTGGAATTCCTTTCAGATTATATATTGCTGCCGAAGATAAGGTTATTGGTGCTGTTTTTACTCAAGAAACCGAAGGTAAGGAACATGGAATCACATACTTAAGTAGAAGGTTGGTTGATGCTAAGACAAGGTATACTTTTGTTGAGAAATTATGCTTATGCTTGTTTTATGCATGTACCAAGTTGAGGTTCTATTTGTTATCTAGTTCTTGCATAGTTGCTTGTCAAACCGATGTTGTTAAGTATTTGTTGCATAATCCTATTATGAAAGGTAGGGTTGGTAAATGGGCTTATG
Organism: Paspalum vaginatum; assembly: GCA_030272315.1. Lineage (NCBI taxonomy): Eukaryota > Viridiplantae > Streptophyta > Magnoliopsida > Poales > Poaceae > Paspalum > Paspalum vaginatum. The sequence continues at coordinate 43,128,274 of CM059019.1, forward strand.
CTTTAATAGAGTATGATTTGGCTTATGAACCACTAAAGTCCATGAAGAGCCAAATTCTAGCTGATTTTATAGTGGAACATCGGATAGACCCTTCTTGTGAACTAGACACATGTTATGTTACTTTTACTCCATGGAAGCTTTATTTTGATGGATCGGTTTGCAATGAGGGGAGAGGAATTGGTGTAGTACTGATCTCACCTCAAGGAGTTGAATTTGAATTTTCTAGCCGATTGGAATTTCATTGCACTAATAATCAAGCCGAATATGAAGCATTGTTATTCGGTTTAGAGTTATTGCATTCCATGGGGATAAAGCATGTGGAGGCCTTTGGTAATTCTCAGTTAGTAATTCAGCAAGTGTTAGAGGAAAGCCAATGTTATGATGGAGTTTTAAATTCTTATTTAGAGCGATGTTGGGATGTCATTCGTTCTTTCGATGAGTTTGGTATTTCTCATATATATAGGACTGAGAATTTCAAGGCTAATAATCTGGCATGGAGAGCTTCTGGTTATCGTGCTGCTAGAGGTAAATTTCATATTGCTGAAAAGCCGATGATCAGGGATTTGTTAGAGAATCCAGTGCAAACACCGGAATATCCGGTGGGACATACCGGAACATCCGGTGACACGCCGGAATATCCGGTGAGTAACACTGGATTATCCGGTGGGACAAAAGTGGGTCTGATTTTAGTTTTAGGAGGTTCGGCAGCTGGTGTATCTGATCCAGGTGATTGGAGGAAGCCTTTTGTTACGTATTTACGGGATCCTAATGCCAGAACGGACAGGAAAGTTCGGCGTGCTGCTTTTAAATATGCTTTGATTAATGATGACTTATATCGCCGAACTGTTAGTGGTGTTTTTCTCAAGTGTTTAGGGCCTGATGACGCTGTGTTGGCTATGGCGGAAGTGCATGAAGGCATTTGTGGTACTCATCAGTCGGCATTGAAGATGAAGTGGCTATTGAGGAGGGCAGGATTCTATTGGCCCACTATGATTGCCGATTGTTTCAAGTATTACAAAGGGTGTCAGGTATGTCAGAAGTTTGGGGATATTCAGAGGGCACCTGCTGCTAGACTACATCCGATTATTAAGCCTTGGCCCTTCAGAGGTTGGGGTTTAGATTTTATCGGAGAAATTCATCCGTCATCTTCTAAGGGGCATCGGTTCGTGTTGATGGCCACTGATTATTTTACTAAGTGGACAGAAGCCGTTGCTTTGAAGAATATGATGCATAAGGAGGTGATTGAGTTTATTACTGAGCATATCATTCATAGATTCGGTATTCCTCAAACTTTAACTATAGATCAAGGAGACTCTTTTATGTCTAAAGAGGTACGTGACTTTGCCGAATCATATAAAATTAAGTTGCTCAGTTCTTCTCCATATTATGCTCAGGCTAATGGTCAAGCTGAGGCTAGTAATAAAGTGATTATCAATCTTATTAAGAAGAAGATCGCCGATCATCCTCGGCGTTGGCATGAAGTCTTGTCTGAAGCTTTATGGGCTCATAGAATATCTAAGCATCGTGCTACTAAAGTTTTCCCTTTCGAGCTTGTTTATGGTCAGGATGCTATGCTACCTGTAGAGGTAAACTTGGATGCATACAGGTTTGCAAGACAGAATGACTTAGAAGTCGGTGAATATTATGATTTGATGATGGACAATGTTGATGAAGTGACCGACAAGCGGTTAATAGCTCTAAAGGAGATTGAGAAGGACAAGCTTATGGTTGCAAAGGCATATAACAAGAAGGTCAAGACCAAGAGCTTTCAGATTGGAGTGCTTGTATGCAAGACAGTGTTGCCGTTGAAAGCCAAGGATAGAAGATTCGGCAAGTGGTCTCCAAGTTGGGAGGGTCCATATAAGATAAAGCGGGTGGTGCCTGGTAATGCTTATATTTTAGAAGATTTGCAAGGTGCTGAACTGCCGAAGGCGTTGAATGGTCGCTTCTTGAAAAGGTATTTTCCAAGTATGTGGCAAGATGCTTGATTAACAACCGATATGTTGCATCGGTAAATTAGATTGTTCCAAATCTTTTACAAATTAGTTCTGTAGATGTTTCTGATGCTTTTAGATCATGACCTTCACTAAAAGGCAGGGGGGCATGTGTTGAGCACGAAATTGGGCAGGTTTGCCACAGGTTGCCGCCACCGGATAGTCCGGTGGTTTGTGTCGGATTATCCGGTGCCACCGGAGTCCGACCCTCGCGGGAGTCCGTCTCGCCCGACCTCGCAGGGGCCGGTTCACCCGACTGTCGGGGGCCCGCTCGCCCGACCCTTGCCAGAATCCGCCTCGCCCGACTCTCGCGGGGGTCGGTTCGCCCGACTTTGCTGGGAGTTCCACAGGTCGCCGCCACCGGATAGTCCGGTGGTTTGTGTCGGATTATCCGGTGCCGCCGGAGTCCGACCCTTGCGGGAGTCCGTCTCGCCCGACCTCGCAGGGAGTCCGACTCGCCCGACCTCGTCCGGAGTCTGGCTCGTCTGGGTCGGTCCTACAGAAGTCGAAACCGAACAGAGCTCCGGAAGTTTGGGAAGAGATCTTTGGGATTCGACTTGTACAAGGGTTAAGACCACCCTCCTCTATAAATATAAAGAGGCTAAGGCCGATTGGGCAACACAATCGATCTAATCTACTATTTCATTACTTTTTATTCTGTTTCCCTAAACCCTAATTCTCTTCTTCAATCCTCAACTTCGCCTCTTGTCGACTCTACGCCGACCCGAGGAGCTCTAGGTGGTCTGCCGACGCTAGAGCAAACCCTAGCAACATTCTTCCCTGACGGGGTCCCTCCCGAGAGGTTCGTTCTAGGTCGTATCTTTAGTGTTTGGCGCGAAAACGTGCCAACACCATGAAGAGCAATAATAACCATGTCAACCTAGGTTGGCTGCTCCGTGTGACCGTGCGTACACCACCGATAATGCAGAAACGCTCAAGGTCTTGCCTGCGGTCTCAGTCCACGATCAGATACAGCAGCAGGTTAACGCTGCAACTGATCCTGTGCCCCCACTCCTCACTGCGGCGCAGCACACCCTCATCGATGCAGATGATGTCACCCCCAATAGTATTGGTAACGACAATGACAACGGCAGGGACAACGATGCGGTCACAATGAGCCTTCTATCCTGGAATTGCCAAGGTTCGGGTGGAACCCTCCGCGGCTCCAAAATGCTCCACCTCGCCCGTCTCATCTCTTCAACGAATGCGCAGGTAATTTTTATTTCTAAAACTAGAAACTCCAAGGCAACATCAAATAATTTAATTAACCACTTCAATGTTCATGAAGCTCATGTTGTCCCGGCACAAGGCCAGTCTGGAGGCTTATGGATTCTATCGCATCGTGATGTAGAGATAGAAGTTATTGAATCTAGTAAAAACTTGTTCTTAGTCTTGTGTACAAATAAAGTTGTTCAGAAGAAATTTGGTCTTGTGTGTATGTATGGTGACCCCTATCACATCCAAACTGCTATCATCTAGGGCCAAGTTCGAAATTTTGTTGTCACATACCCGAACCTGCCTTTCATTTGTATGGGGGATCTTAATTCTCCCTCCGTCCATTTATCTCCTTCATCGAAGCCTTCGGCGCAATGACCAAGGAACACTTAGTTTTGCATTTAATCATCTTGGACTGAGCGCATATGAGGAGTCACAAGCAACAAACAACCAATGAGCAACAAAGGGCAATAAATGTAGACAAGTGGCAGCCAATGAGCACCAAAGAAGTAATAAATGTAAACAAGTCCCAAGCTAATATGAAGGAGATTTTTGGGAAAAAAATGTTTTTGCTTAGATGAAGGAGATAGATGGACGGAGGGAGTAATATTATGCATGCTAGAGAAAAGGTGGGTCCTAAACCACCAATGATCGTAGAATTTCTGAGTTTTGTTGCCTAGTTAAAGATTGTGGTTTCTTTGATCTTGGTTACAATGGCCCTGCTTATAGCTAGACTAATAAAAGATTTAGTACTACTCCTACTTATGAAAGACTTGACAGATTCCTTGCGAACACTGAATGGTGCTCTGCTTTTCCAAATACTATGGTTTATAATTTACCTATGATGAAAAGTGATCATGCTCCTATCCTTGATGTACTTAACTCTAAACCTCGCAGGAAAGGAAGAACTTTTAAGTTCGAAAACTGGTGGCTGTTGGAGAAAGATTATGAGAACTGCTAAGCAAAGTTGGATCAGATCCTATCATAGACCTTTCCACCTCGAAACTCACTATCTTGCCAAAGACCTTCAGAGATGCCGCAAAAGCAAACCCAAAACCCCGACCAGCTTTAGATCATTGAAGACCAGATCCACCGCTTGCAAAGGCTCCCTCCTCACCAGTAGAATATTGGTCTCCAAAAAGATCTTGAATACCAGCACCAAATCATCTTAGCCAAGGATTAAGCCTACCTTAAACAGCGCTACAAAAAGAACTGGTCTGTCAAGGGGGACAGGAATACCAGTTTCTTCCACCAATCCATCATTAAAAGAGCCAAAAGAAATACTATTACTCACCTTCAAAACCCCGATGGCTCTTTTTCCACCACTCAAGACCAGATGGCCCATACTGCTAATGACTATTTTAAAAGTATTTTCAGGTCTCAAATTAATGGTGATACAGGAAGTGGATTTCAATATTGGAGTCAAGATTTAGAGCAAACAGGTAATATAAGTGAGGCTGCAGACACTAGATCTGTACCTGTACCTGATCTGCAGGAGCTCTATAATGTTGCTAGGAACATGAGGAGCAATGCAGCCCCAGGACCTGACGGACTCAGTGCTGGATTTTATAAATCGGCATGGGCCTGGGTAGGTAAGGATGTTTTGGATTTAGTCACTGATTTTTATCATTCTGCTAATATGCCTACTAGTATTAATAAGACCCGCATTGCCTTGATTCCTAAAATTAATTCTCCTATTAATCCCAAAGATTTTAGACCTATAAGCCTGTGTAATGTTATTTATAAGATCATTGCCAAATCTATGTCAGCAAGAATTAAACATCACCTGCCTCATATTATTCATCTTTCCCAAGCTGCTTTTGTTCAAGGTAGGCATATTGCTTGAAGTATCATCATTGCTCAGGAGATTATACATAGTAACAATCTAAAAAACTGGAAACAAAAAGCTTTCTTTCTCAAACTTGATCTTGCTAAAGCGTTTGACAGAATAGAATAGAATTTCATTGTAAATGCTCTAAGAAGACAAGGCTTTGATGATCATTTCATCAACTTGATTTATAATTGTATTTCCACTACTAATCTTTCAGTGCTCATCATGGTGAACCTAGTCCTGAGTTTTATCCACAAAGAGGTATTAGACAAGGTTGTCCTCTTTCACCCTATTTGTTCATTGTTGCTATCATTTCATTTCAGGTCTTGGAAGGATATATGTAGGCCAAAAAATGAAGATGGACTAGGCATAAGAGATCTTCTCACTGTCGGAGTCTTATTGTTCATGCTGCATGGAATGTTGCTACTGGTAAGAACCCTTTTATCACTAAGATTCTTAAAGCTAAATATTTTGCCAACTCAAGCTTCTGGTTAGCGAGCAACTCCCCAACCAAATCTGCCTTTTGGTCCTCGGTGCTCCAAGTCAAGAAGATTCTTGTAGACAACTGCATAATTCAAATTCACAATGGTCATTCCAGTATTTGGTCCACTCCCTGGTGTCCCATCTGGCAACAAATTCATGATCGCATTAACCTTCCTGTAACTGTCCCCAATATGCGGAGCACTATCTATGATCTTTGGGACAACAATACTCATCATTGGGATCACAATTTCATTTCTCAAATTTTTGATAATCATGCTGCTGCAAAGATCTGCAATACTCAAATTGTTCAATCCATCAGTCCTGATGTCATCACATGGAAGCCTACTGCCAAGGGGGTTTGCTCTGCTAAAGAACCTTTCAACTTTCTTAACTCTCAGATGCAGGTACAGAGAAGTAGCCAAGGATCTAGGGTATCGGTGATCAAGCTATGATTATTTTGAAAAGAACCTGGAAGCATAAGCTTCTACCTCCAAACATTAAAGCTTTTATTTGGAGAGTCATTAGAAGAGCTATTGCTACTGATGCACGTGCAGGAAATCTTTCAGCAAGGATAAGTAAAAATTGTGACAAATGCAACATGCTTGAAAATGATGCTCACCCTTTCTCTCATTGCCAGTTTTGCTAGAGCAGTTTGGTTCTCCTCCAAAACGCCGCTGCGCACTTCTCTGTTGCCTTCTGAGCAGGATGGAGTACAGGAGATTCTTGCCAACATCATCAGCTCGGCTACTACGGAGCTGCAATTTCAAAGGATCATGACGACCCTATGGTATTTATGAAATGATTTGCGCTTTCAAAAAAAGAATTGGACTGTTTTGCAGGTACATCACGCGGTGGAAGCGGATATAAAAACCTCTGTAATTAATGTTGACAAACCTACAACCAGTGGTTTTGTCACCCCACCAGGACAAAATAATCTTTCTTGTGCAGGTTCACAACCGAATGGACAAGAGCTACCACAGCTCTCTAATCAGACCCCGAGGGGTCCTTTATGTAATGCTCATATTTGCAGGCTACCGATTTTGATTGAAGGTCCAAGATGCTACTCGGACGCCTCGATTGCGCCTGACATGAATCCAAATGATGCAAGACCAGCTGGACTAGGAGTTTTCTTCCTAGATCCCAACCGACAGCTAAAGTGTTACATCAAAGCAAGAACAGAGCAAGTTAATTCAGTCCTTATGGCCAAAACTGCGGCTATGGCCCTGGCTGCAAAAATAATCTCACTGATTGGAATCAGAGAGATTTCATTTCTTACAGATAACCAGCTCCTGGCAAACTTCTTCAATGGAACAAGATATGATGAGCCACCTCATTGGGACATCAGACCCTTCTCCTAGAGCTCCCTCAATTATGTAGCGGGGTGCAATTGGAAGGTCTTCAAGCTACATAGAGAACTAAATGTCACAGCACATATTTTAGCTGGTCAAGCTTTCCAAAACTCATCAAGTAGTGTTAGCATTGTGCAATTTTCTTGTACTAATGTGACACATGTGCACAGCTGCCCTCTCAGAGAGGCACTGAAGTCTGTACCCTGTGAACTACCCCCCATTTTAGCAGCATCCTGCGGCTGATAATAAATCTTGTTTTGTTTGTCAAAAAAAAAAAAAAACTACCTTTGCACCTTCTGATGTCAACAATGAACTGAACCCTGCACTTTGGAGTTTGGACAAGCATGCCATGGACAAATAGTCTCTAGAGTTCAGTGTCTGCGGCCTTTTCAGCACCCTTCACGGTGATTCCTTATTTTGATATCTCTGATTTTGTTTGGTTTAACTCATATAGCAGCCGTGCTAACTAAGTACCTTTGCCAATGAATACTAATTTGCAACATAAGCTTTGCTGCTATATGAGTTAAATCAGAGTGAAGGCAATACATTAAATGAAACAACAGAAGCGTGTAGACATTATTTAATAAACATATAGAAAGGCATTGAAAATTAATAAACATACATATATATAGATAGTCATCCACACCGACATGCATGATTCAAGCATTTTACAGCCAAAATGCCACGGGATCGCCACCATGTATGAATTTCGGAGTGGCATTCCTAGGCACCTCGTAGCATTGCACCGAGGAAGTCTCTCCAGTCGTCAGGTCTCCATTGTAATCATCATAGCTAAGAGAGAAGGTTGTCAGACGATAACGATAGCAGGGCTCCTCAGGGTTCTTATCATCATCAGCATTGCCATTGCCAGGCTTGACGGAGACGCACTGCACAAGGCAGAAGTCGCTGCTGCTGCCGCCTCTTCCCGTGTAGACAAGCCTGGCACTCACATGAGCCTCAGCCGGATCATCGCTGAACAGCTTCTCCTTGCCGAGCTTGCACGCGGCTGCAGGATGGGTGATCGCCTCGCAGCCGCAGGAGGCAAGGTGGCCCAAGGTGGCCGGGTCTTTGGAGAGTCCAACAAATGCTTCCAGGGAGTGAAGGAAGTAGGCACGGCCGGTGAAGGGCAGAGACCAGTCGCCGTGTGTCTTCCACTCGCCCTTCCTGGTGTCGAAGGTGAAGGTGCCCGCAGCGGAGTAGGGGTCGCCAGGGTATGTGTCGGTGCTGACCAGGATGGTCTGCCCATCAGGATGCACGGTGTAGGAGTTGACATCCACCCTGTCGAACGGCGGAGCAGAGAGCTCCTGCCACGACCACGGGACAAGCTGGCGATAATCCAGTGATGGAGGCTGCTTCGGCTCGAAGGAGAGTTTCGAGAGGCTGCCGGTCTGCAGATCGAAGAGGTTGTCGCCCACGGGGATGTAGATGGGGCAATCGTTGCACAACTTCCCGGGGGCGAAGGTGACGGCCCGGCGGCGGACGTCGTAGATGGGGATGACCAAGTCGCTGCCACCAAAGTCGCCGCCGCCAACGGGATTCAGGCATTGCGTCGTCAGAATCTTGGTGCCTATGGCGGCGAAGGTCAAGGGAAGCCCCCGCTGCGCCTCCAAGTAAAAGATAGGATGAGGCAAGCGCCGGACAGCGCTGCCTTTGCCATCCCTGGAAGTCGGGGGCGACAAGCTTATCTCGCGGATGCTGTATCCGACCAGATCGTCATCAAGGATGAGGTAGAGGCGATGCTTCTGTCGCGGGCGCCGCGCTGCCATTTTTCGGCCAGAGGTCGCCTTGATCCCTGCGATTCGAATCCGAAGAATGGATTGCCAAACAGGGAATTCAATCAGTCAGCCAATCAATCAAACAGGCTAATCCGCCTACCACAACCCCAACATCGAAATCTGAATCGGAAACAACAAAAGGCAGCAGAGAAGAAAAATCGCAGGTACGAACCTACAGGCCGAAGATGGTTCGGCGGCGACTCACCTTCAGAGCGGCTTCGCAGTTGATAAAGTTATTAGGCGAGGGCGAGGGCTCGGCTCGATTGGAGAAAGGGCTGGTTGCTTATATATGCAGATGAGAATGAAGGGGGTTCCCGGCACCTCAACTCATGGGCCCGCTCTTTTTCTTTGAGCAAATCATCATGGGCCTCTCTCTCCCTGGGCTGTAGCCCGTTTTTCTTTTTTTTTTTTTTTTTTTTTTAACCTTTCGTGCCCTTCCAATCCAATACACGGCCTCCAGGTACCACCCTCGCTGCCGAACCGCTCGGCTACGACGAGCGCCCAACAGACAGGTACGACAGGATCCGCGTCCTCCTCCGCCCCGGAAGATCCACATCTTCACTTGAGCACCACGAATCGGGTTGATTTTGTTTTGGGATTTTTTCGAGTTCTTGCACTCCACCTGGATTTACTGTAGTTTGAGTTCGTTCCGGGTAGCTTACCAACTCCATTGTTATCCTCTGTGCAAAATTTGGGAGCCAATCATGGAGTTTTGGTCCGCCTTTTTCCTGCTCGAGCACGTAGGCTTTCTGTTCTTCGCAAGGTCGTTCCTGTTCATGTGCCTGGTTCATATACGTGAGTAGCAGTGGTGGAATCGTTGGGGGCCAACAGCTCAGGATGCCTAGCACCATCCGCACTCCATGCCAGAGCTCAGGATTCCGTAGCAATAACCCTAGTCCTGGATAAAAAAAGGAATCACCGCAGCCTGCCGCTCGCCCACGACGCGCAATCGTCTTGACCCGCGCCTGCCTTCCTGTAATAGCCCACGCCGCAACAACGCCCGGGAACGCTGCCTTCTTGCGATTTGCTCAGGCACTCTGCACAGTCATTGAGAGGCACTTGCAGACGTTTTATCATAGGGGAAAAAAATAGGTACCGAGATGCTGCTTGGATAAATGGTAACTTTGATTTAGGTTGCTTTCTGTTACAGAGTTTTGGTAAAAAAAAAAAAAAAAAAAGAGTTTCAACTTGTTGCATATGCCAGACATGCTGAACTGGTTTGGTTGGTGCACGCATTTTACACCAATGATCTGATTCCTTCTCTCTTTTTTCATGCTTTCATTGCTTAAGATAGTCCTTGTAGGTGTTAGTAAATCCAGCGGTGCAATCACAGACTATGTAAGGAACATATGTTGATGGGATTATATACTATAGATTTACTGGTTGGTACCTAGAGGTTTGTAGACCATGCTGACAATTTCTTTGGGTGTACATTTGATGTAAAACCTTCCTCTTTTCAACTGCTACAGTGAATTAAAATTAAATTAGGACATAGTAAATTTTCTAGGTAGTGGCTATGATCTAAATTATTAAATACTTAATCGTCACTTTGATCCTATTGTCCTCAAACTTTGTATCTGTCAATTTATTGAAGCTTGCAGGGAATTCAGACTACCAGTTCGGAACATGGCAAAATTGTTTCTGGAGCTGATGATCAGTACTCTGTCATAGTCTGGGATATGCAGATTTTCAACCTTTTGGAATAACTAAGGGGCCACAAAGCACTGGTGAGGTTCTTACATTTACCTATAGATTTATTTTAATGTTTTCAGTGTCTCTCCTTGGTAACTACGAAACATGTTTTGTTCAATATCGGTATAGTACTTCTGTTTGGATGCTCTCAGGAGAACATGCCCTTCCCTTACTGCATCCCATGATTGTTCTGTCAAGATGTGGGATAATGTTAATTTAGATCTCTGTCAACCATACTATATCTCAGAAATCTCGGAAGTTTGGGATACTGACTTGAGTTGCGGTTTAAAAAATTGTAATGTGTTTATAGCTATAATCTCTACCACAACAACCAAGCCTGTCAGTCCCAAGCAAGTTAGGGGTAGGCTAGAGTTGAAACCCAGCAAGCACCCACAGTCACGGTTCAGGCACATCGATAGCCGTTTTCCAAGCACTCCTATTCAGACACAGATCTCTAGGTATATCCCATTCTTTCAAATCTCTTTTTATTGCTTCCCCCCATGTCAACTTCGGTCTTCCTCTGCCTCTCCTCACATTATTATCTTGACTTAGAACTCCACAATGCACTGGTGCCTCTGAAGGTCTCCTTTGGACATGGCCAAACCACCTCAATCGATGTTGGATAAGCTTTTCTTCGATAGGTGCTACCCCTAGACGATCATGAATATCATCATTCCGCACTCGGTCCAATCTTGTGTGACCACAAATCCAGCGTAACATACGCATTTCCGCAACACTTAGTTGTTGAACATGTCGTCTCTTTGTAGGCCAACATTCTGCTCCATATAGCATAGCGGGTCTAATTGCCGTTCTATAAAACTTGCCTTTTAGCTTTTGTGGTACCCTCTTGTCACAGAGAATGCCAGAAGCTTGGCGCCACTTCATCCACCCTGCTTTGATTCTATGACTAACGTCCGCATCAATATCTCCATCCCTCTGAAGCATCGATCCCAGATATCGAAAGGTATCTTTCCTAGGCACTACTTGGCCTTCCATACTCACGTCTCCCTCCTCCTGTGTAGCAATGCCAAAGTCACATCTCATGTACTCGGTTTTAGTTCTGCTTACTCTAAAACCTTTGGACTCAAGGGTCTGCCGCCACAACTCTAGTTTCCTATTTACTCCCGCTCGGCTTTCATCAACTAACACTACATCATCGGCGAACAGCATACACCAAGGGACATCCCCTTGAATGTCCCTTGTAACCTCATCCATTACTAAGGCAAAGAGATATGGACTCAAGGCTGACCCTTGATGAAGCCCAATCTTAATTGGGAAGTAATCTGTGTTACCATCATTTGTTCGAACACTAGTCACAGCATTGTGATACATGTCCTTGATGAGGGTAACATACTTTGTTGGGACTTTATGCTTGTCCAAAGCCCACCACATAACATTCCTTGGTATCTTGTCATAAGCCTTCTCCAAATCAATAAAAACCATGTGGAGGTCCTTCTTCTGTTCCCTAAACCGCTCCATAACTTGTCTTATTAGAAAAATTGCTTCTATGGTTGACCTTCCGGGCATGAAACCAAATTGGTTCATAGATATCCGCGTTGTTCCTCGCAGGCGATGCTCTATGACTCTCTCCCATAGCTTCATGGTGTGGCTCATCAACTTGATTCCCCGATAGTTAGTATAACTTTGGATGTCTCCCTTGTTCTTGTAGATTGGTACCAATATGCTTCTTCTCCACTCCTCAGGCATCTTGTTTGATCGATAGATATTGTTGAACATCTTGGTTAGCCATACTATAGCTATATCCCCGAGACATCTCCACACCTTGATTGCAATGCCATCGGGTCCCATTTCTTTACCCCCTTTCATCCTTTTAATGCTTCTCTGACCTCTGATTCTTGAATCCTCCGCACAAAGCGCCTATTGGTGTCATCAAATGAGTCGTCCAACTGAATGGTGGTGTTCTCATTCTCTCCATTGAACAGCTTATCGAAATACTCTCGCCATCTATGTCTAATCTCGTCCTCCTTCACTAAGAGCTGCTCCCTCTCATCCTTGATGCACTTGACTTGGTTGAGGTCCCTCGTCTTCCTATCACGAGCCCTAGCTATCCTATAGATGTCCTTCTCTCCTTCCTTCGTACTCAAACGTTGGTACAGATCCTCATAGGCATGTCCCTTTGCTTCACTCACCGCTCGTTTTGCAGTCTTCTTTGCCACCTTGTACTTCTCTATGTTGTCGGCACACCTGTCATGGTACAAGCGCTTATAGCATTCCTTCTTTTCCTTAATAGCCTTTTGCACATCTTCATTCCACCACCAAGAGTAATATCTTAGCTATAATCTCTACAAACCAATTAAATATCTTAGCTTAGTGAAGAGTAATAGGTGTTCCAGTCCTGGACTGAGTTTGGGGAACAGGTGTTCCAGTCCTGGACTGAGGCCTTTCTATATTCCTGTGAAGCCTCTGAATCCAGATATCACGAAAAAATGTCTTTTGCTTGTGATCTAAGGCAACACAATAGATCATTGAATGGACATGCTATCAGAGATTCATAGGTTCAGTTCATGCTAAAAGCCTGCATGTTGTCCTCCATACAGTGACCGACAACTGCAATCAGTTTGTCAATGGAGCTATAATATTGCAACATGCATATGCTACCAAAAGAATTGAGTGAGTTTGGCTATAAAATAGTACCTATATTGGAATAACTATATAATATTGGTGAACTCACCATGGAAGATGGATGTATTTGTGCCGCTTGTCACCCCTTCCTACTTTCTCTAGCTGAACTCACCATGGAAGATGGATGTATTTGTTTTCCCCTTTGTGAACTATTATCTGAACTTTTGGATTTTAATCATTCATTAATAAACAAGTCTGTTAAGGCATGAAAAAAATGCTCTCGCCAAGGACTTTCTTCTAAAAAAGAGGGACAAACAGCGTAATTAATTATATTTTGTTTGTTTAGTAATTACTTAACTTGAGACAAATTAGTAATTGGTCTTTAGCTCAATCCCTTTTTCTGATTTCCCCCGCATATGTACTAACATACACATGTTCCCTTTTGCAGCTCTATGAAACTCCAGAGTTTGCTAGAAAATGGGTTCCATTCGGTACTATAATTTGTTAGTACCCACAGTCTTTATTTGTTACATGAAAACAAAGATCAAGCTTCATTTGTCAAAGAACGCAGGGCCATCAAGGTTTATTGGTTTAGATATAAGCATGTAGATTTTGTCAATCCCTACTATACAGTCGGTGAACAATTTCTGTGTTCAGAAAACCTCTGTTTTTAACAGTTGGTGACCAATTTCTGTGTTTCTGATTTTAACAAATTCACCCACAGTCTGCTGCCGGAGAAAAAGTGCACAGCCGCACTTGGAGGCCACCTCCTCGCCCTTGCCGCGACGCTCGCTGCTGGTTTCTAACCCATTTTCGAACTCCATTGTGGTGTGATTTGGTATAGGTTAAGGAGCCATCTCCACCCCAACTGAACCCACAGGTGAGCTCATTGTGTAATGGAGGATCCTTATCAACGTAACTCTGAGAAGTTCTGGATTTGGAAAATAAAATACAGCATTCTTTCATGCTTTTCTGAAGCAAGGTTTCCAATCTTAAAGCAGTGCGGTTTAGGAACTAAGCTAGGTTTGGATTTGCACCTTGCTCCGATCCATCTCTTTGTGATCTAAAAAATTCTCCATTCATGGGGACAAGGTGTGACCAAAATTTCTGAAACGATTTAAAACCGTTAGCTATTCAATGGAGCAAAAAATAGGCAAGCCCTAACTATGCTTTCATGAAAATATACTAGGAAGCACATGTTTGAAGCGTGAGAATTCATGAAAAGGCCTTTCCAAATTCCTCGTGCACATCGAGTGCCCATCATATTCAGTATCACATCTCAAATTTACCTTAAAATCATACCAGAGACAAACAAGGCATTTTGGGTATGTTTTCTATTAAATACTTGGGGGTACCAGTTAGCCCTAGGAGATTGAAAGTCAGAGATTGGTTACCTCTGTTAGAGAAAGGAAATAAAAAGCTGGGCATTTGGAAGGGGGGACTCCTGTCAATTGCAGGAAGAACTGTGCTTATTGGATCTAGTCTAAACAATACCCCAATTTACCACATGTCAGTTTATTTGTTGCCAAAAACTACAATTGAATCCATGGAAAAGCAAAGAAGAACCTTCTTTTGGCAAGGGGGTAGCACTAAGAAAAAATTATCATCTTATCAAGTGGTAAGTGATATGTAAAAGTAAAAAGAAGGGAGGTTTGGGAATCAAAGAATTGAGAAAAATAAATATCAGTCTTATGTGCAAGTGGTGGTGGAAATTGGAAAAAGAAACAGGGTTATGGCAAACAATTGTGCAACACAAATATATGAAAAATAAAATTATTCATGAAGTGAAACATAGACTTAATGATTCACCTATGTGGTATGATTTGCTCAAAATTAAAGAAATTTATTTAGGAAAAAGTCTACATCACCCTTTGGCCTTTGGCTATGTGTCTACTTTACCCCGTATACTATAAAACCGGGTATCTAATGCCCTAAACTTTCTTAAACAAGACAAATAATCCCCTAGGCTGATTTTGCTAGTGGTTTTGCACATGTGGCGCTCCAAGCTGGCTTGTTTGGATGACGTGTGTCCTCAGGCCCACCAATCAGCCCTCACCACCACCGGCCGCTCCAGGCCACTCGGTCTTCGGCCCCTTCGTCTACGAGCTGGTCATCCTGACCGGGCCACTCGGTGTGGTGCCACCTGAGAGATGCTCCAGTCCTCACAGGCAAAGCAAGGCGGCCACCACGCTCGTGCGAATCTCGGCCGTCCGCACGCCGACGTCGTCGATGCCCTGGAGCGACACCACCGGCACCTCGGTGCACTCGTCCTCGCATGCACTAGCATCTCTCTGCCTTCCTCATCCGCCTAGCGTCATGTCATCTCGTTCAGCTTTTGCAGGTTGCCCACTTCGTGGCTCACAGTTAGCAGGGTAGCAGTCTAGCAGAATGCATGAAACTTTAGTTCCTCTGTTAGCGAGCAGCACGCCACGTTCTGTGCCTACCCTTGAGTACAGCTAGTGATAGGCTAACTGACTTGTGTCGTACAAGTTTGGAAACTGATGATCAATACAGATTGAGTTGTCATCATTCTTTCTTTCCATCGCTTACGTGGTATCAGCTGCTCGCCTTCAACTCCGAGCCGCCCTGAGCTAGCTTCTCCCTTCGCCACCGCAGACACCGCTGCCGTCTGCCGAGCTCCGCCTGCCTCGTCAAGCCTCCCCGCGCTTCTGTCATCTCTGAAGTCAGAACCCACGGCCGCCGTCCTGCTGATCTGTGCCGAGCCAAGCACCGCTCTCGCTGTTGTCTGCCTTGGACAGGGCAGCAACAGCGCCTACTCTGGCAAGCCGCCGTTGTGCCCTGATGCCGCCGCGACGCCAGCTGATCAAACAAGAGCTTCGTGTGCGTGACCATTGAATGCATGAAACACATGCATGCAGACCAAATAAACCTGAATCCAACGATCCAACTAGACCCTGCCATAGTGCCATGGCCGGCAAGCACCACCAGGTACACAGCCAGGAACAAGGCGACCAAGGCCTGCCATTGATACTGTATCCAAATCCAACTGGACTGCCACATGTGCAAAACCACTCTTTAAAACCATCTTAGGGGGTTATTTGACTGATATTGCATAGTTTAAGGTGCTCAATACATGGTTTCATAGTTTAGGGGGTGAATTAGACACATAGCCAAAGGTCAGGGGGTTATGTAGACTTTTTCCAATCAATAACAAGGAAGAAGTGTTATCTGTGGAAAGGGTGACTTAACTAGATTCTGGTCAGATACCTGGCTTTATGATGAACCACTTTCGAAAAATTTCCCTGTTTTGTATGCTCTAGCTGATTATAAGTCCATTACTGTACAAGAAATTAGACAGGGAGTCCCGGTTACTTTCAGAATATGGCTTTATAGCAATCTAAGAGCTGACTGGGAAAAAGTAAGGTGGGATATCAACAATTTTGACACCATTGTTACACCTGATTCTGTAATATGGAAATTTGGAAAGAAAGAGAAGTTTACTGTCAAATAAATATAGGAAAATATATGAGGCCCTTACTGCATCTAATGATGGAAATCCACACAAAAAAATCTGGAAGAGTAAAATACCTGAAAAAGTGAAGATCTTTCTGTGGTTGCTTACTAATGATGACATTCTTATTAATGATGCCATTTTAACTAAAGAGAATTTGAAGAAAAGAAACTGAGAGGGGGATTACACCTGTGCCTTCTGTGATTATTTGGAAACAGCAACACACTTGTTTTTTTTTCTGTGCCCCTTAGCTAAACTGATTTGGTCTATTATTGCTAAAAGTGTTGGAGCTATTGAGGTTCCAACTAATATTGAACAATGCTGGGTTTGGTGTGAAAAATGGTTACCTTTTGGTGATAAGTTTCATGCAATGGGGATTGGGGCTATCTGTTGGGCTATTTGGAAGTGCAGGAATAAAGTTGTGTTTGACAAAGTTATGCTTAAAAACCCCATAGAAATTATCTGTCAAACACATGCTTACATGATCTTTTGGTCAGGTTTGTATGAGGACAATGACAAGGAACTTTGGACAGTTGGTGCAGATTTGATGTTAAAAATAGCAATTGGCAAGGAAAATTGCTAGGCAGGTGAACCAGCTAATGGTGCAAGATGTGAACACGTTGGACCAAGAGGAGGATCAACCTGAAGAGTGATGATGGCCAAAAGAGGCGTGGAAGTGTCTGGGGAACCTTCCTGTCAAGTTTCATCCTTTCAAGCTTGGTTGAACCCCTTCTGCTTCCAATATCATGTATAACTAGTAGTGTCAGTTTGGTTGTGATGATGTATGTCGCCTGTTTTGAGGGTTTCTGTGGTTCTGGATAACCTTGTTGCGTGCTGTGAAGCCGCTTTTCTGGGCCTTGCTGCCTTTTTCTGTTTGCTGCTCTGTAAAAACTCTATGAATGCTTTGTATTTCCGTTGCTTGGTAATGGAAATGGGGTTTCCCTGAGTGGAAAAAAGGTGATTCCAAGCAGTGGGAGATGAGTGCTGGAGATTGAGCTCACTGAATTCCTTACCCAATTACCCTCACCCTGGCTCCAGCCCGATGAAGTTGCTTGTTGTTTGCGTCTTCCATCGTTGCCTGTACGAAAGATACAGCGGATAGGAAAACTGGCTTGGAGGACTAGTTCCACTACAACTGGATTTATTTTTGGTGACGGGTGTTCTAGATTTCCCGTGGCGGGCAAAAGCGCCTGCCACCATGGAATGGTCACTAACCGTGGCAGGGCACTTTTTGCCGTCACAGTAAATAAATTAAAAAAGAAAAAGAAAAAAAGAAAACCCTAACCTGAGCCCGCTCGGTCCCGGATCTGGGCCTGCTGCACCCAGTCGTGCCGCGAGTGACGCCGCTGAAGGGTCGAGATGGCGGACTAGAGGGAGGGTGAATAGTCCTTTGTAAAACTAATCGCGCCAGCTAACCAAAACTAATGCGGAATTGAAACTATTCGCTTAGACTGTCTCCAACCGTGCGAACCTAAAACGGAGATGCATTCACCGGTTTGCATCATCCACAAAGAAAGGGTCACGAACCCAAAAACTTCCCTTTCCAACAGCGCGGACGCAAAGGTCGCAACGCCGCCCCGCGAGCGCCGCCCGCCTTGCCGCTCGATCCGGCTCCTCCCCAGGTTCCGGCTGCCGTGGACCTGCTGCGCTGCTCCGGTCGCTCGCCGCTGAAAGGTCCTAAATGGCTAGAGGGGGGTGAATAGCCTAATAAAAATTTCTACAACAACACTAAACAAACTTGTTAGACAATAAGATGGCGGAGCGAGTTTAGCAATGCTCTACAAGGGTTGCAAGCCAACTACCACAATTCTAGTATATACTATGATCTCTAATCACAAGCAATGCTAAGTCACTAAAACCACCCCTAGGTGAACAAGCTAAACAAGCTAATTACTTCTAGCACTAGAGAGCTACTAGCTACACAAGAAATAACTAAGCAAGGTAAATAAGGAGAGGGGATGTTGTTCTTTATACTGCCGGTGAAGAGAAGTGGAGTGAACCAATCAATCACAATATGAAATCCAATGAATGCCAAGAATACCAAGAGATTGACACAATGATTTTTTTACCGAGGTTCACTTGCTTCCCGGCAAGCTAGTCCTCGTTGTAGTGATGCACCCACGCTAGCAAATGGCGTCAATGCCAACCCTCGGAGGGCGCCGCAAGAACCACTCACAATATGGGGACCCACAAGCTACGAGCAATCCACTAGAGATGCCTTTAGCGAACCTCCCGCGGGGAAAGGCTCAAGAACCCCTCACAATGCGATGATCGGAGGCCGGAAACAATCACCAATTCCGCTCGCACGATCCTCCAAGCTCCAAACCGTCTAGGTGTTGGGAAACACCAAGAGTAACAAGAGGAACCGCAACCGATGCAATCACAAGTGCCACTAGATGCGCCAACGCGATGCAAACACACTTGGATGCTCTCCCAACTCACAAAAATGATGAACAACCAAGAGAGATGAGTGGGAGTGGTGTTCTTAGCTCAATGGGTGTGTAAGTGATTCAAACGGGCAAGAGAGACGTCCCCAACCGGCCACTCTTTAATTTATATGCCCCTCATAAAGTTAGAGCCGTTGGCCAATTCAATTGAGCCGCTGCGTACTGACGAGACGCACTGACAAGACTCACCGTGAGTCTTGTGCAGCGTCTCATCGATATCGTCCGTCCACGTGACGACCAACTTCGAATCTCAGCCGTTAGATCGATATAGCCGTTGCAATTCTCGCTTGGGTTAATGTTCGACAAGACGCTCGACCAGACTCATCGCCGTGAGCACAAGACTCGCGACCGCGTCAGTCTTGTCACTGTCCAGTAAGGTCCAAAGACCCTCCAGCCGCGATGAGACGCGTCTTGTCGCTCGCGACCAGACTCACCGGGTGCCTCTTGTCGCAGCCTAGTAAACCTCCGCTCGCTGCCCGGCCACGCGACGCAGCACTAGACGCACGCGTGGCACGACCAGACGCACCCTGCACCGCGTCTCGTCACCATCCAGTAAGTTCCACGCTCCACTAGACGAGTCTACACGACGACGACCAGACGCACCGTGCGTCTGTGCTCTTCGCCTGCAGAACCCGCGCGCCAAGCCTTGGACACAAGACGCATAGGCAGCGACCCGACGCAGACCACTAGACGCGTCGGCTGTGCGTGCAAGCTGCTGCTGCCTTGGATTTCCATGCACGAGACAAGCTGCTGCACCGCTGAGCTGCTGGTTCCACCATGCACGAGAAGCAAGCAAAGCAAAAAGCAAGGACGTGAAATTCAGTACGTGCATGAGAGTGTGCTATATACATATATATGCAAGCAAGCTAAGACAAGCAAGCTAGCAAGTACATCTGTATATATATATATGTATACATACATATATATATATATATATGTATGTATATATATATACATATGTATGTATGTATGTATGTATGTATGTATGTATGTAGGTATATATGTATGTATGTATGCATATAGGTATATATGTATATACATATATACATGTATACATATACATATACATATACATATACATATACATATACATATACATATACATATACATATACATATACATATACATATACATACAGATACATATGCATACATATACATATACATATATATATATATAAGCAAGGTTGTGTATGATCTCATTTCCTCCTTTTCTTCTCAAACCTTGTGCATGTGACTAACTCCAAACATATCCAATGAATGTGTACGTGAGTTAGTCCTCTCCCAAGATAATTTCCAAAGGTTAGAAGCCATGTTAGGATCCAAATGCAATGCAACGTGTTAGATCACCTATGGCACTTGATGACCGAATCGAAAACTTTTTCTCCCCTCTTCATAGTACGGTCATCTCGATCCTAAGTCACTCACACCCACTAGGTGTCTTGAGTGTAAACCGAAAAGCCCTATTCATGATACCTTTGCCTTGATCATATTTGACTTTCCATTTTTCTTATTTCGATGAAGCATGATCCATCCTCATCGACCTTTGCTCCACATCCTCACATGTTGCTAACCTATCTCATATTCACTTAGGGGCTGTTTGGATTGTGGGTAAAGATGATTGGGATTGGGATTCCATTGTTTGGAAAATGGGTTAGGGAAATAGATGGAGATAGGGAATGGGATATGAGGCCTCAGTTCAAAACCCATTGGCGCGGCTGGGTTGGGCGGGATAGAATTAGAAGCAACGCAAAATTATGATTATGCCCTTAGAAAAGGCTGCGTGTACAAAGTTCTCTCCATCGAGTAGCAGGTGGTAGCACTGCTTTTCCGTATGCTCCTCCCTGGTGGAGCCGACAAGGTCGCCACTGCCGCTCCTGGCCGCCCTGCTCCATCCTCCGTACCTCTCGTTGACGGAGTCCCGCTCCCCTTCGCAGACCTTGACCTTTCGCTCCCTTGCTCTCGATCTCCTACAGCAGCTCCACTCCGATCTCCATCAGGTGGCTGTAGGCTAGCAGAGCAGGTACGTTTCTTTCTTTCTTTCTTTCTACTTTCTCCAACTAATTTCCCCCGTGATTTGGGGTGTTTTATTTATTCGTTCAACACAACTGTATTGTTGTATTTTTTTTCTTTATAATTTTTTTGTTGTATCCAGACCTGAATTTGTTCCTTGCTAGGACAATCTGACACTAGTGCGTACAGCAGAAAAAAGAGGCCATATATAATATCTATAATAGCCGTCTTGCATTTATTTAATTCGTATTTGTTAGTCTGTACATATTGAACCAGTTGCACCACTATCATCGCATTGCGTGCTTCTTCCAAATTACTTACACCTCTGTATGCACGTACTACTAGGGTGCCATCTTTTTAATAGTGTCCCACAAGCACTGCCATCTTCATATTCTCAGTTCATAATTATATACATAATAATGTAGAAATACCTTTTCTATTACCTAGCAGCCTTTGTACTGTATAATGTTGTCACTTTTCAATTCAAATATAATCAACAAGTGCTACCCACATGTAGGCACTGAATTTACCTGATTCTTATCATTTTATAGCATCTGCAGTTCATCCATGCAAGCTTTTAGACCTTCCCTGTATTTGTACAGCTAACATATACTCAATTCATTGATGCAGAGATAATGGCTCCAGGGTGCGTCAATGTCCTGATGCACCATGGAGGTTCTTTTTCTAAGGAAGATGCACTAAGTTATGATGGAGGTGAAGTCTGCCTTTTCCGAAATATTGAGAAGGATGTAATGTCCTACTTCCATGTAGTACAATTGGCTAAAAGTGTAGGCTTCAAGGATGGGGACACTCTGTTCTACGGCATTCCTGGACGCAGTCTTGAAGCTACTATAGACCAGCTCATTGATGATGCATCTGTTTCAGAAATGATGAAGTATGCAGATCAAACCAACTTTCTGGAGATTTATATTCAGCATAATGAACATTACGGTAGCAACTCTCCAACTGATGCTGACCCCTCCCAACCAGACACCATTAATGAAGTACTATTTCCTATAGCTTCATCTATACAAAATCACATTCTGGTCTAATAATATTTCAAGCCTTGATTGATTCATTTTGTGGTTGTGCATTCTTATCCATACAATTGTGCTGATCGTGTTGTTTTCATTTAATTTTGACACCTGAAAACTTATATCAAAATTTATATTACAGCAAATGCCTCAACCTCCAGCCACATGTGATGTTCTAGTGATGGGGCAACAAATGAGGCGTCATAGGCTGAAACTTTTGATGGTCTTACATGTCACTTTGCTTTACTGGTTGCTTTTTAGAAGAAAGCTACAGTTTAGGTTGATTAGAGAGCCATGTAGGTTTGACCCAGCAAGTCGAAGAAAGAATTTAAATGATATGATATATGAAAGTGACATATATTGTGTTCAGCAACTTCGGATGGATAGGCGCTGCTTTTGGAATTTATGTTCTTTAGTGAGGGACATTGGAGGATTAAGAGACACTAGGAATGTGTCAGTCGAGGAAATGGTTGCAATGTTTTTGCATGTATTGGCTTATGATGAGAAAAGTCGTTCAATGAGAGCAGATTATCAGCGATCTCAAGAAACTATTAGTCGACACTACAACAATGTGTTAGGAGCCATCCTAAAGCTTTGGAGAGTGTTACTTAAGACCCCTCAACCAATTTCAAATAATTGTAAGGAAGAACGGTGGATGTGGTTCAAGGTAAAAGTAAATTAATGCATATGGTAGGATGAAACTATGTACATTAACTAATTTGTATTTTTTCCCATATAAAGAACTGTTTAGGTGCTCTTGACGGTACATACATAAAGGTTAGAGTCCCAGCAGTTGACAAACCAAGATACCGCTCAAGAAAGAATGATATTGCCACAAATGTTCTGGGTGCATGTACTCCAGACATGCAATTTATCTATGTTCTAGCTGGTTGGGAAGGGTCTGCTGCTGATGCTAGAGTACTTCGAGATGCCTTGTCAAGGCGTAATGGTCTGAGGGTTCCGCATGGTAAGAAATGGTAGCTAAATAAGTAGTATTGTCCGTATATATATTTTTAGGAAAAATAATATGGTTTGTAAATCGTAGGTTGTTATTATCTTGTGGATGCTGGTTACAAGAACTGTGATGGGTTTCTTGCTCCATTTAGAGGACAACGTTATCACCTAAAAGAATGGAGTAATCCTCCAACAAGAAAGGAGGAGCTATTTAACATGAAGCATTCATCGGCAAGAAATGTGATAGAAAGGACATTTGGGTTGTTAAAGTTGCGATGGGGTATAATTAGGAATGGATCTTATTACCCTTTAGATACCCAAATTGGTATAATCCTTGCGTGCTGCTATCTCCATAATTTTATTAGGCAGCAGATGGGTTCTGACCCATTAGAGTCTCAATTGGATGCTTTCTTGCAACTTGATGGCGCAA
Organism: Paspalum vaginatum; assembly: GCA_030272315.1. Taxonomy (NCBI): domain Eukaryota; kingdom Viridiplantae; phylum Streptophyta; class Magnoliopsida; order Poales; family Poaceae; genus Paspalum; species Paspalum vaginatum. Next base: position 43,151,546 of record CM059019.1, read on the forward strand.
ATATAGGCTTCATTGATCGAACAGAATCATCGGCTCAGTGGACTGAATTTAGAGATGTCCTAGCAACTAAGATGTGGAATGCTTGGAAAAACAAAGACTCCATCCTACATTGGTGATCGCTTCAGCTTCTTTTCAGGTTACTGTACAGCCTACAAGGCTGCAACTACAGCTAGCACCAACGATCAGCATTTGTAATCTTTTGTGTTCCTATTGTCTAATAGTATGTATGAATAATATATTTGGTTACTTGACTAATCATTTTTTATCCTTACATTTCTATGGTAATTGGTGTGATATAGTTAAACAAAGCCGGTAGTAGTAGAAAGCTAAATAAAAGAGAAGAAGATTTGGACTGCAGAAGAAGAAATGGCACTTATTGATATTCTCTATGAAATGAATGACTCTGGTTGGAAGGCAGACACCGGTCATAAATGTGGTTACCTGACTTATATTGAGAAGGAGCTTGCTAAAAAGTTGCCTAATGCTAAAATTAAAGCCGACCCTCATATTCAATCTAAGGTTAAGACCATGAAGAAGTTGTTGTCCTATGTCTTAGATATTCAGCAGAATGGCAGTGGTTTTGGCTGGGATGATGAGAGAAAAATGGTTATTAGTGATAAAAAACTATTCCTGGATTGGGCTAAGGTATGTTCATTTATTTTGTTCTTATTTAGTCTGTCTCATTCACTTTCTCATTATGTCAATAATGTACTGTAGAGTCGCCCTGGAGCAGCAGGTTTGTACATGAAGCCTTTCGTCAACTTTGATAAGCTTTGTGAGATCTATGCAAGTGACTTAGCGAAAGGAGCCAAAGCTAAAGGCCCTGGAGATCTGTTTGAAATGCATGAAGAACAATCTTCTGCACATGTGACCGAAGCAGCCCACCAGACTGAAAATGATGTTGACTCTCATTCTCGCCAGCCCTATCATGGTAGCAACCCATCAAATGGAGGGAAATCTGCATCTATTCGTAAGCGGATGTTTCCAGATGATAATACTGCAGCTGTTGACTTTTCTAGTGTAGCAAAATCACTGAAAATTCTTGTCGATGTTGAAACATCAAATGCTGCAGCATATGGCAAGGAACTGGAGGCTCGAAAGCAGACTACTGAAAGGAGGGATCAATTATTCCATGTGCTTGCAAAATATAATGAGTTTACCCATAATCAGATTGTGAAGGCTGCTCTAATAATTTGGCAGAATGAAGCAAAGCTGAATATGTTCTTTAGCAGTCCAGAAGAGTTCAGATCTGAGTTTATTCGTCAGGTGCTTAAAAGTGCTACATAGGTGGTGTATATAGAATTCTAATTGTCCCGTTTGTTTAATACATGTAGTACCGTAATGCAGCCGAAGGATAGCGCTAGCGTATCTCATGGTTTGCCATAATTAGGGGGCTCTATTTTGCTATTGCCAAGGCAGCAACGAGTAAAAACTGACTGCCATTTGCTTTGCAGGCACAGCACCGTGCAACTTTTGGGTAAATGAGTTTGTACAGGATTTATGGATTGTATTATATATGCATATATATGTATATACGTAATGAGTCAATGCTTGAAAAAAATGTTTTCTATGATTAGTTTGCATGTATTAGGTGAATACACGTACTCAAGAGTGCTGAATAACATTTCATTATTGGTCCATGAGAAGTAGGGATGCAAACGGATCGGATCGGGACGGATAACATCTTTTCCATATCCTAATTCTATTTTTTTTGTCGGATTCGGAGCGGAGCGGATATTATGCGGTTACGGATATGGATATGGATTTTTTAGGATGTCGGAAATGGTACGGAGTCGGAGCGGGAGCGGATTTAAAAAGTCGAATAATACATGACTACATCTAATTTTTTGTAGCGATCAATAAATCATAAATTAAAGTTTAATAATTGATAGCATAATTTGGATATAGCCATAAATAACTAAGTATGTAAATAATAAATAACGTTACGTCACACACTTGGTAGCAAACAAAACTTAATACAAGTTCGTCTTCACTTAATAAGAGTATGAAAGTAGTCAACAAAATATAGATTCATAATTAACTATAAGAAGCTTCTTTATCTTCTGTCCTTTAATCCTCTGCACTTTCAACAGTAGATGCCAACCCGTTCATTGCCCTGGAATTTTTAAAAAAAGACGGCATAAGTTTTTGTACTAACTAGGAGTACTAAATAAGCATCTGTAACTATAACCTTCGACTCACAAGCATATATAAAGCTGAGAATTTTACCACAAGATGTTGCCAGCAATAGGATTATTTGTCACCCTCTTCATCACTAGACATACGGTGAATCGGTGATTGATTTGTGCCGCGCGGGGATTGATTTGTGCCCTCCATAGCGCTTTGTTTCCATTTCTACCATCCGCTTTTTTTGGCAGCAGTCAATCATCATTGATCTTATTGTACTTACCAAACTAATCGGATATTATCCTATTATAAACATCGGATAATCCGCTTTCAAATGTCGGATACTCTATATCCGTCGGATTTTAACGATACCATATCCTACTCCGCATCCGCACGAAAATCGGATTCGGATTATCCATATCCGCATGGATATACAACCTCCTCCTCCATATCCGGCTAATTAGGATTCGGATCGGATCGGATCGGATAATTATCCATACCGTTTGCACCCCTAATGAGAAGGGCATTTTTTTCCAGTAATTTTATTTCCATATCCCAATCCTAAAATATAACAAACATGTGATTGGTATAACAGCTCATATCCTATCCCATACCCCTCTTTTATGTCCCATCTCATTTCCCTTTCCCAATCTCAATCCCAATCCTAATCCCAATCCAAACGGCCCCTTAGATAAATCATTAGCAACCAAGTGTCATCAATTATCCAAAACCAAACAAGGGCTTTCAGCCGCGGGAGCGCCGTGGACCTGCTGACCCCACCCCGCCGGTGCTCGAGGCAGTCGATCCCCGCGGCCGCGCAGGCCGCAGCCACGTCATGGCCGTGGAGGCGAAACAGCCACGCAGGAGAGCATGAGCACCGCGAGAGAGGCCGGGTCGGAGGTGTCGGCGACGAGGATGGGTACGTCCTGGGTAGGCGGCGCCGGGCCGCAGCCCAGCGCAGCGTGGCCGCGACGCGGTCCTGGCTGTGCCTGGCGACCGCGAGGGGGCGGAGCGAGGAGGAGGGCGAGGAGGCGTCATATGGCGGGCGGAAGATGACGACGTCCAGCACTGCGAGCTGGCCGGACACCCCGTGTAATGGACCTCGCCGGTGCGCGCGCAAGCCCGTCCTGATCCGGAGGACAAGGTGGAGGAGCAGACGCGTCGCCCTCGCCGGCATCGATGAACGCGGGCCCCGCGTCCGTCGTCAACTCCTCCCGCGGCGGCCCCGAATCCGCCTCGCCCCGCTGCCGTCTACTCCTCCCCTCCGTCTTCGGCTTCCCCGCGGCCGGCCACCGAGCTGCGTGCTCCGGTAGCATCCCTGCCACGGCCCCCTTCGCGGCACGGCTCCCTCGTCCGCCCCCTCGCGAGCACCGCCGTGGACGAGCAGCACCACAGGTCAGAGCCACCACGTGCGAGCCGCCTCCATCCCATCCTCGTCCTCCTCGAGCCGGCCCTGCCCCGGCGCCTGCCTCGCCGTCGCAGCCAGCAGGGTGGACCTCGAGCGCGAGCGCGGGGATGACGCTGTCCGCGGGGGTGGACCGAGCACGGCCTCGCCCCTCCCGGCCATGACGACGGAGGATTCTCCACTCCTAGCTGCGACGGCGACGGCCTCCCGACCACGACCCCGGTGGCCTCACCCCTCCCCATTGCTCTCTGAGACTCCGCGTCCCGGCCCTGCCTCAACGCCTGCTCCGCCTCCGGCCGCTCGCGCATTTGGGTCGAGGAGAGAGAAGATCGACAGAAGATGCACATTTGCCTTCCCTCTCTCCTACGCAAAATGCCTGCTTCGATTGCCTACTCTGTTGGAGGCCGAATTTGCCCTGTACAAGATGCAAAATGAGTTTGGGTCTCCATATGGATAGTCTATTGGAGACAGTCTTAGCCAAAGACTTCATCCTTCTATCTATCTCTGAGGCACCTCCAAAAAAGATTCTGCTCAAAGAAAATAGGAGTGTCGGGCTAGCTATAGCTCACCTAAACAAATCTAATGCAAGATCACAAAGACCTAAACACTAGTATTTCAAACAAAGGGGAGCTCCTACACAATTCTAGTAAGCAAAAGTACAAAGCCACCTAAGCTCACTAGATGCACAATCGACAAGGCTACACAAGTCAAACCCAAAGGCTCAATCTTAGCTGCACAAGCTAAGCAAGGGCAACTAATTATGCTACACAAGCAAATTAGCTACACTAGGATCTCATACTTCTATGCTACACAAGCAAGAAGATGATTAGCAAGCTACACAAGCTAACTAATCACTAGAGCAACTACACAAGCACAAGATATATATGAAAGTAAGTACAAGGCTTGTGATTTGGAGAATGCAAACCACCGAGAAGAGATGACAATGTTGACGTGGTGATTTTTTACTTAGGTATCGGGAAGCTTGCCAACTTCCCCCTACTCCTCGTTGTGTCGACCAACACCCCGATGGTTCTTCGGTGAGTCCCACAAGCCAACGCCCCACAAGGCACCGCAAGACACCACTCACAAGTGAGGTAGCTCAATGACACACTCCAATAAGGTTGCTCTTCACGATCCCCGCGAGGTGAGCACAAACCTCTCACAAATCACTTCTCCGGAGCACCGCGCAATCTTCTTGCGTGCTTCACAATGGAGCCACAGTCCACCAAACCATCTAGGTGATGGCAATCACCAAGAGTAACAAGAAATCCCCAATCACAAGGATTACCTAGTGCCACCAAATGCAAATCACAAATGCACACACACTAGGCTCTCATCCCTCACTCAAATTAGCATCAAGCATGAGAGGGAGAGGAAGGGGAGGAGGTGGATCTTCACTCTCTCAACCACACCCACAAAGGGTACTCGCTCTCTCTTGGAATTTCTTCACATAGACATTGAAGAGAGGAGAGGAGAGGAAGGGGATGGACCCTAACTTTAAATGAGAAAGAATGGGGAGAGGGTTGAGGAAGAAGAGGGCAGCACCACCTCCAAATACTCAGCTCACGCCCCCAATGGTTAGATCTGAGCTCAACCGAAAATTCTGGGTAGGGGGGTATAAATTTCCGTGTCAGCAGCTCAAATTTCCGGCCAAGGGTCATAACAGCAACTTAGCACCTCTTGAATTTCCGGGTAGGGTACCAAAAATTTCCAACAACACCTCCTCTGTCCTCCCGCGCACCAGCAATTTTTCGGGTAGGGGCAGTTGAATATCCGGCCAACCCTTCTCTGTCCCAAGGCAGTTGCTTCTCCTTTTTCTGTTCTTTTTAACCCATTTAAAGGTGCTAACTATTCAACAAGGTACCAAAACATTTGGGCACTTAAGTTAGCATTTTCACAAAGATTTTTATGGTTAATCTCATCCACCTCACCATGTCACTAAGCGCAATGCATGTGCACATGAAACTCACACTTAGTGGCACTAGATTACCGTTGTGACTAAAGATTTCCCCTCTTTATAGTACGGCTATCTATCCTAAATCCGGTCAAGCACTTCTCTACTCAACTTAGACCAGTGAAATGAAATGCCCTATAGGTTATACCTTTGCCTTGCGCATTCCATTCCATCTTCATCTTCATCTCCATCCTCCAAGCGCCAATGCAACCAATGCATCGACACGATCAAGAATGATATGATCCAATCCATATCATCGCATGAGCTCTTTCATCCATCGATCTTGACCTTGCCCACTCTTCACCGTTGCCTCGGTCCACACGGTCCGTCGCTTCAAAGCCTTGACATGCCCTTCATCATTGCAACCAGTCCATCAGGCCAAGCCTTGTCTTGATCTTTGCCATCTTGGTCACATGACTCCATGTCATGTCTCATATGCAATGAGCTCCTTCTCATATGGACTAATCCCCTGTGTATATCTCCATAAAACTTTATTAGTCCACCTAATGTTGTCACCCAATTACCAAAATCAAACAAGGACCATTCAGCCGCCACCGCCGGAGGGTGGCCGGCCTCGATCATGTAAGTGCATTCGCCCCCGATGTGGGTTTTGGATAATTAATGACAATCAAATTAGGGACTAACATGTTTATCTAAGTGAATGTGTAGGTGTTAGTCCATTGAAAGATTTGAATGATTATATTTGGTGATTCTAGCACCCCTCAATTTCTTTGGATGAAAGGCGGTTGGACTCAAGTGAATCATAGATTTTATCTTTTGAATTGAGTCATAGGTAATGCCGCACTATCAAGAGGGACACAAATTAGTCTAGCTATTATGGGGATTTAGTGCTCAAAATGTGCTTAGTAAATGCGCTTGAGAGTTACACAAAAAACACTCACGAACACATAGAGTATTTGTTGTTTGCCTGTAGGGTCGGCAGTGCCGACTGGCGACAACCTATGGAAGCTCTCGCAGCCCAGCAGTGCCAACCTTTGGCCGGCACTGCCGACTCCATGCACAGCACCTGCACACACGCAGTGTCGCGCAATCCGGCAGTGCTGGGTTTTCGTTGGCACTGCCGCCACCATGCACTCTCCACTTTGACTATGCGCAGATCTGACCGCTGGGGCTTGCGTTGGCAGTTCTGGGCCTTGTCTGTAGGCACTGCTGACGCTCCAGCGAACTCCATACTATATATACTTTTTCCCTTTCTCTCCCAACGGTCACCCACTTTATTTCACTCACTCACCAGCGCCCCAATAGCTCTCCCAAGTTTGAGCACGCCCTCTCTCTCTCTCTCCCCCCTTGCTCCCAATCCAATCCTTAGCAAGATTTGAGTGGAGATTTGAGATTTGAGAGTGGAAAGCTTCGATTCGCATCTTGTGCACTTGATTCCCCTCCTAGCTGGCTTGGTTGTGTCTGTTACTCTTGAGTTCTTGGAGCCCTAGCCGGCTAGGCGTTCTTCGTGGTTGCCCATGTTGATTCATTTGTGAGGGCACCCCGAAGTGTTTGTATCACCCCGTTTTCTTAGTGGAAATCTCGAGCTGACCTTTGTGGTTGCTTGAGGGAGGCAAGGAGGTGGAAGAGACTTTGACCGCCGCCGAGACCGCCACTGCCGCCACCAAGTGGAAACGGTCCACCACCACCGAGGCCTCCGAGTCCACCGCCACCAAGACCGCCGACGCCAGCGACACCGCCAACGCCACCGGCGACGCCTCCGACCGCTCCGCCAATGCTGCCGATGCCGCTGTGGCCAGCGAAGCCGCTGGGCCGACGCCGACGCCGCCGCCAAAGCCTCCTCCCAGACCCAGGCCACTGCCGCCGCCGCTGCCCAGGAAGGTCTTCTGGTCATTATTCAAGCCGGCCGCAGCTGTTCTTGCTCCTGCCGCGACGTCGTTCTTACTGGCCGCCATCGTCGTCGTCTTAGTACTTGTTGGCGCAGCAGGAGCAGTAGGCATGCCTCTGGCCTCGTCTGCTGGCGCTTGTAGCGCGAGGACGAGGAGGAGGAGCAGGCTGCAGCATGCCACCACAGCCGCCATGACGATCTTGGTTGGTGTCGTCTACTCGTGTAGAGGTAGCTAGGTAAGGCTCGCACGATAGATGACTAGGTGTACGTAGTATTGTGTGTGTCGGCTCGGAGGAGAGGCGAGAGCCGGGGGGACGTTTTATAGTAGACGATCGAGACTCTGAGAGGAAGGAAGGGCCAGGGGCAGGGCCAGGAGTGATGGAATGCTAGCGGTGAATGAATTGAAATACATACGTACAGGCTATACAATGCGTGTGCATATACCAGAGTAATTAAGGCAGCTTGCCATGCAGGCAGGCAGCCACCCGAGGCGATGGATAGGATGCACGGTGGCAGCAACAACTGCATCCATGCAATAACTGGCTGACACTGATATACTCCACAGTTCACAGTAGTGGTAGTCCATCGCATGGGATGGGACCGAACCGAACCGAACCGACAGCTTATTTAGCTGCATGCCTGCATGCCGTGTGGGTCAGCTGCGTGACTGCATCGATCTGCATGCAATCGCAACCGTGACTGTGACGACGCCTCTGCGTGCAGTGCAGCTCTGCTTCTTGGCTAAGGTCAGAGGATGGAAATAAATATAGATAACACTGTTTGCGCACTGTACATAGACTAAAAAAACAATGATTACGCGCTGTGCACAGTACGGATGGACGTTTTGGTGACCATAGTCTTAGTCTTATAGTCAAGTTTGCCTGCACCACGGATCGGAAACTGATCCAATTGCATCTACCTTACCTATTGCATTGCATGCACGGCCGCCCGCCCGGCCAACCGACCGACCGACGATGGTTCTGGAAGCCTAATCTAGCCTGCAGCTGCGCAGTGCAGCAGAAATAACAATCCGTGGATGGATGGATCGATTATTCGAGATCGAGACGAGCTAGAGCAGTGTACGTTGTTCCGGGTTATTTAGGTTAGTTGAGCGGTGCCTGCATTGCATTCTTGCACTGGCACTGCAATGCATGCAGTAACAACGTACAGTTCATTAGCCAGTGCTCTCTGCGACTGAATGCATGCTAATGCTATGTTCATTCTTCTCCGGTCTAGCTAGCAAAATCTGTTACGAATATAGACATTTTCATGTTATAAATTTAAACCCCATAAACTATGCAAAATTAGTGACAACAATTATGTTGACGTGTGTGAAACTACCGTTCGCAACAGTAGCATAACTTGATATGCACAACATACTGATCATAACCATGAAGATAAACATGAGAATATAAGGATTGTACCCTGAGAGAAACCCATACTCAAGGCATCGGTTGCTCCATTCCCACCGGTCGTCATAATGAGTTATTTGATATCGTTGATCAAGAGTCATCGCAGGAAGAGGATCGCAGTGCCGTCCATCGAACATCCACCAGGGAGAACACAAACAAGCCGCATGCTGATCCCACGAACTAAGCCGATGCCGATGTCGATCCCACCAACGAGCCGGTGCCGAACAAGCAGTCGTGTTGTGCGCTCCCAAAAAGCTGATCGGACGCCCATCCCGAGTAGGATCTCAATAGCGACGATGGTTTCGGAAGCCTGCTTACTCTGTGTCTTGTGCGCGCAAGAAACAAAGCCGGGAATACTATAACGCAATGCAACGGTTGAAAAAGCTCGAGACCACAGGTGTTGTTCTTTTCTCAAGCGTTCTCATGAGGGAAATGAAGAGATGTCATAATTTTTTTTAGAAGTCGGGGGGAGGGGGCGAAAAGTCCCTACCTATTTATATGCCACAGATGCCAGTGCCGGGAATGGAACAGGAGGCCCAACCTATGTTCGAATTATGATATCAAGGATCTGGGGGAGGCATCCTATGTCCTGGAGATTCAAATCTCTAGAAACAGAAAAAGAGGCATGCTAGGATTGTCTCAAAAGTCATACATTGAAAATGTCTTGAAAAGGTATCACATGCATAACTGTAATGCAGGCCTTGTTCCGATAGCACATGGTGACAAGTTTGGGAATTTTCAATGTCCCAAGAATGAATATGAAAAGGATCAGATGAAAGCGGTTCCATATGCTTCTGCGGTTGGAAGCATTATGTATGCACAAATGTGCACACGACCTGACTTGGCATTCACAACCGGGATGCTTGGAAGATACCAGTCAAACCCAAGAAGAGCTCACTGGGCAGCTGCAAAGAAAGCCTTGCGATACTTGCAAGGGACGAAAGACCTCACGTTGACGTATAGAAAGGCAGACGCCTTACAGTTAGTAGGTTATTCAGATTCAGACTGGGCAGGGTGTAAAGACACCAAGAAGTCCACGTCTGGATACGTGTTCACTCTGGCAGGAGGGGCCGTATCATGGAAGAGTTGCAAGCAATCCATCGTTGCATCGTCGACAATGTACGCTGAGATTATTGCTTGTTATGAGGCAACGGGACAGGCCACGTGGTTAAAGAAATTTGTACCCGGATTGAGAGTGGTAGATAGCATTGAAAAACCACTCAAGATATACTGCGACAATTCGTCGGTAGTAGATTACTTTCATAACAATAGATCTAGTGGTGCGTCGAAGCACATTGAAATTAAGTTCTATGTTGTGAGAGAAAGAATCCAGAATCACACTATTGAAGTGGAGCATTTAGGAACAGAAGAAATGCTTGTGGATCCGCTGACTAAAGGCGTTTCACCCAAAGTGTTTGACAAACACTTAGCCGGCATGGGTTTTATAGAAAGGCCTATGATTCTGGATTGAGGGCTGTTGAAACAACCATCTCACAGAAAGCTTGGTTTTGAAATAGAGAGATGTATTGTAGTCAATGAGTTCAATTGCGCGTAACTGGCAACTTGAACGCATTGGTCTCAGTATATTGATCTATCAAGAGACAAAGCACAGAATGAATTTTGAAACTGACAAGACGTGATAAGACGAGATCAAAGGGGGAGAATGTTGGATTTGATCTCGGGAACGGTCAAGAGACCGATCCGGAGATGATTACGTGCCCTGATCGGGGGCGCGACCTTCCTCTTTTGGTTGTGGCCCCCGGTCACAGTGCGCCATATAAAGAGGGGCCCAGAGGCCGGCGCGGAGGCCAACGCATGCCGTACGCCGCTAAACCCTAGCCCAAAAGAACCACCGAGGGACCCGATCTCCCGTCGCACCTAGTGACCGGAAGAGCCACTCCCGACGCCGCCCGTCACCGCCGACTCGATGGCCAACGACAACGAGAGCAGCGCCGCCGAGCAGGAGCAGCAGAGGAGGGAGCAGGAGGCTAAGAAGGCGGAGGAGCAACGACTCAAGGAACAAGCGGAGAAGGCCGCAGAGGACCTTCACCAACCAAACCCCGTTGCCCATGTGGCACCGGCCGCGCCCTTCCCCGGCACCGAAGGTGAAACCCCCTCCCTCTCTCTCGTTCCCCCCGCTCGAGATCTACGTGAACCCTAAGGACTTCACACCTAGTACTCGCTAGTGGTGGGCTCTCGGGCTTAGATCCGAAAGAATAAAACCTTCAGGTGGAGCAACAGGACCGGCCGCACCAGCGAGCGCATAGAGGATATAACAGAGTTGGTGGGAGTAACATTATGTCCCTAAGTAACGGAGGAGGCCTTTTTGTTCTATTGGCAGTTGGTGCCGCCTCCGGGTGGAGCTCTCATGCGAAAGCTGAATACCGCTCGACACTCGCTGAGACAGCTGAACACCTCTTGCTGGGAGTCCTACATAGGTTGAGCTAGTGCGCTTCCGCATGAAGCCCATGGCGGAACTATCTACAAATGTTTCGAGACTTTGCTATTGCACAGCCGGCCAATCCGTACAGTAGTTTCTGTTTCTGCAAGTGATATTCCAAGGGCCACACTACTCCATTATTATAATATTTTCTAGCATATAGGTTGATTCCCGTGCGTTGCCACGGAGCAAATAAGATTTCAACGCTATTGCTGCTATACCTATGTGTTGCCACGAGAAAACACCCATTAATCTACGAGCGATATATTCAGCTGGCGATATCAAGAAACAATTTAACCAAATAGATACAGTAAACCGCCCTTTTTACAAGTATTTGCATATATTCGTGAAAATAAAGATATGCAGATGACTCATTGTCCCCAAACCAAGCTATAGGTTCATTGTTGTGAACATTCCACATTCATATAATTTGAGATGTGGCTGTCAGTTACTAGATCGAATTTCAAAAGAGCATAGTCCTTTGTGAAAACCATATGAGATATTTGACCAAGAGAATTAGACAATTAGTTATGCAAATACAGGCAACCTTGAGTCTGGAGATAAATGACATTTTTTGAAAATGAAAACAATGCTCTCTAATTGCATCAAATGCTATGTTAAATCAAAAATACTAAAAATCACATGTTGAATGAGGCACTGTCACCCTTTTAGCAGTACAGGATTGAATCCTCTCTGAACGAAATGAACACCTTGAATGATTTTTTTTTCCGGTTCTTCTTAGGGTCACTTTGGATACTCTCCAACAAATCAGCTCCATGGTTAAGGCTGCAGTTCAGCAAGCATGAGTGAATCAGTCAACAGAAACAGATAAATCTGGAACCTAAAATCATGCACGCATTTAAGCCATTTAAATCTAGCAAAATTGCTTTAATGAATTTCCAATTTAATATTCAGAATTATTGAACTGATGGTACCTTAATGGATCTAAGTTCATGTCAGTATTCAATAAACAATAGGACATAGAGGCTGGAAAATTACTAAACCAGAGATAAGTTACCCTACTTAGATGTTCCGACAACACTTATCATCCCAATCGTCCACTACATCAATGTTTTATTCTCTGAAATCCCTACCTAAACAAATATGTATGTGTGCAAGACGATGAAGTGAACAACATCTAATTGGCGCATCAGGATAGCACTTGTCTGCAGTCCTCCCTTATGAGGATATTGCTCCAGAGTCCAGGGCATGCCACGTGATGATTAAACAGAGATGAGATTTTCTATCCAAGTTAAAAAGTGTGTGAGCACAGCCAGCTAAAAAGGAACAAGCAAGAGCCACCATCAGATCCTAAAGGTTTTTAACGTAGTAGGAAAAAAGTATTAGCCCTCTTAATTACATTTCATGTATTATCACAACCAAATATTAATCAACAGCAGTGTAGCCTATCTGTACAGTTACACAGAAAAATTCCGCTCAGTGACATCCACCCACCGGTTTGAGTCTTCTTCAGGAACAGATACATGTGCTCATGTAGTGTGGTGAGAGGGCTAAATAAAAGTGATGGCCCCGATGGACGACATTGCAGGGCCCTATGGGGAGAAATCAAAATGCATATGCTTGGTGAAAAAAAACAACATTGTGTGCACCTTAGTGTTGCAACGCAGAAAAGCATATAAGTATGGCACAAGAGACACGAAGCTCTGTATCTTCACATAAATAAATTGTTTTAAACATATATAGATCAAAAAGATATACCTGCTCAAGCTCGCAACCTCAAGCTGAAAGATGGTTCCTTTATGTAGTTCATGCAATTTGGAGAACAAGTGCCTTTCCTGACTGCAGTCAAATGAAAGTTCAAATTATTTTAAAAGACGCATCCTTGAGTAAAATTGGTTGAAATCAATCCTAGAACTAGAAGCCAACCATGAAAATCAGTGTCAAAATTCTAAAAAGACAATCTTTTCCTAAAACGCAAATCAATCCTGCAACTCACAGCTACGAAGTTGAATTGTTCAAACATTTGCATGCGGACTAGTTTGGAAAGGAAAGTTATTATTCCTGTAGTATATAAAATTAATTATAAGATTACATGCCGCAGAAAAGTAGCAAACATAAATAAATTTGATCACAATTACAGTATGACGAACCATGCCATGAGTTAGCACAAAAAATTCTGGATATATATAAATGGTTCAATAAAGCAGGGTTTTATGTCAGAACACTATTACAGAGATAAATAAATATAAGGCATTGGTTCTATATAGTGGTCACATGGATACCAAGCATCGTGTACAAAGATCAATTTTTCCTGACCAGAACTATTGTAGACACACAGTAATTTAATCCCATCCTACCAGAGACAGAAAAGAAGTGACAAATATGAACCTAAGCTTCCACTACAATTTTGTCATGATTCTAAAAAGTTCAATAAATATGTATGTTGCTAGTGCCACATGACAATCAATCAGTACGATTGGAAAAGGATGACTGGGATTTGAATTGCACAATAACGCTGCCTGAAAAAAAGCACAAGGCTAGCTGGGCATACACGAAGATAGAATCCTTGCACTGCTGCTGTCATCTTAGAGGAGTTTTACTATTGCAAGATTGCAATGACACCAGAGGTGAGAAAAACTGACCAAGACCTGGTTGTACATTATCATATAAATCATTGTGATGGCAGATTTTTTTTTTTTTTTTTTTTGCAGAACCGTTATATTCCCTTAATTGGTACAAGAGGATTTAACAATTGATGATCTTCGAGACTGAACTTTAGTTCATTAAGGGGGTAAACATCACAATCTGGTAGAAGAGAAAAAATAATCATACAAGAAATAGGTACTGGATGAGAAAAATGGTATAATGAAGTGATACCCTAGTACGAACAAAAATGGATGACATACCAGGGGCTACCATACAACAAATTGGGTTGACATAATGCTGGCGCTAATACTTGCTGCAAAGAACTACAGTAGAGATGACTCAACACCGCATATAACTGGACAAGAAAATCACTATGGTAGCTATTCGTATGGGCAATTAATTTACATGCGAATTGACTACCCTATTCTCTTAATCACTACAATATAGGACCCTTCACATATTGATGCTCATCAGGACTGAAGTTTAGTGCATCAAGGGAGTAAAGTCCACAGGCTAGCAACTGAATGTACATGCATTAATTCATGCCATTTTTAGTCTGATTGTAGGAAAAAATTGCATGGGCACTAAACTATTGTTTTGATTGTAGTAGAAATGAGTAAAATGGTTGTAGGGAAAAATCCATTAATTCAAATTACAGTAGTTTCACCAATTACTAAACTTTATCCATGACCCAGCAATATTTCCTCACAAAATATATTTGCTGCATATAACCTCTCAACTCACAACAGTATCTAAAACTTCAAAGTCCCTTCAGATGATCAAATCACAGGAGAAAGCACTATTTGTCCTCAGCCCTTAAAAAAACCTTAAAACAGACTACCATTTGGTAATCAGCCACAAGCAACATCCAAAGTCCAATATGAACTCTTGGTGGAGAGAATGAGAATTTTCATTATTTTAACTAGATCCTGTAAATAAATGAACATGCTGGAAAATGGAAATAATATTACACATGGTGTACTGAGGCCTCGAAAACATGCAAGAATGATACCTTGGATCTATTGGTGTCTGAAAAAGACTAGAGTCTATCTTACCATGTATTTGGGGTCTATCTTACCATGTATTCTTGAGAGCCTGCAAGAATGATACATTGGATCTATTATGTACTAGAGTCTACGTGATCTAAAAACACTCACAGCTATTGCTAGAATGATTGGATTATCCATCCCAAACCCTAGAGGGTGGGGAAATAGTCTAGAGTACATGGGCCTACATGGGCCACTATATGGGCTGCATACACATACTCCAACACCCCCCGCAGTCTGAACTTTCGGCGCAGCGGAGCTAGAGACTGGCCAAGAGAAAGAAAGTACACACACAAGGTAACACCCCCCCGCAGACGCAACTCTAGCCACGAGTGATGTTGAGGCTGGAACGGAACTCGGAGAAGATCGCAGAGGGTAGACCCTTGGTGAAGATGTCGGCAAACTGGGAGGTGGTCGGGATGTGTAGAACGCGAACATCGCCGATGGCGACCCTGTCGCGGACGAAGTGCAGGTCGATCTCCACGTGCTTAGTCTGCTGGTGCTGGACCGGGTTGGTGGAGAGGTACACCGCGCTGACATTGTCGCAGTAGACGAGCGTGCTCTTGGCGAGTGGGCTGTGAAGCTCAGCCAGGAGCTGCCGGAGCCAGGAAGCCTCTGCCACGCCGTTGGCTACAGCCCGGTACTCGGCCTCAGCACTGGAGCGAGAGACGACCGGCTGCCGCTTGGACGACCAAGAGACAAGGTTGCCGCCCAGGAAGACAGCGTAGCCAGACATGGGCCGACGAGTGTCCGGACACCCGGCCCGGTCAGCGTCGGTGTAGACGACAAGCTCGGTGGAGGGAGACCGGTGAAGAAGAAGGCCGTAGTCCACAGTGCCCCGAAGGTAGCGAAGGAGACGCTTCAGGGCGGTGAGGTGTGGCTCCCAAGGATCTTGCATATGAAGACAGACCTGCTGAACTGCATATGTGATGTCTGGCCTGGTGAAGGTGAGATACTGCAGAGCACCAGCAAGGCTACGGTAGGCAGTAGGATCAGCAACTAGAGGGCCCGCATCCTCTGAGAGCTTGGCCTGATTGTCAACCGGGGTGGAACAGGGGTTATAGTCCGTCATCCCTGCTCGCTCCAGAATGTCAAGAGTGTACTGCCGCTGGTGGAGGAGAAGGCCAGAAGGACGGGGCTCAACTGTGACACCCAAGAAGTGGTGGAGCACGCCAAGGTCCTTCATAGCAAACTCCTGCTACAGGGAGGTAATGATCCGCTGAAGCAAGTGCTGACTGGAGGCTGTGAGAACAATGTCATCAACATATAGCAGCAGATAGGCCATCTCATCGCCATGCCGATAGACAAACAGGGAGGTGCCTGATTTGCCTCAGTGAAACCCAAGGTGACCAAGAACGTGGCAAACCGAGAGTACCAAGCCCGAGGAGCCTGCTTCAAGCCATAGAGAGACTTGTTGAGCCGGCAGACCATATCTGAGCGAGCGGGATCCATGAAACCCGCCGGCTGACTGCAGTAGACGGTCTCAGTCAAGGTGCTATGAAGGAAGGCATTCTTAACGTCCAGCTGGTGTACAGGCCACGAACGAGAGAGAGCCAGCAAGAGGACCGTTCGCACGGTAGCTGGCTTCACCACTGGGCTGAAGGTCTCATCGTAGTCCACACCAGGGCGCTGGGTGAAGCCCCAGAGAACCCAACGAGCCTTGTAGCGATCCAGAGTGCCATCAGCTCGCCGCTTGTGCGTCTAGATCCACTTGCTAGTGACCACATTGCCACCAGGCGGGGGTGGCACCAAATCCCACATCTGCTTGGGAAGGAGAGCCGCGTACTCCTCTTCCATCGCACGGCGCCAGTGAGGGTCCGCCAGGGCATCACGAATGGAGGAGGGTACAGGAGAGATCCCCGGCTCCGCGATAGCAGTCGAGAGGGCTGCGGGCTGAAGAACACCAGTCGCCCGCCGTGTCACCATGGGATGTAGGTGACGAGGATCCCGCTCGAGGACAGGCGAGTGGTACACCGTCGACTCGACACGGGCGGCAAGGCGAGGGTGGTGAGGCGGCTCCGGCGGCCCCGCAGGCGGTGACGAAGACGAGGCCGGCACAGGAGACACCGGCAGCGGCGGCGTCGGAGCAAGGGAGCCCACTGTGCACCGCTGGTAGACACGCACAGGCTGCACATAGCGCAGGGGAGGCACGGGGGCCGTGCTTTGCCCGACGGGGGACGATGGGGCCTCCGGGGCCGCGCGTGGCGCAGCAGGGGACTCCGGTGCCACGCGTGGCGCAGCAGGGACCACCGAAAACGGAGCCGGCGCATCAGGGAGGCACACCGGCGGAGGACCTGCAGAATGCTCAGACAAGGGTGGCTGAACCACCTGGTCAGTGGGAAAAAGGGACTCCAACTCTAGGTCGGAAGCTGGGGTGGTGGTGGAGGAGAAAGGAAAATCCGACTCATCGAACACGACGTGTCGGGAGATCAGGACCCGTCGAGACGTGAGGTCAAAGCAACGGTACCCCTTGTGGTCAGGAGAGTTTTGAGCGGGGCGCCAGCTTGTGAGGAGCAGTGGCGGAGGTGTTAGGGTAACACGCACACCCGAAGACACGTAGGTGATCGTAGCGAGGACGAGTACCAAAGAGAGCGTGGTGAGGGGTGGGAGCCAGGGAGACAGTGGAAGGGAGACGGTTGAGCAAGTAGGTGGCTGTGTGAAGACTCTCCGCCCAGAAGCGAGTGGGGAGAGAAGCCTAGAACAGAAGGGTGCGCATGATATCGTTAGTGGTGCGAATCATGCGCTCAGCCTTGCCGTTCTGAGCAGAGGTGTAGGGGCAAGACATGCGCAACTGGACACCGTGAGTGAGGAAGAAAGAGCGGGAGGCATTGTTATCGAACTCACGCCCGTTGTCACACTGGACGGCCTTGATGGTGAGGCCAAACTGAGTGGACACCCAGGCAAAGAAGTGGGACAACGTGGAGAACGTCTCAGATTTGAAACGCAAAGGGAAAGTCCAAGAATAATGGGAGAAATCATCAACCACCACCAAATAGTACTTATAACCAGAAATACTGAGTACAGGGGATGTCCACAGATCACAGTGTACAAGATCAAACAAGCGATCTGCATGAGAAGTGGATGTAGAAAAAGGAAGTCTAACATGACGCCCTAACTGGCACGCATGACAAAAATGCTCATTAGGGGCTCGAGTACAAGGCAGATCTGCACTACGACTGAGCTGAGCCAAAACGTCGCGGCCTGGGTGACCAAGGCGGCGGTGCCAAGTAGAAGAAGAGGTGGTGGCGACGAAAGCAGCTGACGGAGAAGAAGTCGAAGGTGAGGCAGCGGAAGGTGGAAGCTTGAGGGTGTAAGGGGTCCCGCGCTATCACATCGGAGAAGTGGACACCGGAAAGCCAAATCCTTCACGGCAAAACCAGAAGAGTCAAATTCGACAGTACAAGAATTGTCAGCTGTAAATTGGCGAATGGAAAGAAGATTATGGACCATATGGGGAGCAACAAGAACATTGGGAAGACGAAAAGAACCAAGATTGCCCGCATCTCCCATGGAGGTGACAAGAAGACAAGACCCATTGCCGACCATGATGGAAGAAGGGCAAGAAGAAGGTGGAGGTCGGACAGAAGAGAGTATACCAACGGTCGGGGTGGTGTGGTAGGAGGCACCCGAGTCAGCAATCCACTCGGTACCCACTGGCGGTGTCAGCCCCATGGAGCTGAAAGAGTGACCCAACACAGCCTGGTCCCATCCAGCAGGCCAGGCCGGAGGATGAGGCTGAGTGGGTGGGACCCAGGCCGCCGGTGGCGGAGAAGGAGCAATGCCAGTTAACATGGACGATGGTGGGTGCTGAGCGCGAGGACCCCCCTGGGGCCTGGAACGGCCACATCGAGATATGCCCTGACCATGGGTTGGAGAAGGATGGCCAGGGGGCACCAGCAGTAGCAGGGGTGGGAACAGGCGTCGGTGTACTCCCACGAGCAGCACCACCGCGCCCACTCTACCGACGACGTCCACCGCCCCCCCACCACTCGGCCCGGGGGGAGGAGCGCCGAGGAGGGAGGGTGCTGGAGGAGCGGCAGGAGCCGGAGGAGCAGCAGGTGGCGCCGGGGAGCTCGCAGGGGCGGCCGGAGGGGCAGCGACAAGGAAGGTGGAGGAGGACCCCTTGGAGAAGCCCCTGGTGATCTCGTCGAGAACCAGGTCATCCCGTAGCTGCAGGAAGGAGGGGAACGGCTTCTGCTTGGAGATCCAGGTCTTCAGATGGCCGTAGGTGTCGTTAAGGCCACGCACGATGTTGAGAATATAGAGATAAAAGATTAGATTTTTATCATATATCATCCCCAATGACACAAACCTATGGCATGTCCACCCCCTTCGATATGCTCTACCTTCGCCACTGCCCCTGCCTCCCACCGCCGCTTGCAGCTAGCCTCGCCGCCCACACCAGCCCTACCGGTGCCGCGTCGCCAAGAGCCACGCCGCCCGAGCGCCGGTGCCGCACTATCTTCGTCCCTCCACCACGTGTACGCCGCCTTCCACGCCGACTACCCGCCCCCGCTCCCGCTCCTTGCTTCTCGAAGCGGCCGCCCGCCCAAACCGAGGGACCTACACACGCTGCCCGAGATCCTATAGCATCCCGCGCCCGTGTGACCGCTGTGCAAGAACCCCCTGCTGGAGGGGATGGCCCTACGGCCGCACCAGCGATGGCCAAGGCAGCACGCCTGCTTCGCCGAGGTCGGCTTCGTGTGATGTGTGGAGCTCTCGTCGGCCGGCCGGGAGCACTGGAGCAGGTGTTTGGGTAGCGACGAATACTATGGAATCAAACATGCCGTGGTTTTGAGAAATACTACAGTATCAGAAAACCGTAATATTTATGTCGCAACTAAAATATACTATGGTATTCTAAAACCGCAGTATCCAGAAACTATGGAAACAAACAGGCTGAGTGACACTCTACGGTCTAGGGTAGTCCACCGCATGGGATGGGACCAAACCGACAGCTTATTTAGCTGCATGCCGTGTGGTTGGATCAGCTGCATGCAATCTCAACCATGCTAGCTCCTTTCACGAATCGACCGTGACTGACGCAAACGCCTCTGCAGCTCTGCCACGATCTCCTGCTCCTATAGTCAAGTCTGCACCACGGATCGGAGACTGATCCATGTTACTACTGCTATGCTACCCTACCTATGTACTTGTAGTACGTATTAGAGTTCTCCAGGGTCTATCTCGCACCGATAGCCCCACCACTAGCGAGTTCTAGTGCAAGAGTTCATAGGATTCACGTAGATCTTGAGCGGGAAGGAGAAGAAAGAGAGAGAGAGAGGGTTTCACCTTCGGTGCCGGGGAAGGGCGCGACCGGTGCCACATGGGCAACGGGGTTTCCTTGCTCAGTGCGGTGGCGGTCGTCTACCTCCCTATCCTGCTGGTCCTTGAGGCGGCGCTCCTCCGCCTCCTTAGCCTCCAGCTCCCTCCTCTGCTGTTCCTGCACGGCAGCGCCGCTCTCGTTGTCGTCGGCCATCGAGTCGGCGATGACGGGCGGCGTCGGGTGTAGCTCTTCCAGTCACTAGGTGCGCCGGGAGATCGGATCCCTTGTTGGTTCTGTTGGGCTAGGGTTTAGCGGCGTACGGCTTGCGTTGGCGTCCGCGCCGGCCCCTGGGCCCCTCTTTATATAGCGCACTGTGACCGGGGGCCACAACCAAAAGAGGAAGGTCGCGCCCCCGATCAGGGCGCGTAATCATCTCCGGATCGGTCTCTTGACCGTTCCCGAGATCAAATCCAACATTCTCCCCCTTTGATCTCGTCTTATCACGTCTTGTCAGTTTCAAAATTCATTCTGTGCTCTGTCTCTTGATAGATCAATATACTGAGACCAATGTGTTCAAATTGCCAGTTACGCGCAATTGAACTCATTGACTACAATATATCTCTCTATCTTAAAACTAAGCTTTCTGTGAGATGGTTGTTTCAGTCAGCCCTCAATCCAGAATCATAGACCTTTCTGTAAACCCATGCCGGCTAAGTGTTTGTCAAACACTTTGGGTGAAACGCCTTTAGTCAGCGGATCCGCAAGCATTTCTTCGGTTCCTAAATGCTCCACTTCAATAGTGTGATTCTGGATTCTTTCTCTCACAACATAGAACTTAATTTCAATGTGCTTCGATGCACCACTAGATCTATTGTTGTGAAAATAATCTACTGCCGACGAATTGTCGCAGTATATCTTGAGTGGTTTTTCAATGCTATCTACCACTCTCAATGCGGGTACAAATTTCTTTAACCACATGGCCTGTCCCGTTGCCTCATAACAAGCAATAATCTCAGCGTACATTGTCGACGATGCAACAATGGATTGCTTGCAACTCTTCCATGATACGGCCCCTCCTGCCAGAGTGAACACGTATCCAGACGTGGACTTCTTGGTGTCTTTACACCCTGCCCAGTCTGAATCTGAATAGCCTATTAATTGTAAGGCGTCTGTCTTTCTATAAGTTAACATGAGGTCTTTCGTCCCTTGCAGGTATCGCAAGGCTTTCTTTGCAGCTGCCCAGTGAGCTCTTCCTGGGTTTGACTGGTATCTTCCAAGCATCCCGGTTGTGAATGCTAAATCAGGTCGTGTGCACACTTGTGCGTACATAATGCTTCCAACCGCAGAAGTATATGGAACCGCTTTCATCTGATCCTTTTCATATTCATTCTTGGGACATTGAAAATTCCCAAATTTGTCACCATGTGCTATCGGAACAAGGCCTGCATTACAGTTATGCATGTGATACCTTTTCAAGACATTTTCAATGTATGTCTTTTGAGACAATCCTAGCATGCCTCTTTTTCTGTTTCTGGAGATTTGAATCCCCAGGACATAGGATGCCTCCCCCAGATCCTTCATATCATAATTCGAACATAGAAATCTCTTTGTCTCTAGCAGCAAATCCATATCGCTGCTAGCTAGTAGGATATCGTCCACGTACAAGACTAGGAAAATATACCTTCCGTTTCGGAACTTTGCATAAATGCAATTATCCTCAACATTCTCTTTGAAACCAAACTCTCGAATGGTCTCATCAAACTTCAAATACCACTGTCTTGAAGCTTGTTTCAATCCATAAATGGATTTCTTTAGGTGGCATCCCATATCTTCTTTTCCTTCCACGACAAAACCTTTGGGTTGAGCCATGAAAACATTTTCATTAAGCACTCCATTCAGAAATGCTGTCTTTACATCCATTTGGTGTAATTCCAAATCATAATGAGCAACTAGTGCCATGATAATTCTGAAGGAGTCTTTTGACGAAACGGGTGAGAAGGTTTCGTTGTAATCGATTCCCTCTCTTTGAGTGAAGCCTTTCGCCACTAATCGGGCTTTGTATCTTTTGATGTTCCCTTTGGAGTCTCTTTTGGTCTTATAGACCCATTTGCAACCTACTTTCTTTGCCCCTTTGGGAATCACCTCTAAGTCCCAGACTTTGTTCGTATCCATAGATCTCATTTCATCCTCCATAGCGGCAAGCCACTTGGATGAGTCAGGACCCCTCATGGCTTCCTCATATGTAGTAGGATCGCCCTCCAGGGTTATGTCCTCACTAACATATACCTCGTAATCGTCAGGAATCGCAGTTTTTCTTACTCTTTGTGACCTTCTCAAAGGCACATTTTGTTCTTCCACTTGAGGCTGCTCTGGTGGTGGGTCATCGGGCACAATATCTTGTTCTGGTTCCATAGCCTCAGTTGCATCAGGAGCCTCAGGCTCAGGAATTGCAACAGGAGATGGAGACTCGGGAACTGGTAACTCTGGGACCGGTGTAATTTCCGGCTCATTTATTGTCGTGCTCGACGAACCAACATCCACAGCAGGGGTCGCAACAACAGTTGGTTGAACTGGTGGTGCTTCCTCAGCCGGCATCGAGAAGTATGGTTCTTCCACCATTGGAAATGGGACATACGTCCTCTTTTCTTGAAGGTTCACTTCTCGAGGTGCCGTAACCCCCCGGATCATGTCATTTTCAAGAAACACTGCGTGTCTTGTTTCAACAAATTTCGTGTGTCTATCTGGACAGTAAAATCTAAAACCTTTCGACCTTTCAGGGTAGCCAATAAAATGGCAACTCACTGTCCTTTCGTCTAATTTACCTTGTGAGGGGTTAAATATCTTGGCCTCAGCTGGGCAGCCCCACACGTGCAAATAATTCAATGTGGGCTTTCTTCCAGTCCATAACTCGTATGGAGTCTTGGTGACAGACTTACTGGGAACCCGATTAAGTATATGAATGGCAGTTTTTAATGCCTCCATCCACAGACTAACCGGAAGAGTCGAGTAGCTTATCATACTTCGCACCATGTCCATTAAGGTGCGATTTCTTCTTTCTGCTACTCCATTCTGCTGAGGTTCACCCGGTGTAGAATACTGGGCTACTATTCCATTTTCTCGCAGGAACCTTGCAAAAGGTCCAGGAATTTGTCCATACTGCGTATGTCGACCGTAGTACTCCCCCCCACGGTCAGATCTGACGATCTTTATTTTCAAATCAAGCTGATTCTCAACTTCAGCTTTAAATATCTTGAATTTGTCTAACGCTTCCGATCTTTCTTTTATGGGGTAAAGGTAGCCATATCGGGAGTAATCGTCTGTGAATGTTATAAACGAGTCATAACCGTCCACAGTCCTCTCCGGGAAAGGACCACAAATGTCTGTATGGATTATTTCCAATACTCCCGAGCTATGCTTAGCGTTTTTCTTAATTTGTTTCGCAAGTTTTCCTTTGATGCAATCAATGCATCGGTCTAAATCCGTAAAGTCTAACGGATGGAGAATATCTTCTTTTATTAATCGTTTTATCCTCCCCCTCGAAATGTGGCCTAAACGACAGCGCCATAATTTCGACGAAGTTTCTCCATCGTTTCTTTTACGTTTTTTTGTCGTAATCGTTTCAGGTACAGAATCGGATGCATCAATTTCATTCACAACATTGCATTGGGAAAGCAAATAAAACATGTCTCGTCGGACGGCGAGACCAACATCCTTGTTATTACAACGAATAACACACTTATGATCACCAAAATGACAATGTATCATCTCATCATCAAGTCTAGAGACAGAAATCAAATTCCTCTTTAAAGAGGGAACAAAAAGAACATCTCTCAATAACAGTACAAAACCATCATCTAATTCTAGAGAAAGATCTCCAATGGCTTTGACTGGGGCTTCTTTTCCGTTAGCTACTCTAACGTTTCTTCTGCCCTTTTCCAGCATCCTCCTTGTTCGGAAGCCCTGTAAGGAATTCGCAACATGTACACTTGCACCCGAGTCAATCCACCAAGCATTAGTGGAAAAATCTAAGTACAGGGATTCATCAATAAAGGTCACTTGATCTGTACCTTTTTCTTTCGGGATGAGAGACCTCAACCAATCTGGACAATCCTTCTTGTGGTGCCCTTCTTGGTTGCAGTGCAAGCAAGTATTGTAGGGCACATGGAAGAACTTGTGAGGATTCTTCCCCTTGCCATGATTATGATTCACGGCAGGGGGTTTGCTCGAGGACTGTCAAGATCACCCTTAGGTCCTTTCTTGAAGACTGGCCTGGAGTTCTTGTTCATTCTCTTTGACTGATGCGATGCATAGTTGAGGGAGTCACTCTTGTGACTTTTGAGCCTCTCTTCTTCTTGCAAGCACTGAGCCATCAACTGATCAATTGTCCATCTGTCCTTGACAGTGGTGTTGTAGTGCACATGAAAAGTTTCATATTCTTTTGGAAGTGATTTCATAATCATGTGCACCACAAAATCCTCAGGCAAATCTTTGCACAAGTATTTGTTCAGCTTGGCTGCAGTGCTAGTCATCTTTTGGATGTAGGCTCGCACTCCAGAGCTATCACACCTTGTATTGGTCAAATCATCTACCAAAGCGCTAGCATATGCCATAGAGGATCCAGTAAACTGAGTCTTCAGTCTATCTAGAAGCTCCTTGGCAGTAGCACACTCTGGTATAGACCCTTCAATGGAGTCATCAATAAGGTGTCGAATAATCTTCAAACATTTATTGTTTGAAATCTCCCACTTTCTTTTCTCGATGCTGTATTGCATCATCTTCTGCTCATAATGAGCATCGCCTACAGGAGGCTCAGTGGGTCTATCAGTCTGGAGTGCATAATCCAAGTCACTCAAGGTGAGCATCATGTCAATATTCTTCCGCCAAGAGGGATAGTTATTCCCTTTGAGCGGATCAATCTTCCCCATCTGAGTGAGGAGCATCGCAGCGTTAATCCCTTCGTCAACAATAAAACATAAATCAAATTAGATTATGATCAAAAGTAACATGAAATCCTCATGCATGAATTAAAATCAACGTTGGTCGAAATTAAATCATGCAGAAAAAACGATCTCTATTCTAGATTCATCGTTGGATAAAAATAGAATAAATTCAGAGAGATAATCATGACTCATCATTAAAATTAACGTTGGTTAAAAAACGATAAAGTCATACATAATCTAAAAACGTGCATATCTCTAAATAATTATTCACGTTGGTTTCAAAGAATTCAGAGACAATGCACATTTAAAAAACATATCATCAGCAGCGGAAACAAGGTCTAGATTAAAAAATCTAAATTCTGTATATATAACTCCAAGCACATATTTCTAATAATCATGCAAAAAGCATTTATCAATAATCTGAAAAAAAAATGCAGGGAAAAGGAAAGAACCCTGCGCTCTAATCAGGCCGAAAACGGCCCAAGATCCGGCCCAAATTGGCCCACAGCCTGATCTGGCGGGGCGGCGTGCGAGCCAGGCCAGGACAACCTGGGCCTAGGCCGCGCATCTGGCCCAGCCCAGCTGGCGGCCGCGCGCGCCCCCGCCTGCATCTCTGCCGTCGATCGAGATCGTACGGTCATCGTTCATCCGAGCTGGGTATATAAGCCCGAAAAAATCGGCCGGGTATGGAAACCCTAGGCCATTTCTCCCCCGCCCCCGCGCCTGCTGTCTGTCCGCCGCCGCTCCCCTCCCCCTTCTCCACCGTAACTCCGGCGAGAGGGAGAGAGCGAGAAGACGGTGGCACGGTCGGCAGCGCCGCCCGCGGGCTTCTCGACGGCGCGCGCGCCCACCCGAGGGTGGTCGCGTTGCCGCCGAGCGGCCCACGGCGGTGCACTCTGTCGCCCTCGCGGGTGCGCGTGCGCACACGGTGGCCGGCGGTGCGAGCGCCACCTTCTTCCTGACGGCCGGCGGTAGCGGAAACGGCCAGGTAAGCCCTCTGGGCTCTCGATTCACGCGGGTTTGGGGATTCTAGGGTTAGGGTTTTGGTTTTTTTTTTTCTGTCTGATTTCTCAGATCCGACCCTAGAAAAACCCCACATCATTTCGTGTTTATATCGAATCTCGCGATTCTCGATCGTTCCTTCTTGATCCGAAGATCAAAACCCGCTAGGGTTAGGGTTCGGGCTTGGCCCGAGCTAACTGATACCAATTATTAGAGTTCTCCAGGGTCTATCTCGCACCGATAGACCCACCACTAGCGAGTTCTAGTGCAAGAGTTCATAGGATTCACGTAGATCTTGAGCGGGAAGGAGAAGAAAGAGAGAGAGAGAGGGTTTCACCTTCGGTGCCGGGGAAGGGCGCGACCGGTGCCACATGGGCAACGGGGTTTCCTTGCTCAGTGCGGTGGCGGTCGTCTACCTCCCTGTCCTGCTGGTCCTTGAGGCGGCGCTCCTCCGCCTCCTTAGCCTCCAGCTCCCTCCTCTGCTGTTCCTGCACGGCAGCGCCGCTCTCGTTGTCGTCGGCCATCGAGTCGGCGATGACGGGCGGTCGGGTGTAGCTCTTCCAGTCACTAGGTGCGCCGGGAGATCGGATCCCTTGTTGGTTCTGTTGGGCTAGGGTTTAGCGGCGTACGGCTTGCGTTGGCGTCCGCGCCGGCCCCTGGGCCCCTCTTTATATAGCGCACTGTGACCGGGGGCCACAACCAAAAGAGGAAGGTCGCGCCCCCGATCAGGGCGCGTAATCATCTCCGGACCTGTGGCCGCACCAGCGATGGCCAAGGCAGCGCGCCTGCTTCGCCGAGGTCGGCTTCGTGTGATGTGTGGAGCTCTCATCAGCCGGCCGGGAGCACTGGAGCAGGTGTTTGGGTAGTGACGAATACCGTGGAATCAAACATGCCGTGGTTTTGAGAAATACTACGGTATCAAAAAACCGTAATATTTATGTCACAACTAAAATATACTATAGTATTTTAAAACCGCAGTATCTAGACACAGGCTCAGTGACACTCTACAATCCACAGTAGTCCACCGCATGGGATGGGACCAAACCGACAGCTTATTTAGCTGCATGCCGTGTGGCTATATCAGCTGCATGCTGCATGCATCGATCTGCATGCAATCTCAACCATGCTAGCTCCTTTCACGAATCGACCGTGACTGACGCAAACGCCTCTGCAGCTCTGCCACGATCTCCTGCTCCTATAGTCAAGTCTGCACCACGGATCGGAGACTGATCCATGTTACTACTGCTATGCTACCCTACCTATATACTTGTAGTACGTACTGGTTAATGCATGCATGGCCGAGACCGACCGACCGACCGACGAGGCGACGATGGCTCTCGAAGCCTCTTATCTAGCCTGCGCCCTGCAGTGCAGAAGACCGAGTTGAGCGGCGGCGACTGCATTGCATTCTTGCACTGCAGGCAGTGATAATTCATTCGGTGATCTGTGCAAAACATTATTTAGGGACTGCAAATATAGTATTATAGTGAATTTAAGATGTACACGGTGAAATAATAAACGAGTTGGTAACGCATGTCATGATTAGTCAAATTCTTCTGCCTAGCTACGTACCAACTAGCTAGCAAAATCACAATAATGTACTATATTTTTACAGTCCGCATGCAAGCGGGAATGGCCGTAATATAGTAGCGCGCAGCGGCGGGCGAGGCGAGCGCGGAGACAGCGGTCGGCAGCGGACATACAATGCGAGGAGGGAGCTGAGGGAGGCAAGAACTGCATGTAGTGGTGGCGGTCGGCCGGCGCTCAAGTCAAGGCGACGGTGCATTGCAACCCCCGGCCTGCGCCCACTCGCGCAACACCGCTGTGGCACCGCCGCGGCGTTCCCCTACTTGCCTGCCTCCTTTACCGGGAGAGTGCAGAGAGGGTGAGAGGAGGTAAATAGACCGTTTGCCACCGCTCTATCTATCATCATCAGTGTTTGTGGGGCCCTTTTGTCAGTGACTACGCAAACGAAAGTGGCAAACAAAGGAAATGGAAAATTTGTTGTAACCCGAGAGAATTGGAAAATTTTGATGGCAATAAAGAGATGGATAGGACCGTAATGTGCAGGGAGTTAATAAGGTCAGGAAGGTCTGACGCGACTGATGGCACGGAGCGGAATACAGTTTAGTCGTTGACTTAGTCAGACCACCACAGCCTAATAAGTACTGCTAGCTACTACGCCCGAACTCTCTGCAAGGACGCTAGCTGGAGTCTGTAGAGGGATGATTCTGCAGCTTGCCAGCTCGCGTCGTCGTCGATCGGATCGAGCAGCAGCAGGGTAGTATGGCCGTGCCCTGCCTGCCTAGCATAAAAAAATCCATTCCAACCTTATCGCTTGCTTGCTTGTTCCACCAACGGATTCAATTCAATTCAAATTCAGCATCCTCAACGACGAACGCAACTGTTCATGTGCACAAGTTTGCTACTCCTACCAGTGTAGATTTCCGGCCGGTCGGCCGGTGGGGGTGAGGATTAGTAAATAACTGCGGGCGGGCGGGGCGGGGCGGGGCGGGCGGCGCGGCGCCACCGCTTCCGTTCCGCCGAACGACTTAATAACTGCCCCTGCCGCCTCTGAGGACGTGGACTTGAAGGACGTCGTGGTGGTGGTGTTCCGATGATGAGCTCGGCTGCGGCGGCGGGATGAAAACGCAGGCGTCGGAGATGGCGAGCCCGTTGTCCGTGGCGAACTCCGCCCACCCCGTGCACATCATGCCGCCGCTCTTGGCCGTCACCTTCACGCTCACCTGCCACCGATTATTATTGCTCATGTCGCCGGCGGCGCAGAGCACGACGTCGCGCGACGACGACCAGCCCACGCGATGGCAGAAGCTCTTGCTCAGGTCCTGCATGAATAATCCATGCAGCAGCAGTGTTTGTTACTGATGATGATGACAGACACAGTACACAACTTATATTAGGATGCCGGGAGAATAATAATTAATTAATTAATTAGGAGTACCAACTAGCTAACTAACTAACTAACCAAGAAGCGCAGCTGGTAAGGCCTCTCGATGCGCCGGCAGAGTGCCTCGTCCTCATCTTGTTGTTGCTGCTGCTGTCCCCCGTTTGAGAGTGAGCCTCCAATGGTGCTGGTGGTGGTGATGGAGCCCGTGACCTTCCTCCTCTTGTTGAGGACGACCCCGCCGGTGCACGGAATAATCGCCGCTTCTTCTTCTTCTTCTGGCTCACAGCGACGCCGCCGGCGGTTATTATTGGCGGCGGACTTGTTCTCTTCATCAACAAGGGCTTTTTTGGCAGCAGTGGTTCCTCCGCCGTCCTGCTTGTCATCGTCGTGGCACCCACCATTATTACTACTGCTGCTGTATTTCTCGCGCTGCTGCTGCAGGCCACCAACAATGTCAGCGTCGCTGCTTATTAGGCAGCAGCAGCCGGAGGCATCGAACAGGTCCACGGCCAAGTCCAACAAGGAAGAGCCGCCGGCGCCATGGCTGTTGAGGTGCTCGAAGACCAGCAGGTGGCCGGCGGAGATGGCGTTGGCCGAGACGAAGTCGAGCCACCCGCGGCCCGTCAAGGACAGCCGGCCGTCGTCGTGGCGGACGAGGTCCACGTCCCACGATGTCGATGGCCTCCCCCTCCCCGTGCGTATGCGATGCCGCAGCCTGGCGCGGCAGGGACGGCAGTCGCCGAGGCCCGCCACGAACTTGGCCGGGATCGACTGCATGCACATGCATGCGTTTATTACTACTACTTCTAGTTGATTAATGAATAATTATTGTTAATCGACGGTATATATACAATGATGAATGATCATCCATGGAGGAAAGGACGGATCTCTAAATTAATTAAACTACTCCATCCTAGGAAGGGGAGGGAAGGGATTGGAACGTACCAAGCTGAGCTCGAAGGACCCGGGCATCAGGATCTTGAAGAACTTGTGATGACGGCCGCCGCCGCAGCCGCCGCCTACTGCGTCTGCGTGCGCTGCCATGGCCGCCGGCCGGCCCCCTTTCTTTCTTTCTTTCTTTCTTTCTTTCTTTCTTTCTTTCTTTCTTTCTTTCTTTCTTTCTTGACTAGAACAAGAACAAGAAGATGAAGGAAGGAATTGCTACCAATGCAAGCAGATGGGTGGATGGATGGCTGGATTGATGATCGATTAACCGATGGGGGCGGCCGCGTTCTCGACGGTCGTCGCCGCCTCGAATTCGTTGCTATAGTTTGTTACTCCGCCGGTCCTCCCTCCTAAATTTCTGCTTTCCATTCCATGCATGCCTACTTTACACTCGCATTAACAAATCTAACCCTGATTTCCCTCCCTTGTACCCAATGGCCATCCATACATGCGTCGCAATCCATGCAAAGACTTCGTTGCCAAATGCCAATACTTACTTCCCCTCTTCTCACACAATCTACTCCCTACATTCACTAGTGTAGTTGACACCTGACCGTTGATGCCACTTTTTGGATACTATTTCAATCGAACTTTTTTCTTTTGAAAAAAAAAGTTGAGTATAGATAGAGAGGCTCGTCTTTAAAGCAGTTTCAAAATTGTCACTAATTTGCTACATTTTAAATAAATTTTCTTCTTCTTCTTCTACTATACTACATTCATGGTTAAACGTCTTCATTCATGTTCTTAGGCTGTCTCTAGCGCCTCCCCCAACTTCTTCCCCCATCACATCCTCCATCACTGTATTCCAACTATCTTTCTGTACAGTGTAGTAAGTAGTAATAGTATTTAATTTTGCAGAAACAATATGGAGAAACCGTTGGGTTGAGCCTTAGGAGATATGACCGTGCTCTGTTTACTGAACCTTTCATTCAACAACTTTGTTGGAGAGATGTCCACTGCAGCTTTTTTTTTCAAATGCTTCTAGAATATCAATAAATAGAAATAACTTTGTGGTGGCATGCTCAACCTACATCTGACTCCTTGTTCTTTGCAACGACCAAAGGAAAAAAAAACATAAATTTCCGTTAGTACCGGTGCTTCTTCCTGTCACGGCAACACTTTTCGTTCTTGCGTTGCTCTACAAGCTTCTTACTTGGTAGTACAACAAAAGCAAAGAACATATGCCCTCAACATTGTCAATGCAAGACCATCCTTTGATTTCTTATCCACAATTGGTGAAAGTAACGGATGGTTTCTCAAGAAGCAGTTTACTGGGCCCTGGATCGTTTGGATCTGTGTATAAAGCAGCCTAAGCAGAGTTAGAAGAGAATGCTGGCACGACAAGCCTTGTTTGGTTGCAAAGTTTTTGAAAACTATGGTGATTTTCAAATACTGTGGGTTTTTTTTCCATAACATAAATACTATAGTTTTCAAATACTATGATTTTTTTTACAGTTTTGTAGAAAACTGAGGCCTGTTTGGTTCCAAACCGGCACGAGCCGTAGCCGCTGAGGTCGGGCCGGCCACTGTGCGAGCTAGGGCCACGGAGGCCGGGCTTGCCGTGGCAGAAGGTAGGGCTGCCGACGGGAAGAGGGGTGGCAGGAGCCACGACCGATGGCGTCGGCGTCGCTCGGCCGCGGAGGCGGGAAGGGCGCCGAGATTTGGACCGCGAAGACAGGAACGACTAGCGTCCCGCATCGCCGCACTCTCCCGCATCACCACCGCCTGCGACAAGCAGAGGCCAGAGATCGAAGCAAGAGGGCGACAAGGGAGGCGATCTCGGTGACGCGTAGATCACTGACAGAGCTCGCCGGTGGTGTAGATCTTGGCCGCCGTCGACGGGGTGCGGCCAGCACCGGACATGGGCGCGGCAGCCGCGAGCGGCTCCGAGGGTGAGGCGACCGGTGCACGGCGGGCGCTGCTCCGCCGCGAGGAGACCGCGGGCCTCTCCGATAGCGAGCACGGGAGGTGGGCCGGCAGCGAGTGACGGGCGACGCGAATGACGCTGGACGGGGCAGCGGCAGGGGGCGAGGCCGGGCAACGCTGAAGGAGCTGGACGGGTAGCCGCAGTGCCTGCGTCGCTGGACGAGGCGGCGCTAGTTGGAGCAGCGGGAGGCCGGCGGAGGGAGCAGGGCCGCTGGCGAAAGGGACGCGGGAGCGGGAGGCCGGGCACAGGTACGCACGAGAAAAAAAACTCCGGTCCGGAGTGCAGTTTTCAAAATTCAAAAAATACTATGGTTTTGATCAAACCATGATATTTGAAACTGTATTATGTAGATGCTAACCAAACGCTATTAGACTTGAAAACCCACAAAAACCATAGTATTCTATCAAAACCGTGCAAAAAACCTTCTCCAAACAGGCCCTCTCCATCTCTACGAAGGTACTAAAGCTTCGTACTCCTGGGGCACTCAAGAGTTTCACCGTCGAATGGTGAAGCAGCACGAAACCTACGGCATCGAAATCTTGTGATGATAATTACAGCCTGCTCAAGCATTCATAACAGAGGGGATGACTTCAAAGCAATCGTGTTTGACTAATTTACTCCATGCCCAACGGAAGTCCAGAAGATTGTATGCATCAAGACACATCCTCATTTTCTCACCAGCCAACGAGCTCAATGGGATTTAGAGGGACGATTGGTTATGCTCTCCGGTTAGTTACACTAGTCCATCAACCCGTAAGTGGCGGATCTAGGACTTAAAATTAGGGGGTGCTCATTTTCTTCTTTCTCCTCCATTTTCCTCTCTCTCTCTTCTATTTCTTCATATTTTCTTCCTCTTCTTCATTGTTCATGCATAAATATTATAGGGGGTGCTTGGGGGCCTTCCATTGTCCGCGTGGGGGTAGGGGGTGCTGGAGCACCCCCAGCCCCCACGCTGGATCCGCCCGGGTTACCCGTGCTCCTGTACGGGTTAGATTTTTAGGAACTATATATATACATATATATTAAAAGTTGATAGATAACTTTAATCATAGCATCAATTGATATTTAGAAGCATATGTATACATATATTATTTATTTATTTATGACAACATGTTTTTGTTGTTTAAAGTTTAGATGTTATTTTATATTATCTGTATGATATTAGAGGTGATTATTTTGATTCATCTTTTATGATGGTATGGTGGATTTAATTCATCTTTTATAATGGTATGGTAGATAATTTATATGCAAATTTAAGGAGTTATTTGATTCATCTTTTATGATGGCATTGTGGGTAGTTTATATGTAAATTTATGGGTTATTTTAACTCATTGTTTATAATGGCACGATGGGTAATTTATATGCAAATTTAGGAGGTTATTTTAATTTATATTTCATAATGGCATGGTGGGTAATATATATGGAAATTTAGGGGTTACTTTAATGGTCTTTCATAAGTATTACATGGTTGGTAATTTTTTAGAAAATATAATAGATCTAATGGCTAGTGTTATTTAATACTACTTGATGGAAGATCTGATGTTTCTGATTTTTGTGGGAATTTCTAGAATTTATCTTTTTTTTTCTTAGAGTGCTTGGAATTTGTGCTTCTCTTTTAACCTCTAATTATTAATAGTAAGATATATGTCTTTTTTTTCCCCACTTATTTACATTTGTTGTTGCCTAGTTGTGTGAACAATAACGCATGCAGCTAGAGAAGTTTTAGAAAAGATTGTCTTGTTTTTTGTGTAAGAAAATTGTGTTATTTGGATTGATCAGCCTTTTTTTTCTTTCACTTGAAAGTTATGATTACCCAAAATTTTCTACTAAAACTGATCTGATTTTCTTAAATCTGTGATGCAACAGAGTATGGTGCGGGGAACATGGTATCCAACGCGGGAGATTCTTGTGCTCGAAACAGTCACGGGGAGGATGCCGACTAATAGCAACTTCACTAGTGGACTGAGCCTCCGTGAGTATGTTGAGTGGGGACTAAACGGTGGTGAGCCGGATGTTGTTGACACCCAGCTCTCTTCAGGCCTCGAGAATGAGCTTCCGAATGCCAACAATTTTTCTGGCAAAACGAAGATGATGGATTGTCTCATTTCAGTGCTCAGACTTGGAGGGTCGTGCTCTCACGAAATGCCATCCAATAGAATGTCAATGGGAGATATCATCAAGGAACTACGTTGCACTCCTGTTCGGTCGATCCCAAAACCAAAGGAATTGAGGGGGATTAAATCCCCAAGCACCGCATTAAAAATGAACGAGAAAGAGTGTGAATACAAGTAGTAGGTACTAAACACAAACTTATACTCCAATGCTTATGTCTCGTAATAGTCTAGCCCATACAAGAACAGGTTTACGGGCTAGCATACATAATTATATAGCAATCATTGTACCGAATAGATAGATACAGCACATAAAACATACATAATTATATAGCAATCAGGGTGCCGAATAGATAAATACATCACATAAAACACATATTAATCTTCCTCGGCGAAGAAACAGCATGAGTAGGTGTAGACAACAATAGTGGTGATGATGTTGATGCAGAGGATACGGAACAACAACACAGTTCAAGCAGAGGAAACCAGCCACACGACGGAAGGGCGATGACAATGAGAAGTTTGTTTGTTACTAGGTGTCTTATTTGCTCAGCTGTCGTCAGCATTGGATGCCGATGCGATGCAACCTGCAACATACAGTATATAGGGCCGGAGTGGAGGGGGTCCATCCGCCTCCATGCGATTGTAGTCTACCAACGGCAGCTGCTGATTACCTGAAACACATTCAATAAAGTTGTCAATAGAGTGAGTAACATATATGCTTACACTACAGTACTACACTACACACGCAATTACTAGGTTGCTTGATCGATCGCCTGACCTGAGGACGGTGCCTCTGAGCAGCTTAGCCTTCCTGTAATGGCGTGAGTGCCTGGGGTGGAAGAGGGAAGGGTGGTGCTTGGCCTCCAACCCATCCCACTCGAGGCCGTCCCACCAGTCCTTCTCGCACACCACCGTGGGTGGCTGTGCGAGGCGGCCCCCTATGGCCGGCAAACGTCTAAGGGCTGGGCAGCCTGTGACATTGAGAGTCTCGAGCATTGGCGAAGACATCATGTGGCCGCAGATGCTGTGCAGCATCGGGAGGTTGTGGAGGTGGATGCGCCGTAGAGAGAAATGCTTGACAACCTTATCTTGGTTCTTGAGCTTGGGGTCCACTGGGAAGATCTCCCTAAGATCACCACAGCAAATGATCTCTAGGGTCTCAAGCTGAGGCAATGACATATATGAGTACAAGGGGAGCACGAAGATGAGCCTGGGGCAGTAGTCGAGGTGCAAGAACTGCAGCTGTTTAAAGGAGTAGTATTCATCGGGGTGAGCTCCTGGACTCCAGTTCCAGATGTACTTTGCCATCGGGAGGCGTGATGCCCAGAATGTTGTCAGATATCGAAATATAACGGACCCGGTCATACTCGCCTTCCACCTAGTAAACTCCTTTTCTCGAAAGGTAGTGAAGACAGATCGCAGCATGGGGCACCTCTCAACTCGGCACCAGTCAAGCCGATCCCACAATACATCTGGTGACAGAGGAATGCCCGCGGTGATGGACAGGCAGTCATGCACATGTAGAACATTAGCACTTTCGCATATAAACCTAGGGGGCATAGTCCATGTTCCATCCGTGCTGCCTTGTGCTTCACCCTCTCCCTCCGGCTCATCCTCCTCTGCCTCTGCTTGCATGTGAATGTACCAGCCATGACCTTGAATAGTCTGGGTCATCGGGCAATCCCACATCCAGCGGATTGCGCCTTCACCATCCTTATTTGCAGCTGCATCGTCATCCTGAAGAAGTTGGTTACGGATGATGGTATCTCTCGCATATACTGCTACACCATGTACAGGCCGCTGCAAGATACTGGTTCCTTGAGCAGCAATAGAATCGCCTGCTGCCGGTGGTGAAGCGATCTCCACACGTGCGGGCCTGCTAATGGGATAGCGATCATATTTACTGGTATGAAAGACTTGCAGTGACCGAAGGAGCCTCGCATCCCTTACAAAAATGTTCCAGTTGCTGTCCAAGGATGACGATGATCCTGTAATAGAAGCAGAGTTAACCTCCTTCCTCTTTTCTTCCCATTTACATAGATGTGGCGATTCCTGTTCTAAAACTGTGGACAGGGTGGTGCTCACATGGAACACATCCAAGGTCGCAGTAATAGAAGAGGGTGTCTGTGGCCACAGTATTGCACAGAGCTTCTGGCAGCCAAGTAGGATGAGCCGATTTAGTCTCCGGACTTGTACCTCCCGCAAGTTGAGGGTTTCCACTGCTGTGCAAGAGAGGTCCAACTCATGGAGGCACCCAAACAATCCTCTCAGCAATACACTCCTCAACTGAGCACAGCCACGGAAGGAGATGTTGCATATCCTGTCAACCGTAGCACCTGCATTTTCAACATCAGAAGGAACATTGTTGACAAGGACGGCTTGTTCCAGTGTAACAGAGTTTTCAAGTATTAATCTTTGCCTGTCAATGCGGTTTGCATCGACAGAGCTGGGCAGATCAGTAACATTGTCGTGTGTTACTCGGAGCTTGACAAGGCTGACACCACCATGTAAATCACTTGTGCTCCAATTATTGATTCCCCTTACATTCAACTCTCTGAGGTTGGCCATTATGTTCATCATCCTTTCTGACAGCAACCAACACCAGTCTGTGTAGCTCAGATCCAGTACTCGCAGCTTCCCAAAACAAGCCCTCCATGCTCCGCTTTGGTCAAGCTCCTTGTCCTCCGGTGTGATACTTGTGCCGTCGTCCTCGCAACGGTGGAGGAGGAGGAACCTTAGGTTGCTGCAACAGAGGAAGGGTGGAGATGCAAATCTAAAGGTGCATTGAGAGAGATGCAGCACATGCAAACTACTGGCTGAATGTTTGAACACAGATGCTGGTAATGGTATTGTTGTGTCAGCAGGAGCGACTCTTCTAGACGGAGATTCTTCACTTTCATAATTTGATAGAAAAAAGGAAGTCGCTTCAGCAGGCACACTGGTAATCTTGGAAGAGGAGGAAGGGCAGCAAATCACCGGTGGTTGTGGTAAATGATGGTGCATGTCAGCAGTTGAGGAAGAAACAGCTTGGCGCATATACCTCCAACTCCAATCCAAGTGTATGTTTCTCTGCAGGGCATTACCAATGTTCCAAGCCCATGCTTCCGTGCTACCGCCTTGTATAATGCCATCACAAACCCAGTAGTTTGAAGCATGGGTACCCCAATCTATGCCGCCCATGCCCTGCAGCTTCCACATGTACAGGATGCACGCCTCCACTACCATGTGGTCAATGATACCAGTGCATTCTGCAACCTCCTTGGCTTCCTCATGCACAAAGCCCCACAATAAAGTGCCATTTTCGTCACGGCCATCGTCCCAGTAATCGTCGTCATATCTGTATGGAGGATAGGTATTTGCCAGTCTACCATAAAGGTGCACCCCACCAGGATTCAGTTCATTGATGCTGCGAATATCTGGTGTGACAGAGGGTCTAAACCTCCCTTGTGCTGTCCACAACAGCACGTTGCCTTCAAGGTTTGGATTCAGTGGGATACCAAACTCGTTCAGGTCGATGTAGCTGCCACTACTGTTATGGAAGACCACAGCTAACCTATTGACGTCGGCAAGCCTTCTGTAGATGTGCCTATAGATTTCCCTTACCTCCTTTCTAGCGCCTTCTTCTACGCCGTTGAAATCATCCTCCTTGTCGTGCCGGCTCAAGATGGCCATCACCGAACTGGGGAGCTTTATCTCCTCGGCAACAGCCTTCTGCAGGGCCCTCCTACTTTTCCACAATGAGCAATCCAAATGGAGAACCCTGTCAAACTTTGATCCTGGGGATTTCAGGCGACGTGCTGCTGCTTTGAGAGCAGCAGATGCCCCCCATCCTTGCCAGCCAAGAAAGTAGAACACATTAGAATTGCGATTGCTCTCCACTTGACGGAGTATTTCTATAGCTGCATCGTCAATGTTCTTTGCCACAAGCCTCCTTGGCTACAATGTTTAAAAAAATACCAAATGAGATTATTAGATGCTATTACTTTCACAATACAATCGTTCATGTGTGACAGAGAGCGAGAAATTTTCCATTTCTATGCCTCAGGCCAGCGGCAGATCCAGAAACAGAGCAAGGTGCTAAGTATCGCTTATATATGTTTAATGTTGTGCGATCAGGTGATAGGCTGCTACAGTTTTAAAAATGGCCTACTCTCCACACGGTGCTGAGATGACCAGTGTTTGAAACCTTGGCGCAAGTTGAATTAAACAATTAGCTCAGTAACTAAGACCTTGAAGGCTTGGACCCTTCCCTCAATCAAGCAAAAATAATTACTGTTTATTCGAACAAACAATTGAAACCATTAGAGAAAAATGTGCTAATCAAAGAAAAATAATTGATGATAGTATAACGTGCTAGTAGTGAGTAGAAAGTTGCTAGCATCATTCGAGGTTACCAAGAACACGTCTCCCTGAAGTATACATTATTCCTATTCTAGGATAACAGGAATCACCAATTACGAGCCTTTGTACTAAAAAAAATCCAGTTGCCAGCAGCGCTTGTGCGGCAGCGTTCTCGCCGGCAAATACCATGCCCCTTCCACACGTATGGCAACTGACAACATGATGCGGATTTGGACCTCACTCTCGCTCAGACAGATGTAGTGTAGCTGCATCCACAGCTTGGTGAAGGACCCCAAGTCTACTCTGAACCGGGACTCACCAGAAACTAAAAAGGCTAGTCGTCGTTGACTCCTTGAAGATGTTGGATCTGCCCTGAGCGACTGAGCTCGACCGATGGTGTGTCTGCACATGCTGCAGCCGGGAACTGGAAGGGCGTAACTGCTGGGCGCCTCGTCTAGCCAGCAAGCCATGTCCCGGTGAATGGCCAGGATGGAGGGCAGTGGAGTAGGGTGGCCACAGATCCGCCCGCGGAGGGGTGAAGGGGATGGGGATGGGGATTGGGAGGAGAGGAGAGGAGGGCGCCACCGGCAACAGTGAAACGCGAGGGAGACGAAGCGCAAGCAGTGATGAGGAGGATGGGCCTGATTAGGCCTTCTTGCATGGGCTAACGGCGCCTCTTACTTGGGCTGCTGGACCCGGGCTTAAGCCCCCCACAGTCCGGGCCCTCTGCTTGAGGCTATTCCCACTCCCACGCTATTGTACCATTGTGCACTCAACCGTCAACACTAACTGGAGGTAGCATTAAATATAAATTCAAGAATAAGAGAATTCATATTACCTCCCTTCCTTTTATAGATTTGTAAGTAATTATACTATCCAATTAGTCATAAGTTTGTAAGAATAAACAATATATATCATAAAGTAAATAAATAGACACAGTGCAATTTAATTTAGGAGACTGTCAGTCTAACGTTGGGGCTAAGGTCTGATGCATGTTTCTACGTGGCGGCCCTCAGCGCCATGGAGCTATGACACCGAGCTTGGCACCAAGATCCACGGTGACGAGCCAGCTGCCACGTCATCGCCACGCTAGCTCAGTGTCGTGGTTCACTGTGCCGAGACAACGGTCAAAGAAAATAAAACCCTTAGAATCTAAATGTGTTTTTTCACAAAGGGCTGAAAATCGATCATTCTACCCCGCATCTTATGGGCACGGTATAAATGAAGAGATATGATGAAAGTTTCGTAAAAAGAAATGAGCTTCGTATAGATGAACTTGTTTAAACTATTTTCCTAACACCTGAAAGTCTTGGAAATACGAACACGAAACATCCACCGAGACTGGTATTATAAAACGGGATGACATAAGTAATGGTTAATGCTACAAGTGTCTGACCTTGGGCACTTAGCCATGTGGAGATGGACCACCTATCTGCGCTGCCATGTGGGGCCCGCATGTGCCACATCATCGAAACCACTCTCAAAATAGTCGGGGGTGTATTTTGTTCCGGAATTAAATGGTTGAGGGGTGTTTTTTTTTGCCTGGTTTTGCAGTTTCAGGTCAAAAAGTGGACACTTGTGATAAATACATGGTCTTAAAATGAACTTTACCCTTATTTCTATGGGCAATTCTCTTAAATTAACAACTTACCTCTAGTCTTGAAGCAAAAGAAAGACAGAAAGAATATATTTCAATCTTGTAGCGAGGCCCATATATGATGTCCTCCGATGAAAAGATTGTTAACTACAAAATCTGTATATAATCGAGCTCTACATTTTGATATTGACTTTGTCCTCATCTAACTTCATATGAAAAAGTTATATATTAATCGTGCAGCAACGACTATTTCTAGAGGCCAGCTAGCTTTCTTAAAGACCATCTTTAAAATCGATTTAGTAAGACGTTAATTTCCTAAGGAGGCCCGTCTCTATGTATAGATGATTTCTTCTAGCTAGAGATAGAGATAGTTCAGCTTAGGAACCACCTCCGATACTCGGTCGCTCAGGGACCGTTCGTTACTAGCTAGCTCCGCTTCTCCATTTCTAGAAATGGTTCTCGATCTTTATTTGTTTCTCAGCCATGTTAAAAAAAGAATAAAGGCACACCTAGAAATCATTTTTTTTTCTAGCTAGTCTTTCTCCAACAAAATAAATTAAGCAAGAACATGTATATAAGTAAAAGAACAATGCAATATAAATATAATAACATGCACGTACCTCTGTCGTCCCCATGTCTATGTATTCAGAGCTTCAGACTTAGAGTTGGAGCTGGCAAATAAGTTCTATCCCATCATGGACTGACGATCGATCGATCACCAGAGAATGAAAGAGCTCCGGAGTTGGTTCGTAGCTATATGGGGGAAACGTCCATAACCAAAGCATGCATATGCATAGTGTACATGCATACCTTGCGTGTTACTTTGCCTCTTTCTTTGCTTTTTATGAGAAAAGAAAAGAAGGATGGTCGATTCTTTCATTCCTGGACACATAAGATCCTCTGCTTCCCGAGTTTAAAGCACAAATATACTAAAGCTAAAGTTTATAGCCCTCAAAATGAAAAGGGCAAAGATATAGTAGTGATATTTAGGCCTTTAGTTTTGTTGTCTGCGGTCCCATGAGCCGTCGACCAGCCTTTCCTTTATTTATCATCTGACACGTATTAACGGAAAAAAGAATGCGTTGGCCTGTGCCCTGTGGGGAAAGTTTTGGCACAAGATCACAACGGATCGGAACCATACTTTGGAGACAACAGAGACAGCAGGGATGCAAACACATACAACTCTATGGGGCTGTTTGGTTTGGAGAATAATGAGGTGATCTTATTATCTTCTCACTCCTCACTTTGTTTGTTTGGTTTGTGGGATAGAAGGAAGTTGATATATCATCACCACACTCCTCTTAAGCAAACAATTAGTATAGATACGAGGAATGAGTTGATCCATCACCGCTCTATTTCTCAAGGGTAGCTTCCTGAAACCAAACACCTCATATAACCTCAACATTCTGTACTGCACAATATGCGTTTGCAGTTTGAGCTTTCACCAACGGTTTTGTAAAAGTTGCTGACGTAGTCGGTTTGGAGTTAGAAGAAAGGGGAGCGGTGTTTGTTCAATCCACACCACCATTAAGAATAATTAATTTATTGCCATCACAAGAGAGGGTGGTGACAAGAGATGTTCCTGCCTCAATAATGGCAAAAACTTAAATGTCCCGTTTGAGCAGC
Source organism: Paspalum vaginatum (assembly GCA_030272315.1). NCBI lineage: Eukaryota > Viridiplantae > Streptophyta > Magnoliopsida > Poales > Poaceae > Paspalum > Paspalum vaginatum. The sequence continues at coordinate 43,193,052 of CM059019.1, forward strand.
CACTACGCCACCTCCTAAATCCTAACAGACAGCAATAATACATTTTTTTCACTGCAAGGTAAAGCCATGAACTGGCGGTGAAAATGGCCTAGTATAAAACTGTTATCCTAAATACTAAATGGTAAACCGTCGGTCAGCTTCCGTTTAGCGTTTAATCGGTCTACACGGATAATTAAACGGAATGAAAAATGGATTACACGGATTAAACGGCCTACACAGTTGCCTGTTGTGTAGCGTTTACACGGCATGTAAACGATCTACACGGCTGTGTAGGCAAACATAAAACCCCATGTTGCCTTCTCTTCTTCCTTACCCCTTCTACTTTCTTACCACCGACTCCCACTATTGTTGGGGCCATTTTTCACTAATTTGCTCATGGAGCCTCTAAATTCTTGAAGGATTCACGACACCTTCTGGTTTTAATGTTGGTAACTTGCAACCTTTTAAGTTCCTAGCTTGTTTCATTAATTGGCTAAATATTGCATTTTGGTATGAATGTCATGAAAATCATCTTTCTTTCTTTTAGAGGAATCCCAAATTTTGAAGCTTGCACATCATGCCAACTTACTCAAAGATTAGTATGTGTAGTCTCAAATTTAATTTTTACCTTGTTTCTACTTTCTAATTTATAGAACGTTTGACTTATTTGACTCCAACTTGGACCAGCTCGTCTTATTCAAAAAAATTTAAGAAAATATGGGAAAATTGAAGTCATAGTTAAAGTATAGTATATGATAAACTAGATCACAATGAAAACAAATGATAATTAATGGGACGAGCAAGTCAAACAGTGATGTAAAAAAAGCCAAATGAAATAAAAATTGGGACAAAGGGAGTAATATATTAAGATGAATATGATGGAGAGTCTCTTTGATTTAATTTCTTCCTTTTAGAGGATATTCGAATTGTTCAAGGAAGTTTCCAAATTATGAAAGTTGTTCGTCACCAATATTATTACTCTAAGATTGGTATCTAGCCACTCGTTTAATTTCTTTATTTTAGAAGAAATTTTTCATTAAATTGAACTTCATAGATTTTTAGCGGTATTTTTATTAAGTTGAGTGACATATTTTAGTATTGCTTATGTCATACTCATTTTTCATCCAAAGATCAATCGCAAATGGATGTATTGTTCGGAGCCATGTCGACCATGTTCACGGAAGACATTGATTCTTTTGTCAAGGCTTCCATGGGGTATGAGACAAATAATGTAAGGGTCATGGATATATATACTACTCACATGTTGGTTGCAAAATAAAAAATAGTTTCAAGACATTGAGCAAATATGTTGTTATCTACGGGTGCAAATGGTGTGGATAATTATCCGAACCGATCTGATCCGAATCCTAATTATAAGGATATGGATGAGTTGTTTTTATATCCATGCGGATATGGATAATCCGAATCCGATTTACGTGCGGATGCGGAGTAGGATATGGTATCACTAGAATCCGATGGATATGGAGTATCCGATATTTGAACATGGATTATCCGATGTATATAATAGGATAATATCCTATTAGTTTGGCAAGTATATAAGGGTCAACGATGATTGTTTTATGCCAAAAATACCATCACTATTATTTTTATTAACGATATGTAAATTATGATGTGGACAATTATACTTAACTTTATGAATTATTGATCATTGTAAAAAAGCTACATGTAAGCATGTATTATCCGATGATTTTTAATTCCGTTTCCGCTCCGACACCGATCCGACTCCGCACTATTTCTGATATCCTAAAAAATCCGTATCCATGTCCGTAACCGAGTAATATCCGCTCCGCTCCGAATCCGACAAAATAAATAGGATTAGGATATGGAAAAGGCATTATCCACTCCGATCCGATCCGTTTGCATCCCTATTGTTATCTGCTGCATAGGAGTTTCATGAAAAACTAGAAAGTTTGGACTAAGCATGGGGAAGACGATGAGAACTTTCGTGAGGAAGATGGTGAGAGCTTAAGTATGTAATGTAAAGAGCAAGTCAATGGAGGGAAACTTAGAGATGAAGATTTATGACGTGTTATTGATTGACATAAAACTTAACTCCTAGTCACGGTGTTTGGGTCGAAAGGGAAAGAGTTGGAAGTTGATACTTGCATTCATAATTGCTCCAAGTTTAAATTTTGGAGCTACGTTCTAGTAATTTGCCATTTACTTTCTATTTTAGCTAAATATTCTTTTGCATGACATTTTGCTTTTGCTCGTGAAGCCGAGATGTTTTGTTTTTCTCTTGAAGCTAGAACGTACTGTACCTTTTAGAACAATTTTGTTATGAGTTATGATCTTTGAACATTATTCTTCTAGATTTTGAACATTTGTTTCTTCTTGTGAACTAAGCTAGGATATTTTTTTCATGAATAATAAAAAGTTGTTCTTTCTGAATCTTGAACATTTTCTTGTCACCTTGTGAGCCTATATAACATTAGGAAAAAGTCCATTTTTTGACAATGGAACTATCGCGAAAGTCCGAATTTGGCCATCGAACCGCAAAACCGGGTATATCGGACCATCCAACTATTGAAAACCGGACAAGCATTGGTCCCCCAGGTGGTTTCAAGGGCAGTTTTCATTTTACAAATAATAAAAAAAATCTATTTAAACTTTAAAGAATCATAACTAATTCATTATAAATCAGAAAAATACAAAACTAGTACAAAAAAAATTGTAAAAATGTAATATATCCATTAATGATATACTTAAAGTTATATTGATCTCATGCATTACCTCTCCAATGTTTTATTAATATGACAATAAAACACTAGGAGGGGTAATAAATGAGATCCACATAACTCTAAATTAGAGCACTATGAATAGATTACATTTTTAGAAAAATTATGGTACTAGTTTTATATTTTAATGATTTAAAATGAATTAGTTATGAATTTTTGAAGATTAAGTAGATTTTTTATTGAATAAAACATATTTAATTTTTAAAAATCATAACTAATTTATTTTAAATAAAAAAAATATGAAATCAGTGCTAAATGTTTTCTAAAGATGTAATCTATATATTAGTGCACTACTTATAGTCATTGTGGATCACATTTATTTACCCTCCTGGTGTTTTATTGTCATATCAATAAAACACCAGCAGGGTAATAAACGAGATCCATAACTTTAAATATAGTATTAACGGATAAATTATATTTTTAGAATTGTTTGGTACTTAGTTTCATATTTTTTTGATTTGAAATGAATTAGTTATGATTTTTAAAGTTTAAATAGATTTTTTAAATTATTTGTAAAATGAAAACCATCCCTGGAAACCACCTGGAGGACCAATTTTGTCCGGTTTTCAATAGTTGAATGGTCGGATATATCCGGTTTTGCAGTTCGATAGGCCAAATCCGGACTTTCGCAATAGTTCGATGGTTAAAAATGGACTTTTTCCATAACATTACTGTTGTCCCCCGTGACTTCGGTCCGTAATTTAATATGCCTTTTTTGCAGCAAATCATCAACCACTACCATAACTCAGCTGAGGATAACCGCATTGCTAAATCAACAAATATTACTCCCTCTGTTTTCTGAAATATGATACCATTGAATTTTGAATATAACATTTGAGCCCCTCTCTCTCTCTCTGCACATGCGCAAAGGACTATGCAAGCATCATTTCCTGTAGAGACTTGTTTCACAGTGATTAAAATAAGGTATCTGTAGCATGACTTATCACTTGTATATTTGCATTAATTTTGGAGCAAGATGGACGATTGTATGTAAGTGGTGTGCTGTTAGGTTTTCTCTGGCGGTTGCTTTAATTTGAAGAATGCGGCACTGTTCTGACATTTAAGTGGAATTTGAAATCTGAAAAATGTGATGAGTATGGTGCTGGAGAAGACCTTATTCTCTTTTATATTTATCATCATCAATCAGATGTTGAAAGAAGTATCCACAATATTTTATCTTGAAAACAAAAATACGGAGAAGCTAGCTGCTGTCACGCATGCATAGAATAGAATCTAGGAGGCCTCCTGTAGTAGCTTATTTTAGCAGAAAGCAGAGAGAGGAGCAAAGGATACTGATTAACCTGCATGCAGGAGATGATCCATACCTAGCAAACCGCGGAAAATGCTCTCTGCCTCAGCCCTGACCCACCTCTTCGTATCTTGCAGTGTTCTTCGTCGCCCGCGGAAGAAATTATCCAATACATCTATTTTATTCTAATGTTTGCCATGGAGTTTTGTATTTTGTTATATATATACATATATATGTCATCTGCATGCCCGAATGGTGTGAGATATATAGATTCCTGACTAATTAGCCGGCGGGCAGTCGATCTGGGAGCGTCATCATATATATATATATTCCTATCAATAATCCCAATATATCAATGTAAGTGCAAGAGATCGATCCAATAATCCAAGCGGCGGCCATGGATTGCGCCATGACGAGCAGCATCCTGTCGGCCAACTACAACGCGATCCTGTTCGAGTTCGGCGTCATCCTGGTGACCAGCAAGATCCTGTACGCGCTGCTGCGGAACGCGTACCAGCCGCGGGTCTTCACCGACCTCCTGGTGATTATTAATGATTAACTAGTTGTTGGCTAGCTGTGTTCCATGGTTGCTTGCATTGCAAATTGCAATGCTTGATTGCTCACAGTTGCATCGCGAATAAACTGCTGCAGCTGGGCATCATCCTGTCCCAGTTCCGGGTTCTGTCCCTGACCAACGCCATCAACCTGGTGTTCAGCAAGATCGGCGGCTTCGTGTTCGCGCCCTACCTCTTCGCGCTGGGCGTGGAGATGGACCCGGCCACGCTCCTGGACGCCCCCACCGCCGACTCCTTCGTGGCCTACGCCGGCATCCTCTCCACCTCCGTGCTGGTGACGCTCTTCCACATGCCGCTCATGCAGGCCACCTCGGGCGTGGTCCACGAGCGCTCCCTCCGCTCCTTCCTGGGCCTGGCCGCCGTCCTCGCCAACACGGCCTCGCCCGTGCTCACCCGGCTCGCCACCGACCTCAAGATCGCCAAGACCGCCGTGGGCCGCCTCGCCGTGGGCGCCGGCCTCGCCTCCGACATGGTCACCACCATGCTCATCGCCGTGGGCAGCATGATCTGGCGCGACGCCGGCGCGGACGACTCCTCCTCGTCGTCGCCCCCCGTCGTCATCATCCAGCCCGTGCTCACGGCCGCCGTCCTGGTGGTGGTCCTCGTGTCGGCGTTCGTGTCCAGGGCCATGGCGGAGTGGGTGGGCGCGCGCAACCCCGAGGGCCGCCGCATGCGCGGCTTCGACCTGTCGCTGGTGGCGCTGGCGGCCGCCGCGCTCTGCTGGCTCAGCTCCGCGCTGCGCCTGGACGTGAACATGGCGGCGTTCCTGGTGGGTCTGGCGTTCCCCAGCGAGGGCCGGGTGTCGCGGCTGCTGGTGAGCAAGATCAACTTCGTGCTCAGCTCCTTCGTGCTGCCGCTCTACGTCGCGCACGTCTGCCTGTCGCTGCGCCAGACCACGGACGACATCGAGGTGGCGGGGCTGGCGCGCGACGAGGGCTTCCGAGCCTACGTCATGGAGCTGCCCTTCCCCTGGTGGAAGGTCTTCTTCGTCACCGTGATGGGGACGCTGGGGAAGCTCACGGGGTGCGCGGCGGCGGGGCTGCTCAGGGGGCTGGGGTGGCTGGAGGCGCTGGCGCTGGGGATGCTGCTCAACGTCAAGGGCTACTTCCACATCTACTGCGCGCAGGCGGCAGTTCGACGCCGGCATCATCACCGACAAGTCGTTCATGGCCATCATCTTCATGGTGGCCCTCAACGTGGCCGTGACGCCCATGGTGGGGATGGGCATCGCGTCGTGGGCGCGCCGCAGCGTGCACTGGCGGCTCATGGGGCTGCAGCACCACGACCCGTCCACGGAGCTGCGCCTCGTCGCGGGGCTGCACGGCCCGCAGGACGTGCCCACGCTGGCCTACCTCATGGAGGCGCTGCGCTGGGGCGGCGGCGAGCTGGCCGTGTACGCCGTGGACATGGTGCAGCTGACGGACCAGACGGCGGCCGCCATCGTCAGGGGCGGCGGCTTCGACGGCGTGACGGTGGTGGACGAGGAGGTGTCGGAGATGCGCAGGCTCATCGGCGAGGCGCTGGACGCGTACCAGTCCTCCGAGTCGGGCGCGGGCGTCAAGGTGCGCCGGCTGCTGGCGCTGTCGTCGTTCCCGGACATGCACAGCGACATGTGCATCTGCGCGGAGGACGCGATGGCGGCGCTGGTGCTGCTCCCGTTCCACAAGGCGCAGCGGGCGGACGGCGGCATGGACGCCGGCCGCTACGGCTTCCGCCTGGTGAACCAGAAGGTGCTGCAGCTGGCGCCGTGCTCCGTGGGCGTGGTGGTGGACCGCGGCCTCGGCCGGCAGCCCATCGCCCGGGAAGGGCAGTCGCAGGCGCCCGTGGTGGTGGTGTTCATCGGCGGCGCGGACGACCGCGAGGCCCTGACGCTGGCGTCGCTCATGTCCAGGCACCCGGGCGTGCGGCTGACGGCGCTGCGCGTGGTGCAGAACGCCACGGCGCAGGCGCGCGCCAAGGCGCGGACGAGCCTGTTCGAGACGAAGCGCGGCGGCGGAGGCGGCGGCGGCGCCATGCCGGCGGTGCCGGCGCCGGGGCAGGAGGAGGCGCAGATGCAGGTGGACGACAAGTTCTTCGCCGAGTTCTACCGGAAGCACGTGGCGGGGAGCAAGGGCGCCATGGGGTACCTGGAGAAGCACGTGGCGGACGGCGCGGAGCTGGTGGCGGTGCTCCGGGGCATGCACGCCGACTACCGCCTCTTCATCGTGGGGCGCGGCCGGGACCGCAACTCCGTGCTCACCGAGGGGCTGGACGACTGGGCCGAGTGCCTGGAGCTGGGGCCCGTCGGCGACATCCTCGCCTCCTCCGACTTCTCCGCCACCGCCTCCGTGCTCATCGTGCAGCAGTACGACGCCAAGAAGCACTACAAGGTCATCGACGAGGAGTTCATGCCGTTGTAGTAGACGAGCAGTAGTTTCCTTTTTCTTTCTATATTTTATCATTATCTCTGTGAATACAGTATTCAATTAACTCATCAGGGAAGGGAAATGAATGGATGAGTGGACACTGGTCCTTCCTTCGTACGGTAGCATCTCTTGCCTTGACTTGACCGGGCCCGGTGGCCTTGTTTCCTCTTGAGATGGGCCTTGTTGTTTGTTTGCTGCTAGGGTGGGTGGTTATCAACGTGAACACTACATCTTTTTTTTTTTTTTTTTTGCAATCGTGATTTTGCTATGTTCTTGGAAAAAAAAAACAGTTTCAATAGGAGAAAACACAAATGATCCAGCCTAAGTAGCATCCTTGGTTAACAGAGCAAATCAATTATTTTTTTCATGGAGCATATACAAGTGTGTTTTGTTTTCTGCAAGGATATGCAAATACTCTCTCCATTACAATCCAATTGTATAGACCGTTTGACATTAAATTTGACCTAACTCATCTCATTAAACATATTGCAAAAATATGGACAAACTAAGTTATAGTTAAAATATATTATATGCTAAATTAAATTACGATAAAAAATGACAACTATAAAAAAAAAGTTATAAGACGAGAAAGTCTGTAAAAAATATCAAGTATCTAATGAACATTAGGACAGACATGCAAGCACAAAAATGATCCTGCCCATGTGACAAGTACTTGCATCCTTGGCTGGGTAAAAATTGGATTTATGTTAAGAGTGACAAATTTAGTAACTGCCCTGTCAGAGATGCCGATGTCGTGCCGGAAACAAATAACAGAGCAGTTAGAACTTAGAGCAAGCAACCGGGCAGCAGAGAGAGAGAGAGAGAGAGAGAGAGCAGTTTCTTCGTTTCCCCCCATTCCACCAGCATCCGCATCCATATCCAATCCCCTCCACGGGAACGGGAACAGGCACCCCGGTCGGTCGACTACGCCATCTCCGGCACCCAGGCCGCCGGCATCGCATCGCATCGCATCGCATCGGGAAGGGATCCATCCACTGGCGCCCTGCGATTTGGATTTCGATTGGATTGGATTGCAGGCTGGTTTCTCTCTGGTACAAGATCGATCGATCGAATTGGCTGCCCTGCCTTGTCCATCGGATCGGATCGGATCGGATCGGAGAGATGGGTCGGCTGCTTCTGGTGAGCCTGCCGGCGACGGGCGCCATCATCTACCGCTGCAAGCACTGCGACACCCACCTCGCCTACGAAAAGGACATCATTTCCGAGGTCGGTCGGATCGCTTCCTTCCTTGTTTCTTTTTCTGCCTCCAAATCAAAATCCATCCATCCACCATTTGATCTGTGATCAATCGATCAACCAACCAATGAATGGATCTTGTTCAGAGTTTCCAGTGCAAGCACGGCAAGGCCTATCTCGTGGAGAAGATGTAAGTAGTCAAAGTTCCTTCCTTTCTTTCTTTCTTTCTTTCTTTCTTGGTACGTAGTAGTAATTGATTGCATGGCCGATGGATCGAACTCCATGTGGTCTCTCCAGCGTGAATGTGAACGTGGGGGAGAAAGACGAGCGGATGATGACGACGGGCGTGCACACCGTCTGCGACATCTTCTGCGTCGCCTGCGGATCCATCCTCGGATGGAAGTACCTGGCCGCCGCCGACAAGACCCAGAGGTACAAGGAAGGCAAGTTCATCCTCGACAAGTGCAAGCTCCTGGGGCCGGGCCCCCCGGACATTGCGCCGCTCCAGCTCTGGCCAACACCAGCAGCAAGTGGCCACCACCACCGCACCGCCACCAGCTCTTCCGATGAAGAAGATGACCGAGCGCTAGCTTCTGAATGAATGATGCCATCCATTGACATCAGTCAGCGTAGGAGCTGCCCCCTCATCATCCATTCCAATCCATGCTACGAGTACTAGCTTCTTGTGAATAATAATAATAACCCACTCTAGTTCTTGCTTAATTTGGCGTTTCCCTTAACCTGCTTCCTGTCTTCTGGCGGGCGGCATTTCTAGCTCTATGTGTATATACTATATATATATATATATATAATATATGGTCAGCAAGCTCTGCTGACTGCTGCTCTTTTATCCGCTTCTGTAGTTTGTTTGCCTGTCTGTTTGTAAGTATGGTGCAGGCGAATAATAGTGTACTAGTACTTGTCAGACAAATCTCCCCTCCCTGCTCGATCGAATGCTGGTTGTATTTGTATATATATTTATTTCAGATTATATATATATATATCCTAGCAATCATTCATTCCTTAGCTTCCAAGCTCTGTTACGTACACGGCTGAAGAAGCCACGAAACATGATTTTCCGTATTGCTCCAAACCAATCAAAACCTGCTGGTTTTCAAATCTTCCGGCCAAAAACACGTTTGTATTCGGAAAACCGATTTCAACCGGGGGGAGCACTGCTTTTAGGTCGGAATTTTCTAGTTTTACAAGATTTTTCAGTCGAAAATCAGCGAAATCTAGTTTAAAAAACTCCTGACAGGAAAACAAAAAAAAATACGATTTTCTGCTTTATGATTGTTTCTAATCTAATTTTGTAATATATGGTCAAATTCCGTTACGGCGCATGTCCGAAATTTTTCTTGGCGGAAAATTATCCCTGGTAGGTGGCATAGCACATGAAAGCACGAAAATCATCGGTGCGGGCGCCGCGCCGCCCTGCTGCTTCGTTCCACGCCCGGCCGGCGGATGATTGATACCGGGGGCCGGTGAGAGCATGCAGCACGCCTCCATGTCCGTGCGCCACGTCCTGTACCACCAGGCCTGGCCACGTCGGCGCTGAAGCACACGTGTACCAGCGGAGTCTGTAGTATAGTATAGCCGTGTACGTCCATGGCGTTGGCAGGCCATTCCATGCGTACGTGGGGTGCATAGATCAATCAACCATATATAGTAAGTACCATACGCATACACGGACCGATCTGGAAAATCCAAGCAGCAGCAGATCGTTCATCATCACCTACAGCCGTCGACGATCAGAGATCAGCAGATAGCTGGCTAGCGAGCGATCCATCGATTATACATCCATGGCTGCTACGGTTGCGCCGCCGCCGGTGGCGACGAGCATGGTCGCGCGGGTGGACCGGCTGGACCTGCTGCTGGGATACCTGGAGGAGATGACGGCGACGATGCATCAGAATCAGCAGCATCGCAGTAGTGCGACGACGACTGCTACCTCCTCCTCGTCGTCCCCGCGGGCCTGCCTCGCCGTTCCCGGCGGTGGCAGTGACGGCGACGAAGCAGCCGCCTCCACCGGCAGCACGCCGCGGGGAGCAAGCGCTGGCCGCCCCTCGTGCCGCTCGGCCAAGGAGGCGCTGCAGGAGGCGCAGGCCAAGGGGAGCCTCATCGACCGCATCGCCTTCCTCGAGGACCGCCTGCTCAGGATGGAGGAGGACATGGTGGAGGCGACGATGGTGATCACGCCATCAGCATCAGACACGAAGATCAAGGCGGTGGTGCACGATCGGCGACGATGTGATGACGATGGTCGTCACAGGACCATCAGGAGCAACAAGAAGATCAAGGGGCTCAAGAGCTTGGTCAAGTCATGCGTCCCAGGCAACCTCAACACCAAGGAGTAAATAAATATATATATATATATATATATATATATAGGAGTATGTAGTACTATATATGGATAGTACTCCTACAGTACTGGCTTAATCCATATCTATCTACTAGTCTCCTCCCTCGTAGCTAGGGATATAATATGAGTTCGTCGTGTGTATACAGTGTATGCATCATCATATTGTATATATATCTGCTTGGGGCATGCCTTTGGCTTAGCAAAATATGTACACATAAATAGAAAACAAAAATATCCACAGAAGAAATACACATCATTAACTAGATTCATATAAAAACAGAAAAAAATCATATAAGATTTGATAGGGTCTTCAACAAAAAAAAAAATTCTATGGATAAGTATGGCAGTTTGGAATTAACTAACACACGAGGATAACTAAATCTCATTTTTAGTGGGGGGTGGTGTGGTTGTGGATGCCGTCAATCCCCGGCGATTACGAGAAGATTACGCCTAGCAGCAGCAAGGGCTGAGATCCTGATGTGGTTTCCGTGTTTTGCAACGACAGCCAGTGGATGAGCGCACCGGTAGCAGCAGGCCACGCACGTCGCCGCACCCACTCGCGCCAACGCCAACGCCATCGCCATCGCTGATGGCTGATCGCTCCGCCTCCACTCACCACGAGACACCGGCAGGCACAAGCTAGGCTCCAAAACTCGAGAGACGAGGAGGTGCCGCCCCCGCCTGCTCCCGGAATCTCCTGCCCTGCCCGCTCCATTCCGCTCCTCGGCGCGGCCGGCCCTCTTCCAGTCTCCATTCCCCTCTCCTGCTCGAGACCGCCACCCGGCCGGACCCGGCCACTAGCCACCAGCCGCGGCCATGGGGGCGGAGGCGGAGCGGCTGAACGGCCCCGGCCCCGTGGTGGTGCCGGCGCCGCGCCCGCGCAAGGGCCTGACCTCCTGGGCGCTCGACCTGCTCGAGTCCCTCGCCGTCCGCCTCGCCCACGACAAGTCCAAGACGCTCCACTGGCTCTCCGGCAACTTCGCCCCCGTCGTCGACGAGACGCCGCCGGCCACCGACCTCCCCGTCCGCGGACACCTCCCGGTACCTACTATCCTCTTACTACTTGGTCCCTTCCTACCTAGTGTACTGTATATCATTTTCCCACACCTCCACATCATACTACCACCGTCAAAATCCTTCCCTTTTGTTTGGTTTCTTTGTTTCCCGCACAAACGTTTCCTCTCATGAATCAGAGATTCTTTTTTTTTTACAATGTAATGAATCCAGATTCTGAAAATCCCCATCATATTAAGGGCTAGTTTGGCAGCAGAGGGGCTAATAGCCCAGGGAAGGAGAGCCCCCAGCGGGATTAATTGGCTTTTCAAAATCCACGGTGTTTTTCCCAGGGCAACTTTTCCCTCCCCTTTCGCTGTTTGGAAGCACGCGCTAGTTTGCTGTGCAGGGCAGCGTTTCTCAGCCTTCCGTTGTCTGCACTGAGAAGCAAACGTCTCACAATGCAATTTGCACATGGTTGAAAGCTGGTGATACTTGAATCAAGATACTGTCCAACTCATCATACATGAGTACGTGTCTGACTAGTACGTATATCAATTCTGGCCAGTGCATGCACACAAGAGATTCAAAAAAATGAAGAAAAATCAGCAATGTCCACAAGCAACCTCAGGCACAGAATCAAAAAGCTAAAACTCGTTTACAAGTTAACTCCGTATATATGTTCATCAAAGAAAAAAAAGCAAGAAATGCATGCAGCTTGAGCACTTGTTCCTCCAAACCAGGCACACCCCTCTGAATCCCATGTGCTCGTACTGAAAGAGTCCACAGATGCATGTGTATACGCGAAGGATGGCTAACCAAGATTTAATCACAAGTAAAACTGGATGCCTAACCAAGATCTACAACCACCGAGTGGTTCTTGACGGAGTGGCTCTTACCAAAGATTTACAATCACCGAGTCGTTCTTGACCAAGATCTAGAAACCCTAGCTAATAGATGAGGATGACGAGGAAGGACTTACTTGCAGTTGGTGGATGGCGAGGGAAGGATGGTGTTGCGGCGGCAGCAAGCAACGTCGACGACCGAGGTGGCCGAGCAGGGACGGCGGAGGCGGCGCGGCCGAGCGGGGACGGCGGAGGCGGCGCGGCCGAGCGGGGACGGCGGAGGCGGCGCGGCCGAGCGGGACGGCGGAGGAGTCGTGGCCGAGCGGGGACGGCGGAGGGGACGCGCAGCCGAGCGGGACGACGGCGGAGAGGCGCGGCGGAGCGTCGCCTCGCCTCGCACGCGTTGCGCGCCGTCGCCTCGGGGAGAAGCCGCCCGGACCCTAGAGTCGTGGCTGCGCTACCCTGGGGAAAACGATGGGTCGGGGCTAGGTGCCCCCCTCGCGTGGGCTTCCAAACGGCCCAGGAACTCGCCCCGGGGCCGAAATCCGCGCGGGCGGGCTGCCCGGGGAAAAGGCCGGTTTCCCTGCGGGGTTTTGGGCTCCCAAACCAGCCCTAACAGCGTAAAAAAAAAAAACACGGTCTTGTCCGCCCTTTCACTAGACCCAAGTCCACATATACCATTGACAGACTGAGTGTTGGTCGTCAACAGGTATGCAACATGGGATTGCATGGCCTTTATACACCACTAGACTCTCAAAAGTCAACTGGAAGCTAATAAATTCAGCTAATGATTCCTACCTTCAGCCCCCCCCCCCCCCTACTGGCTACCAGTCACCAAACACGCACATTCTGTTTGGATTTATTTCTTCCGTTCTTTGGATATAGCTCGTTCGGAATCTGACAGCAGTTTTGTTGGGTGGTAACTGGTGACTTCCTTTAGGAATGACATTTTGATTATGTTGCCATGTGCTTGTATGCTGGATCGTTCCTATCTCTCCTTTCATCGTCACATTCTTCCTTTTTGGTCATATACAGGAGTGCTTGAATGGAGAGTTTGTCAGGGTTGGGCCTAATCCCAAGTTTGTCCCAGTCGCTGGGTATCACTGGTATTCACTCTTTCTTGATGACAGCTTTCCTTTTCCTTGGAGAAACTGTTGTGGTCACTGCTCCAGTTTCCTGAGGTTGCACATCATTCTGCAGTTCCTGTAAAAGGCCTTCTTTTTTTTATAGTGTAGCTAAAGCATAATGTCAAGAAAAAAGTTCATTCATGCGTCTTTATTGACACAAACATAAACGTGTATGAACTGTTAGTGCGGTTGTAGTTAGTCCTTGTTATGCAAATGCTCATTCTCATTTTCATGTCACATTTGTAATTGACTGCTCGTTTTTCAATTTTTTTTATGCAGGTTTGATGGAGATGGGTATGCCACATATCCTGTTTGGCTTAGAACTACTACAGTTCTAGCTGTTCATTTGTTTGGCTGCCACTTGCATATCCCATTTATGTATATATGATTCTCTGTAGCAAATGTGCTTTAAATGCGCTGATGCAGTGAGGCATTGGTTCATATTCTGCACTGAATTTTAGTTTGTGTTCATTTTGGAAGTTAATTTATAACTTCTCTAAAAGCTTTCGTTTGGCATGGTAGGGTTTAAACATATTCTTGAATTGTAGCTCTTGTTCAATTAATTGAAGAAATTATTCATAACTAAGGCGTGTCCTTCCTATGTTGCAAATTTTATCTTGCGCCTCTTGAGTGTTTATATTTTTTATGCATATGCATAATGTGGCTGCATATACATAATGTCAATAATGATATATTAAAAGGAAATATCAGGATGTCCTGAAGGAAGACATGAATACTATAAATAATGAAAGAGGAGAGGCAAATAATTTGTTAAGTGCGCTAACTATGATATTGTCTTCATTGTGTCTCATAGGATGATTCATGCCATGCGTATTAAAGACGGAAAAGCTACTTATGTATCAAGATATGTTAAAACGGCTCGCCTCAAACAAGAAGAGTATTTTGGCAGAGCAAAGTTTATGAAGGTAAATTTACTTGTTTGATTCAAAACCTGAAAATGTAATCAACAACTAGTTATTTATTGCTGTACACCTATTTATCCCCATCCCAATATGTGTTTATTTAGCTATGTGGTGAGCCTACATCTCAAAAGGAAAAATGTTTAGTGTTTTTTACTTTTTTTTATGAAGAACTTTTTTACTTGGTCCACTAAAATTCTGATATACACTATACAATGCTTATTTTGGTCTACCATATTGCTAGGGAAACGTTGGTTTTGAAACAAGATTAGATTTTAATGGCATCTATACACTAACAATTTTCTTTGGTTACTTTTGTTGTTTGCCATCTTCTGTGTTTGCATCTTGTAATATGGTGATTCTTTTTGGTTTATTTTCTCTGCCTATAAGCTGTAATCTATTCATGGAGACATATTTTGTGATGTCATCATTGTTTCTTTGCTGCTACACTGACTGCATGTTTTTTTGTTTGTAGCCTAGTTTATTCTTGGTTATAGCATCAAATAGACAATAATATCATGAAATGATCTTTGCATATTACTATCTAACAGCTCAAGGATAACATGGGTCATAATAAAGTACTGATTCAAGAAAATAAAAACCTGGCCATGTACCTCCTACAAAATCATATACGCATGTGATTACCTTCTCTCTCAATTATTTCTAGATTGGAGACCTGAAGGGATTCTTTGGATTGTTTATGGTCCAAATGCAACAACTTCGGAAAAAGTTCAAAGTTTTGGATTTTACCTATGGATATGGAACAGGTACCACTATAACTTATGCAGTGTTTGTTAGTGTATAATATATAATTAAGGCCTTAAGGGGCATTATTTTATTCTGTGTGGTGTAAATCTATATTTTTTTTTCATGACTGATTTGGTTGGAATGACAATTTGTTTGTCTGATAACTTTTTTCAGCTAACACTGCACTTATATATCATCATGGTAAACTCATGGCCTTGTCAGAAGCAGATAAGCCCTGTAAGTTCTCAATCCACTATGACATTCTTTTTTATTTATGGACACATACATATACCCCATTGTGAAGGCATCAGTATTTGTCCTTCTTGATGATCTGGAAGCTTACTTTTGTGCATAAATAGGATCGGTGAATTTACTCCCAAAACTTAGTGGTACTCTTATATTATTCTGGCAAGCAACGAGAAAAATGAAGAAATCATATGCCAAAACTTGTATTTAAGTACAGAAAGCAGCATGTAGGATTCACTATTTAAGCCGAAGGCAATGGCCCAGTATGTAAGTTGTGCAAAGATATTATATTGATTCTTCTGTCACATTTCCATGTAGCTATATAGGGTATATGTCGAAGGTACAATATATAGGACTCCATTCTGAAAAAAGAGATGCAAAATATGGAAATAACAACAATCCGTTCCGTATCCAGTACGGTCTGTATTGGCCCTCTGCTCCCACAAAGGCCGCGAACCATCCTTTTATAATGGGATTTGTATCAGAAAGCAGAAAGAACATTTATCACAGTAATGAGATATCATATTGTGTAAGACAGATATGATAGTATGTTCTGGTGTATTTGTTTCGTGGACCATCTACTGTAGGAATCTTGACAATCTTTTCCTATGGCACATCCTGTTTGCATATATGCAATGGTCGCGTTCGGGTTCGTGATAATTTTTACAGCTTATTGTAACTTGTTATCATACACAACCCCCCCCCCCCCACATGTTGTAGTACCTATTCTAATGTGAAACATGTTATCCACATTTTCAGATGTAGTTAAGGTCCTTGAAGATGGGGACTTGCAGACTCTTGGTTTGTTGGATTATGACAAAAGGTTGAAACATTCGTTCACCGCCCACCCAAAGGTTGATCCATTTACAGGTAAATTAGACTGTCCCAATAATCTGATAATACTTCTTGCTTTCCCTTTTGCTTTCTGACGATAGGATTTGATGTTGTATTCACCCTTCTTTCAGATGAAATGTTCACTTTTGGGTACTCACATGAGCCTCCTTACTGTACATACCGTGTGATTACCAAAGATGGAGCCATGCTTGACCCTGTACCAATAACAATACCAGAATCTGTAATGATGCACGACTTTGCCATCACAGATAATTATTCTATTTTCATGGACCTCCCTTTGTTGTTCCGACCAAAGGTGCATAATATTTCTGCACAATCTCTGTATTTTTTCCTTTTTAATGTAATTATGCGCAAAAACTTATTTACATGTCTTTCTGCTCCGTTTATTTGATATTCAGCTGTTGGATATCACAGTCAATATTTATTTCATGGCAACAGGGAAATGTCCAAACACCTTCATAACTGGATCCTTATTGTTTATACAGGAAATGGTGAAGAATGGTGAGTTTATCTACAAGTTTGATCCAACAAAGAAAGCTCGTTTTGGCATTCTCCCACGCTATGCAAAGGATGACAAATTCATAAGATGGTTTGAACTCCCCAATTGCTTCATATTCCATAATGGTACGGCTCTGTAGCTCTCTGCTTTATGGTCTTTGAACACTCTGCTCAAACCCTATTTTTTTATATATATTGAGAACTTGTGATGCTATCCTAAAAAGGAATTTTTGACCCAAGGGGAGAGACTCCCAAAGGTATTGCACGTAAAAAGTTGGGAAAAGGCTTTGAAAGCCAGCTACTATCCACACACCATCACTGTAGCAATCACACCATGACCATGGGAGAACTTATGCGAACCATGGTTTGAGCTCTGGTCAGCAGTCTCAAACCTAGAGGTGTGACCGCCTCTTGTGTTGCTATCTTCAGAAGCTACTGATACTCTGATAGAAGTATGCTAGTATCCCTTGTATTGTCTTAGTGTACCTTCTTGCCACCTTGGGCAGATATGAAACTGGAATTAGCTTGTTCATGAGTATGAATTAAGTGTAACAAAATGGATGGTTTACAGGGCCTAGTTCTTTTATTGCTTGTGTTTTATCAACTCAAGTATTAAAGTTTCATTAATACGGCTACATGTTCTCTTTTGCCATTTAAAGAGGACACCCTTTGTTAGAAATAAGAAAAAATAAGAACCAGAAACGAAGAATGGGAGGAACCAAGGATGGAAAAGGAACATACTTCTGGGGTGAATCAACAGTCATCTATCTGAGACATTATTATGAAAGATCAGCACGAAAAAGTAGTATGACAGTATGGAGAACAGAGCCAAAGCTAGATCCATTTTTTGTTACTCTGCTACGCTATTCTGTGTCATGCACTGCACTTTATTAATTTGAGCTGATATTTTGAAATATGCGTTGTCACAGCTAATGCTTGGGAAGAGGGTGACGAAGTTGTTCTCATTACCTGCCGACTGGAGAATCCAGATTTGGACAAGGTGAACGGGCATCAAAGTGACAAGCTCGAGAACTTTGGGAATGAGCTGTATATACCTGCGATCCTAGTCTCTATTTTATTATGAAGTACTACTGTGCTTTCCCCTTGCCCTAATATTAAAATTTTAGGTACGAGATGAGGTTCAACATGAAGACTGGTGCTGCTTCACAAAAGCAGCTGTCTGTTTCTGCCGTAGATTTCCCTCGTGTTAACGAGAGCTATACTGGCAGGTGCCTCTTTTGGAAATGCTCAACTTCAGTTAGCAATGATTCTCTTTGTAGGATCGTATGATGCTTATTATCAAGTTGCATTAGTTTTTATCAGTAGTGTATGTTGTGAGCTGAGTACCATTAAGAAGTTCTACTTTGTTGAGAACAGAAAGCAGCGGTATGTCTACTGCACTATACTTGACAGTATTGCAAAGGTGACTGGCATCATAAAATTCGATCTGCATGCTGAACCGGAGAGTGGTAAGAAAGAACTTGAAGTGGGAGGGAATGTACAAGGCATATATAACCTGGGCCCCGGTAGATTCGGTTCAGAGGCCATTTTTGTCCCCAAGCAGCCAGGCGTATCTGGAGAAGAAGACGATGGCTATTTGATATTCTTTGTACACGACGAAAATACAGGGTACTCCACTCCTTGGCTCTGCACCCTTTTATCCCAGCATGTGTGAGAAGCCTGAAACGGCTGATCGATGTTGACCAAACATATGGTCCTTAATCTCCCGGGTTGATGACTGTTTTTTAATCCGACAAGTTTTTTTCGTGGATGCAGGAAATCTGAAGTAAATGTTATAGATGCGAAGACAATGTCCGCTGATCCAGTTGCAGTGGTTGAGCTTCCTAACAGGGTTCCTTATGGATTCCATGCCTTCTTTGTAACTGAGGTAATAACAGCTGTGGCGCTTTTGCTTAGTAGCATGCATGCATTTGGAAATGTAGGTAGGTATGCTGTTAAGAATGTTCATTTGTTGGTGTGTTTGAGTTGTAGTACTCCAGTAAAAGATTCGCTTGTACTTTCCCTGGCATCGAAATTGCAATTTGAACGAGTACCTACCGGTCTTGTGCTTTGGCAACAGGAGCAACTGGCGCAGCAGCAGGCAGAGGGGCGGTAAATATCATAGCACCTGCAGATTCTACACGCTCTGGAGCTAGAGTGAAAAAGAAATATTTATACTGTAGGTGGATAGCTGCGGCAACTCTGAAATAAGTTATGGGATTGCGTGCATGGAGTTGTGATGTGTGTACTGTTTTGTATAAGACAAGACGACAGTCCTTTACACTGCAGAGGCATGGATATATACATATACGGACGGCTTTATATTGTTGCAATTCTCATGCGCTCTGTACCATACGTCCGGCGACGTAGTGCTCGTAATTCTTTGCTTTCCTGTGCTCTGTGGCGGCCTGCCCTCGTCGGCTGACGACGGCCAGACCCGCGTGCGGCGTGCTCTCCCCGGCCACCGCCGCCAGCTTCCCGACGCGCCGCTTCCCCTGCTCCACGCGGTCGTGGTCGTCCGGCGCCTTGGTGCTGCTGCGCGACAGGATGCAGAGGGCCCCGAGAGCCAGCGCGCCCGACGCCATGGCGCCCGTCGCGAGCAGGCAGGCCAGCCCCGCGGCAGGGACGAGCACGGGGCTGAGCAGCAGCAGCAGAGGCGCCGCGAGGAGGCCAGCTGCGACTGCGGCTGAGAGCGCCAGCAGCAGCTTCTGCTTCTTGTTCTGCTGCTGTCCGTGGCCACGGTCCGCCATGGCCTGGTGGTCTGGACTCTGGATCATGCAAGAGCAGGCAATGCTGTCGTCACGTCAGATAGGAGTACGTGTGTGACTGAGCAAGACAAGATGAGCATATATGTGCCGGCCAGGCGGCGCGCTAGACACGTGGCCCTGATGACGTTGGTACGTGGTGGCCTGCCATGATGCCATGCATGATCGCCGGAGAGCAAAGCCACGTTGCTAGTGGCAGCACGGTCGGAGGCGGCGACGAGACGAATTGAAGCAAAGCAGAGGGGACAACTTGGCCAGGGCTCTACGTCTTGTGAAATCAAAATTCATTTGGTTCCATTTAAGCTATAGGAGTATTGATTACTAATTATGAGCTACTAGTGACAGGAGCTGCTCTGGCATGTAGTACCTGATTATGATTTATTACTGTAGCAGCGCTTGATTAGGGGGCAACCGAATAATTAATTGAGAGAAGCAGAAGATGGATCTGAAGAAGATGGACGTCGCTGTCTCTGTCGTCCTTAATTAGGTTGCTGATCGTTTACTTAGCAGTAGTAGTATTGTACGTTGCTTCGACCCCACACACACCACCTCCCCACCCTACCCTGCCTGCCCATAAACTCACCACCACCCAAACCCAAAGGTCTCCTCCGATCCTGGCTATGGAGGTGGTGCTGACGCTGCTGTTCAACGCCCTGCTGCTGGTGTTCGTCGTCAAGCTCTTGCTCGCCTTGTTCCACACCAAGCTCATCGTCATCCTCCTCTACGTCGCCGCCCTCCTCTTCGCCATGGCCTTCACCGGCAGATTCCCCGGCTAGCTAGCTGATCCATCTATATCCGTCAACAGCCCTCCCTCTTTTTTTTTTTTTCCCTGGTTCCTTCATTCCCCAGTTCCTCCTCCTCTTCTTCCTTAGTCCTACCTGCTATTAGCAACTGTATTTTTGGTTGGCAATCAGAGCAGAGGCGAGGGCTCAATGATACTACATCCATATGAATCTGTTTTTTTATACGCACTAATCAGTCAGTCCTGTCCACATGCTGTGTTGCCGAGTGTCGACCGACCCAAATGAATTTTTTGGCTATGCTACGCTTGGCGTGGGCCCTAAGAAGCCCGGTTTGTTTGTGGCTGAAAATATGTGTCCACACCCGTCCATAGGCACCGACAACGGCGTGCGAACCGCTCAAAACAGGGCTTTCGCCGGATGGCGCAATCAGTGACCTAAGCCTAAAATATATACCTCATCCTTCTAGAAAATGGTTTCCAACAAGGTACCCATCCAAGGACCCCATTCTAGGTATGAGATGAGAAGGGGTTTCAAAATAGGTCTCTTCCCACCTCTATCCATTGTGTGTGCGTAGGACTCACCGACGCATATTGTCCATGCAACCGCATCATTTACGGCGCTGGATCTATAAATCAATGTTAACCAGTGAATTGCCTGGAAGTCGTAGGAGAGAGACTTAGCGGGGCTGCTCACGTCTCTTTATTTTGTTCGTCATTTTAAAATGCAGTAGATTTCTTTTGGTTTGATCTTTTTTTATTTGTTCGCACCGCTATATTTCTTAAGATCAAATCTAAAAACTACCATTTTTATTTTACATGCCAGGCTACAAGGTAACGTGACAGAAAACACAGTCATTGTCATTGTGGTCCTTCCAAAGGTTCTAAACGATCAATCTCAGAGTCCAAAGTCGGCAGATGTGTTGGTGGGAAGACAGGTATGCTCTAAGTTCGTTACATATATCCTTTGGGAAATCGAAAGGTTGCACATACATGCAGCAAAGGACTTTTTTTTAATGAAAAATTCCGGCCTCTATGCGGACCACATACAGCTAATCCTTGCAATGTATTCTTACAAAGAGTGTGATTCAGCTAAACAACTCATCAAAATGGGACTTTAACAAAAACAAATGCGCAAAAGATCACAAGCAAAATCTATTATTGCTTCTCCATCCGTTCGTCGCAAAACTATCTAGAGCAACATTTTCTACAACAATATCCAAAACTGCAGCCAATAAGCTTTTCTGAAAAGTATATTGTTTTTTTTCTCAAAAATAATATCATAGCATGCAGAAAAGCAGCTTTCCAACTTAAGACACTTGCAATTAGCTAGTGTTCGTAGTAATGATGATATGAGCACCGTCATCGTCTCGGGACACTTTGAATCGGGCTTGCTAGCTAACTGCGTGCACGTTCTGGTTCGGCCGGTTTGCTGATTCATGAATGCTCAAACGACGTTTAATAACCAGATTAATTTATATAGATTAACCAGTACGTACTGGAGTGTTCTTCCCTTGTCTGTGAAGATTCATATGGCCTTTGTTTGTTTTGTTTTTTTTCTGATGAATGATCTGCAGGGTACGTAGTACCGTAGTCTGCAGGGGTATTTGTTTATGATGCGTGCAGCGTAGTGGAGAGTACGTGTATCTTGTGGATGCAACCTCGGACTGATTGGCTAGGTAGGAGTGCAGTTCCAGTATCTGTCAATCTGTCAGAGTTTCTCGGCGGGATCGACGTGGGTTGACCTGACGGATTCCAAGACACTTGGACTTGGATCCGAGAGTTCATCATAGTACTTGAAGCAACCATGCACATGATGCCAGTCAGCAGTTGGATCGTCGTCTCTCCCATCCCATGATCCCATGGATTCATCGGGAGACGGCAGGTGCAGACAGTTGAAGCGGTTTTCAGATATCTTTGATTGATGTGCGAGATCTTTGATTTGCCCTTTTTTGAGGCAAAGGAGAGAAAGGGAGGAGGAGAAGAAAAAAACTGTCAACAGTTAACAATGCTTGTAAAAAAATGATTTTGCCAAAACTAAAAAGATGATGTGCTCCAGCTCTAGCGGTAGTAGTCGGAGGTCGGTCATGTCATCTCGGCCCCGAGAGCTGCTGCGCCGACACGCATGACCGCGGCGACCAGCTGCTGCTGAGGCCGCCGGTCGTGTCGGTGCTGCCGCCGCCGCCGCCATTGCCCTTCTTCCTCTTGAGGTCCACCAGCCCGCGGCCGTACATCTTGAGGTACCGGAGCAGCTCCGCTCGGGGCTCGCCCGCGTCCATGCTGCCGTCCAGCATGGCCGACACCACGGACATGCTCGGCCGCCGCGCCGCGTCCTCGTGGAGGCAGCAGAGCGCCACGCGCACCACCCGCGCCACCTGCGCCACGTCCACCGCCTCAAGCAGCCCCTCCAGCCTCGGGTCCACCAGCTCCGCGTACCGCCCCTGCTCGTGCAGCTCCACCGCCAGCGCCGGGAAGTAGCAGCAGCTGACGTTGCCGCTGCCGATGCCCTCCGACGACGACGCCGCACCACCTCCTCCTGCTTCCAGGCCTTCCTCCCCCTCCTCCTCCTCCTCCTCCTGCTTCCTCCAGTTCTTCCTCCCGCGCACCACCTCCAGCAGCACCATGCCGAAGCTGTACACGTCCGCCTTGTCCGTGATGGGCGCGTTCATCAGCCACTCCGGCGCCAGGTACCCGCGCGTCCCCCGCATGGTGGTGAATAACCCCGACTGCTCCGGGCTCATCAGCTTCGCCAGCCCGAAGTCGGCCATCTTCACGCCGCCGCGGTCGTCCAGGAGGATGTTCTCCGGCTTCACGTCGCAGTGCAGGATCTTGCGCTCGCACCCGCCGTGGAGGTACGCCAGCCCGCGCGCCGCGCCCACGCACACGCGCAGCCGCGCCGCCCACTCCAGCTCCGCCCCCGCCCCCGCGCGGCGGAACAGCGCCTGGTCCAGGGACCCCCGGTTCATGTGCTCGTACACCAGCAGCTGCCGCGCGCCCTCCGCGCAGAACCCGCGCAGCTTCACCAGGTTCACGTGGTGCACGTTGCCGATCACCGCGATCTCCGTCAGGAACTCGCGCCGCCCCTGCGACCCCAGCACGTTCATCCGCTTCACCGCCACCGTGCTCCGGTCGGGCAGCTCGCCACGGAACACCGACCCGAACCCGCCGCACCCGATCTGCCACTTGAACCCGTCCGTCGCGGCGTCCAGCTCGCCGTACGTGAACCGGGTCGGCAGCCCGGGGATGAGCACGTCCTCCTCCTCCTCCCCGTGCTCCTCGCTGGCGGACGGCGCGGAGGAGGAGGACGACGACAGCATCGCCGGAAGCTTGAACCAGCTGCCGCCGTTCTTCTTGAGGTGGTGCTGCTGCTGCGGCCGCCGCCGCCGCCTCACCCACTGCGCGCACACGGCGTAGAGCAGGAAGGAGATGAGCACGGCCGCCACGGTGGGGAGCACGATGCCGAACACGATGGTGATCAGGCTCAGGGACGACGAGG
Organism: Paspalum vaginatum; assembly: GCA_030272315.1. Classification (NCBI taxonomy): domain Eukaryota; kingdom Viridiplantae; phylum Streptophyta; class Magnoliopsida; order Poales; family Poaceae; genus Paspalum; species Paspalum vaginatum. The sequence continues at coordinate 43,216,809 of CM059019.1, forward strand.
AGCCCTTGCCCGTCTGCTTCGGCGGCCGCACCGTCTTGATGAACCCGGCGGCGACGTCGGAGCTGGCGCGGAACACGGAGCCGATCTGGTTGCGCAGCAGGAAGCAGGACCTGGAGGAGTTCCTGTAGAAGAAGCCGAGGCAGGAGCAGTTGGCCGAGCAGAGGTCGCGGCACGCCGGGAGCGCGCCGCCGGAGGTGTCGGGCAGAGCGAACTTGGTCGGCAGGTAGCCGATCCCGGCGCCGAGGCCCACGTAGCTGTGGGGAGCGCAGCCGTCGGAGGCGGTGGGCAGCCGCGAGCCGTCGGCCGGCGTGCAGCCGCCGTTGGAGTAGACGCTCAAGGCGTCGGGGCACATGCAGGTGGAGGAGCCGCTGTCGCCGCCGCCGCCCGGCGTGCAGAGGCTGAGGGAGGCGCACGGCAGCGGGAGGTCGCAGTCGTTGGCCGGCGCGGCCCAGACGGTGGGGGCGGCGGCGTCGGCGGTGAGGGCGAGCGCGCGCAGGCGGCCGGAAGGGTCCACCTTGAGGAGGCGCGGCTTGTCCTTGTTGGCCGTCGGCGAGGGGAAGAGGAGCCTGTACACGGTGTCCCGGTCGTTTGCGGCGAGCAGGTAGAGGCCGGAGGAATTGACGGCCATAGCAGCGACGGGCTGGCTGGAGTCCTTCACGGCGGCGGGGTCGGAGGAGAGCGCCCAGTAGGTGAGGAAGGCCGAGGCGGTGGCCCACTGGAGGAGCGCGTCGTCGGGGGTGAGGACGAGGCGGTAGGCGCCGGGGGAGAGGTCCTGGTCGGACGCCGATGACGTGAGCGACACCCCGAGGCGGAGCGGCTGGCCCGGGAGCAGCGTGTCGGTGGGGCGCTGGAAGGAGGACCAGAGCGTGGCGTTCCCGTGGTCGATGAGCGCGAGCTCCCCGGTGTCGAGGAGGCGCAGCGCGGCGACGGGCTCGCGGAGGCGCGGGGTGGACCAGGCGGGGTCGGGCTGGGCGGCGGAGGGGTCGAACAGAGAGAGCCCTGTGGCGGAGAGGGAGAGGACGACGGACTGGAGGATGGTGGAACCGGCGGTGGTGGCGGTCCAGACGGGGGTGCGGGACGCGCTGTGGAGGACGGAGAAGAAGTAGCGCGAGTGGGAGTCGTCGGAGGACGGGGCGGCGTTGTAGACGGCGGCGGAGAAGTTGGCGTTGGGGGAGAGGAGGAAGACGCCGTTGGTGTCGATGAAGTGGAAGTAGGTGAGGTTGAAGGGCGGGTAGAGGTACTCGACGGGCACGATGCGCGGCGCGGCGGGCACGGCCGCCGAGAGGAGGAGGATCAGGCGGGAGAGGCGGACGAGGAGAGGAGGCGGCGGCGGCGCCATGAGGGGAGCGCCCGAGCGCGCATAGGAATGGGGCTAAGTCGTCTAGGAGCTCCAAGGCCGAAGCTTTCCTTCCTGGATGGCGGTTGGCGGTGGCGACGGACTGGGACTGGGACTGGGACTGGGGGTGGTTGAATTGAATGCAACGGCGGCGGCGAGGGCGAGGGCGGAGGGGGAGAGGGCGTTGACTTTGGGAGAGTTGCTGCGCCGGAGACAAAGCAACGAGTTGGACCCGGAAACCTGCCGGCCTGCCGCCGCGAGTCAATGGGATCATGCGCACACCCCCCCCCCCCCTCCCTTTTTTCCTTTCTAAAAAATCTAAGGGCTCATTTTGAATGCAAGATTTTCATAAAAATCGAGCAGGAATTTCACTGCAATCGGTCAATGTCACAAAAAAAATAGAAATACAGCAATCAGTCAATGTAATTTATATCCATGTACGGTAATTAGAGAGCTAGATCTAAGTGTTCATGGCTAAGTTAGCCGAGACATTGTTGGCATAGCTCCAGCCAAGGCCATTGAAGTGGATAGCAATGCGCAATTGGAGGAGTCAAATTACATTGAAATCGGCATGGGAGAAAAAGGAGCTCGTGTTGAAATCGGCATGGGAGAAAAAGGAGAGTTTGGCCATGGCCACCATCGCAGCCAATGCTCATTGTCGGCGAGCCGTCGAACCTCAACTTCAACCCCATGGATTGATGCGCGAGAGCTCACGATGAGTTTGTGAAATAGGTCTCATCACCAATGACCTCACCGTATGGGCTACACATCATCACGTCAACATACCACGTTAGTTGGTTGGTTGAGTTGGGACCTAGTTGTCACCCAAGCCAAGTTCATGTACCCAAAAATAAATTTAGAAGTCTAGGGACTAGAGTGACTTAGTGTGTCAAATTTAAGGACCACCGACGCATTTAACTCTTTTGATTATGTTGAGGTTATCTTGTTCTTCTTTGTTCTTATTCTTGTTGTTGTGATTGGTTTACCTATTTTATGTAGCATTGTGTTTCCTGTACAGTGGTTAGGGTTCCCCTGTTCATGTTTGTTTTGACGAATGTTGTTGTTCTTGTGTATATTCTCATAAATTTTCTTCTAAATGTAGGGTTCACTAGATTTTTATGACATAATTTAAAAACATGGTATTCTAAAGAACTCAAAAATCAAGGCAAAAATCCTAGAGCTTGTGATCACCACAAAAAAACTACCTAAAGTGAGTTTGGTAAAAAAGGTCAAAAGTAAGTAGAATGTGGGTTTTGAAAGGAGCCTGTGAGTATTGACTGTCAAGCCATGTTCTTAATGTATTATCACATGTACAAACCCCAAGAGACCATAGAAAACCATGCCTTAAAAATCAAGAAAAATGCTTAGAAAACATTGAAAAAAACAAGAGAATAAAAAAAGATGAGCTTGAATCACGAGAAAGCCAGAAATCCAATTAAGGGCCTCTTTGGGAGAGCTCCACCTCCACTCCACTCCAATCCAAAGCCAGAGTCGGGGGCTAGATCCAAGTTTTTCCTGGAGACGGAGTTGGTGGAGCTGCAAGTGTTTGGCTGTGCAAAGTTGGAATAGAGCTAAATTTGGTGGAGTGAAGCTCCCCCAAACAGGCCCTAAGTAATAAAGTTTCACAAGTATTATGAGAATTGGGTGGAACATTATTAATATAAGAGGCTTTGTTTCATGTTTCCTTTTGTTCCTACCCGTAATAGGAGCGTGGGGGCGAGGGGTGCTCTCCCTTGAGTTCCCCCAACATTTTTACCTAGATAAATAAAGGGAATGAGAAACGATAGAAGTGTAAGGAGATAAAGAGTGTAAAGAAGAGTAGTAGATAGCTCTTCCTATTATTTCATCCTAGATTTCAATTGTTAGTTTATATTTTTATTTAAATAGAACATTTAGTTAATCTTATCCCTGATCTAACTCAATTGCTATTGGCCATGCTCCTATATGTATTAGTTCAGTGGAAAGTGCATGCTTACATGTGCGTAATATTCTTAGCAAGTTAAGTGGTTGCATTTTGTTTTCATGAACACGTCTGTACCATTGAGTGGGTCTTACTCTTAGCTACAAACTTTGGTATGTGCTGACTTGTATGTATTGAATGCCTTGTGCTTCATAGGGTCTATAAGAGAATATATCAAGTGTTCACTTGGCACTGAATGATAATTTGAGAACTAAATCATACACATTCACGAATATTTCGTGCACTACTTATAATGGTACACAACAACATCAGTATATGATGCATATATATACAACTCGGAGAGTAGGTAAGCATGATATATGGTAAAAATGTAGAAAGCCCATACGCACGAAAAGGAATATCATTTAAATTCATTGGAAAACTAATCTTGGTAGCTCACCACATTTTCTTCCGATGTCATTTACGTACCAAAATAACTAATACAATGTCCATGTTATTTGCATATCTAACTATTGTATCGAATATTTCGATATCGAAACAGTTTTAATGAAAAGTTGGTGAACTACAAAGTTGTAGATCATATCAAGATTTACAACTTTCATATAAATTTTGTTGCTGTCTGAGCCCGTATGAAAAAGTTACAGTATTCAAAAAATGCGTTCTGCAGAAAAATGCATGTAGAAACATTTATATTGGTCACATTTAAGTTTGATTGGAAGCCATTTAAATTTCAACATTTCAATTGCCGCTATAGGTTTCCTTTTGCTTTTGTTCGTGTTACAAAACAAGAAGGGTGATCTCATCCTTAGATCTACGGTAACTGCAAGGATGAAGATTGGACGGACATACAGCTTTAGCAACCGGCGCCCATGGAGCAATTGGCGCCACGATCCCTCTCACCGAGAGCAATCCACCGTATCAACGTGCTGCCGTTCATTCATCATGTATATATTCACACCATTGTCAATGGAAACAACACAAGCTCACTCAATCTTTCTCTCGTTCACAATAACCATGTGTTTGGTCAGCGTCGACGTGCGGCTGACGGGCGAGGCCACAGCATCGGCGCATCGGCGCACGGCGAAGGTGCGAGACCGCGCGGAGAGGCGGAGGGCCGCGACAGCCGAGGCGACGTGGAGGCGGAAGGCTCGAGGCATCAACGCACCACCGATGGGCTACGGCGCGCCAGTGGGGTGCCAGCCAGCAGTGAGCAGCAAAGGCGGGGCGATGATGCAAAGGTTGGCGGCGGAGGGTGGGGTGGAAAGGGAGGCAGATCGTGCGCGTTGATTCAGTGAAGAAGGTAGTCCTGCAATGGTTAACAGATGAGTCCCATACCAACGGGCAACGATTACTAGCTGTCATAAAACGCCATCCATCTCAATCGATGAGATGATCCCATCCCATTACATAAATGGAACCATCCCTCAAGTGTCTCTCAACCAAACACATGCTAACACACATGCCAACAGTTCGAGACATTATAGCTAATAGGAATTAAAAAAAATAACGAAATTTATACTTTCAGGCCTTTCTAGGCCAGCTGGCAGGGTAGGTGCGGTGCAGAGGGGAACCGGTTCCGCAGGTCCTACAAGCACGAGGCCCGCGTGTCAGCGGGATATACTAGGTCAAGTTAGCAGAGACAAAAACTGTGGGGCTCGAGAACACGTGAAGCAGGTCTACCGGTGTTGGGAGGCTGGCAGACGTCAGAGTGCGGTGTAGAAATGCCACACGATGGAGGGCCGGAGGTAACCTGGTCGGCTCTTTATTATATTTATTATATGACTCCATTAATATACTCCTTTTATATTTAAATATAAGTCGCAGTTAATTTTTCAGAACTTCAATCGCTTGGCTTATTTATTTTATTGTGATTTGTTTTATCATAATATAGAGTTTGTGCATGACTTTCCTTTTATGTTTACACAATTTTTTTTGAATAAAACGAGCGATTGAAGTTTTGAAAAAAATCAACAGCGATTTATATTTAAATACGGAGAGTATAATGTTTTTATTATAATTTAAACTAAAAAAACAGTATATATTAATGTCTGGAGGAGTATATATAAAACATATATTATACTTATGAAACAACAGACCACCACGACAGGGTGCCCCAGACAGACAAAAAAAGGAGACTCATAATTTTTTTCACTTGCCCACATTGTAACACAATGCTACAAAAACAATGAAATATGGATAAACGGGCATGTCTGACTGGACGCCAAACTTCACTTGTTAGCCAAAGCTATCGTAGGCTGATAGGCATGCTAGGCAGATGCTTTCTATCGACAATTCAGATATCAAAACTTTCTAACAAATGAATCCCACGCGTCATAGATATTAGCCTTGTGACAAGATTTTGCCAGGAATGCCTAAGGTGTGAGCCCATATTTATCAAACAAAATTTAAAAACTTGGGCATAATTACTTTGCAAGTCTTGGTAGTCATACATTAGATACCAAACATGACCTAAACTATTTAAAGGCATGCAGACATACTAGTGAATAACTTCACCAGTTTCAACTATGATAATAATCTTTTTCCTGCAATTATTATATCGTTACAATGTTTTTCCTATAATCTGGGCAAGTCACCAGAATTCCTCATATTTCATAAGAAAAAACAACATATACAAATGAAAGAAATAAATGCAAGGACCAAACGCATTCAGTCAAAGAAGAGGCAGGCAGCATCACAGCAAGGCTGTTAGTTTTTCCTTATTCAACTCTACGTACTTAAGCATGAGTATATATAGTAAGAAAAAATGCAAGGATGACTCTCATTCCGGTTGATGGCTGCTCTAAGATGTAAGGTTTTACTTTTGCATCTAAAATGAATGATATAGGCATATAGCAGACCAAAGCAGATGCAAGAACACATCAGTACATCACCAATATGTTTGTGTGTGTTTTGTTTACCACAGAAGCCATGCGACCTTTACTAGGAGTAGAACTTCTGTTGATGAAAAATACAAAAAGTATCCAAACTAAGTCAATCGACAAAGTACAGCTGGAACAGGAATTAGCCAGCTGTACAATGGCTTTCAACTTGTGGGGAATTGAAGTTGTTCTTTACTTTGTAATCTAATAGGAAATCATACTGATGAGTTCGATGCAGCCCAGCCCTGAACGAAAAAATCATGTGCTCCAAGCTCTTAGAAGCTAAGAAGAATTATTGACAGATCAATTATCCAATGACATGATAATAATCAACCCACCTACCATGATAATCTATAGCATGCAATATTTGAAATTTACCAGAATATACCATTACTGGATGTCTGAATTGACATACAAGGAGAACAAAATAATTTATTTTTCACACACCAAGTGTAAGCGAATATGCTGTGTATAATCACAAATGTTACCCCCTAGCTCTGCCTTTTTCTTATGGTTTCTTAAAGGCGCCCTATTATATTGGTACAAGTTAGACGCCAACAGAACACTAGCTTAGCATACAGTGACTAATTGCACAATGATCCAAAAGAAAAAAATGCAAGCACCAAATGCATGGGGCTTGGCCATTAGGGACTGAACCAATCAGTTAATGTGTGGTGTGCCTAATCAAAATGTGATGGCCTGTAGGCCAAATACCAACAAAGAAACCAGTGCCTTGCAAATGCGAGGGGCTCAATGTGCTGCAATTTCTTAAGAGCTTCCATGCCTGATTCTTTAAATTTTTCCAGCAAGTACTATTGATCAAAAGCAAAACAAACAAAACTATATTCATCCAACAAGAAAAAATATTTACAGTGATCCAACATGACAAACTACTGTCATTCACATACCAGCTTATTGATGATAAACTAAAGAATCCAATTGGAATAACACTTGAATAGTAATTGCACAGTAAACTTTCAGCCTTCAAGTAACAAAATAAGCCAATGTCATCAGTGGGCAAATGAAACTATCTTTTCGACTCATGTTTGTTAACATACATACAAATGACATGCCCATGGTTCAATAATTAGCAGTCGCTCCCATGGTTCAATAATCAGTAGTCACTGTAATTTTCAACTCCCATATTTGTTCCACAAAACTCAAACCTCACATGTTTCACACTTCATTACAAGAGTGAATTTTGAAGGTAAAGTAATATAGCACTTAAATTTCACCAGTTAGTATGGAGAGTTTTGGTGCGCACACAACATAGTAACAAATTGTTTAGTAGATTAATGTTTGATGAAACCTAAAACGACTCACAAACAAAATAATTCACTCAAACCCTCTAAATATTAGAAATAAACCTATTTAAAATAGTAAATGCTGCCAAAACTGGAAACCAAAATCAACCATGAGATGTACATATCCCTTTATACGAATAAAATGGAAGACATCCAGAGTAGAAAGGATTTACCATGACAAGTGAGTAGAGGGTCCAGCGATCTCCATCCCAGGACCTCAATAACATAAAAAGCAAAAGCATTTTTCAATTGATATTCAATACAAGGGCAAGTAAGGAAAAATTGAAAAGCTTTGTAACAACTAAATTAGTAAAGCAAACAAATTCTCAAACTACTCTAAACTGATGATGCAAACAAAAGGTAGACACTACAGTGCATGTGCTTGTATTTGATTACTTCACATCTACTTTCGGTCCATCAAACTTGTCTACAAGTAGTGTAGGGGCATATGCAGCTAAAGGTTGTGCATGTTAATGAAAAGACCAAATGACCAAGACATACAAGGATGGTGAAATTCAATAAAATTAATATACATATCATTCTCTCAACCTATGACAACAGAGAAAACAATATGTCGATGGGTTCAAACACATTAAGTTACCCAGATATTAACCAGGGTACCTTCTTATGTTGGCCCTTAAGCATATAAAATGTGCACACAGCAGAGGCCCTGGCAGACTCCTGAATGAAAGAACAAATTAGAATCTTATAAAGCCAAACACTGTTAGATGTAATGAACAAATTAATAGTACACAAGGCCTTTGTGAGCATGAAATAAACAACATTCAAGCACTATGAAAATCGGGTGGATTGTACCCCCAGACATATAGCTTGAGGCCAAGCGTACCAGGCATGCAATCTTATAAACATCAGCAGAGTACATGCCCGCACAGAAATGAAAAAATAAGTGATCACAAGCGTGCCAAGCACATGCAAAGATTTGCTTACACCAATTAAGTAACAGTGTTACACACTTGCACATATAACCTTGCTTGTCAGAGATCCACAAGTCAGAGCAATTATTAAGTGCAATGAAATGGACTTTCATGTATATCTTGTAAATCCATAGGAAAATAGTGTACACAGGGAATGGAATGCCAACTGGCTAGTTGTCTTACAAGCAACAGAACATATCCAAATGATAAGTGCATGCAGCAAGGTCTGCAGATAGCCATCTCTTCCATAGTTCCATGCTTCATCCATGTACTTGGTCTCATAGCTCCCAGGACACAAGACAGAAACGTCGATGATTAGACAAGAGGAACCCAAATTGTATTTTACAAGGCAGATGCCAAGTTCAATGTCAAGAGGAATCAGCATCTTATTTCACTTGCCAGTGATAAAAGGATGGCTAAGTGCTTGCGATACGGTTATCCTCTTTTCTGGATCTAAGATAAATATCTTATCAAGAAGATCTTTAAAACTGGACAACATTTTTGGATCCTCGCCGGGGGAGTTCGAAATCAAAGAACCAATGTCCTTTGGTTTAATATTCAAAACTAATCTTCTCACAGCCTGCAGACAAAAGTATGATAAATAAAGAATCCAAATAGAACATAGCAGGAGATTATGATTCCAAAGACACACCGTTTTTGTCACAGGATCCTCCTCAGTAGCATGAAAATTGAGATCTTGATCGAAGTGTTGCATCGTAAATGCCCCCTGCACATTGGAAAGTAGGCATCATTTAGAGCAGTATTTATGTGTTCACTCAATTAAAGATGTATTTACATGTTCACTCGCGAGTTCAACATAAGTATGGTTTTGTTAAAGTTCATAATGATGCAAAGATGCAAGACTAACCTTTCGAAGCATCTTCTTAGGGAATGGGCCTTTTAGTTCCATATGAAGCCGAAGCATGGCATTGTTTGATGGACCTGGGAATAAGACTTTCCCGGTATAAAGCTCATATAGACAGCAGCCAACTGACCACATGTCTAACGGGTGGTCATAGGGTAACCCAAGAACTGCAAAAAAACAACATTTTAAGTGCATGCACACAGACAAAACATGAGTAGAAAGTAGTAACAGTATCTAATTCATCTAAAGAAGTAACAGTTTCCAATGAACATTCTGAAATAAGGTAAAGCTGATGAAAGAACTCACTGATCTCAGGTGCCCGATAGAAACGGCTGACAAGATAAGGTGTAACCTCATTCATGCCAGCAAGCATAGCGTTGCCGAAATCACATAGCTTGAGCACATTCTTAGCCTCATTCACCTAAAATACAAGAAATGGACAGTAAGAAAGGGTGTTTAATTGGTAGTGTTTATACTTATGATGTGTTTGCGTGCACGGAAGGATGAAATGATAACACATCATGAGTTTTTTTTATTATCAAGTTGCAATTTCCATTAAAGAAAGACAACTGACGATAATACAACATTTAAAAAAGATGATAGGCAAGATAGCATACTAGCATATTGTCCGGCTTTATATCGCAGTGCAAAACTTTGCAGTTCTTCAGGTGCTTCAGTGCGATGAAAAGCTGCTTTGAATATGCCCTCACCGCAGTCAGTTTAAGTCCGATATTACGACCAAATTTCTTTAATACCTCACGAAGATTCATATTTAGAGATTCAAAAACTAAGCAAAGATGGTTCCGGTACATGAAACTAGAAATAAACCGCACACAATGGCGCTTGTCCTCACGGTCCGCACTTGCAAGTTTTTCCAATATTGAAACCTCTTGCTTACCAGCCTTGTACCTGTATAATCAAATACATAGTCCTTTTTAGTTTGCCACACGGGGAAATGGAAATATTGCTGGAAAATATATCAAGGGAGCTTAGCTTACATTGTATCATTGTTGCGAATAATTTTGATAGCAACTTCTTCAGGATCATCTTTACCAGCTTTAAGATCTTTTGCCCGCACAACTGTTGAGAACACACCCTTCCCATGTGCTGCTGTGATTTCATAACGGCCATCCAGCAATTCCCCAAACCTGTAAGCTGCAGAGTCACAAAAACAAGAAAATGATGAATGGTAAAGAAAGGAACAAACTTTGACCACAGATAAATAAACTGGCAAGGAAAATGGTCTTAAGATAGCAGAACTTACTGTAGTATCCGTCTGCATCATCCCAGTTGTCATGAAGCGCATTTCTCTCAATATGCAAACCGTCATCCTTGCCCTGTCCAATACAGTGATATTGGGACCGAGTAAGCGAAAGAAAGGAATTTTATGTAATGCTGGGAGAACAAGCAAGCGACGGTGTTCCATCTTTGAAAAATAACATGTTAAGTTTGATGTGCAAACAGTACATGTTCAGAAAGATTGGGATGTGCATCAAACTGCATCCCTTCACATGGCCTATATGTAGGTAGTAAAGGGGATAGGAACTATACCAATTTTCTAATTCCCGCAGGTGATTCTCCAAATATGTCATCACAAAACATGTCTGCTGATCTCTCACTCTGGAATACGAGGTAGTATAAGTTTTCAGGAATCAGGATGATATAGATTTAGATTCATATGTTTATCGAGCAGGGTAGCAGAAAACAATTACCTTGGGAGAACCCTCTCCAAGGCCTGAAACACCTATTGTCCCCCCATCACTGAATGGTCCCACACTAGCTAAGGAATCATTCCGATCAGGAGATTTTCCCACCGCAAAGTCTGCTTTGCCAGCAAATACCTCTGAAGAATCAAGCTTATTTTCAGCTTCTTCATTCCCCGTAGAGCTGCTATCATTGTCATCTTTCAGATGTGTAGTTTCATCTCCATCAATTGCTCTTACTTCTGTACACGCAACAGTACATCTTTCAGTGGTAGTTAAATTGGTATGGACATCAGGAAATAGCACAATAAAGGTGTTAACCCAGCATTGTCCAATCAAGTTACCTTCGTTATTGCTATTTGGTTCGGATTCCATCTGCTGCTTCTGCAATTGCTGCTGCCTGTACTTTGCCATGATAGCTTCTTTCCTCCTCCTTGCTTCCTCCTTAATTTTTTCAGGGTCATCTTCTTCCTGCATTGCTAACTGCTGTTCGATTTTCTCTTGGTACTCCTCTTCATCTTCCTCCCTAACATCGAGATAAAAACAGTAATTATAAATATCCACAAAACTAAAACAACAAATGGGAAAGAAGCTAGTCGATTAGTCATCAGCTTGAAAATTGACTTACTTGAATGATGTTTCCTTCATTTCTTCAAACCTCCGGCTTCTATGGTCAACCTCTCTACCTTTCTCACTTGATCTTGGCCTCTCTTTGTAATCATCAGACGTGTATTTTGAGCGTGTTGAATCCCTGTGCCTATCATTATCGCTTGCTTTGTCCCGTCCTTCCCTGCTTCTACGAGTTTCACTTTCCTTAACCCTATGCCATTCCCTGTCCCTGTCATCTCTCGCTTTCTCCCTTCCGCGTTTTTCACTGTCAGCCCTTTCAGATTCTCTATGCCGATCTCTACTCATATCGCGCTTCCTCTCATGATCTTTATGCCTTGAACTACCACTCCGCCTTTCCCTCTCCTGGCTTTGATCACGAACGCGTCTTTCCCTCTCCCGGCTTTGATCACGAGCATGTGTGATCTCCCTTACATCCGATCTACTATGACTGCTGCTTCTTTCTCTGTGCTTACGAGTAGTTTCAAGTGAACCAGCTTTGTCTCTATCTGTCCTATCATCCCTATACCTCTCCCGGCTACTATGTCTATCATGAACAGCACGGCTGCTGCTCCTTTCTCTTTCATTCTCCTGGCTCCTATTCCTATGCCTGTCAAGCTTCCCATTGCGATCATTGCTATCATGATCAGAACCATCCCTGCGACTTGCACGAGAGCCGTTAGCGTCATCACCTCTCTCTCTAGACCTCAAGTGATCTCTTGAATGGACTTCGCTGTGATGCCTTGAGTAGGGAGATGTTCTAGAGTGATCTTTGGAATGGTAGTCTTTAGAAGAAGAAGAGCGATGCTCATCTCTGTGCCTCTGGTCCCTCTCCCTTCTGGACTTTGGAGATTTCGAAAGCCTTTGGCTTTGCTCATACCCTTTGGTATCCTCGGCGTCGCTTGGAAGGATGACTCCACTTTCAGGAGCAGGGGCACTGCGAAGTGACTTCATTCCATCATTTGAGGATGGAAGGGTAGGCGGAGCAGAAGCTTGCAGCTCAGTTGCATCTGTGTTTGATTCTGTATCTGTACCATTGGCAAAGTGCGCCTGCATTTGCAAATTGCAATACATAAGTAGATTAACCAACTTGGCATGGAGAAACAGCAAAAGGATATCCAAGCAACACGAACTATTGTTGCGAGAATTGAATAGGACCGGCACCTCTAATTCCCCGGTTAGACTGCTGCGCCTGAATAACAGAGATGCTATTCAATTTCTTAGGTGGAAAAAAGAACACCAAGAGAAGACAGCATAAGGGCAATAATTTTTTCCCCTTTTTATGGCTAGAAACAAACGTAGTGGTTTCCGGCCAGCGGTGATAAAATTTTTTTTCCCAGATGGATGATGTGTCCTCGAGAACAACAAGATGGCGAAGTCAGTATACATGAGCAAGGCGATAGACTGGATTAGACTGTAACGAAGAGCGCTTGCAGGGTTAGTTAAAGTCAAAACGAAGAGAGGGAGGGGGGAGAGAGAGAGAAGAGATGTACCGGAGCAAGGGAAGCCTGTTGGGCGGCGGAATCAGCATCTACGTCCATGGCGGAGGCATCGTCGAGTATCTCCCCCTCCTCTACCTCTTCGTCAGCGTGGCGGTGGCGGCGGTGGTGGTGGTGGCGACGGTGGTGGTGGCGCTTGCGGCGCTTAGGAGATGCGTCGGGTTGGGCGTCCTCGGGCGAGAGAGAGTGCTTGGCCGGGGAGTGTGAGGGCTCTCCGCCGGCTGCCATGGCAACGGGAGAAGGTAGGGTTAGGGTTAGAGGCTCCGCCACCCCTCCCTGCGGCGATGCGAGTGCGCGACGGCCAGGAGAAGAAGATGCCGATGCGAATTTGCGGAGTCGACGCGGGCCCCGCCGCCTCCCATCCAACTGACATAATGGGCCCACCCACCCACCCGATGCCTTGGCGGATTGGTGCTCAAATTTATTTATACATTTACCAAACCTTTTATTTATCTCTCGTCCGTTTGGACGTAGATATTGAAATTTAAATTTTATAAAATCGGAATTTGGTAATTCTCTGAGTTACCGTATATTGTTTGGTTGTTTTTGGAATTTAAAGTTAAAATTAGAACCCGGTTTTTGGTATTGGACTATCTATTGGATATAATTTGGTTCCAGCCAACGATTCCTTTATATCCAAACAATAGATTTGAAATTACAACCAATTCTGATATCATCTTGATTTGGTATTGATCCCAATTAAATTGCATTGTCTTGAATACCTACATCCATACGGACTTCGTTTGTTTTTCTCATATCATCCGATGAAGATGATGGATATCTCTCTTTTTTATAAGTACGGTACATTAAATTTCACTAACATGGCTTTATTTGGAATTAAAGGCACCCTACCTATGTGAATATATCTGAAAGTATGGACAGGCCGATCTCGAAATTGATGAAGGCACCATAGACATCATGTGTTCATTTGGAGAGTGGTATTCTGGCTACTAAAAACATGTTGTGAGCATGGTGTTTGGTTAGGTTTTTGTTGAGTTTGTAAGAAAATATATTAGGGCGAGGGACCTTAATTGGTTTGTAAATCTATGGTGCTAATAAGCTCAAAGACCATTTGTCGACTGCCAATAAGAACAGGTTAATTGATTGGTTAACTAGGTAGATTTGCATCTTTCTTCATATTGAAAAACGAGTAAACAGTATGCATACTGCAAAAGCTCGACGTGGCATTATAAGTTTATTAGCCCATTACTCCATTTAACACATATGATGTCATATGGATGCTGTTTTTTCTCAATTGGTGCATCAAGGAACGCACTCTGATTATGTTTGACTAAGCCTCGTACTCATCTAAGAAAAAGCGTTCGCTTTAGGCCTAACTCCCTTTCCAATAAAAAAAAAGGAAAAACATCTAGCACGACGTTCAAATATAGCATACTTACATAAGTTAATACTTGATGCACTGCGATCCCATCCAGTTAACTATCTGTATCCATCAGCACCCATGAACACACACAATGATAGAAAAACATTGCTAGATCCGTTTTTTAAATGCACATAACATGTTGACCTTTGGATATGCATTAGTAATTCATCAAAAATTTGTATGATAAAACAGGTTGCAGCAAAACAAAATGATGCTTGTGTTTTTTTAATAAAATGAATAGCCGAACATTGTGTCCTGAAAATAATGATGTTGTACATTTAAAAATAGATTGAGATATTATTTCGATATCAGAGACGAGAGAGAAGAAGACGGTTTGGAACAAAACCAACATCATCATAATATATCCATATTCCATTGCAGTAGCATCATCTATGCACAAAGACAGATAAACACACTACCTCAGTCATGCTACTCATAAGTTATCAAACATGGAAATACTTTGTGACAGCACATCCTTGAGAAAACTCAATTGTTGACACCGGATTCATAGTCCTCATCGGATTTAACACCCAATTCGCAAGCCTTCCAATATTTGACAACTATAGCATAAATTCTTTCATTTTGTGGGATTCCCACCTTTTTTTTTCCTATTTTTTTTCTTTTCACCAACATCACATGTTGTTGGACAATTATGTTCCTCCACTCCCCGCACATCGCTTCACTTTGTTGCTGTCGGCGGCCAACTTGTCCCCATCACCGTGGCCACGGTATTGATCCACGTAGTTGCCGTTGCGCCACCACTACCTCGATCCAAGTCAATGATGTTGACGTCTCCTCCTCCATGTCCACCTCCGTTAGCGCCACCGCGACCGCAGCCTCCTCGTCCATCGCAGTCCCCATCGCCATGCCGCCTCCTCCCCTCCACCCCCACCTCAGCCCGTGCCACCATCGCCACCTCCCCCTACCTCTAACTCTGTCTGCAGGTCGCTAATTCACTCTTCTAAAATATAGGACTTTCTAATGCATAAGATAAACATATCACGTTCTACACATACTAGTTAAATCTAAAGTTTATCTATACACTCTCTGAGACTCTGACTTACTCAAAAGACTTGCAACTTATAACCAAACCTAATCAAACTAACTAAAAAGGTAAAGACAAAAAAATAAATACGGTAAGTAAAAAGATTAAGGACATGGGATGCAAACTCACGAGGAAACATATATATTTAACATACTTCACCACTAAAAACTACGTCCATGAACTCGTCGCCAGAGACAAATCTGAGGTAGGCATCAAGACTCTCCCAATTACCGTCTTGCGCTAGCCACCATGGCTCCCTGGCAAGTAAAGACCGAGTGCTACCAAGGCTCAACCACTTACGCCGTCTCTCTCGGTTACAAGGCATCAGAAGATCATTATGGAGTTTGAATGGTCTCCTCGTCATCGCACAAGGTGCTGCTGCGACTCCACACCAAGACGGTCTAGCAACGAGTATAATGTGGCTTGACCGCAGCCAAGTCTTCCCACTGGCTAATGCAGGAGCTACAATCAAAAAGAGCTCGCAGGTTCATTCTCTCAAAGGTCTGAACTAACTTGGATTAAGCACTAAACACACGTACAGTGGTTGGAGTGAATGATAAGATTGGAATACTCTTCTACATTTGTTGTAGTATTCAGTAGCTCTAACCCGTTTCAAATGGACGGGTGGAGCGGCTTATGGTTTATATAGTCCCAAAACACGAACTAACCATCAGCCAAAATGCCGCTAGAAATTCTACAGACCGTCCATACTTTTTGGCATACATCAGACCATATGGTCTTGTTGTACTTGTCAACTAGACGCGACGCTTCAAAGGTCCAAAGTATAGGATGATTCATGAGACCATATTCCGATCCATGTATCTTTTCCATTGTCTGTACTTCCGGTCCTTGTATTCTTAGTTGCTTCAGCTAGCTATCTGCTGGAATGGTCCGCTTCATTTATCATTGGAGGTTAAGTCCGGTTCTCACATCTCGCCAAGCTCCCATTTCTTCAGCCCTTCCGGGAATATGGTCTGATGTTCTAGTCCTCACAAAGCGGTGAGATCGGAACCCCCGTCAGGGTGACCTTTCAGGCCTTGCCTTGTTTTTCTTTTTCTCTTTATCTCTTGGACCTAAGCATTCTCAGTGCATTTAAACAAGTTTATTAGCCCAAGTGTTGTTTGTCAATCAATTACCAAAACACAACTATAAAAATATAGTATAATAGGCCATTTTTCCTTACACACACGTTGTCACCTTCACCTCGTTCAGCGACGCCGGAGCTTGAACCCAGAAGGACACAGAGGTAGGGGATGGCACATGAGGCCCACACGTCATAGACTCGAGAGAGAAGAATCAGGGGTAAAATAGAAAAAATCGTATGTGAAAAGAAAAAATAAAATAGGAAAAAGGGTGAGAATCCCTTGAAACGAAAGAATTCGTATTGCGGGTGCCAAATATTCGAATTACTCTCCTCGTTACTTTTTTATTTGGTGCGGCTAACTTTTTTCAATTTAATCATTTGACTTATCTAAAAGATTTATGCAAACGTATAAAAGCGAAAGTCATACTCAAATTACCCCTAATGATAAAACAAGTGACAACGAAATAAATGGGAGTAAGTAATAAAATTGATTGAGGAGTAAAATAAATGATTAAAGTTTTTTAAAAAGTGCAAATAACAGAGAGAGTAAGAGTCAAAACCTGCTAATTGCCAAATCGGTGCCAATAACTCACTGTCACACGTCACCACAGTCGACGGGGGAGGGGAGGCTGCCTGCGCGCACTCCACTCATCAGCCACTGCAGACGGACGGTGGTTTTCTTTCTCGCTCCTATCATTTCCTTGCTCCGTTCCCGATCCAGGCGAGCAGGCCACGCCCCCGCCCCCACTCATCTCCGCCTCATCCGCCACACCGGACGGCGAGGCAGTGACAGAGATCGGCGGCGTCTCAGGGCCGGGCAGGGCGCTGCATTGCGGCTGCGGCGGCCATGGCCGATCCGTACGGCGATGGCAAGGCCCCGTCGCTCAAGAACCAGCAGCCGCGCCCCGGGCCCCGCCTCAAGCCCGCAATCGAGATGGAGGACCTCATCAACCTCCTCCACGGATCCGATCCAGTCCGCGTCGAGCTCACCCGCCTCGAGAACGAGCTGCAGTGTATGCCCCCACCTCCCCTGTCCACCCTCTGCTGCCTCAGATCTCATCTACCTACCTAACACTAGTCCCCAGTTACTCGTAGAGTAGGATTGGATCTCACCTCCGCTTCTGCTCTTCACTGCTTTCCGTGATGTCTGTGCAGACAAGGAGAAGGAGCTGGCCGATGCGCAGGCGGAGATCAAGGCTCTCCGCCTGTCTGACCGCGCGCGCGAGAAAGCCGTGCAGGATGTCAGTAACACTTTACCCCGCTTCTTAGTTCTTACTGCTTATCCATCCCGCGTAATGGCTGTCGGCACCTACCAGCTGGCAGCCGCCTAGAGTTCCATGCCACACGGCGACGACTATAAGTGATCAGCCTATCCATGTTTACATTACATTTTCGGCTTCAAATTGAAATGCGCCTCCCTCTTTTATTCTAGTTATTACACTTACTTGGGATTTGGAAGGAAAGAAAGAAAGAAAGAACATTTCTTTGACTGATTTCCCCCTACGACCTGCATCCCTGGTTATATCATCTCTATGCCTATTCCTACTATGGATCGGAACTATCCGAAGAAACTATTACATTTCGTTGATTTTCTTTATGCTTCTTTTCCAACAATTCTGACTTTGCCTCCTGCGTCAATGTAAGCTTACGGAAGAATTGGCAAAAGTGGACGAGAAGCTCAAGCTCACAGAGTCTCTCCTTGAAAGCAAAGTAATGGAGGAGCCAATCCCTTCTCCCTCACGTGCATTTCACTGTTTTCTGTCAAGAACAGATAATGACAATATGCAAGATTGCAGAACCTCGAAGCAAAGAAGATCAATGATGAAAAGAAAGCAGCACTTGCCGCGCAGTTTGCAGCAGAGGCCACACTGCGAAGGGTTCACGCGGCGCAGAAGGATGATGACATGCCTCCTATTGAGGCCATCCTTGCACCACTGGAGGCTGAGCTCAAACTAGCCCGTCAAGAGGTACTCTCAAGTCTGAAAGACAGCCTGCATACCCACTTTATTCCTTCTATTTCCTCCGTTCATGAGTCATGACCAATGTACATTCTCTATCTTTTTTCTCCTTTCACTGCCCTTCATCTATTTCTTGTGCCCCCAAGGAATTCCCGTTTTACAAACTACGACTGCTGCGACCTGCCTACTTGTTTTATATTTCTTTCTTGACACTTTTTAGTATTTGCCAGTGTGCTTTACTACGTTGCTAGTTGTCACTTACAAATTTTCTAGAGCGCATCTTGCTCTGCAACTTGATAATGGTATAGGGTTGGCACATAGACTGCATTTTATCTCTGCTATTGACGTTCAACTGTCAGTTTTATGATTGATTGTCACCTATTCGTACCTGAATGCACACTTCTCGTGAAAATGCTAACATATTAGTCTTCTTGCGCAGATTGCAAAATTACAAGATGATAACAAGGCATTAGACCGTCTTACAAAGTCTAAGGAAGCAGCTCTGCTTGAAGCAGAAAGGACGGTTCAGATAGCATTAGGCAAAAGCTTCCTTGGTCGACGATCTGCAAAACAAAAACCAAGAATTGATGAAACAGATTGAGATATGCCAGGTATGCAACAATGAAAATATTCATTCAAAATATTTCTACTAGTCTGCGTTACCCTTTAGGCTACCAGCATGTGAGGTTTTTTTTTTGGGCTTTGTCACCTAACAGGAAGAGAATAAAATCTTGGATAGAATGCACCGTCAGAAAGTTGCTGAGGTTGAAAAGCTCACTCAGACTGTCAGAGAGCTAGAAGAAGCTGTTCTTGCTGGTGGTGCAGCTGCGAATGCTGTGAGAGACTACCAGCGTAAAGTTCAGGAGATGAATGTAATGCATGAATCATGATGCTCTCGGGCATGCATTATGTGTTTTAGGATATGCGCCTGAAAGCTTTGTGACTAATGCATGTTTTACAATGCCTCTTCTTAGGAAGAAATGAAAACTCTTGATCGTGAGCTAGCTCGTGCAAAGGTTTCAGCAAATAGGGTTGCAGTAGTAGTGGCAAATGAGTGGAAAGATGGCAATGATAAAGTAATGCCTGTTAAACAATGGCTTGAGGAACGAAGGATTCTGCAAGTAAGTGAAGGCCCCCTTTCATTTAGTTTGAAGCTGCTCCTGAATTTCTGTTGATAGATTTGTAGAAGTTCATCAATGGTGACTTTTGTTAATTTTGATGATCTTTTTTTTTTTTTGCAGGGAGAAATGCAGCAACTCCGGGACAAACTTGCTATTGCAGAAAGGGCTGCACGATCAGAAGCTCAACTGAAAGTATGCTTTTGCTGTTTGTGTTGCTCATAACGACCTCTTCTTCCATCTTAAAATTTCGATCCATCAGGTATTTTTCAGTATTCTAATTGTGATCTATATCCAATTTTGCAGGAGAAGTTCCAGCTACGACTTAAGGTGCTTGAGGAAGGATTGCGCATGTCTACATCCCGAACGAATGTCAGCGCCGCACGCCGCCAGTCTATTGGAGGTGCTGATAGTTTATCTAAAGCCAATGGCTTTCTGTCGAAACGCCCATCATTCCAGATGAGATCATCAGTTTCTACCACAACAACTCTTGTTAACCATGCAAAAGGGGCTTCCAAGTCTTTTGATGGAGGCTGTAGATCACTTGAACGGTATAAGGGCCTTGTAAATGGGAACGGTATGAACGTATCTACCGACTCCAGTGAAGACAAGGAGTCAAACAACTCAGATGAGAAATGTACCGAATTTGCATCTGCTGAGTCAGAGGACTCGGTGTCAGGGGTTCTATATGATATGCTGCAAAAGGAGGTCATTGCTCTAAGGAAGGCGTGCCATGAAAAGGATCAAAGCCTGAAAGACAAGGATGATGCAGTTGAGGTAAGTCTAGTCTTGAGACTAGTGTGCTTGTATCTATGCAGTTTCTGTTGCTGTTTCTTCGTTTGTCTTTGTTGCCTCCTTGGAATAAATTGGATGTGCTGTACAGATGTTGGCAAAGAAAGTAGATACTTTGACAAAAGCCATGGAGTCGGAGGCCAAGAAATCAAGGCGTGAGATAGCTTCTATGGAGAAGGAGTTGGCAGCTACGCGCTTGGAGAAAGAGCAGGATAGCAGGGTGAAACGTTACGGCAGCTCAAGTGGCTCTGCCAACAGTTCGCAGGTCCCACCTGGCAGGTACTTTCTTATCTCGAGCTGGTGAAGAACGTGTAGTGAAGGGACTAGTATGTATGGGATTGACCAATTCTCCATGCATCTCAACTCAGGACTTTACCTCGGAGCGGCTCAGCACGCAACATGTGATGTGATTCGGAAGGGAAACCATCGAAGTGTGTAGGGAGTGGCCAAATACCTTCTGGATGGTTGCATGAACATCCATACTTGTATTAGGGTGGTGACGAGGAGGGTGCCTCTCCTGATCCTCGGGAAGATGGCACTGCGGAAGAACCTCTCCTCCCTACATCTCGTGGGGATGAACAACTTGTGTCTAACAAGGCAAAGCTAGTGGAAGGGCGTGTGTTTTCTTCTTCTTTTCCTTTTGGTGACATGGCATTTGTTGGTGATTATCGCTGTTCTTATCTTTTTCCCCTTCTTCTGGGCAATGCAACGATCTTTGTTGGTGATGTATAGGTTTGCTGAGGCGTTGCTTCTTCTCACTCTTTCTCCCTTTTTTTTTATATCTGTCCGATTTATAATGTAAAATGTATGCACTGAAGAGTTGCGTATAATTTGTCTGACGTTTTCCCTTGTTTCTTTCAAAGAGTTGGGCAAGATGATGTGAATAACCAGCATGATGGGTGATTGAGTTGCCGGTTGTATCTTTTGTCCTGTGACCCATTTTGATTTTGTGGCGAATGATCGGAAACAACATCTACTAGTTTTGCAGACATGTCCGAAATGGAGTTGGGCTGTTGATTTTCATGATCAGAGAGAGAGAGGAAATCGCAACCTTTCTATTTTCTGTAGCCGCAAGGAAATTGGAAACTTGTTATTATTAAAAGCGGCGCCAACACAGACGCCAATACATTTTTCTCAATTTATAGATCATTAACTTATCTGCCCCCTCTTTTAGCATGTGAACGCATGAAAATGCGCCACCCTGCTCGTCCAGATGGAATCGTACGACAGCGATAAGGTTGCGGTTGCAGCCTGGAGACAGTAGACGAGTCCGTAGGCACAAGGCAGAGGCAGCGCAGTTGATGGTGGGTGTCATTCTCACCTAGTAGCCCAGGGAACGAGCGCGTAGGCGCGTAGCTCAGTGGTTGTAAATGATACTCCACCTCCTAATTTGTGTATATATAGCCCGTTCTAACTTATTGGTCATTTAACTTTTAAAACATTAAACATAATTTATTTGTTTGTTTTTTTAAAATTTCATAACCATTATTTGTTTTCATTGTACTTTTATTAACTATGACTATATTTTCTTTTCTTTTATTCTTTTGAATAAAACAACTTAGTCCAATTTTATGAAAAAAATCAAACGGTCCTAGAGGCAGGCGTAATAATGGACACGCATGGGCTCATGGCTTCATTGGAAGAAGTAGTGCAAACACATAGAATGGTTTGGTTGTAACCTTAGGAGCTTTGTCTGCACCAATCAACCATTTGTATGTGTTGGGATGTGCTTGCGGTGGGTTGGGTTGCCTGGGCACGTTGATATTAGGCTATCCGCACTCATACAACTCTAAATTTATATCCTAAAAAGAATATTCTACCATAGTCAGCAAGATTCTCTACCAAATACAACAATCCTCCACACTCATATTTACCCTATATTTTAACCATATACCAACTGCCACTTATTTTATCATTTATTTTCATCTCCCCACCTACCCCACTCCACAGGCCACCCACTGTGCATCCGCCCACCTCCTCCGAGCGCTCCCCGCTCTGTCCTGCCGCCGCCCTCTTCCGGCCTCGCCCGCTCCCCACCGGCGTCTCGCCCTCTCCCCGCCGGCGCCCTCGCAAGATCTAGCGCCGCCACCACTGCCCAGATCCGCCGCCGCGGTGCCTCCTCCTCCGCGCGCGCACTCGGCGGTGGCTTCATCGTCCTCGCGGCAGGCGGCGACAAGGCGGCCAGCTCCGCCTCCTCTCCCTCCGGCGCGGGCTGCCAGCCCCGCCTACCCCACGCGGTGTCTTCCACCCTGCCCCGCCGGCTCCGCCTCTCGTCCCGCGCGCCGCCGCTGCCTCGAGCTCCGGCGTTCGCGCCGGCAGCGCGCGGGCTGGGGGAGGCCTGCTCCAAGTCCGACCAATGGTGTGAAGAGCGGCGGGTGCAGGACAGAGACGAGCCGCCCGTCCATTCTCATCCACGCGGAGGAGAGAGAGTCTGATAGGGGAGGAACTCGACGGACTGCAAATGTGAGGTGAGAGAGTGCTTACCATACCGTAAGGTGGATGATAGGGTAGACGGCTGCGGGCGTTGAGGCGACCCTAAAGCTTTAGGGTGGGCTTTGGCGCTGCCCACTACGGATAGCCTTAGAAATATCGGTGGCCAAGGTATGATTTTCTCTGTAATTTTGGGAAACAAACTTAGGCGCATGTTAATTTTCGATGACATAAATAATGGAAAGGGTGAGAAACACACAAGTAAAATCTCAAATTTCAAAATGTGCGCAAATTGAACTGAGGGCTCACTCGCCGTTGGTGTTGGCTGGGCTGCTGTGCTGTGCTGTGCATCCGCATCCGCATCCCCACCACCACCACCCTCCCCCAATTTCCCCATCCCCATCCCCGCAGCGCATCAATCCATCCATCCTCGGATCGGATCGAGAGGAGGAGCAGTCCCCTCTCCCTCCCTCCCTCCCTCCCTCCGTCCGTCCGTCCTTGGAATCGCAGGCAGAGAAGCCCGCAGAGGCCGCCGGCGCTCTCCACCAAACCAGGAGGAGTGGAAGTGGAAGGAGGAAGGAATCCCCGCCCACAGTCCATATCCACCCATCCATTGCGAGTGAGTTTGTTGTTGCTGCATCTCAAACCTAGAATCGAATTCTAATTACTATAGATCGATCGATCGATTCATAAGGCCCATACATAGATGATGCCCCGTCGGGGCGATTGCATGGGACCTCCGCCGTACCCATGCCCCGCCGACGCCGCCCTCATCCACCTTCGCATCCCGCCTTCTTGACCCAGTCCCAGACCCCGTTCCCCACCCGACACCCCACCCCCACCAGACGAACAGGATGGCCGACAGCGGCGGACTCAGCGCCAACAACGCCGCCGCCGCCAACGACGACGACGACGCCAACACCGCGCCTTTCCCCGACACCGTCCGTATCCTGCTCTCTCTCTCTCTCTCTCTCTCTGTTTCCACCACTAATCACGCTCCTTGCCTGATTTGATGATTCTGATTGAACGTGACCCCTGCCCCTTCTCAGGTCCAGGTCGGAGGATCTCCCGAGTACAAGGTCGAGAGGAAGCTGGGCAAAGGTGGCTTTGGCCATGTCTTTCTTGGCCGACGTCTAACCGCCGCGCGCTCGGCCGCTTCCGCTGCACAAGAGGTTGCCATCAAATTTGAGCACACTAGCAGCAAGGGCTGTACCTACGGCCCTCCATGCGAATGGCAAGTCTACACGTAAGCCGCGTCTCTCCCTCTCTTCCCCCACCTGCCATTCTATTCTACCAATGCCGTTACTAACCATGCTTCATTGCTCATGCACCACAGAGCTCTAGGAGGCACGCACGGTGTGCCCAAGGTGCATTATAAAGGCCGCCAGGGTGACTACTATGTCATGGTACCCTCCTTCCTGCCGCCTGCAATGGGATGACCTTGCCTTGTCTCATCACTTCTAATTCACTTGGTTCCCTTTCCCCAGATTATGGATATGCTGGGGCCTAGCTTGTGGGATTCTTGGAATTCATTAGGCCAATCGTGAGTTCCTCAACCCTACTAGCTCTTCCAGCGGTTTCCATGGAATTTCTTTTTTCCTCTTTTCTCCCCTTCCTGTTGGTAATGCCTTGTGCCCGAAACTTGCAGCATGTCATCAGAAATGGTCGCTTGCATTGCTGTGGAGTCCATTTCCATTCTGGAAAGCTTGCATTCTAAAGGGTAAGCAGGTATTCCAAGGCATCCTAAATGGCCATGTTTAATTCATCCCCCATTTTTTTTTTATTCTCCCGTCTTTTTTTTTTTACTTTGCTTTTCAGATATGTGCATGGGGATGTCAAACCTGAAAACTTTCTTCTGGGTCAGCCTTCAACGCCTCAAGAAAAGAAACTTTATCTTGTGGATCTCGGATTAGGTAGACAAGCACGTTCCAACCACTATGTTAATAGCTTGCATTATTTTGGTGGAATCGCCTCCCTTTCTTATCTCTGCTAGACCACTGGTGGTTTTGAGCATTCAGTCTTTATTACGTTAACTGTTTCTGTGTTAATTTTCACTTGCCAGCGACAAAGTGGAGAGATTCTTCTAGCGGACAGCATGTTTGCTATGATCAACGTCCCGACGCCTTTAGGTTTGATGCTTTATATTTTATGTTCCATATGTGTCAGCTCATCGTGGCCATCAGTTCTATGTCTGAACTTCTCTATCGCCTTTATAATCTAGAGGAACAGTCAGATATGCTAGTGTCCATGCACATTTGGGAAGAACCTGCTAGCAGGAGAGATGATTTGGAATCACTTGCCTATACACTAGTATTCCTTCACCGGGGCAGGTTGCCTTGGCAAGGGTACCAGGTATCTTACTGTGTTGTCAAGGTCCCCACACTCCATTCAGAGCCATTTTTCTTGGGTAGTCTTGTTTTGACCATTTATCTTCTTATTTTTTGGGGATCTGTGTTTACAGGGCGATAATAAATCATTTTTGGTGTGCAAGAGAAAGATGAGTACCTCACCTGAGAGCCTCTGTGGCATATGTCCTCAACCTTTCAAGCTGTTTCTTGAGACTGTCGTCAATATGAAGTTTGATGAGGAACCAAACTATTCCAAGTTGATTTCTTTATTTGATGGTTTAATTGGACCAAACCCTTCCATAAGACCAATCAATACTGATGGTGCCCAAAAGGTTCGTTTCAGGCACCACATACTTTTTTTTAAGTGAAAGGAACCTGAACAATCTAGATACGGCTGTTTATGTATCCCTTTTTTTCTGGACACATTCACCCTGCAGGTAGGGCAGAAGCGTTCCAGGTTGCTTACTGATGATGACGGCCATGCAAAAAAGAAGATTCGGCTGGGTGCTCCTGCAACACAGTGGATTTCAGTATACAACTCAAGGACACCTATGAAACAGAGGTTAGTGTTAATTCCCAAGCTATCTTTCTTGTATAGTCTTGAGTATCCATGCAGAGTTATATCATCATGGTGAGCTCTGTATTGTTCTGATTTTCTTTTAAAAGTGAGTTCCTATTTTTATTGTTTGGATTATGCATATTTGTTAAAAGATATGATTAATTGAAATGAGCCAAGCTAAAACCCGTATGGCAGCAAGACTGCATGTAGCTTCAAATTACTACAGGGATAACTCAAATTTGAACTAAAAAAACATCCCTTGAAAACCAAAGATACCTGCCATCATTGTTTATATTCATGGATGCACCACCATCCTCTATGTGTATTTTTATCAGTGTAAAAGGCTGATTAGGTTCTGCCCTTGACAGGTACCACTATAATGTGGCTGACACAAGGTTGGCGCAACATGTGGAGAAAGGAAATGAGGATGGTTTGCTGATAAGTTCAATATCATCATGTGCAAATCTTTGGGCTATCATTATGGATGCAGGAACTGGCTTCACATCTCAAGTTTATGAGCTGTCTCCTCACTTTCTGCATAAGGTAGGACCTTCCCATCTGCACCTCACGCAATTCATTCTCTTTGCCTGTCCTCAATTTTCCCACAACAAACAGGAATGGATTGTGGAACAATGGGATAAAAGTTTCTACATCAGCTCTGTTGCAGGCTCGAACAATGGAAGCTCTATTGTAGTGATGTCCAAAGGTATCAATATTTATATATATATATCATTACATTTCCCTACCCGGCTACCCCAACTTGCTTAGGATAAGCAGGACTTGTTTCTGCTGTTGTTGCATATATTCATTGCATTACTAGCCGGGACCTCGCGCGTTGCGCGGGTACAGATGAACTAATAGATACTTCTGTGAAGATATATATGTATTCACATATGTAAGTATTATGGTTTCAATCGGCATGGAGCAATTTCATAGGAATGGCTAGTATGAGCAAGCAATGGATCTAAACATACATGCGGATAGCACAACAAAAGACGAGATATATTCCACTGACAATTCACTGAAGCCTGAAGATATTTGGTCATTTAGATAACCAGAAACTTTAGAAGTATTGAAGGGTAAGATGACACATTTACTCATTTAGATAACCGTGCCAAGGCGACGCCAAGCCGATCGATGCTATCCTCAGACCCACGATTCGATTCGATGTCTCGTCGACGTCGTGTACGTGGGGGGCATCGTTGACATCGCGGATGCTGCCACTATGGCAACCGTCATCCTCGCAACCAAAAGGAATGAACTTGCTGCACAATCAAGAGCAGAACGGAGTTGAGAGTAGGATTGGACGCTCATCGATGAGGAGGTACCATTGCTCGTGGCTTGGCCATTTTGTCGAACACCTTGCGGGCAGCAAGGCAGCAGCTTGTGTGGGGCATGGTGGAGGCACGATGGTGCTGTCGTGGGCGTGTTCCTCGTTGAAGTTGCCATTGCCTTGCTGCTGCACGTCGGTCAGGCGTTCTGTCGAACACCTGGTGGGTAGTAAGGGTTGGCTGCCATGGAGGCAAGGTGGAACTTTAGGGCGTCAGTGCCCTTGCAGCAGGAGCACAGGAAGGAGTAGGGAAGGGGCAGGGAGAGAGGCAAGCAGGGATGCAGGGGCGCAGAGGAGGGGCGGCGACGCCAAGCAGGGAGCAGGCTGGGGCATCTTCACGCCATGGAGGAAGGACTCGACTGGGGGGTACTGCGCAGGGGAGCAGCGCGAGCTAGAGGAGAGGTGCTCAGGGGCGGAGCTGCTGGAGTGGGGGTAGCGCCCTGATGGTGAGAGGGAGCGCAGACAGGGACGGTGGCCCATGGTGGTTGTGGTGCCATGGCTGAGAGCAGGAAGGGGCGAGCTGGTGAGGGTAGCGCGTGGAACAGGGGAGTAACAGAGGCGCTTATCTGGAGCAAGGAGAAGTGGCGGCGTGGCATGCATGGAGCTCAGTTGGCCGGGGGCCATGGCAGCCATGTAGATGGCGCTCTTCTGCTTGGGGAAGATAATGAAGAGAGAAGAACAGGGTGGCGGTGCTGGTTAGGCAGGGCCTCGCACCCTGGAACGGACGGGCGCAATGGCTATCGGAGCCAACAGAAGGCCATGGGAGCTGCGGGGAACTGTAGGACTGTAGCGTCCGGTGGGAGTGTCCTAAGCCGTTGGATGCGCATCGGGCGGCTATAGCCAGGCAGGGGGCACTGCTGGACTGTTCCGGCAAGGAAACAAAGACTTTGATATGATTTTACCTTTTGTGCCGTCTGTCATACACGGCTGCAGTATATTTGGGACTATTCTACTTTTTTATAGTATATACTATACTATATAATGTAGCACATGGATGAGCCTGAAAAGTAACCTGAACAAAACACACAAAAACAGAACACTTGAAAGGTCTCTCCAGTTGCCTAACAGCAGAGGATCACTATCTGCTGAAACATCCTTGATATCCACCTGTCATCTGAATTACATGTTAATTCCTTGGCCCCTTTCCTAATGTTGACGCTGCCATAACTGTCTGCCTAGCTGGTCCTCTAATATTGCATGCTTATCTATTTTGGTGATGGCCAGGCACGCCGTACACGCAGCAATCTTACAAAGTCAGTGATTCCTTCCCGTTTAAATGGATAAACAAGAAGTGGAAGGAAGGTTTTCATGTGACTTCAATGGCAACTTCAGGCAGTCGATGGGCTATAGTCATGTCCCGAAGTGCTGGGTTTTCTGAGCAGGTGAGATGTTTGTATTGATGCTGAACTCCATATACAGAAGACAATGTATATATTCTCATTTTATTCTAAAGCATTTGAATGGTTTGAGAGAGACAAAAGCCAAATGTTTTGTGCTAGAGGTTTTAATAGTTTCTTCCATGCTGCACTATTTGCATATGAGGTAGAAGGCGTTTTTGTAGTAAAGTGATTTTCTAAGACATTGCTCAGGTGTACCTTCAGCTATGGTTAGGTCTGGTATTTTGATTTTTGAATAGTCTTGAAGTTGACGAATGTGTCAATGTTCCTTTATTATTTGACAATTGTGAATGTGCCTTGATCTCAACGGACTTAAAAGGGTTGCACTTCTCTCAGGTTGTGGAGTTGGACTTCCTGTACCCAAGCGAGGGCATCCATAAACGCTGGGACTACGGCTTTCGTATTACTGCAATGGCTGCCACTGCAGATCAATCTGCACTGATCCTAAGCAAACCAAGGCGCCGCCCAAGAGACGAGACGCAGGAGACTCTGCGGACTACACAGTTTCCCAGTCAACATGTCAAGGTAAGGAGACAAACTGTGGGATCTCTCTTGCGTTAGGCCGTTAGCTTTACTAGTGCTTTTTCTTACTTGCTCCTTCGGTTGTCACAGGATAAGTGGGCGAAGAACCTCTACCTTGCTGGGATCTGCTATGGGCGAACCGTGGCCTAACATCGTCAGTTGCTGACCTAGCTGTTGTTTGATGTGTGCTGAGTTTTCGCCCTCTGTTACCAGCATCAACCACAGGGCAGTGTTTTATCCCTTGGAAGAAGATGAATTCTGATGTAGTATGCGTCCGAACCTGATTGTAGGTTCGGTATCGTAAGTTAACCTGGAAAGGCTAGGGGTAACAGAATAGCGTAGCTTCTGATCAGCCGCAACGGGCTACTCTGGTCCAATAAAACGAGCCTTTTTAAATGCCGCTTGCAGCGCATTTTTTCTGCATCGTGCCCTACTTATTGGTACCTCATCAGGAAAAAAGAAAAAAAAATGTATCGTTGTATCCATTTAACCCATGTTCCGAAAATTCATGCATAAACAGGATGACATGTCCTTCGCCGAAGAGAGTATCATATGAATGAATACAAGCAGTACGCTTTTTTTATTTAGAAAAATATCTTCGCTGTACAATACGTACGCTATGATATTATTACGGTGCAAAGAAGACCAGGTCCGGCTACTGGTCCTGCGGCGGAGGCGAATGAACCACGGCGGCGGTGGATCGACGGAAAGAGAGCATACTGGGTGAGTCGACTCGGACGATAACCTCTTCTCCAGCGGAGTCGTCGCTCGAGTTGTCATCTTGCATAGCCTTCTCGTCGCCGGCGGCCTGTGGAGGTCGCCGGAGCAGGAGCAGCGGCAGCGGCAGCCTCCTCGCCAGCGTCTTTCGGAGGACGTTTCAAGTTGGAACCCTCGGACTGCACGGAGAGCAGAGGCCGCGTGTTGGATGACCTCAAGGGCACCCTGGGGTAGGAGGAGCTGTGCTTCTGGTCCGTCGCCTGCTGCACGCGAGGAGGACGCCTCTGCCGCCGGTGACCCTGGCCGAAGGAGAGGTTCACCATACTGCCGTACATGCTCAGCTGCAGGGCCCTGGCAGAGAAGCTGCCCGGCTGGTCCCTGATCTCAGCTAGGCTGGCACTGTGAGGACCCCGGGATCCCCTCCGGAAGCTCTCTGGCCAACGGACCAGGGCGCTGTGTTCCTTGCTCATTGTCCGTGGTGTCTCATGGCGGCCTTGAGACAGCAGTGAGGTGCTTCTCTGAAGATCGGCCTCGGCCTCAGAGGCCCTGGCTATCTCGAAGAAGATGATCCGCGCTCTAGCCTCTACTTGATAGCTGTGTGCAGTATGACAGTAGTCTATATGGTTCACGGCTGCAAACACGAAAACACACAGATCAGAGACTTCCCTTTTTTAGTTGTGGGGGGGGGGGGGGGGGGGGGCGGGGGGGGGGCGGGGGGCGGGAGGAGTCTTGAGCAAGCTCGTAAAACCTGAGGACTCGAGACCAAATAAACTCAGGTCAGTATTTGACGGCAGCAGTATCCCTGGTGGCATGATCAGATTTTGATTCGTGGTCTTCAAGAACCCTTCCAGCAAAATGCCTATGTAGTTCTGCTCGAGTTCGATGTCTTCCCCCTTGATGTATATGTTCATCGTTGACCTTTCAGCAACGAGAACCCTGATCTCATGCATTGCCATTTTCTCAAATATCTGAGGGAGCAACAGCCTGGCAATGACCAGGGCGCTTTCCTGTGATCATTCATCATTTGATCAAACACCATTCTATATTAGATTCTGTGATCTAAACTTCCCCTTGTGAATCAGTAATGTATTACCTGCCACAGGAAAACCTCAATCGAAGGATCCGACTGACGCAGCTCTTCTATCTTTTCAGCTTCTAATGAAGAAACAGTGTACCACAGAATCTGTGATCATATCACAGATGTATGGCTTCCCAATCAGCACCTCATACAGACCCAAAGTGCTTCCATGTGATAAAATTGGATCCAAGGAATGCCTTCTGCTTAATCTCTGACTTGTCCACTGTAGGAAAAAAAAGAAGCGTATGCTCATTTGGAACAAATTGGAACAGAATGTACGTACTACAACCAAAACCGTTGAGGCACAAACAGACCTTCACTACACCAATTGAAACAAGCCAGATACCAGTTGGCCTTGAGCCTTCCTTATATAGGATTGTGCCGTGCCCTCGTACGGTTTCCTTCGTATTGCTTAGCAAAGGATCACGGGCAGCAGCAGGCAGCGCACCAACTAAAGGATGAGTGTTTAGAAGATCATTAACTCTTGGCATTTTCACTAGCGGTGGATTCCTCTTCAGCTTCTTCAAGTCAGTCTGCCAAGTGAATTTATTGGAGTTAAGTATATCTGTTGCAACTTGCCAACTGTTTCCAGAGGCAGAACAGCAAACTATAAATTAAATATTCTAGCTACCTGCAAAGCATCGTCTAAATGGGTCATTTCCTTCTCTTCCAGCAACCCAGTCTTCTGGAGGTTTTGAATATACTCACTCAAGTGAGTCAGTACAGAATATGTGACTTGTCGTGTCTTTAGCACACGTAGAACCTGAAAATTGGGAAGGAAAAAAAAATTCTGACATTCCAATTTATCGGCAGGAGAATTCTTTAGTATATTAACTATATTTATGCAATGATCTTTCGCTTGTTACCTATTGGTTTTGTACTTTCTTCCCCAAGTTTTATGAAAAGAAAACTGCTAGGTGAATATTTTACAAAAAAATCATGTTTGAATTGAAAGACCACAGCTTGAATGAAATGATACAGGTACATTGTACATTGTTACCACAAACCTGCGGGAATGTAACTCGAACATCTTCCAAGAATTTTCTAGCTTCCTCTCCCTCAGCATTACTTTCATCAATAACAATTCTTGCAATCTCACTATCACCTGAAGAGACAAGGCAACAAACGATAATAGGGAAACTGGTGAACTGTGTTAGCATTCTACCCAGTAGATTGAAGTCAAAGTATCTACAAAACAGCATTAAAGGGGGCTTGGTTTCAAAAACCATAAAGGGAATGAAATCTTAAATCAAAATTTCATTATTCGAAGTAACTGAAATGTAAACTAGAGCATCGTCTGAGAGGATTGACGTGTAGTACCATGAA
Source organism: Paspalum vaginatum (assembly GCA_030272315.1). NCBI lineage: Eukaryota > Viridiplantae > Streptophyta > Magnoliopsida > Poales > Poaceae > Paspalum > Paspalum vaginatum. The sequence continues at coordinate 43,248,945 of CM059019.1, forward strand.
CCAATTTGGGTTCATGCCGGGGAGAACGACCATAGAAGCAATTTTCCTTTTAAGACAAGTTATGGAGCGGTATAGGGAGCAGAAGAAGGACCTACACATGGTTTTCATAGACTTGGAGAAAGCTTATGATAAGATACCAAGGAACGTTATGTAGTGGGTTTTGGAAAAGTTTAAAGTCCCAACAAAGTATGTGACCCTCGCTAAGGACATGTACAATTAGTACAGTTTTTTTTCTCCTTTTGCAATTCAAAGAAATAACAGATAATTTGCAGGAAAGAACATATCAAGAGTACCCAATATATTACCGAGAAAATCATGCAGTTGCCGCCTTGCAGTTCTGTGAGCACGAAGAAATGCAGCACAGATGTAACATCCTGACTCCAATCTTTCGACTGTGAAGTATGTAACAAGCTTCCGTGGCAACCTGCTCATCTGAAGGAACCTATAGTAATTCGGGAACTGCACATTGGACTTTAGACCTTTCCAATCACATAATGGTTGTCTGGAAACAAGATCCATAGCTTCATCAACTGATCTCATGAGAATATTTGCTGTAGCTTGATTTATTCGTCCCTCTTCAAGCATTTCCCAGTAAGCTGCTTGCACACCTGTTCCAAAATGTCTCAATAAATTGTCTCCTTTTATAAACATTCATAACGACACTTGGCACATTAAGTTGCATAACTACAGAATATAGAACCATGGATGGAACAGTAACAAACAGTTTACCCATTGGAATTAGAAGGGTGCACAAAAAAGACAAATGGACATATCAGTCACAGCCCCAACATATCAAACTCATGAAAGATTTCTCAGGAAAAGAAATATATGGGGGCCAATCACTAGCAAAGTATCAATTCATTTAGAAGACAGATAATGTATCACTAAGCTACAAAGATGAAAGGGCCTAAAACTCAGCTAGAAACATGGGTTGGGAAGAAGGGCGGGCCTGGTGCACTCCACTTGTGGCCTGGAGGTGAAGAGGTCCTGGGTTTCGAACCGGACCCCACCTTGTGTGGGAGCTTTCAGCATAGGAACGCCCTTGAAGATGGGTAGGGAAAGTTTGCTTGCTCATTTGGGACAAAAATGCTTTGCTGTCGTTTCTACAACTAGTAAGCTATTCCAAGTGGACTATCATTTGGTCGTAAGCTTTGTTTCTAGTTTGTGAGTCCTATTGTGTAAACTCTACCATAGTGAGCTTGTATGATTCTGCTTAGACTCCTTTTCTTCTTAATATAATGATGCATGGATCTCCTGCATGTTCGATAAAAAGAGAAGGTACGAATAGGGATGGAAAATTAGCTAGGATATGTTAATATCTCTTAAGTGATAACATACCATTCAAAAGCCGCACTCGGATATCTCTTAAGTTCATGGTATGCATGCGCACATCTTTGTCACCAATATCATGGGGGTGCTCTGGCTCATCGTCCAAGTCATTCAAACATGTGATATATTTCTTCACAATAACCCAGTCAGCAGGTCCAAGCTCCTCATCATCCCTAAGCTCACCAAAAGCCTCTAATGCTTTGTTTAGCATTTCATATCTTGTATATTTCAATAAGCGAAGCTGCAAAAAAAGTAGAGTCTTAAACTAGAGCGTGAACATATATTCATACAGGAAGTAGCTTTACTTAGGGAAGCAATAAACCTGCAACGAAAACAAACCTAGATAGCTAGGAGTTGGTGAATGAAGAGGCTTCACTATGATAGTGATAAATGCTTCCTGAACAAAGCTTGCAAAATTATTAATCCCATTTTTTTCGAAAAGAAAAAACTTGTTGTCAATCTTGTTCAAAGAGGAAATGAAATTATTGCCCTCAAACTATTGTGATGTTCTTATTTATGTCCTCAAACTATGAAATTTCAGATCTAAGTATCTAAACTATTTCAGCGGATCGTCCCGGTCCCAAAGCTGCCACATGAGCAACTAGAAGCCGACGTGTCAGCTCCCAAACCCGCCAAAATAGTTTAGGGACCTCTGGTGTAATTTACTTATTTATTTATTCATTTTAATTATAAAATAGAAAAATATGGATAAAGTTGCCTAAAAATCTGTCCACCTTATGTGATTTGTTGTTTTCTTTAATGTGAAAGCCTATGTGTTTGTAACGTGTGACTATCTATGTGATAAACAAATCTAACTACCCTACGCATTGGATTTTTGTGACAAGACTACCATAACCTACGTGATCAACACATGTAACTAACTACACGACCTAAGATCTGGTCCAGAAGGTAGTGTGGGGATTGGCCTGCTCCAATGCTTGCTCGGCGAGGATAGGCAGAGCGTGGAGGATCAGAACAAATGGGCCGAGCGCAGCCGGACCATTGCTTGCTCGGACTTCAAGAGGACATGTTCGCAGGGGTTGCTAAACGAACGGGGCTGGGGGCGGTGGAGCATAATGCCATTTTTTCATTTAATTCATTTTCCCTTCTACTTTTACTAATTATGTTATCTCTCTCTAAATTCATTGGCACAATTTGTTTGAAGTCTTACTTGCTGGAAGTAACCAGGTACCAGTAGCACCACCCGTTATTTAATGCAAGTTCTATTCGTAGCAGGGTTAATATGTAGGTCGCCAGAAAACCAGGAGTTTGGGATCATATATTCTTCTCTTTTGCAGCCTCATCCAAAGCTTCTAGATTTGGAGTTGAATTGGGTTCTCTTAATCTTTCACTGTAGGATATTCTTGACAGATTGGAAGTTGCGAAGGATCTAGTATTTTCAATTTCATTCACAAGTAAGTTGATACTTGGCATGCTAACAAACACGCAGAGAAAAGTGTTAAGCATTTCTGAGACGAGTTAATTCATGACCATTAATCTTGAAGCCTAGGATAAAGTGGCAGCAGATAAAACATTGCCTTCACCACTTTACTAGTAATTAGTACAAGTGAGAGGACACATGGGTACACACAGAGATCAGAAGGCTTTTAAAACAAGCAAAACCTATAAACAACAAGCTGCAATTCGTAGATGACAATTTGTGAGGCTAACCTTTGTGGCTGACAGTTTGTCCATGCCGAGTATACGTAACAAAAATTGTGTGGTTGAACCATTGAAAATCAATGTCAGAAATACGATGCCACCAGTGAAGAACACAAACTGCATAAATAATAACGTTAGCAAAGTTCACATTAGACATTCGATACTTCCACACACAAAAGGGCATACCATTGCTCCAACTTCCGGCTTAATATAAGGTTGAACTGCATCACTGGTACGCTAGTAAAAGTGTTCCAACAAATGCATCAGAAAACTCTGTATATTAGACTAATGTACCTACATGAAAACGAATACAAACAGCAGTTTACTGGTACACAAATGAAGCTACTTAACTTACCTTAACAGACAATGATAGTGACAGAGCAACAGCCCCTCTCAGCCCTGACCAAACAAGAATCATGGCCTCTTTCAAGTCCAACCCATATCCAAAGTGACGCAACAATGGATACAAAACACCAACAACTATAAGTCGAGATATTTGCACAAAGACATAGAGCAGAAGAAGGAAGCCCCACGAAGCACCTACATGAGCAAGAGATAAAATAAATGTTCATGCAATAAGATTTAACAAAATTAAGCTAATGGTACAGAAAACTCATATTAGAACTAAAAAAATATCAAACTGCAACTCTGCGATTGCAAAACATGATTTTCTTTTCTGCACAATGATATCTACCCCAAGGTGAAACGTTAAAACATATTTTTTGACTAATCAAATGCCATGTTTGTGAAGGATCTATTGATTGCAGTTGGCTCCCAAGTATAACCCTATGGCACCAAATCCAGAAGTGAGTCAGAGGGAGCTGGTACATGGAGATTAGTCCAGCAATTATCTTTGACCGATCATCAACATCATGTATAAATACTAGGATTTTATGCATTCAACTAAGATAACTATGGGACACCACAAGATTAAAACTAGAAAAAAAATTCTTTAGCTCACACAAAGGTGTTAATAGTTATGGGCAAAATTGAGATGATGCTAATTAATTCAGGTGGATATCGACATGAATCAAAACCTGAGCTACTCAAATGAGAGCTGAAAATTAAATCCAGATTCTACAGAAGCGGACAGATACTAATTTAAATAAGACAAATCGGTTCGCAATCAACTGGGTTCTTGTGGTTCTTATACCCTTATCGGTTTGCAAAAACTAGCTTATCCACAGGGAACGTATGCACTCTCTTGCATGTTCAAGATGAAAAAGAGTCCAATATCATAATTTTGAATCGAGAGCAGTGACTAATTAGATTCCAACTCAACATAACATCAAAGCATCTAGGACAAAAATCAAAGTCAATTCAGTACAAGATATGTCAAATAAAAATTGTTTGAATGTGCCATAGTCAGAAAATATAGAAGTAAATTTCAGGAGGTCTATATTTATGCATACCATGCCTCTCAAAATGGATATTGTTTTGTAGAACACCATCTGCAATAACAACCCCACTGAAGGGAATTCATGTGTTAGAAACTATGACTGTGTTGTTATTAAGCATAGAATCAAAATAGCTAGAAATTCAGATCAGATGGATATAAACAGAAAAATCAGACAACTTTTCCCATATGTACAGAAGAGCTGCCAATACCTCAGTATAAAAATGAGCGTGTTTGCAATGTAAGCAACCATTTCCCTGAATACAAGAAAAGGAGCAAGCATACATGAATCTTAGATGAGATATATACTCATATCAGAAAAAAGAACTATCTTGCATATTATATACAAGCTCATATAGAGATGTATGCAATTTGTTTGAAATCATTCCCTCTTACAGTACCGAGTAGTTTTTGGTCTTCGTGGCCATACCAACCTCATCGTTTTCTCATATATATTGTCTTTCATATATATATAGCTAATATGACCATCTATAGCTGCCCATAATATCCTCCTAACTAGTGCAGTTAATGCCCCATATGATCTACCCATTATTCCCACTGACAACAAGATAAAATTAAAATCTAGCTAAAACTAATAGCAATGAACCTAAACACTAGCTAAACCTAATCACACAAGGTTATTTCCAACAATCTCCATATAACCCGTGTCAATCTGGAGTTGATGTAGATCACGTTTGCACGTCGTATACAATGGTGTCTACGGCTGCTACACATGGCTCTTTCCAGCTCAAGCCAACATGCTTATACACCTCACACGTTTCACTATCGCACTTCGTTTGGCACAGCACACTGTTGTCATGCAAATAGCTACACCACATGATCCGTTCCATATCACCATCCATCTTTTTGCCACACACGGTGGCTTGCTCTTGCAATCATGAACATGGTCAGCATTATCATCGACTCACCCACACACAGGCCAAAATTGCAGACTGGGCTCTCATACCAATTGTTGGAGATCACTTCCTCATCTTCGGTCAACACGGCAACACCAGTCCCTCATCTTTTTCTTATATACATATACTATATAGCTGATACGGGCTTTACGTTTGCCCATGATATTCTCCTAATTGATGCACTTAATTTTTCATACGACCTGCTCATTATTTTCTTTAAGTACAAGCTAAAATCTAGCTAGCAATAATAGCAATGAACTTACACACTCGCTGAACCTGCACACAGAGAGGGTTATTTCCAACATATTTTACATAAGTAAATGAGTCCATATTATTTGATGTGAATAGTAATGCCTAGATTAGGCTACCTTAATTCAATGTCAACCGAAAAGATTGCAAGGTACTTTTGATAGGAACAGATGTATTTTTGAGGGAGCTTCCCCCTCTCTTTTAGCAGCCCGACATTTCTTCCTAGAGGAGATGAAGTGCTGGGGTCTTGCAGCCTTGCAGGTGCTTGGAAACTTCCAGCCTTGGGCCTTAGAGAGGGTTAGGCTGTGTCCAGGTTGTGTTGTGATCTTTGGCGATATGTAGCAAGTGGAGGGCGCCACATAAGCCAACAGAGCGAGCTGGATTAATTTAAGATCTCTCATCTTATTGTGCATTGTACTAGTATAGACCCAACCCAACAGACCCACCTTGCAAGTCAATGACCCACCATGCAATTTATTTTTCTCCTACTCGCATGAAAACTGTGTGTCATTGCATTAAGAAGTTCAAGTGGAGGGCAGCCAGCATGCAGGGTATACTAGTGCTGCTAAATATTCTAGGGCATTGATGATGAAGTTCAATGCTAGACATAGAATTACTAAAGCAGGTGATAACAAAAACAAAAACTGTCCACTTTTACTGCTTTACACCAGCACCTAAATTTAAAGGGTGAATCCTCTTGAAGTAACTGAAAGCAAGTAATAATGAACCGCATCATAGAACTTAGGTAATGCACAGAACAGCCTAGCATACAAAACTAGGAATACTAGAATCAAACATCTGTTTGATAATATTTATATTCATTGACAGTAGAGCGAATTGTTTCTCTAACATACCAGAAATGGTGCAAACTTTGCTGACTTTCACCCTTAAAAGCAGTTTTTGCAAAAGCTGCATAGAACCTGCCCAAGTAACATGGTTAGCACAAGAGTAATGATATTTAAAAAAATATGAAAGCTATTTGTACAAGTTTTTCTAACATTCCCAGTGTCATGACAGTCAAAACACCAGAGACCTCCAGTGAATCTTGTGCCTGATATGAAAGGACATTAGCAAAAGCAAAGTCTCCAAGAACATAGAGGGAACTAAGGATTGCTGAAGTAGCATGGTCTTACAGTGAAGAAAGCTATATAGCTGACAGCAAGAGTAAGCGAAATCTCTATGATTGTATCATTAAAAATAAAGCCCAACCACAGTACTGATACGATTCCAAATGCAAGGCCCAGAGCAACACTGGTCAAGGAAGAGACTAATTAGCATTATAAGCACATAGCTATGTAATTCACTTTGAATTTAATAAAGAAATTCCACATACGCTCCAAGAGCAACTTCAGACAGGAACTTTATTATTGAGGCAGCATCAAAGGTTCTTCCAAGCACCATTCGATAGAACAACTGATAGACAACAATAGCGGTCCTGTAGAATTCACGGTCATTTAGCATGACTAAAGATCTTATGGATTTTATAACTGTACATAGTTGAAATTGAATTTCTTAATATTTCTAGGTATGATCCATATACCACATTACCCAGTATGTAGCTAAACCTACAATGAGAGTGAATCCTGTAGCAACAGTGCTTTGTATGCTCAGACAAAGTCAATACATTTCCTGATTTTAACATACATAAATGAGTAACAGAATTCAAATTCATAATATGATTATTGACTGTAAAGGTTTAGCAGCTTTGGTTATTAGTATGATTCTGCAAATACATTCAAATTTCGATTTAGCATAATGCAGTTTTACTAGCACAGGAAGTTCAATTGGTACTGTTCATCTTCATGCCCTCTTCTAGATTCAATACTGCAGATTGTACAATTTTGTTCGAGTAGCTTACCCATCATTCATTAATGATTCACCCTCAATAATTGTACTGAGCTTTTTACTTGCTCCAAGTTCTTTCAGCAGTGCAACCACAGCAACAGGATCAGTTGCGCTAAGCAGTCCACCAAGCAACAACGATGTTTTCCAGCTCCAGTTGTAAGGAAAAGTAAGCTGTGGGAGACAACAATTAGTAAGCATTGTATTATTAAAGCCAAACACTCTCTCTAAGCACATACCTTTACAGCACAGCCAAGTAAAAACGTTGACATCACAACACCCGGTCCAGCAAGTAGCACCATTTGTGCCATACATCTCTGCAAAATAAGCATCATAATCTACAGTCAACACTCAACATACATATATGGACCGGTACTGCTGCATCACTAAAGAAAATCAAAGCAGAAAAGATCAATAGCTAGCATTATTATTTATTAGAAGTAGTCATAATAGAGAAACGAGATGTGATGTTCACACAGACACTTTTTTTGGCGCATGCAGACAACATACTTTTCAGGTGGCAATGTATTGTGGTATAAAACCATGATAGTCATCAGAGAGTGTAAAATCATCAGTATCAGCTGCAGATGGAGTATACAGCAGTACATTTGACAGGTTTCTCAGCAGATTGAGAACCACCACAACAGGATTTATAAGGCTAGTTAGTGGCTTTCATAGCGAACTGCTAATCAGGTGATTTTAGAGGAATTATGCATTGTAATTCTAAAATAAAATTACTCGGATAACTGAGGAAGAGAAAAACAATGGCCTGATTCTTTAGAACACAGAGGGAAATGCCACAGCATGTGTCCGTGAATCATGCATTCTCAAAGATGGGAGTGTTATTGAAAGCATCAACATATGAATGGTCTGCATGGCGGAAGACTTATGACAGGGTGGAACTGCACAAAAGGGCAGGCGAGATGTTGGGCTCTATATATATATGCCACGCCTTCAAAGGACACGTAAGCAAGTGTACTTGCAGTACATAACGGAAGTAAATCCTGAGGGGTCTAGACTCAGTTTTCCATTCTCCTAAACTGCGCATAACTGAGGATTAACACAGAAATGAAGTAATGAACTGCAGAACAGAGAACCATAGCAGCCAACTAAGGATCATCCAATGTTGACAGTAACCTCTTAAGAACTGCGACCGCTGAAATGATTAAACTAGAAAGGAAAAAAATGGGTGAAGATAAGAATTGCTATGACCATATTTTACATGATGCATGGATAACACAGACAGGATGTACCTTTATTTGGTGTATTTCCATTGAGAAGGAGCTTTCAAACAGGAGGGCAGGTAGAAAAACAGCCAGCAGAAGATCAGGGTTTATGTTAGCCCCTGCAATATAATTGGAATATAATGGTTAACAGAAGGTAAATTGAATGATAATGGTTAGCAATGAACAGTATTAGGAGCTTACATATACGGATTCCAGCTCCAAGTTTGCCTAGGCCATGTTGTGTTCCGTATTCTGGAAGTCGGGGAAAACACTATTCAACAGCGGAGCAAGTAAAGAGAGAAAACTGGTGCGGCAGGCAATTTTTTTGCAAAAAAAAAAAGAGAAGATACTCCGTTTCAGAAAGATTACGATTCTGTCTTTGTTCTAATAAGTACTACTCCGTAAAACATTTCTACCTTTGACCATGGGTTCCTAAAATCCGTATTAACCTCAACGGCACAAGATTTATGTTTTTAAATTCACCATGAGAAATACTTTCATGAAGTAATTCATAATCCGCATGTTGTTAAACTTAGACTACACGATTTCCTATGAATTGACGATCAAAGATAGAAAAGTTTGATTTAGGACAAAACTAAAAACACAATCTTTCTGAAACAGAGGGACGGTAGGAAACCAATTTTTAAAGCTGGATGTAAGTTTGTTTCAGCTCGCGGCTTTTTTTTTAACAGAAGCCAGGGACAAAAAAAAAGGCCTTATTTTTTTAGTGTGAGGAATAGGAATAGCCTCGATCCAAAGTGGATACGAGACCAAGGGACGAGAAAGACTCGATTTAGCGGCCACCGTTGAGGGAACGCTGGACGAGAAGGGAGCTTATGCGCCTGCGAGAGAGCCTTGCCCACGCACGAGAGCCAATTCCGAGAAACGGAGGAAGGCGGCGAAAGCAGAGGAGGTTACCGAGGGATCCGAGCGCGATGCCGAGGACGAGAAGGGCGACGGTGTAGGGGACACGGGTGCCGCGGAGGATGTGGCGGGAGGCGATGCCCAGCACCAGCGACACCCCAACGAAGAGCACCGCGTTGTCAGGCTCACCCTCATCCATCGAGTGTTGCTCCTGCTTCTGGTCGTTTCAGTGAGGAGGGGGAGGTCTGTGGTCTATGGAGGAGGAGGAAGGAAGGAAGGAAGGTTTGCCTCTGCCTCCGGTGGAGCGCCAACACAGGGGAGAAAATGCCTTTTTTTTTAAGTGTGCTCAAACATCCATATACCGTACAGGCGTACACATGTGACGACTTGCTTAGCTTGATGTCCGGTACACTGTATATATAATAAAAACCAAAATAGTCCACCGATCTTAATTTTTAGTCCGGTACACTGTATATATAATAAAAACCAAAATACCCCACCGATCTTAATTTTTAGTTCGTTTGACTTTTCTGATTTCAAATTTGACCTACTCGTTCATAGTTATAATTTGTTTTCATTGTAATTTAATTTTGCGTATATTATACTCCAACTATGACTTGAATTAATTTTCATATTTTTATAAATTTTTTTAATAAGACGAGCCACTCAAACTTTATGCCAAAAATCAAACGACGTATAAAATTGGGATGGAAGGAGTACGAAAGAGAAAGGCAGGCATCCGTGTGGTTTCGATTGGACTTTTTTTTGGCCCTGTTGAAGGAAAAATATAATAGTAACAAATTAAAAGAACGGCTCTTGGGTCTTGCCAAAGGCGATTTAGCGAAATGTAGATGCATCATGCATGCATGTTAGCTGATCTCATCTCATCAACCTGGCTCTGGCTGATCTGGTGAAACGGTCGCCGCATCTCTCCGTATGTATGCATGACAAAGTCCACTGATGAGGTGCGTATATATGCTGTGCCTCCATCTGTAGCTGATATGATGAGGCGTCGGTTAATTTGACCAATCTGCTAACAGACGAATGAGCCAGAGAAGCAGACAACTGGAGCGCAGCCGATAATGTTATAAATATATGTCTAACACGTGGCGTGGCGCTATATGTGCTGGTACGTACATACGCCAACAAGTATATAAATGGCCACACCAAGTCTTTCACATTTAACGTGGAGGTATAACCCGTCTTTTTTATTAGGGCTCTCGTGTTTATACCCTTATTTTGGAGTCAAATAGTGATTTTGGTCTTATTTTTTGTGAATTTATCCTTATGTTTTTAAATTGAAGATAGAATTTGTCCCTATTTAGTTAACTTTTATTAACATTATCAATTCCGGCACCAAAAGATCATCATGCCTATATGATTTTGCCCCTATTTTTCTAATGGATTGCGATAATACCTCTATTCGCGTCGCCGTCGTCGGGTCGTGCCCAAGCAACTATGCCACTGCCGCCAAGGTCACCCCATGCTGCGGTGCTCTCAGGCCATGCTAGTGGCAGAGGGCTCCATATGGTGCGGTGTGGCGCTTGCCATACCTTATTTTTGCTGCGAGAAGACCCATGTAATTCTCTACTAGTGCATCGCCTCCGCCACCACCACCCTGGTAAGTGATCAGTAGTTTGGATCCCCACCATGCTTGTGGTTGTGATTGCCACAATACTCAGTTTTGAGCCCTTGCCATGTGACCTGTCATGGATTTGGCTCGCGTGACGCTTGTAATAAGCCACCCTGTGTCTCTTTCACCTAAAGTTGGAGAGGCACATGTCACCCCTCTGCCCCGTGACACCGCTAACCATCTCTTGGGTGCAGCCGTCTCCGTCGCCCTCCATCTCCGTCGTCGCGCGCTGCTTGGATTTCTGCCGCCGCCTACGCCAAATGGAAACAGGGAGAGAAGAAAGATCTGGCCGCGCCTCTGTTTCGTTCGGAGCGGAACCGGTATGTGTAACCAGTGGCAGGTGGATAATTTCTATACAACTTCATGACGAGGTATGAAAATAGTGTTTTTGAAGCACCCCTTGAAGAGCTTTGGGAATTTCATGAAACTGACCCCTAGTTTCACTTTTTTTCGAAGCCAGAGCTCATGGAGCTGGACTTATTTGGATGGATGAAGCTACTGCAAAGTTAAAATTATTGAAATGAAGCTCTCCCAAATAGACTCTAAAGGTTGTGTTTCAGAGGGTTGGAAAAGACTTTTATTTGGATAGGCCAACCGGTGCCACCTCCCCTTCGTTTTTGCCTGCAAATTATTGAATGCTGCACATTGAATATCTTACTATCACTTATTGGAAACATTTTTTTTAAATCTCCACGTTAATTCTCACTAAAAGTACTAGAAAAAAAAGATAAATCCTAAAAATTCTAAAAAACAAGAAATATCTAACAATCCATCATGCAGCTCTAATAATAATAGCCATTACATCTATTACATATTTTTTTTTAAAAAAAATTATCCACCATGCCATTGTGAAAGATGAAATAAAATAACCCTCTAAATATATATAAAAATTACCTACCATGCTATAATGAAATATGAACCAAAATAACCCCCTAAATTTGCATAAAAAAATACCTAGCATGCCATTATAAAATAGGAGTTAAATAACGTCCTAAATTGCATATAAATTACTCACAATGCCATTGTAAAAGATGAATTAAAATAATCTCTAAATTTGCATATAAATTACCCAATACGCCATCATAAAAAATAAATTAAAATAATTTCTAAATTTGCATATAATTACCCACAATGCCATTACGAAAGATAAATTAAAATAATCATATCTAATATTATTAAAAATTAAATCTATATATCCTAGAACTCTAACTCGTGCGAGAGCATGGGTTGATGGACTACTGATAACTAACCTCATATCCACAACACAAGGAGTCAAGAGATGGAGGGAGTTGGATAAATGAAGACAATGAAGGATGACATGTGGGCCCCGAGTCTGAAAGAAATGTATGCACCGAACAGTCCGGTGGTGCACGCATCGGACGCTCACCGCTCTTGGTTGCGACCAAATGTTGTAGTGAGTTTTGTGAAACTCTAGCCATCTATGCTTGCGCACACAAATAAATGTAATAAGTGGAGCATGTAAGTCTGGTTAGACGCTCTGAGGTGTTACTTGTGAGAGGGAGGGATGCCCTCGACGTTTTGGCCAAAAGCTCACCTAGTGGAGACGGTGGATGAGCGTCCATGAGAGGCATGCGGAAGACCCCAGCTGCAGCGTGGGCATGTAACGGGAATATCCGAAATTATCTGACTAGGTGGCTTTGACCCTCGCGCGGGTTACTTTACAAACCTCTGTACTTGTGCAGATAGAGGTCGTAGTCCTTGGACTACGCGGGAGCGAGGCTTCGTGCGGGTCTCCTTGCCAACCACTATCCTTAGCGGATAGATACCATAGTCCTTGCGAGGGATGCCAAACAAGGAGCAAGGGAGGCTTGCACGCCTTCCTGAAAGCTGAGTAAAAAAACTTTGTGTATTCAACTTGTGCCACCGCCATCGTCATCACCGGGAGTTGTAATCACTCTACTCAACTCTTTGGCTTCCGCATTTGCATTCTTGCAATTGTGTGTCCTATATTTTTAGACTAGCTTGATATTTTAGTTTCTAGGTGAAACTAGGTTACAAGACTTAACCTCAGTAGAGATAGCAACACATAGTAAAAACTTAGTGCACATGTCTTATTTATTTTGCATAGTTTTGATAAATTGTTTTTAGAGAATTTTAGTTTTTAGAATCCTAATTCACCCACCTCTTAGGACGTCGGCTCACAGTCCTAGTGATTTTCACCACCCACAACCTGTCATCTGGTATTGATGACGTGGCACGAGCGCTCTGTCTCACATAGTCGCATGAAAGGCCTTGCCGCATAGGATAAACTAGGGTGGATCCAGAGGTCGGGAGGTCAAGATAATCTGATTTTGCGACTTACATAAAAAACACACTAAGGCCATGGTTCACGACATTAAATGAGACTTTTTCCCTTTTGTTTGTGAAGAGAACCCATTTCTAGGCAGGCCTTACATTGTGCAGCCTAGATTGGGGACCCGATCCACAATTCCATGTGGCGGAACCGCCGATTTAATCTAGGACTAAGCACATTAGCCTCCTCTGGCTTGTAATGTGATTAGGCCAAACTAAACCCGGTCGTCCGTCGAGAGTCATTTGACTCCCGATATTACCTTTTCCCAGAGGAACCGACATCATACACATCTGACCCACGATGGAGCCACAACAGATACTATCATCACAGGCAGTTGAATAGCATAAAATTAGACTTAGTTACAAACCAGTTTTTACATAAAATACAAGTTCAACATTAATGTTATAAGGTAGCAAGTTTGAAAGTTTCTCGCAGCGGAATTTTAAGTTCAGAGGTCATTATGATATCACCAAAAGATTTGGATTCATAGGTAACAACATCGAGCCCACCGATGTTGCCCTTATGCCACTCATGTCGTTCAACCTAAATGAGGACATGCTCCACCTCCAACACAGGTGCAGACCATGAATTCCATACCTGCGTTCAAAATATGGGGGCAAATCCTGAGTACTAATTACTCAGTAGGTCTTAATGGATTTGGCTTACGGCTGACGCGAAGCGGCTTACTAGCAAGTGGATCCTTAGCCTTTAGTTTTAAACAACAATATGTGTAACATAAGTAGCAAGTTTTCATCATTTGTACAACCTTCAACATAACTGTAACTTGCAGTAAGGTAAACAGTTCAATTCAAACAAGTGGTACTCCAAAAACCATGAGTATTAAATACCCAAAGTTTAAGTAGTTACTACATTGCCCGTGTGCATTATCGGCATTCCCACACCTGGTGGGCATCAGCGATTCGAATCGATTTTTAATTCCCGGAAATAACTATCATGCCAGGGGTATATGCTTACTAGCCATCGCGTTCCCACATATAGCCCCAATCTTAACCTGCCTCGTCCCAAGTTCGATTCACTCCCGCCTAGCCCCCGGGTTGTGCCCCCATGACGAGCCTGCCGACATCTCGGTCTCCCCGTCATGAGTACCAAGCTCCCCCGGGCCACCTTCCTCTCAACTAGCGGGTAGGAACGTGTCTCTGTGCTTCGGACGAGCCCAGGAAAGACTTTTCCGGTCCCATATCCCGGATAAGCACTCTAGCAATGTTATGCCGAACAGCAGGCGAACAGCGAACGGGCCTTATGCGACTCGGGCGGAGTCCAAAGTGCACCCTTATGAAAAGCATATACTGAAATAAATCTCCGCCCGGTCTCCATTTAAATCACGAGCAACAATAATAAATGACATAACTGTAAGCTTTTGTAATTTTGAAAACACCTACGTGACGAGTCCACACACTCGTGTCTACTCGTACCTAGCAAATTCTAGGCATACTCGTCCTACGAAACTCTATGTATAGGTGCTAGGGCCAGGGCGGCCAGGGAGTCTAATGCAACTGGTTTCAAGCAACTCCTAATGCATATGCGTACTCATTAAGTATAATTTGTTTGCTGGGTTGAGTATGGTCCTGCCTACCTTCCTC
Organism: Paspalum vaginatum; assembly: GCA_030272315.1. Taxonomy (NCBI): domain Eukaryota; kingdom Viridiplantae; phylum Streptophyta; class Magnoliopsida; order Poales; family Poaceae; genus Paspalum; species Paspalum vaginatum. The sequence continues at coordinate 43,263,978 of CM059019.1, forward strand.
GTTAGAGTCAGTAGCTGCCTCCTGAGCGGAGTCGGGCTCTTGCTGTTGGTCCTCTGGCTCTTGGTGCAGCTCCTCCTCGGGCTCTTCCGCGACGGGTTGGTTCGGCGGTTGTTCTTCGTTCGCGGAATCTATATGCATGACATGGTGCAATTGGGGTATGTATTAGTGCAATGCTTGCTTCAGGATGCGAGTGCAATGCAAGGAATCAGGGTTTATGGAATAACATTATGCATTTTTCGTGATGAAACTTGTTTAACGTTAAGAAATCGTACAAGCCATCACATATGATAACTTAGCTTGTCACATATAACTACGTGGGGGTGTGTGACTGAAAAGCATCGATTTATGCAAAAAGACCGGTGCTTACTATTATCTAGAATTCTTTTTCATTGTTAACTATATGCTTAATTACTAGGCAAGGGTAAAATAGTAAATATACAGCAAGCATTTAAGCTAGCAAATTCTTATACTAAGCCTAGGTATACTAGCAATGTTGCTGTCCAAATTCAGAAGTTTTGACTTTCATTTAACCCACATTTTCTATTTATTAATTTAAACATGCATGAACTTATCAATTTCAAAACACTAACTATACTTGATATGCATAGTACCCCATTTCAACAGTGACCTCTTTATACTACAGGGAGCACAAATGAAATGTGTAAAACTAATTAGAGCATAACTTCTATATAATTATCATTTCCTCATTTATTTCTATGCTAAAATCACTATGTAGGGGCAAAATGGTAATTAACAGTGAACCTTTGAGCTACCAAAAATCATAGTGAGCCTATATACCCTAAGTACCCTGCTGTTCAAATTTGGCAATTTTTAGAGATCATTTAGTCCACATTTCTTATTTATTAGGGTTTTACATGCTTGCATAAAATCAGGGGCAAATTGGTACTTTCCTACTCAACCATCATATTCACTAGACAGATCTATTCAAAAGGATTACAATGCAACTAGTTTGGTATTTTTTTGATTTTTATTGAATTTTCTATGATTTTTCAAAGGTTTCTGCCGAAATATTAAAAATAAAACGAAAATCGCTGGACCCAGGGACCTAAGCGCAATTAACCCTAGACTCCAGGGGCTAGCTTGTAAGATCTGAGAGAGTCATGGCGCAGTACATTGGATCTAAACTGAAATTTACCGGACTCCTAAGGGCTAGATCACAAAATAACCGTCTTCCTCCCTAGGCTCCTTCAACCTCGCGCCAGGAAGGGGACGGGGCCGGCGACGTGCCCTGTCCGGGGCGACGTGGGGTCCCAAAGCTCGCCGGCGGGGTGGGAGAAGGAGAGAGGAGGGTGGGGAACTTACCCCCCACTGCCTGGAGGGACGGGGAGGGAGCGTAGAAGCCCGGCGACGGTGATGGGCGACGAGGAGCTCCGGCGATGAAATACGCGGTGGTGGAGCGATTTCGGCGGCCTAGACTTTAGGGATTCGGTGGAGGAGAGGGAGGGGAAGAGCGGCACGGCTCTAGTGGCTCGCGGGGACGCGCGTAGGGGACGGGGCGTGAGCTCGCCCCGGGCTCTGATGGCGGCGACGCGCGCAGCGGGGTTCCGAGCAAGGCGAGGCAGGGAATGCACGAGGAGACCGTCGGGGTCTCACTTTGACTCGAAGGAACCCGGTGGGGGCGAGGGCAGGAGCAGGGCGCAGAGTGGGCGGCGCGTGGCCGTGGCGTGGCGTGCTGGCGCCCATGGCGCAGCGCGAGCAGGCCTCGCCCGCCGCGTGGGCGCGTCGCGCGCCGGGTGGAGGGAGGAGAGAGGAGGAAGAAGGAGCTGCAGGCGCGGTGGATCGGGTCCATGGACCAATGGTCAGTGACAGGTGGGTCCGGGCGGAGAAACTGTACCTCGATTTGGTGGACCGGTTTCATGGACGCCGGTCAGCGGGCCCCACGAGCGGAGGTCGACATCCGACCGCAGGCGGGTGCCCGACATGTGGGCCCCACATGTCATAGACTCAGGGGATGAAGAGAAAAAGCGAAAAATGAAAAACTCTGTTTGACTGCTGAGACATGTTTTAGAAATTGCGGTTTTTGAACATCCTAAAGGCCGAATTTGACAAAACCCAAAATACAAAAGTTGTTCTACTCTTCTAGCTCTACAACTTTGTCAAAAGTCTTGGTACTAGGTTCTATTCAATTTTTGTGAGTTTGAAAGAATTCAAATCTGGAGCTCTAGTTTGACCAAGGTTTAATGCAAACTTAGAAATTCCTAAAGTCTATTTTATGCTCATTTTCAGAGAAAGAGTATTATACCGATGTTGTGTAGTTTTTAATTATATACAACTTTCATATATGATGTTTTGCATGATAGGAACTTTTGTTCCATTGGAATTTGAATTTGCCTTACCGATCAAGTTTAGGCAGATTTCTGCTTTTTCATTAATCGACTCAAAACTCCACCTAAACCTTTGTGCATGTTACCACACTCAATAACAAAGTTGATCCACATAGAATTGTCTACAAGTTTGTTATAGAGAGTTTGGTCCAAATCACATTATATTTTGAACTATAGTCACAAGTGTACTCTGGGGTTTTGCGAAACTGCAATTTCAATTTATGTATGGTCTTTCTTGTTTCCAACTTTTGAAGTATCAAACGGAGTCCAATAACTTTGATATTAGGTTCATTGGAAAGGTGATAAGTTTAATTTCATTTCCTAGTCAGGTAGATTTTGAAGTTCTATAGCGAAAACAAAAGTAATTTTAGAACGAAATTTGGGAAAGAGTGTCGACCCTACACCTAGCAACATTTCTTGAGTGTTGGCTATCTGGGTTTGGTTTGAACTTTCGGGCCCCTTAACATCTGATTTTGAAAATGTTCAAAATAGAATCTTTGAAGGACACATCTTGAACTAAAACTTTTGTATTCGATGTCTCGCATGAAAATGTATGAATGTCTAACTACTCAACCAGGTAACGTGCGACTCTCTATTTTGGATAGAATAATTTTGACTTAGTGATTTCTCCACCAATCCTCATCACTCTCTAAGCATAATTAAATCCTAATTCACCATTAGTGTTCATGTAATCGTGTGTCAGGGCTTTCGAGATGCCGGGGGCATCACATTCCACGCGGGGAATTTCCCTATTAGGAGATGGCGATGGGGTATTTAGTGCCCGTGCCCATGGGGTTTTACGGGAATTCCTCCCCTTTCGGTAGGGGCGACAGAAAGGGGGGCTGAGGGGGGCAAGTTCCCCCTAGTGAGTGTGATTTTCTTGATGAAATATCTAATAATCATGGTGACCTCGGTGATTTTGCTAAGAGAAGTAGCTTGTCCCCCCTATGTCTGAGCGCTCTGCCTTTCGGGCTGCCGGGCACAAGGATGGAGGGGGGGGGGAGGGGGCATTCCCCACACCCGTTCCACGTGGGGATTCCCGTTTGGCTTACCGTCTTCTAAATCTAACAATATATTTTACGCCTTCTAAATCTAACAATATATTTCACTGTTTACCTCAAACTTCCATCCATGATCCATCTTTCCAATTCTTTTCCCTAACCAACCATGAAAAACCATGTTTGCAGGTAATAACAACAAAATTAATTCTCTATCTTCTTTATTCTATTCGTCTTTCCAATCTTTTCCCTGACCAACCATGAAAAAACATGTTTGCAGGTAATAACAACAAAATTAATCCCCTCTCTTTCTTATTCTAGGCATAGCGGTGACTAATAATGAGGTGAGATGAGAGAAAAATAAATGAGAAAAGACGGTGACGGAATCCCCACGGGGATTATTCCTGGCACGGGGATGAGGACGATGAATGTTAATCCATTAGGCCTAATTTGGATAATCTCAAACTAATAGGGATCAGAGTGTATTGGAAAATTTATTAAATGCACTCCGATCCCTCTCGATGGAGTGCAATCTCCTACAATCCGATATTAGCCAATAGCCAATGACGACGAAAAAGGCAGGAGACACGTAGTCTACGGCGCCACCACAACCACTTTGTCTGGTGGGAGTCCGGAGCCCCCTGCTCCACTCACTTTCCCAGTCGGAGTCTCCCTCACCGGCCGGCCGGACTTTGCATTGCAACGGTGGGCGGTGGCCATGGCCGTCCGCCTCCAGCTGCTCTTCAGCCCCACAACGCCAGTCGCTGCCTCTTCCCCGTTCCGCCGTCGTCTGTCCACTCCGGCTTGGATCCGGCGTGCAGATTCAAGATCAACAGCCGCCGCCGGCAGTAGCAGCTCGCCGTCGTCTGAGCGATCCACGACCACCACCGGCATCCGCGAGAGCAAGACGACGAGGAAGGTGACGCTGAAGTTGACATACCTGGAGATCAACAGCTGGGTGTGGGAGGTGCAGCAGCAAGAAGGACAAGCCCCTCCTCTGCGCATCCTGGTGGACCCCCTCGTCGTCGGCAACCTCGACTTCGGCGCGCCGTGGCTCTTCGACGGCGCGAAGAAGAACCCCAAGGTGAAGGCCCTCGGGGTGGCCGACCTCTTGGTGCCGGAGCCGGACCTGCTGCTCATCACGCAGAGCCTGGACGACCACTGCCACGTCCGGACGCTGACGCAGCTGTCAGCCAGGGCGCCTGACCTGCCGGTGGTGACCACCCCCAACGCGCAGCCAGTGCTCGCCTCCCTGCCCACGCCCTTCCGCCGCGTCACCTACCTCGAGCCCGGCCAGTCCGCCGCCGTCAGCGACCAGGTCCGGGTGCTGGCTACCGCAGGCCCCGTGCTGGGGCCGCCGTGGCAGCGCCCCGAGAACGGCTACATCCTCCTCATGGCCGATGACGGCGGCGGCCCCGGCCCCGGGCTCCTCTACTACGAGCCGCACTGCGTGTACGACAGGCCGTTCCTGGAGAAGAATCGGCTGCGGGCGGACGTGGTGATCACGCCGGTGGTGAAGCAGCTCCTGCCCGCCAACTTCACCCTCGTCTCCGGGCAGGAGGACGCCGTCGAGCTGGCTAGGCTGCTGCGAGCCAGGTACCTGGTCCCGATGAGCAACGGCGAGGTGGATGCCGGTGGACTCCTGGCCGCCGTGCTCTCCAAACAGGGGACGACGCAGTCCTTCGAGGCCATGCTGTCGGAGGCGCTTCCCCAGGTGCAGGTCCTCGACCCAACGCCCGGCGAGCCACTCCAACTGGAACTGGACATCATCAGCTAGGGGCCTAGGGCCACTGCTCTGCTAGCTCTGTAGCACTACACATCATCGGCAATACAGCGTGATGTTTTAAAGTACGTACCATCTGTAAAATGTAACTCCTTTAAACTTTTATTCATTATTATTAATTGACCTCTCTACAAATGACGACCAGCTTACATACACGTACACGTACATACATATACATCAAATGTTATAGAGACAAGGCAAAAATAGCTCAACAGCTCAAAACCACCAAAAAGGACAGCCATTCAAGAGCTTCCTCCTCTTTCTCCAAACCCCACCGCGGCCAAGGGTTGAATTTCCCCTCTTGCGGTGTAGGACTCTGACTTGATATATGCCTAAGCCCAACCAACCGCAACGAATTGTTGCAAACAGAAACACTTGCACAGCATACACGTTATGCTTATGCACGTGACCGTAACAAGCAGCTTATCGTCGGTTTGTCCCGCCTCTCCTCCTCGATGATGCAATGCGTGCTCGTGGAAGCCCCAGAATAGCCACCAGCCCACCGATGAAAGCTGCACCTGCTGCCACTGCAAAAGCCGGCGCATTTCCACCACCAAACAGTTGATCCCATGGTCCACTACCAAGTGACACAATCACCTGCAACAGGTGCCAAGTGTCAGCGATAACCTCAAAAGTTGCACAATCACCTATCACGACTCTAGCTGAATGAACTTCAATCCGGTGTCCTTTTGACATACCGGAGTTTACCAATCTATGCTAACGCTAATCTTTGTGTGGATGGTTCTGTTTTATCTTATATACACAAGTTTATTTTCACCTTCAGCTAATTTCTGTTGCAACCCAGTCCTCAGATTTCTTTGGTGGAAATCGTGGCGCATGAGCAGGAACGAAAAGCTGACTGGTTTTCTATAAACCAAGAGACTGGATTTCAACTTTCGCTGATTAGAATATAGAACTTTGTTAGTTCAATGAATAGGATAAATTAGATCACATATAGTTGTAGTATGGGTGTTCACTGCTGACTCAGGTGTTCGTGACACATGCCTTCATTGATCAAGCATTTGCTTTCACTTCAAACTAGAGGTCAGTTGCACATATTGAGGCTTTTCTTGCAAGGTGGATTATTTAATGACTTTGATGTGTCCATCTGGTTTGTTTTGTTGGGTTTCAGACATGCTAATTTTTTTCACCAATTTGGCTCCATGCTGATGCTTTGGAGTAGACTAAGATGATCTGATTCATTGGTTATCCCAAGGACTTTTAGCACATGGAGAACTCATGATACGATTTCGACCACGTAAGGGAATTTCAAGCAAGGTGGAGATTGTTGAATTATGGTCCACATTCTAGGCTATCCGTGAAATTTTCTCTAATAGGGAATCCAAACGTGTTGAGATAGGGCCCCTTGAGACACTCCTGCTTCTATAATATTCAATTGTATAATGATTTTACTGTTGTGGACTTCTTGTTCTTTGTCTTGTGTTTGCCTATGATGGCATGAAGCATGATGCCATGTGCTACAATTCACTGAAAACAGAATCTGTTCTATCTGTAATTTGGCACAATAAACAAACACAACGTGACCTGAACCTGATATCCAAATCATATCTTATTACCTTAACAAGCTATAAAAATATAAACTGTTTTTAGAACTGGGTTCCAGAACCAATTATGACTTTAGAACAAATGCTAGGATTACATGGATCCATTATCAACTGATTATTTTAAGAGCCAAAATTACCCTATGACTGTTCACAGTTGCCAGGACTCCAAATATGCACAGGGCTGAACAAAAGCCAAGAAATAACATTAGACAGGTAGTTACCTGTGGTATGACAATAGCTAAATTGAGAATACCCATTGCTAGACCTGCAAGGGAAAAGCAGGAAGTTTTAAGAAATGCAACCATGATGATAATACAGATTCAAAATGGAAATACCTTGGCCAAGACCCAGATTTTCAACACGGCTAGCAGCCATTGCATATGGTATACTGTATGTGATCTGCAAACAAGGAAACAATTGAATATACCACACAGACGGCATATGACAGCCGAAAGTGGGCAAAAAAAAAAATCGCTGAAAAAGTAATCCTGCCACTCACCGCTAGGGGTGCTCCTAAAATTGTAAAAACCACCAGAGAAGCAATGACAATGCCGGTTGGAGGCGATCCGCTGGGTGGATAATCCATGTTCTTTGCGACATATGTTATTACAAGCATTGCCACAAAGCACAAAGCCATCAGTATATTGGAGACACCCCACACTAGTCCAGCTCCCCACTTTCTACATAACTTCTCTAGTACAACAGAGGTGAATCCAAGGAGGACAGAGTTCAGCATCAGACCGAAAGAACCCATTCTCACACCATCATGGTACCTTTGGGTCTCTCCTGGGTTGTCTGGGCTTCCTCGGTAGATCTCTCGGCCCATCCAATCAGTATCAAAGAGGATAAAAGGAAACCATCCGATCCATGTAAAGGCAGTGACAATCAAGACCATCCAAACTGGTAGTGTGAAGTATCTGAATGACCCAAAAAGTTCCCAGAGGAAAGCTTCCTGTTCGGTGCTCGGATGTTCTGCTTCATCACCGCCAAAAGATTGAGGCTCTTGAACTGATGCTACAGTGATGTACGTCGTAATCACCAGAATGATAATGTCAAGAAGAAAGGCAGACTTGAGGTTGGCACAACTGATGCTGCAGGATTCTGTAATTGTGAAAGGAAATATCCTATACCAGCCGCTGTATGCTCCGGTGGCATATCCAAGTATGTTTCCCAGGGCCATGAAGAGTGAGAAGTATGCATTGGCAATGCGTGTCCTCCTTGGGTCGTTCTCTGCCATATCAAGGGTTAGAGTTAGAAGGGAGACATTTCCAAGTTTTGACAAGACAAACTAACATATATTATAACCAACATTATGTATTGAAAGCCCCCGAAATTTTTTTTTTTGAAGGTGTGCACCGGCCCCAGATCAGAATCAAGGAAACCGAAAAGCTCCTCGGAGCTCAGATCGGGGGCTCTCTATTAAAAATTATGTTAGCACCACGTGCACAGAGTAATGTCACATCAGATGTTTCCTCTTAGTGTGCAAGCCGATAGCAGGCAGCAACCATTCTCGGCCTCAGGGGGGCTCTCAGGGCCAGCCTACGGACCAATATCATCATCAAGGACTTCACAGGGCGGCTAGAAATGGTTACGAGAAAATTTTATTTAAGGTAACAAGCATTAGGTGTTTGATATGGATACCGTTTCCGGATGACCTATATTTGTGTAGCAATACGCGCACATGTATATTGATGTTTGAATTAGATTAGCCCTAGGCGATGAAAATTATTAAGGAGGGACATTAAATACCTGGCTGTTGGCAAAAGATGTGGACCGTCCTATGATGATTCCAAATTAGCAACAATAATTGGTGTGGCACTGCCTCTCTCTCTCTCTCTCTCCCTGTGTAGGCCTACCTCAATACGAAAGGGATATCTTGGCCTCCACGGCCCCACAGGCACCCTGAGTCCCACATATATATACTGTATATATAAAAGAGATGCGTAGAGAGGTTTGGGGGGAAGACAACAATCGGTGGTGACATATGTACGGGCCCTAAAATAATCGAAGACGGCAGTGCATTGTGTAGAAAACGGATTGGATGTTTGTTTGTTTGTTTGTTTGGTGTAGGAGAGGCCTGCGAGGCTTGATGCTAATGATGTGCCAGCTGGCAGGGCAAAAAGAAACTCGCTGCCAGCATCGCATCCCCATCCCCATCCCCACCCATAGACTGGAGCTGTAGCAAGTATAGGCAGTCGTGTAAAATGTGGAGGGTAGGCACAGGGAGCAACGTCGCATCGGAGCAAAGAATCTGGAGGTAAAGGGGGGAAAGCGACGGGGAGGGGCCGGGGCTTGTTCGCTTGTAGTTTTGCGTTTGCATCGTGGGAGTGAAGGAAGGAACGCAAGCATGGCAAGGGGCCACAAGGGCAGGCGGGCAGAGAAATATCGGAGGGCGGGTGTTGCAGTTTTCCGGTTGGCCCCTCGCGATCTGGCAAATTGCTGGTTGGTTATGCCACGCACGCAAATGGAACGGAGGAGGGAAAGGATCGCGTCGCGTGCGGCGGAAGCGAAGCCGATTCCGAGTTCTACTGCAATCAATCCAATCCTCCCCATCATCAACTCCGGCTTCTTTTTCTTCTTCGTATTTATTTATTTACTACTATACTACTCGTACGTAATTAGATTAAAGAAGAATAAACAAACAAATAATAATGCTTCTCCTCGCTCCATCGGAAGCAAAGGAACACGAAAGAAGAAGAAAGCAGCAAAGAGGGAGAGCGGTTACTACTAATGGGAAGGAAGGAAGGAAGGAAGGAAGGAAGGATGGATGGATGGACATGGACCGAGCTACCTGTGAGGTCCGCTAGGAAGGCCCTGCAGGGCCCCTGCGTGGCGTTGTTGCCGACATCGAGCAGCCAGAATCCGACGAGGTAGACGCAGATTGCGCCGAGGCGGGTGGAGCCCGGCTCGACGTCGTCGCCGAAGAGGCGGCCGAGGTCGGCGGAGAAGCCGACGGTGAGGACGGCGGCGGCGATGGACGCGGCCCCCGCGGCGATGAAGGGCCTGCGCCGGCCCAGCGGCGAGCCGGCGGGCGCGATGCGGTCGGAGAGGTGGCCGACGAGGGGCTGGACGAGGAGCCCCGACAGCGGGCCGCACAGCCACACGAGGCTGGCGAAGGCGTGCGGGATGCCCAGCTCCTGCACGTAGGGGGTCAGCAGCGACAGCTGCAGCGCCCACCCGAACTGCACCCCGCACGCCACCGACGCCGCGCGCAGCAGCTTCCGCAGGGGAACCTTGCGCGGCGCCGGCGGCGGAGGAGGGGCCATCCCGCCGCCTGCGCCTGCTCCTGCTCCTGCTCCTGCTCCTGCTCCTGCCGCCCCGGCCGGACGCGCTAGTCGAATCGAATCGACCGATGCCTGCCTCTGATCTGATTGGAGCAAAGTCCAAAAGAGGATGGACGGACGGGAGGGGGAGGGGGAGGGGGAGCGGAGGGGAGTAGGGAGAAGAGGACCCACCCAGGCTGCAGCCTACTAGCTGTCTGTCTGTACTCGGAAGCTAAATGGGCCCACTTGTCGGATACCGCACACAGATTTTTCGGAGACCGACCCGTCGAACGAAATACATTGTCGGCCCAGGGATGCATGTACTAGTATACTATGCAGCCCAGCCCAAGAAAAGGTAACCCTAGAACGAACTCCCCAGTCCCCCGGCCCGGAGCAGCACCCACCGCGACCGCACGCGCCGCAGCTCGCCCGCCGGTCCTCCCGTCCTCCGGCTCTCGAGCACAGCGAAGCCCCACATCCGCCGGTACGCCTCCTTCCCTTTTCTTCTCTTCCGTATGCCGGGCAAACCAGCTCGCAGGGGCCAGGACAGTGGCTGGCGGACGACCGTTGTGACTTCTCCCGGACATGCAACTGGGACAGACGGGCGTGAGCGAATCGGCGGCGTTCTAGATCGGATCCGCGTTCTAGGGTTCCAGATCTAGAGCGCCGTTGATTTTTAACAACCTTTGGCTTGGGGAGGCCAGCGTGAATCAGATCGATGGTTTCCGAGCCATCCAGTCCTGGTGCACCTGACGCTTGATGATTCTTTTCATCCTTGTTTTATTATTATATATTATATATATATATAACATATAGGCCTACCTAACTAAGCCGACGGCAGCGAACGAGCAGCATAAGCAATGGCAGCAGACTCTGGCGCTCGTCGGCAGCCGACCTTCGTCAAGGTTGACCAGCTGCGCCCGGGCACCCACGGCCACAACCTCATCATCAAGGTCGTCGACTCCAAGATGGTTGTCCAAAGAGGCCGAGCCGATGGTGGGCCCCAGGGCAGGCAGATGAGGATCGCCGAGTGCTTGGTCGGCGATGAAACCGGCATCATTGTCTTCACAGCAAGAAACGATCAAGGTTCTCCCAACACCCCACCACAATAACCTTAACAGTCAATATTCCACGACTTGCTTTCTGTTCAGTTCACTCATACTGTGCCTGATCTCAGTGAACTGCTGTGTACAATGTCAGCTTTTGGTGCTTTGGATGTTATTAGCTTCCAAAGTTCATAAGCCGTGTCTTTTCTTTTTGTTATATCGCTTGGACTTTTTTGTTGGGATCCTACATCCTCTGTTTGTAGGATATATGTTCTTTGCCATTAACCGCCTGCATCCTGTCATGCCAAGCATGCATACAGCTTTTCTTTTTCTTCTTTGGCACTTGTCCAATCATCGATATCACTTGCCTGAATCATAAAGTTTCCCAAAGTGCGTGTTTGTTTCCTTGTATTTTTGTATGCCGTGTTGCATTTTGAAAAGTAAATACGGAAATAAAGAAGGAAAAAAAAATTGCTGCATGTGATGTAGCACACATGATTTAGTCACAAGAGCTGTTGATAGCTGTAATCACTTTCAAACTCACCTGTATCCTGGCTACTATATGCTCCCAATGCAAGGGGCTTGGACCTAATTTACCTCCAACCGAGCAAACCTAACAGAGCAGTATATACATCTTTTTGCAGTGGATGTGATGAAGCCTGGAACAACCGTTGAACTGAGGAATGCAAAGATTGACATGTTCAAGGGTTCGATGCGGCTCGCGGTGGACAAGTGGGGAATTGTGAAAGCTGCTGAAAGCCCAGCTGAGTTCACAGTCAAGGAGGACAACAACCTGTCCCTGATTGAGTTTGAGCTGGTTACCGTGGTAGAGTGAAAAAAAATCTTTTGTGATATGGTATGTTATGCTGTTGAACCTATTTGTCATCACCAAGCAATAAATGAATTGTGGTTGATGTCCTATGCATCGGACGTTGGCTAGCGTTGTGGTTAGGTATAAAAAATCATCAAATTTTGTTTATTGCCGTACAATATCTTGGCTGCATAGTGCCTACTTTTGTTTTGCTTTGCCTCGTAGTAACATGATTAAGATTGCCATTGAATAACTCCTAGCATTGGTGTGGCTTCCTCAGGCCTCAGTTGGTTGGATGTAGTTTGCTGCAGTTGGTTTTCGCCCAGCTCTATTGTTGAGGAAAAAGGACATACACTTTTCAATCACCGCACACCTGTGTCAGGTGATCTCAAGAGTTGGCTTTATCATAATCCATTCAGAAGGGTAAAGCTGATCATGTCCATGGTTCCATACACTGACTATTCCTCCTTGGATAAACAACTCTTTGAGTTAATTACCTGGGGGGTTAACATAAAAGATGCATCCAAACACAATGTAACAAAAATCTATAAGGAAGTTTTGGTCTGGCAGCAGCGTAAACGTCGGGTAACGAGGAATTCAATCTGCTGTAGAACTATGGTATGTGCATGCTGATCACATCAAATGCTAAATCCTTTTGTGCAACTCGACATGCTAATTGCATCACCCCAGGAAGAAGAAATTATTTTCCCTGCTCCTAAAGCTAAACAGATGCCTTGTCCTACAGTACAAAATTACTGATTATAGAGAAGCAATACCTGACTCCAGTCCTCTGCCAGGGTAAAGAAAAAACACAATCGATAGTGAAAGTGTGAAACTGTGTGATAGGTGGACCAAGCAGGCAATTATTTCCATTAACCGATAATACTAAACTGTATCCCACCAGTCTGTTGCCGTGCCCGTGCATTGTTCGTGGCCGGGTTAAGGCTATGCTCCCAGTGCCGTCCAAATGGATATAAAAAACACTGTATGACGATACTGTATACGTGCTGTAGGCAGAAAAAATTTGAAATATAAACGGTGGGATAATTCGAACCAGTAATGATAGCCTAAGCCTCGTGTGTGTATTATTATCGTTTGTCTTTATGTTGGGCGCAACAACGCAACACACGCCCGCGCAAAGCTTCTAGAGACCATCCGTTCTGAGCCTGCGTCCGCAACTCACTCAAGATGGTTTGTAAAATTTAAAACTATGGTATTAAAACTAAAGTATTTTTGAGTCTTACAAATCCAGACCTCATTTTTTAATATAAAATTATGGTTTTGTGTGTTTCTTAATTCTAAAACTACACAACAATTTCTTAAATCCGTAACATCTAAACGGTGCCTCAGTCTAACCTGATCTCAAGTGTCCTCGCAGTCAGAACGAGCTCTCAGTCCGGACCTGATCTTGGTAGCTAACAAAGACCAATACTTAGAAGATAAACATATCATTCTTTTCTTTTTGTAGTGATAAGTAACACGCTAAGCTTCATACATCCTCTTGCAGTATAATTGCAGAGCAGTAGAGGCGACACGTCCTTCTTGCTTATTGAGAATATGCCACCGCACTGCGCTGTCTGCGCAATCACCCGCGCCCCGGCCATGGTCAAAGCGAGCGAGGTCATCTATACCAGAATAACCCTAGATTTCAGTCTGCGTATAGTAGGCATGTTTAGATATTACCACCGCTTCATGTACTTAGTCCTATTGTTGCTGCTCGCCAAATGAAAAGTCCTAGTGATTGTTTTATCAAATAGACATCAGTGTTAATAGGGAAAGTGCAACGATTCTAGTCACTAAAAGCTAATTTTTATTTTACAATGGGAATGAAGAAGCAATGAGGTACAGAATTACAAACAAGGTGGCAGCTGTGTGTGGGGATCAGGAGCTGCCATGAGCTAGTATTAATTGTATATACACTGCAGAGAGAAAGAAGAGGAGAAGATGCTTCCCTCCTACAGGAAGCACTACAGTTTCTTGAGGCTGTTTTACACACTTGTGGATGGCGATTAAAACAAGATTATGCAGTAGCAGCAGCAGCAGCTTCCTCTGTCGCCTGGGACGCCTGTTGCAGCGTGCAGATGAGGTTGCGGTCCCCGTACACGTTGTCCACACGACCTGGCAATAGAGGAAGCAGAGATTAGCCCCACGTTGGAACTGGGAAGGGTTAATAATCGACGAGCGACAAGGCCTTGGAGAGGGTTGTTGGTCGTACCAGTTGTTGGCCAGAACTTGGCACCCCGGAGCCATGCCGCAGGGAACGCAGCATACTCCCTGGAATACGGCTTAGTCCATGTGTCACTCATTAAGAGTTGGGGTGGGTGAGGAGCACCCTGCACACAGAAAGCAAGCAAAAAAAAAAAAAACACATGTCACAAACTCTGTAAACATGAGAGAGGTGCAGTTAAGCAACTCCAATCGAGCGGGACCTCATCCTCTACTTTTGTCCCCTACTTGGCTACTTCACACTATTTTGTTACAGGTCCCTCTAGCCAGAGTACCAGGCATGTAAGAAGAGAGAGGAGCAGGGAGAAGGATGAGAGCTCCCTATATGTGTGTGTGTGTGAGAGAGAGGCGTGAAGTAGGAGATGGGGACGAGGGATTGGTTGGAGCATCGTTTTGGATGTTTTTCCTTGAATAACAGGGAGCTAGGCGATCGGTTGGATATGCTAAAGTTATTCACACTATACAGGCAAGGAATATGATTCATAAGGTCATAGTACAATGTGGAGAAAGATATGGCTTGATATTGTGCATAATAGCTACCTAAACTGATACCATTTGGCACTAATGATATATTACCTTCAAGACATTGTTGAGCGCATCTGCTTTGCCATTTTCAATCTGTGCAATCTCTTCCCTGATGGAGATAAGAGCATCACAGAACCTATCTAGCTCGGCCTGCAAAGACAAAACGATGAGACATTAAGCTAACATGGAATCAACTAACTGATATAATGGGAAGGAAAACATTAAAATCTATATATGCCTACCTTGCTCTCACTTTCAGTGGGCTCAATCATAAGTGTGCCAGGAACAGGCCATGACATAGTTGGTGCATGAAATCCGTAGTCCATCAAGCGCTTTGCCACGTCCTCTGGCTCTATACCAGCGGTCGCCTGACAAAGTTCCAGGAAGCCAGTTAGAGATTGCTATGCATCAACACAAGGTTCAATTGCCAATATTATTTAGGTAAGTACCTTAAATCCTCTTAAATCAATGATGAATTCATGTGCAACAGTTCCGTTGACTCCACGGAACAGAACTGGGTAGTGCTTCTGCAAAAAAAAAAAAACATTACAAAGTAATTTCAGAAAATTATATTCATTAAAATAACAAATGTAGCATAGGTATACTGTCATTAAATAAAAAAGTACCTCTAGACGTTTTGCCATGTAGTTTGCATTCAAGATTGCAATCTTTGAAGCATCAGTGAGCCCCTGTGAGCCCATCATGGCTATGTATGTGTAGGAAATTGGCAGAATCAAAGCAGATCCCCATGGAGCAGCAGCGATGGTACCAAGAGGGTCAGTTTTCTCAGGGAGGGGAAAGCCACCAGTGGGAACCTAATATTAACTGGACAAATTAGATGATGTGGTTGCATTTGCTTTAGAAAGAAATGACAGAAGCATGAAAAGCTGTCAATCATTTTTCTTGTTTAATGGCCAGAGCTCTGCATTTATAGAACAGTTTAAAAAGGACTCGGCCAGAGGCCCATCTGAGAAACACGGCATCACTAAATACTACAGTAGCATTACCCATGGTGCTTTCGACATGAAAGACAATGCTGCCAACACTTCCTTACTTCTGTAGTTTAAGAATGTTGACATTTAGAAGACCCACATGGGCCAATGTGGCAAACAAATTTGGGACACAGAACAAGGTGTCAACAGGGAAAGCAAAACAGTTCTTAGGTTGCAGAACAACAACAGGATAACAAGGATTCTAGTTTTCCAACAATAATGTACGTTTGGTCATAACATAGAGGAATACAGTGGGAGGTCTATCTAGTATTCAGTCTGAAACATCTTAAGAAACTCTTAGAAATAAAACACGGTTATAAATAATCTGTTTCGTATGGTTAAAAAATAGAACTTTTCAAGCTCATAAAATGACAAGAGTGCAAGGTCATGACACTGTCTACGATAAGAAACTTGTCTAGCAATTCGAGTTAAGTGTTGAATATTGGGCAGTTCTAATACGCCTCAAATATATAACTTATAATATATGCCTCAGATAAGAAAAAAAAAAAGACCAGAGAGAGAGAGAGAGACATTGTTTGCCTCAGTTTGGAATATGAATTTTTATAGATTGACAGATGATAAGATAAAGAATTCAGGGCACATACTACTGGGTGAGATGGTAGAAATGGGGCCAAGTGCTTCTTAACACCAATAGGACCCATGCCAGGGCCACCTCCACCATGTGGAATGCAAAATGTCTTGTGAAGGTTAAGGTGGCAAACGTCAGCTCCAATAAAACCAGGGCTTGTTAACCCAACCTGTAAAAGGACAACATTTGTAAGCTTAAGGGAAGGTAAACTTATCATTTTGGCTCTAGCTATCCAAAAAGGGGTATCTTCAATTCTGAAACAGGTTTGAGTGAACTTGGAGAAAATACTTTTCTTAATAAACAAAAATAGTTTGAGATATACAATTAGAAGATTATAAACAAAAATTGATCACCAAATATTTTACTACAGAATTACCACTCTTAAAAAGAAATTAACAAGAGAAACATGATTAGTCTTACTAAGTACTGAACTCCGATTTTTCTCATAGGTTCATTCCTATTTTATTTCAAAAAATAAGAAAAGAAAAGAAACTTCATCACCATGTTGGAAATTCATCTACACTTGCTATGAATCAAGATAAATGTTTTCCATAATTTTTAAAATAATAAACTCTTGAAGAGAGTGCTTATGTATAATGAACAAAGTACACCACCAAAGATTAACCTGGGCATTCATGTTAGCCCCATCCATGTAGACCTGCCCACCATTGTCATGAATGATCCTGCATATCTCATCAATGCCTTCTTCATAGACTCCATGAGTTGAAGGGTAAGTAACCTGAAAATTAAGTTAATAATGCAACACTGTTATTGTCAGCATACAGCCAACGGATTTCAAAGGTTTCTTTTGAAAATAGTCAGTTCATCTTAACTGAACTTTCCATGGTTCCATAGTATTCCCTCTCATCTAATTTTATCTGATATCGATAAACAAAGTGGTTGGGGCCTCTTTCTATTCCTCCTATTGTATATGTTATGCACCTTCGAATATAAGACAATTGACAAGTACCATTAGAGGTAAGTAGCAAATGTTTGGTTTCCAGTTTCCACTTTATTGTTAGTAGAATCAGCAGCAGGATAGCAAAACTCATCTAATTCGCACTATAACACTAAATAAAGTAAGGATGCTACACAGTGATAAACCTTCACTATAGCATCAGAAACTACATCAATGTTCATCAATTAGAAGAGCTTAAAGAGTAAATGTCCGATGTGGTGGCATTATTATGTTATATAATTTTCAAGACAGTATAAATCCTCATATAATAGGGCATCAATATTACCATCAGAGCAGCCAAGTTGTCCTTGTTTGCTTCTGCAGCTTTCCTCAACTCCTCGATGTTTATGTTGCCTTTGGAATCAGTTCCAACAGCAACAATCTTCATTCCAACCATAGCAGCACTTGCAGGATTTGTGCCATGTGCTGAGACAGGAATGATGCAAACATCACGGTGGTGATCTCCTCTTGACTGCATTTTTTCGGCATAATATGTTAACAAAGATCACTAGAAAGCAAGAGTACAAGAAAAAGCTAGGCCAGATACATCATGACTTACATTGTGGTAAGCACGGATAACCATCAATCCAGCATACTCTCCTGCAGCACCAGCATTTGGTTGCAAAGAGAAAGAATCGAAGCCTGTGATCTTGCATAACAGATCACCCAAGTCGTCAAACATTTCCTGCAACACAGAACGACTTATTTTCAGATTTTTAGAGATATATGCTGTGGATACTTAGTTTTCAAAAAAAAAAAAATATTGAAGAATGGACCTTACATGATAGCCTGCAGCCTGATCAGTAGGGGCAAATGGGTGCAGGTCCGCGAAAGTGGGATATGTAACAGGCATCATCTCAACAGTGGCATTTAATTTCATTGTGCAAGAACCGAGAGGGATCATACTGTGGCACAGTGAGAGATCCTTGGATTGCAACTTATGCAGGTAACGGAGAAGCTCGTGCTCTGTGTGGTACCTGCAAGCCCACAGCACAGCAAATTAGGAATGTTTTGACAAATTAATTAGTGGAGCAAAGCAAGTAAGGCATTCAGAGCTGCGTACATGTTGAAGATTGGATGAGTTAGGTAGGGGCTTTCACGAGCAAGGCTGCTAGGAATTGGGCTTGAGACCTCTGGCGCGAGGGATTCAGCTGTGAAGCTCACCTGAAAGTGTTTGCAACGGCACATCATTTGATATTATATTTGGGGTCCAATTTCACATCAAGCACACACGTTTTTTTTTTCTTTTTGCAATAACTGAATGATGGCTACTCACTGATTTCCCATTGTTGAAGACCTTGAACAGCTTGTCAACATCCTCCAAGGTGGTGGTCTCATCAAACGCTACAGTTATCTGAAACATCACAACAAGAAGAAATTAATGCTTGACTCCCAAATTAGATCATCAAAGCTGCAGCGAGAGACGGTGGCCGGCACTGCGATCATTATATAAAAAGAAAAAAAGCAGCACCGTGTTGGCATCGACAACCCGAAGGTTCATCTCGTTTTTGACAGCCTCCTTGGCAATCGCACGTGCATCAGAACACGTGACCTTGACCGTGTCGAAGAAGGGTAGCTCCTGCACCGTGACAGTCCCGAGCTTCTTGAGGCCATGAGCGAAGGTCGCAGCCAGGCCGTGAACCCGGTCGGCGATTGCCTTGAGCCCCGTGGGGCCATGGTAGACAGCGTACATGGCGGCCATGTTGGCGAGCAAGGCCTGCAGTGGATGTGAAGCAGCAGCACACCAAGGTAAGGTAAATGTCCTTGTCAGTCACTCGTCGTATCGTGAATAACCTCTAATGTAGTAGTACTCCCTCCGTATGTATATCACTATCAGGAAATTTGGTGAGCACACAAGTGTTGTGTCCTTGTCAACAGTGACTAGTACTAATAAGCGCTAGCTAGTGGGTCGGTCCTGAGTCACTATCATGAAATCTGCAGGTGAGCGCAGCGAGCGGGTGGTGGAGAAGGAAGGAAGAACCTGCGCTGTGCAGATGTTGCTGGTGGCCTTGTCCCTTCGTATGTGCTGCTCCCTTGTCTGCATCGCCATGCGAAGCGCTGGCTTGCCGGTGGAATCGACGCTGACTCCGATGATCCGCCCGGGCATGAGCCGCTTGTACTCCTGCGACGTGGCGAGGAAGGCTGCGTGCGGGCCCCCGTAGCCCATGGGCACCCCGAACCGCTGCGCCGACCCGACGGCGATGTCGGCGCCGATCTCGCCCGGCGGGCGCAGCGTGGTGAGCGCGAGCAGGTCGGTGGCCATGACGACCTTGGCGCCGTGCGCGTGCGCGTCCTTGACGAGCTGCGCGTAGTCGCGCACCTCCCCCTCGGTGCCCGGGTACTGCACGAGGACGCCGCAGACGTCGCCGCCGCCGTAGTCGAAGCCGAAGCCGAAGCCCTTGGCGGCGGCGTCGGCGACGACGCGGACGTGGATGCCGAACCCGGCGGCGCGCGTCCGGCACACGTCGATGGTCTGCGGGTGGCAGCTGGAGTCGATGAGGAAGGTCTTCTTCTTCCCCCTGAGGATGGCGTCGCACATGGCCATGGCCTCGGCGGCGGCGGTGGCCTCGTCGAGCAGGGAGGCGTTGGACATGGGCAGGGCGGTGAGGTCGGCGACCATGGTCTGGTAGTTGAGGAGCGACTCGAGGCGGCCCTGCGCGATCTCGGCCTGGTAGGGCGTGTACTGGGTGTACCAGGCGGGGTTCTCCATGAGGTTGCGCAGGATGACGGCGGGGACGTGGGTGCCGTAGTAGCCCATGCCGATGAAGGACTTGTAGGCCTTGTTCATGGACGCGAGGCGCTGCATGTGGGCGACCATCTGGGCCTCGGTGAGGCCGGCGTCGAACATGCTGCCGGCGAAGCGCATGGGCGGGGCGCGGATGGCGGCGGGGACGGTGGCGTCGATGAGCGCGTCGAGGGTGGGGAATCCGCAGGCGGCGGCCATGTCGGCCTGGTCGGCGGGCGTGGCGGAGTTGTGCCTCCTGGGGAAGGTGTCGCTGGGCTGCAGCGCGGACGCGGAGACGGGGCGGGCCTGCGCGTGCTGCGGTGGGCGGCGGCGCTGCTGCTGCTGCTGCTGCTTCCGCGCCGACAGGGTGGATATGCCGCGGGTGGGTGACGGGGCGGTGGGCGATGCGGCGGCGATCAGGCGGCGCAGCAGCGCGCGGCTGGCGAGGCGGCGTGCGCGATCCATGGGGGCCGGATCTGGTGGGGTGGGAAGCAAGGAATGGGAGTGGCAGAGCAGAGGCCGGACCGGACCGGACCGGAGTGGAGGCCTGGCCCTGGATGGCCTCCTCTCCTCTCCTGCGACTCCTGTCCTGTCCCCCTCCTCCTCCTCCTCCTTGGTGCGCCCGGCTTTGGTGCGGTGCGGGGTGATGTGTGGATGGATGGCTACTCGTCTGTCGTCTCACGTGTACTATTTGTACTACTACAGGCATGGTTGGTGTGGGGGTTGGGGAGAGGGGGAGCTGCTGCTGGAGGCGGCGGCGGCGGCGGCGGAGAGGGACGGATAGATAGTTGATCGGCAGTGGGAGGCGGGGGAAGAGGATGGCGTTTGGATGGACGAGGAGGATGGATGGATGGATGGATGGACTTGTGGGGCCACAGCCATTTTGGCTGGGTATGGATTAGAATCTCGGACGGACGGATCCATCACCACCTACCGGCTTCTCCATCTCGAGACTGGGCCCATGGATATCCTCCCCCACCAGCCGTACACGTAGCCATATGCTGAAGCTAGAATGTTTTGCTATGAGAGGTATATACTAATATTTTCGTGATGAAAGAATATTGTTATATATAATCGAAAGAATATTGTTCTATATAATATTTTTTTTCTAAAATCGACTACTATTGTTAAGGATCTCATATGTGCTTATAAGGCTCTCTAAGTCATTCTTACGCCAACCCCACCGGTCACCCTATTTTAAGAAACCTGATAGCGTTTGCTATTATTCTAACACTAGCATAGACAGAATATATTTTGAAATGAGGAACAAAAGAGATAAGGAAACGGTTAGAGATAGCCTTAGAAAGCATAATAAAGGGGGAAGCTACCTTCTTGGTGTTAATAATACGTAAAAGTGATTGAAGTAATTTTTTTTACCGTTCTCCGACAATAATATGTAAGTAGAATAAGTGTTAAAAGCTGATCTCCTGCTACCGATTAAACTACTAGCACTGAATTAAATTTGACCAAGTGTTTCTCAAAATATTTTTTATAAACAATGTGATCTTGTAATTGTCGATCAGTCGCAGAAGGATAGGAATATGGAGATTGCGCAAAATGCTTCCCACATCATCCACCGCATCCACTTCGTCTCATGATTTGCTGCACCCACCCAACCGCGATGTAAGTCTCTCTCAACTTAGGGTTTCTGCTCCTCTCCTCTGACGTCATAGTTTTTTTTTTAGATCTTGGTAAACTTGTACACCTTCTCCAAGAACCACTACTTGGTTATTTTTAGATTAAATCTGTGTTAATATTCAGTCTATTAGACTACGCGTACAGATTCTGAAACGGGAAGGAACCATAGCCAGCTACTTGATAGTGACATTAATGAATGAACAACAAACACAAAATCAAATCTATCTAGACAAAAAACATGGCATTGTTGTGCATGCAGGTTAAGATGGGGCCATTTGGCCACTTTGTTAGGTCAGGCGGCCTAGGGGGAGGCCGAGCAGCCTAGGCCTTCCCTGACTTCGCCAAATTTGTCTGAATTCTGCTGAATTTGTCCTGCAATCAAATATTCAACACAACTTGTGGAATTGTGTTAGTAGCAAGAGTTTAGTTATACTTTGATATGTTTTCCTCCATGTTTGTGGATAGTTGATGGTCGTAAGTAGTGCAGTAACGACCGTCAACAGTGGTGCACCAGACGGTCCAGTGGTGAAACAACTTGATAGTCCGATGCGCATAAAGCACACCGCACATAGACGACATAGACTACAGCGCGTATAACGCACCGGACGGTCCGGTGCAGTACAAAAACTTGGGTTTTTTTGCTGTTTTTGATTCGAAACGATTTGGAATGTTTTCGAGGGAGTTTTTTTTTGTTTGTTTGAGTAAAGGTGAGTGTATTTTAGCACATTTTAGTAGATGAGCTTTAGGACTAAGATGCACTCGAGATTTAGTAGAACTAATTGAGAAAGGTCTTTCAAGCTCCTCACCTCGACCTCCCTTAATAGTACGGCTGACTATAAACTAGAAAATAAAAATCCCTAAGTGCTCTTCTTTCAACTTGGTGGCACTTAGAGCTATTGATCCTTCACGCTAGATCATCCATTACAAAGCCATCCTTCATAAGATTTGAATTGAGAGGCCTCTTTTCTTCAAACAATGAGCACGATAATAATATGAATCCTTCAGTGTCATGAACTCATTAGTAATATAATTAACTTGTCATTAATCACCGAAACCTCTACCTCTTAGGGTCATGTTTCTCACAGAGTTTTTAGCGAGGCGTACACATGGGTAAGGTCGGAGGACATTCCTCTCGACCTAGGTTAGAGTATAGGCTAGGCCTTTTTCCATCTTTGCAGCTCCTCCATCGTGATGTAATCCCAACGAAGTAGCTGAGGGGCCACTGTTGGGGGAAATAGGCCTAGCCCTCGAAGGCCCGGCCCAAAAAAATGGCTGGCCTATGTGTACTAAAGACCTATTTGTAATTCTAGAGTTCCTCAAGGAAAAGTACGTAAATAACCACTTCCTATAAATATGACCTATTTGTCATGGTTGTTGATGTTGAGGAGGTTACTCTGTATGCGGGGCATGTAATGTCTGCTTGCTGGTGTTGAGTGTTCAGAGGTGGTCGTTGTGGTTGTGATGTGCTAAAAACAGATGAGGTTTGAGATCTCATAGTGACTAGTGCTGTAAAACTGAATGATGTTTTTCTGTGGCTTGCTATAAAGTCAGGGGTGGAGCCCTTTTACTCAAAAAATAATGCACGGTAGTATAATACTATATGTGTATATAATGTCAATATAACTTGTTATAAATAATACTATATGTGTATGTAACGTCGATCGCAGCTTTTTCTTTCAAGAATATTTGTTACAATATTACTATTTTTAGGAAACATAATATGTCCGTGGCAACGCACGGGCCATTGCTAGTAAGCATATAATATCCATTAGAACATTGTTGTTGCGATGCCAAGTCGGTACCTTGTACCCATCAAGGGCGCTTTGCACTAGCTCGGATATTTCCATAAACACATCATCTTGTGAAGGATTATGGTCAAAAACCTTGTCATATGAGAAGGAGAGCTTTTAACCTGCACAAGGGGGAAAATAAATAAAGCAACAAGTTATTGGTGTCATAATCCTAAACCCACTTGGCAGCCCTAGAAATAACCATGTGAACACATCATTCACCTTTGTTTATCAAATCAATACTATGCCCAGCAGATTCTACCAATGTTGGAAAAGAGATTGAGGCAGCCTTTGGACAATTTGAATCACCATTATGCCCAATAAGTGGGCGAACTCTACAAAAAAAACCCTGATGTTTCCTTTCAACTCCTGCAAATATGATGCCAATTAATGTCTAGAGAGAAAGGCAGACACTAAGAATTCAAACATTTATTCAAAACTTCTGCCTTGAGAAAAGATAATAGATATAGATAAGATAGCAAAATCAAATAGAGAGAGAGCATGATTTCGTATATTACCAGTATAGTGTTGTGCAGTTTCTTCCGAATTTGTCACCTTCGATAATTTGGGACTCCGCCTGCTCTAAACGCTCCTCAAGATATTTTATATTTTGCTTTTGCTCTTCATATACTGTCATCGCCTCGATTGCGGTTACATCAGCTAGCTGCACAATGGAATAATTGTATAAAGAAATGATAGATAATGAAATAAAGAACATTTGTAGCATAAGCTTCAAATTCTTACCCTCAGTTTTTCAGTTGCAACTGCAAGCTGATTCTGAAATGTTTGAATCTGTTTGTGTTGTCTATTGCACGTGGCCTGAAAAAAGAGACCAATACTAAGGCCAATAGTTAAGCAAATGAAAGGTGAGTATAAATCTGAAGCTACAAACCTCAAGTTCAGGATACTTTTTTGCTCAAGGTTTCCTGATGTTTCAACTCAACTCTAAGGCACTCCACTTCTTTCCTGAGTTCTTCCTTCGCTCTAATAGCTTCTTGCTGAGAAACCTTAGAGCATTAAAGAACAAAAACATGTGAAAGGTGAGTATAAATCTGAAGCTACAAACCTCAAGTTCGGATACTTTTTTGCTCAAGCTTTCCTGATGTTTCAACTCAACACTACGGCTCTCCACTTCTTTCCTGAGTTCTTCCTTCGCTCTAATAGCTTCTTGCTGAGAAACCTTAGAGCATTAAAAAATACAACACATTTAGAACAAAAACATGTGTGATGCAGTGTGAAAGTAATACATGTGCAAAGAGGTTAAAGCACTAAAGCACATCGAAACTCATTGAACAATCCATGGTTTCTCTCGTGAAAGCACAAAAATTCAATAAATAGCCGAGCAAACATCTCATTGAGCCGTTACACTCTCCGAGTAGTCATAGGGCCTGCTTGGTTGAGGTGCAAAACTTGCCCAGCTAAAACAAGGGCAGGCCCATGCATTTTGGCGCTCAATTGGTTCAAATCCAAGAAATTGGTGTGCCGAACCTTCTAGCCAAATCGCCAGTGCGTACAGCCCATTATACTTTGGCTGCCCGCCCGCCTACCAGGCCCCTAGCGCACACCCTGATACCCCGCATCCATTCCCACCCTGTATTCACGTCGCACACCAATCCGTCTCCGCCGCCTCCTCTCTTTCGTCTCTTCCCTCGAGTTCGCAGATTCCAGCCCTTCGTGCGAGAAAAAACCCAGAGCTCCGCCTCCACCGTCACCAGCTCCCTATCGCAGATTAAAGAGATCCTACCTCAAGCACACATGGGGTAGCAAAATCACTTCATCTGTTGAGGCAAGGGGGCATCTGCGTTGTTTTTATGGTGCTGTCTCCTCCCCTATTAATCCATCTATTCCAAGTAGTATCTGCTCCTGGACTCCATATTTCATTGATTTACTAGATATTCCTTCATATATTATATCATTCTTCTACAGATCGGCTGCGACAAAGTCCAAGAAAAAAAGCGTGTGGGAACGGTCACCACCAGCTAGATCCGTTTGTTCCACTCATTAAGGTAAACATTATCTGAAACTGAGCTCCTTTGATTCCCCTTTGTGCATAGCTGCAGCAAGCTACTTCGTTTATAGGCCTGGCCATTCAACATTGTTGGTCTTGGATCATTGAGCGTACATACTGTACTAGGATGAGGAAAAGGTGATGGTTGTATTGGGATTTTTTTTTCCATCACAACTCAAAATTGCGAATATCCAATGTTATTTTTAAGCTATTTAGTTCTGCAGCAATTTGTTAAAGCATAAAGGTGATGTTTGGTTGGTGGACTAATAACGGTAATGTAAATGGATTGAGATAGCATCGGTAGTGTTACCACTGACACTATTGTTTGTTCTCACAACATAATGTGTCTCATTACCAATGGTCGGGAGAGAGAGAGGGCGCAGCTGCGCAGCATATGCTAGTGACGGTTGACTTCTTGGTGGCTGCTTACTTACATTTCTGTAATTGCTAGATTATGCTAAATATGAATTGTGAATATCAATCAGACTACCTTTTCCTTGAGTTACAATCATATAAGGTTTCTACTTATGGCGTCTTGATGTAGAGTGTACTGTATTCCTTTAAACATCTTCACCAAACTGAAATAACTTACTGGATCTGATATATGCTATGCATTAGTTCTTCCTATTGTCATTTACACTCGTGCATACATATATATTTTTTATTGTCTGCTGATATGTGTTTTGCATTGCCCCTTTCCCACTTTCGGTTGTGTACACCGGCTATATTCCTACACCTAGATGGACAATAATCAGCAGCAATTCCTCTAATACTATATCTGGAGGCAGAAGGTCCTGGCATTTCTAGTTCTACCGTTGGTCTTCTGCTGGAGATAGGAGGTTGCAGTTTATATCCAATAGCATTACATTTTTGTGTAAAATTATTGACTAGCTTCTGATCTTATTTCCTAGTTGTAAGGGGGTACAGAAGTCAGTTATATAACAAGTGTCGACAACTTTTACTATGATTGGCATTAATATGAGCCATCCATTGTAAAAGATCCTGTGGTTTAAAAAATAAGAAGTATTTATTGGAAAGTACTAAGTATAGATCCAGTACCAAAACATTGTGAGTCCAGTACCAAAAAGATGTGGGTTCAGTACCATAATTGTTTTTTTTTCCTAATTTTAGTTCAAAGGGTAATTACGAAATTGTGTATCCTCCGATCCGATCGGCTCGTACGGCGTCCTCACAATTCGTCGGGATCGCAGCCCCTCTCCACTGTGCTCTCTGCCTCTGCGCCGAGCACCCCCCGCAGCCGCTTGCCGCATTGGTCCATCCGGGGAGCGCCCCTACATCCGCCGCGCTCCCATCCCATTGTCTACTTGGATGCGACAGCGTCATCATAGCTGGCCAGGGGCAAGCGCAGTGGGAGTGGGACACGGTGGTCATTGGCGGCGGCCGCCACAATGCCTTGTCGCTGTGCTCGAGCGCAGGGCCGTCCTGGGCGGTCCCGCGGTCTCTATGTCTGACCTCGTCCATCGCGTTGATGAAGTTGCTGCGGGTGCTCGCGTATCGTATTCAAACGAGCTGGAGCTGGGGAGGCACAGGCTCAAGCTGTTGCCGCGGAGTCCTCCGTCCTTCATGCCATGCCTTGACGCCTGGTACCTGTTTATCGGCCCTGAATCCTAATGCGAAGTAAAGTGCTAAACTACTTAGCGATCAACAAAGTTCTGCAAGGATGCAAAGGCATACCCAAGGTGATGTTTAGCTCCACATGATCTTCTCTACATCTTAGCTAGTGACAATAATCTTTGGTAGGATGATCAGCATGCGAATGCTGGTAAGAGAAGAAGCTAGAGATGTTCTACGGCAAGACGGCTAGTCTGGAGGCAGGCGCCCAGATGAGAAATCAATGAGAGTGGTGCTATTACCGACGAGAAGGCTGGACTCTCGATGCGGGCTGCGTGGCTCCGGAGAGAAGGACGGGCCAAGCCAAGAGCACGATTCAGTTTTGCCGTGGGGACCATGGAGCAATTACCATGATACCCTTATTCGTATTTTTTTAATTATAAAAACAACTAAAAGTACCGTGGGTACTTTCCAATTTTTTTATCGTAAAAAAAGCTCCCAAGTGTTTATGGCATGGTGTTGCTAAGCACACCACATTTTATCGGACACAGTTGTGGCATCTTTGGATTGGGTGTTACTCCTAACATGGTTTGCACTGCTTTTCCAAACATCAGCATATCTCCTAAGTCTTAGCAGTATTACCCGTGCACCCTGTCTTACACTTTTTATATATGGCATATTTCCCTCTACTCGACATTCAAACGGTAGTTCTTCGCATCATTGCAAACAAATGCAATTAGAGTTTGAATCTTTGTAGGATCTAGGAGACCAACTAATATTAATTAACCCATTTAATGACTGCATATGCATTTACTCTTTACAGATCTATTCTGTGTTTTGCTAATTCCCAAATCATGGTAGGGATCATGAAACATACCCCTTGTGGTCGAATCCTATTTCTCCCACAGGATATATGTTATTAAAAAACTGTTTTTACATTTTGCAATTCTGGGAAATATTTATCGCTGTTTTGCACATTTTTGAAACTTGTTTCATTTTCTGATGTCTTTGGTTAACAAAAGAATAGGCATCTTACAGTAGAGTTTGGATTGTGCCTGGCCGTTCCAACGATTCCAGTAGGGAATTAATCGTGCTGCAATGTTCCATAAATTTGGCAAAATTCATGTATTAGTGCACATGAAGTTAAGTAAACCGTACAAATCCAGCATTAAATTCATCCGATGTCAAGGAATAAAATAGACAATGAATCTGGCATTTTTTAATGCTCTCTGTACTATGTACATGGTGTTTTACGTATTCTTTTTGAAACACAGCAACGTGATGTATCATTATATATTCACTAATGGGATACCAGAACCTCTGGTCACTAATGAATTCCCTAGATCTATTTCTGTTCTTGTACCCATGCTGAAGTGAATCAGTGACCATTTATTTTAGCAAAATGTTACCTATACTTCCCATATCTAGCAATGACTGCGTGCATGATAATCAGCTCCAAGATAATATTCTTAAAAAATATGCAAATCCGATTAGCAACTTACCAGTCAAAGTCAACAATTCTGTCAAGTTGAACTGGTGATTCTTTTATAGGAAGATGGCAGCTCTGAAAACATTTTTGCATCTGAATGTGTAGTCTTTCAGAGCCATCAGAGTATTTCTTGCCACATAAGTTTGGAACAGTATGGTCTTTTCTATGAAGTATACCATCCAGTACGGACAGTCCCACTAGATAGTTTGTTTTAAGGCTATTGCTACGGTACATTGAAACAACTGTGAGCCGTTCATTTTATTATATCTAGGTAGTATAAATGATGTATTATCTTTTAAGAACTAATACTTAAAAATAATTAAAAATTTATTTATTAAATTTTAATATAAACAACGGAAAGGAGTTAACGCCGTCATGCACGGAGACAAGTGCGTGGACGCGTGGTGATCTACTGATTTCTTCCATGGCATGCACGGAGACAGGGCGTGGTGATCTCTTCTGCTGCTGGGCTATGCACCCTTCAGCGGTGGACAACAGTCACCAGCCAGCACTACGACAAGGACGACGTCGACCTCGTCGGCACAAGAATGGGCCTCCGGGCGGCACCTGCTGTCCTGCTCAGTTTGGAGGATTCTTCTGCCTTGCAAAAACCCGAGCAGTCCTAGCCGAGGACCACCAGTGATCCACGTCCCACGATTAACGCGGCCGACGACTAGGGCCTGAATGCGATGGGAAAGTTTGGGAACACAACTGCTTAACCATCTTCCGTGCTTAGAGCGAGGAAGTGAAACGGAGAGATAAGAATCTCGGAGTGCAGTTGCGCGCATCGAGGAACCTCCGTCGTCGCGTTCAGCGGGGATGTGGATCTGCGGCGCCGTGGGAGTAGCAGCCGAGAACGGCAGCGCGCGGAGTGCGGGATAAGCTCTGTTTTTCACCTTTTCATTCCTTTTATTAATTATTTTATTCTACATATTCAATGGCTCAGATTAAATTGAGGGCTTACTTTCTAGTGAGTAAAATGTGTACCATAGCACAGCCCTTGTTTTAAACACTGACATTTGATTTCATGTGCTGAATGGGAATTTTTTTTTGACCGAGTGTTGAATGGGAAATTAATTCGTCTTGTTTCTACCTTAGAGGTTTAGACTATATATTTGTTCTTTTGCTATGCTCTACCTGTATCTTGTTTTTGTACAACTTCAAATTTTTCTTACCTTTGTCTGTTTGCCCTGTCCAGTTGATGTCATCATGCTGAGCATTTTGTGGTAGAGACGGCAAGATCATCTCGTTGGGTTCCAGCATATACCTCCTCCCCACAAGGTTGCACTAGAAAAATATGTCGACACAGGCCTCTAACCGGTCGTACAGATATCCGGACAATACCCAAATATCGTACTACAATGGCAATCTAGTGCATGTTGGGGGCAATGGTACATACTATATGCCACAAAATCATGATGGTGGTCACTACGTTTCCTCTGATGATGGATCGCAGACCAGTAATTCTAGAGCTCAAGGTTTTCAAGCACAGTACTGCACCCTAGACTCGTCCTCAGCCAATTGTGTTTATCGACATAGCTCTACCTCTTCTCAGAGCAGAAGTGGGAGTCCTCTGTCTCAGCAAGAGAGCCACTCAGATCATGCATACGGTTCCTCACCAAGTGCGTCGTGTGTTACTCAGGTCCCGAGTTGGACACTTAAGGATCTAGAAAATGTAATGCTGGGACCTGATTCTGACATAGGCAGCCCTGACAGCTCCTTACTACCTCTGGCACTGCTTTGCATGAGAACAACTGGAGAGAACTCTTGGGAATTAAAACTGGGGATTTGCGGCAGGTAATTATAGCATGTGGTAAGGCTGTTGACGAGAATGCTTTCTATATGGATGCACTGATGTCTGAGTTAAGGCAGATGGTTTCAGTCTCTGGTGAACCGATGCAACGTCTGGGAGCTTATATGTTGGAAGGTCTTATTGCAAGGCTTTCTTTCACTGGACATGCCCTATATAAATCTTTGAAGTGCAAAGAACCTGTGGCTACGAGTTCTGAGCTCATGTCCTATATGCATCTTCTTTACGACATCTGTCCATTCTTTAAGTTTGGTTACATGTCTGCCAATGGTGCCATAGCTGATGCTGTTAAGGGTGAAAACTTTATTCACATCATTGATTTCCAAATCGCCCAGGGGAGTCAGTGGATGACTATGATTCAGGCCCTTGCTTCAAGGCCTGGGAGACGACCATACCAAAGAATCACTGGCATAGATGACTCAAATTCTGCTCATGCCAGAGGTGGTGGACTGGATATAGTTGGACAGAGGTTACACAGAATTGCCCAGTCATGTGGTCTGCCCTTTGAGTTCAATCCTGTTCCAGCAGCTAGTCATGAAGTTATGTATGAACATCTTTGTATAAGACCTGGGGAGGCAATTGTTGTCAATTTTGCTTATCAGCAGCATCATACTCCTGATGAGAGCGTGGGCATTTTTTTTTGAGCAATTATGGGCAGGTGTTCTGCCGTTTCATTAAGAAAAAAGAGGGTTTTACCGTTACAAATTACAGGGGATCAGGGCTGCAGTCCTGAGAAGAAAACAAGAAGGGAAACAACAACAACTGACACTATACAGACTATGTATATACTGAAAACGAATTAGTCGACGCCGTGGCCATTGCGAAGAGAGAAAGATCCTGCCTCACAAGATTGGTGACCTGGACTGCCGTCAAAGCTTTGGCATCATACTTCCGTCAGCAGCGCTCCTTCCAAATGTTCCAAGCCGCATAAATGACGACCTGTGTTGTGATCTCCTTATCTGCAGCCATTGGCGATTCAGCTGCCGCTGCCCACCAGTCCTTGATCCTAGAGTGATTGACTGTATGGTTGATGGTCGGAAGGTTGAGGGATTGCACTAGCTGCGACCACACAACACGCGAGAAACTGCAGTTTGCAATGAAAACCATCGTGATAAGATATTGAGAATGGTCAAGAGCCACTCTCCTAGGGTGGTGATTCTTGTAGAGCAGGAGGCAAATACAAACACAGCACCTTTCTTTCTTAGATACCTGGAGACTCTTGATTATTACACAGCGATGTTTGAGGCGATAGATGTTGCTCGCCCCAGGGATGATAAGAAGTGCATTAGCGCAGAGCAGCAGTGTGCTGCAAGAGATATTGTCAATTTAATTGCTTGTGAAGGTGCGGAAAGAATAGAAAGCCATGAGCCTTTCGGAAAATGGAGGGCAAGGCTTGCAATGGCTGGATTTAGACCATACCCATTAAGTCCAGTGGTGAACAGTACCATCAAAACACTGCTGGATAGTTACCACAGCTACTACAGACTTGAGGAGAAGGATGGTGTCCTTTATCTTGGTTGGAAGAGCAGAAAGCTGGTTGTATCTTCTGCCTGGTGCTGACATTTCCAATTTTGGAAGCTTTGTTTAGGTATGTTGCTGGCACCTCACATTACTTATCCCAAACTTATGCATGTCTGGTGGCAAATTTTTAGTTTCCAAGCTTGGACAACATCATGCTTCTTAGGTGATTGTATAACCTTCCATTGAGGAAACTAATTAGTAATACCTGGCTCAGTGATTGCTACTTTCCAAGCTTGGAATCGTCGGTCTTTTTTTGGGTGCCTATATTGTTCCATAGTTAGGTAAGGAAACAAATCAATGATAAGACCCACTATAGTTTTTCCCAGAAGATTATACTGGGACTTATAGCCCAGTGTGAGTGTTCTACCTGCCCCGGGCATATAAAATGGGATGGCAAGTAGCATTGGCCTTGCCAAAAATCTCCTTAAGCTCATGAAATAATTGAATATCATGCTTCTACCATGCACCTTAGCTTAATGCATTTTGTGCTGTGTTGCTTCATGATTAAATAACATCGATTGAAAGAAATAAGTTTATGGATTGAACACATGCTCATGCCATTCATAGGTACATCCCTTTCAATAACACTATTGCTTAGTTTGTTTGTATTTTGTTTCTTGCAGGTTCTTTCGTGGCTTTGTGTTCAGCACATGAATCCAAGGTGGAACCTAAACTTAACACGGACTTCATAATTAAAAACAACTTGGTTGCTTCCTTGCTGCCTGTTGTTTCCCGTTTTCAAACTCTCCTATGCTCACCATCAGTTCGGACCCAATGGTTGTTGCTGGTATACTCACCATGACTCGGTTCCATCCTTATATAGGGGCAACCGACAGTGGTTTCCCCACCTTGTACTGGTCTCAGTATTGCATTTTAGTAGAACTCTGGTATCAGCTTCCCAATCTGGACCGCTGAAATCGTGCATGTTGCATTTAGGTTGACTTGTACAATACTTTATGAGTCTGTAGCTTATGCCGGGCTTCTGTAGTAGGCACAAGGAGTGCCATTAGATTCTGTATCTACAACCTGCTGCAGCTCGTGTATTGTACTTCTATACAGTCTGGGTGATTTACTTTGGTACTATGTCTGGCTTGTGGTCATCACAGTTCTGTTGGGCTTAAACCGTTGTTTGGCGATTAAGTTTTACTGAGCAAAGATGGTAGGCGAGGGAAAGGAGTGAAGTGTGAATGCCCCGTGATGTTCACCTGATTGGATGGCAGCACGCCTGATGCGTGACCGAACCACTCTGTGCAGCAAAGAAGCATGCCAGGCTTCCGGCTTGGAACTCACATGATCTTCTGCTGAATGCTGTTTTTGCCCCCCCTTGATCGGCTCTGTTGAACGGTGATGCTGCTTGTGCTTGCTGCCTCAGGATGGATTCAGAACTCCAGGCCCTTCGTTGTCTATTGCCTGTAGACTGTAGTGGGTCTAACCTTCGCATCCTCGCATGCGTGTGTTGTGATGCTTTGCTTCGCGATACAGTAGAATCCAATCACAGTGAAGCCGCTGTCTCGTGAGTCGTGACGAGGGCCTCGTCTTGTGTCTAAAACTCTGAACAAATCCGCTTGCTATAGACTGATGAAGAATCGTGGCGCCATTTTCGGTCAGACCATCGCTATAAATACAGAAGTACACGACACCAACCGCTCACGCCACTGGACGCGCCGCGCAACGGCTCCCCACAGTTCCGCGCGTCACACACATGCTTGGTGCTGCGCCGCTGCTAGCTGTTGCAGGGCTGGGGTCGCAGCCACCCACACTTCCATTCTTCGTCTTCCCTTTCCCTTTCCCTCCCCCAACCCCTCATCCATCGCCGCATCTCCCCTCGGTAGCCATCCCTTCAAGGAAAGGAAAGGTTCCTCATCTTTCTTTCCTTTCTTGGGAGCCGGACTTGCCTTTCCTGCTCTTCGTTCCCCTGTCTTGCTGCTTTGAGTGAGTTCCTTCTCCTCGATTCTTGATTGCTGAGAGGGTGCCGGTGGAGCTCGGCTCCGATCGCCTGGTCGATCCGTCGATTGGCCGGGCAGCAACTCCGGTGCGTTTCTGGGATGGGGCTGCTGTTCGTGGAGCGGCTCGAGGGGGAGGGCGTGTTCAGGTGCCGGCGCTGCCGCGTCGACGCCGCCTCCAAGGACGCCATCATCTCCAGGGACTTCTACGGCCGCACTGGCCGCGCGTACCTCTTCGACCACGTGTATGTTCTCTGCTCCCTTATTTAGCTCTGTTCAAGTTGATCCCCGTTGGAATTGAAGCGAGATTATAGAACTTTGGGTCAGGTTACATTGAAAAGTCGTGGTCATTACTGGTTCTCCAATACTATAGAAATGCTGCAGCGAATACCACGAATTTTGGCTTCCTTGCCAAACAAACTATATCATACCTTTGATATACCTGTAAATGTGTTCGTAGTTCGATTAAGACGTCAGAGCCTTTTCAGAGTTGAAAATGGTTCAGTCCATTCTTTGTTACGTCTCTGTGATCTTTGAGGTCCCGACAGATATGGACGCTTGTCCGGCCGTCAGATTGTACTCTTGTAACTTGTTTCACAATCAGCGTAGTGTGCTGTTGGATATTGTTGGTAGGGGTGGGGATCACATCAGTATGGCAGTTGACAAGGAAAACTCGTAGGTGTTCAATCCAGGTGGAAGCAGAGGAGGTGCTGGAGGAGGTCACGCCTAGTGCCCCAGAGGTAATCAGTAAGCTGGGTATTGATGAGTTTCTGATTTCCATAACTAAACCAATCCCAACTCCCCTGCTTACTGTGCCACCACCATGCTTAGGAGAGCAGACACCAAGCCGCTTCATTACCACCACTACTCCTGAAATAGCTGAATACAACAGGGAGTCCCTTAACATCACTCCAAATAGTGCGAGTCACACAAATCACAACATAGAAAGCACTAATCAAAGCTCCCCCATACAGAACCAGCGCAGAAGCTCCAGACTCGCTAAAAAAGACAAAAGCAGATCTGGCAAAGGGTCTATCAAAATTGCAGAAGACCTTTTAGTTAAAGAATTAAATGCTCTCTCCCCAGACAAAACTCTAACAGAGCTTGATGTTGTGGAACAGCTTGCGCAGCACTTTGACAGGCCCCTGACCAAGGGGAAGGCAGAGGCGATCAACACTCTAGCAGACCACGGCAAGCAAGACATGGGCAAGAAGAAGAGGAAGAAGAAGCAGCTTCTAGCTGGAGGATCAGTAGCTCCAGCACCATTTGAGACGGAGGTGGCCTAGGCCTCGGTGTCCACCCTCCTGTTAGCGTCTTTGTGTTCCGGTTATGTTTAAGTTATGTGTGGCAGTGGTCTTAATTAGCGTTTCTGGTAGTTGGTTGTGGTGTCGACGTTCCGGCTTGTGGCCGCGTGTTCGTTTGGTCTGTGGACTTTGTCTAGTGTTTGGACTTGGGTCTGGTCTGCTTTGTTCGGGGCTTGTTCGCCCAGCACGCCACCCTCTCCTTGGATTGTGTAACCAGTCTCGAGCTTTTGAGTCTCAAAATTCTATGAAGCACCTCCGGCACCTCTTAGCGATTGCTCTTTTATTAAATGTCAATTTCAGACTCTAAATTTCTCTGCTGGAATGTTAGGGGCCTTAACGCAGTGGCAAAACGAGCAAGTGTACGCAATTTAATTATCTCCTCTGGAGCCTCAATCGTTTGTCTTCACGAGACAAAAATTTCAATCTGGAATGACATCCTCCTAGAAGAAACTCTGGGCCCTAACCTAGCAAATCAGTGTGTGTTTATACCAGTTGCAGGGGCTTCCGGGGGAATTATAGTGGCTGCTTCTGACCGTTTTTTCTCCTTACAAAGCCTGCTGCCTGCGCCACACACAGTTTCTGCTAACATCAGCTTTAGAGCAGACGGCACTTGCTGGACGATTTCTAATGTTTATGGTCCACACCACAGACAGATCAAGACAAAATCAATTTCCTTGCGGAGCTCTCCTCGCTAAAATCCGCAGTAAACCCAGCTTGGCTGTTACTTGGAGATTTTAATCTCATATGTTCGGCGCAAGATAAAAACAATGAACAGAATTAACACAACAATGATCCAGCGGTTCACTAGAACCTTAGACGACCTGCAAGTTATGGAGATCGCTCTCAATGGCAAACGTTTCACCTGGAGCAATGGACAAGATACACCTACGTTGTCTCGAATAGATCATTTCTTTGCTACCACGGAGTGGCTTGACCTTTTCCCAAATTCGGACCTTCAAGCGGTGGCATCCATGGGCTCGGATCATTCACCGTTATTTCTGCAGGGTAATGTCAATTATGATTACTACAAAGGCTTTCGCTTTGAGGCATTCTGGACTACCCTTCCTGGATTCTTGGATATGGTACAAGAAACATGGAGCCAGCCGGTAGAAACGAGAGACGCAATCTTAAGGCTACATGTTAAAATGCGACGTCTAGCTACGTCAATAAAAATCTAGGAAAGCGCAGCATGTGGGCAACATTGAACTACAATTAGCCATTGTTCAGGTCGCACTTCTCTGTTTAGAAAAAGCACAAGAGCTGAAGACAGCTCTCCGAGATTGAACTTAATCTACTTCGCTCCTTGAAGGCAAAATCTCTAGGTCTAGCTGCCATGCAGAAATCACTGGGCGAAGCAACATTCCAGATTGAGATGGATCAAACAAGGCGACTGCCAATACAAAATTCTTCCATCTGCATGCAAATATTCGTCGGAAACAACACTTCATCAGGAAACTACAATCAGAAACATGCACGGTCATGGCTCAACAAGATAAGGAAGAAGCAGCATTTAGTTTTTTTTTCAACTCCATTTTAGGGGTTACCTCCACCAGGAATTATTCCTTGGATTGGACGGCCTTAGGGTATGAGCAATTTGACCTATCGGACCTTGAAGCTCCTTTTTCAGAAAACGAAATTAAGAAAATCATTCAGCTTATCCCTTCACAACGTGCTCCTGGCCTAGACGGCTTTATTGGGTTATTATATAAGAAGTGCTGGAATATTGTTAAAAGTGATCTGATCGAGGCTCTATTTGGGTTCTATAATCTTCGCACAAACAAACTGCACCTGGCAAATGAGGCCAGTGTTGTGCTTCTCCCAAAAAAGGAAAATGCTCTACAACTGAATGATTTCCGACCGATTAGCCTGATCAACAGTTTGGCAAAAATAATCACAAAGGTCCTTGCAGAGCGACTAGCCCCAAAACTGGGGCAGCTAGTTTCTCGTTCACAAAATGCCTTTATCAAAGGACGATGTATTCATGATAACTTCTTATACGTCCAAAGAGTAATTCGAAAGCTGCATAAATCCAAGAACCTGACTCTATTCATCAAGTTAGACATATCAAAAGCTTTTGACTCTGTTAATTGGGCATATCTACTTGAGGTACTGGAGGCTTTTGGTTTTGGTAGAATGTGGAGAAACTGGATCTCAGCTATCCTTGCATCCTCCGCTTCGCGTATATTCATGAATGGAAGACTAGGAAGGAAAATTATTCATAGGCGTGGCCTCCGACAAGGAGATCCACTATCTCCAATGCTATTCATCTTGGCTATCGACCCGCTCCAGAGAATTATTAGAACGTGCAGTTCATATGAATGTCCTCTCTCACACCGTACCAAAGCTGGCTGCATTGCACTGTTCGCTCTATGCTGATGATGCCGGATTATTCACAAAATCGTCGGCTACAGATCTGCATGCCTTAAGTCGCATCCTCCAGACCTTCAGCGATTGTTCTGGCCTCAAGTTTAACATGAGTAAAACTGAAATTTACCCTATTCGGTGTCAGTCAGATGAAGTTGAGGCTCTTCTGTACCGCTTCCCTAGAAAAATCACCTCCTTCCCTGGAAAATATCTTGGCCTCCCTCTCCACACTAGGAATATTAGGAGAATTGAGGTGCAGCCCTTAATCGACAAAATTCGTGCAAGACTACCGAGATGGAAAGGAAAATTTCTCTCGAAAGCGGGCAGATTGACGCTTATTAAGACAGTTCTTTCCTCTCAACTGATCTACCACCTAACGGTATTCCCAGCCCAGAGATGGTTGTTGAAGCAAATCGACAAGATTAGACGAGGTTTTCTTTGGAAGGGCGAAGAACCGGAAGTTATGAGCGGTGGCCATTGCCTAGTGAACTGGCCGGTGGTGATGCGCCCTAAAAACCTT
This sequence comes from Paspalum vaginatum, assembly GCA_030272315.1. Lineage (NCBI taxonomy): Eukaryota > Viridiplantae > Streptophyta > Magnoliopsida > Poales > Poaceae > Paspalum > Paspalum vaginatum. Next base: position 43,301,763 of record CM059019.1, read on the forward strand.
GGTGGCCTTGGAATAGTGGACCTGGAACGTTTTGCGCGAGCTCTTCAGATTCGTTGGATGTGGTTCCAATGGAGAGACCAAGACAGGGCTTGGACTGGTCTGGACAGCCCCTGTACCAAAGAAGATAGAGACTTCTTTCATGCTTCAACTTCGGTCACAGTGGGCAACGGCGCCTTAGCTTCTTTCTGGCTCTCCAACTGGATCAATGGCACAGCGGCGCGTTCTATCGCTCCCAACCTCTTCGCCAAGTCAAAGCGCAAAAACATTAAAGTGCAAAAGGCTCTGATTGGAAATAGATGGATTTCTCTTATTTCTCCAGTCTCAGGGGCTACTGAGATTAAAGAATTTGTGGGGCTTTGGGAAGCCATCCATGAAATTCATATAAAAAATGATGGGGTCGATGAAATCAGATGGTGTTGGACATCAGACGGCGAATACTCCGCCAAGAGTGCTTACTTGGCTCAATTTAATGGAAGTCATACCAGGATCAGACTTACTCCAATTCGGAAGGCGAAGACTGAGCCAAAGTGTCATTTCTTTGCATGGACCCTCCTTCATAAAAAAAATTCTAACAGCTAATAATCTACAAAAGAGAGGTTGGAACAATGATCCTATCTGCAATCTTTGTAAGCGTGAGCCAGAGACGGTGGAACATCTAGCGAAAAATTGTACCTTTACAAAGGTGGTTTGGAGCTGGCTCAGCTCTTGGTACATCCTTTCCTCTCTGCCGACCTTGGACCAGTGCTCGTCGGTCTATGGATGGTGGAGGAAGTGCAGATTGAAAGTAGAGAAGAATGCTCGCAAGGATTTCGACGGTTTTTGTGTTTACTTTTGGTGGGAGATATGGAAAGAAAGAAATCGAAGAATTTTCCAAGGACTTGAGAAGAGCGAGATAGAGGTGGCCGACATTGTCAAGGAAGATTTCAATATGCAGAGTGCTTCTAGTTGGTTTTAGTTTGTTGCTGTGTGAGTCTCTGTGTCGCTGGCGCTGTTGGGTGCTTTTTAGCGACCTCCTAGCGTTGTTCTTTTATTTTTTTCCGGAGTCTGTTTGCTTTTTCTCCTTCTAATAAAATTTAGCCTCGGCAAAGCTCTTGCCGGGTATTTCGAAAAAACAAAGTTGAGACCGCGTTGTTTGGTGATGGGCTGATGGTTATAGCTGCACTTTGCAGTGTCTGCCTCAAAACAAAAGCCATTATCATAGTTCTCCTGTTTTGTCATTGTTTTATTCCTAGCCACAAAACCGATATCCATTCCGTTTTATAAAGTCGTTCTGATAAGCTCACTGTCACTGCCAGATTGTGAATAAATTGTATCCAAAGCAGCATAAGTCAAAATCCCATCTGTACCTTCAGAGTTCAGACTATCTGCCTTTGATCCATGCATGCCTGTTCAGATATGGTCATTTAAACTTTTTTTTTCTTTTGGCCATATTTCAGTGTGAACATATGCCTAGGACCTAACGAGGATCGGTATCTTGTAACTGGGCTCCACCCAGCGAATGGCATCTACTGTAGCTGCTGCCAACAGATTCTTGGCTGGAGATGTGTAAGTACAAACATGCTTTGGTTTATCTTGCAACAATGATTATCTCATTCTTTGGTTCATGCTTGAGCTTGACACTAGACACGATAGCAAAATTATTTTAAAAAAATAACAGCAGAATTATTTGGGGACAATTTGCTGAAAACGAAAAATGCCTAAGAAGACATACATATCATTTCTTTATGAAACATATTGAAAATCAAGTGGACATGAATGACTCAGGTGCAACTGTTCATGTTGCAAATTCTTTACAGGGATTCCGTTTGACGAGGACTACGCAAAGAAACGAAAGATGCGTGGAAGTCGCAAACGGAGTTCAAGCAGATGTGGAAGCTGTTGGCGATGTCTCTGTAGGACTAGTTGATGGATTTACACTTCTGCTTAGAGATGTTCTTTATGTAGCTTCATTGCATAGAAACTTAATAAGTATTTCACGTTTGGACAAAAATAGTTATGATTGTCATTTTGGAAATGGCAAGTGTGAGATGTGGTTTGATAATAAATATGTTGGTGTTGCTTTCCTTCACAATGATTTATATTTATTGTCTATGCGTGATAAAGTAAATTCCGTGTGTGACGTGAATGAAAATGTATCCTCGTCTGAGAATGTGACAAAGAAAAGAAAGAGAACTCATAATGCATCATCGAAATTATGGTACTGTCGTTTAGGCCATATTTCAAGGGGGAGAATAAAAAGACTCGTTAAGAATGAAATTCTTCCTCCATTAGAGTTCTTAGACTTAGAACAATGCATAGACTGCATTAAAGGAAAATTTGTAAAGCAAATTAAAAAGGGTGCCAAACGAAGCGCAGGAATTTTAGAAATAATTCACACAGATATTTGTGGACCTTTTCCTATGAATAGTATGGATGGCTATGATTCATTCATAACATTCACAGATGATTACTCTCGTTTTGGCTATATTTATCCAATTAAAGAAAGATCGGAAGCGTTGGATAAATTTAAGATTTTTAAAGCTGAAATTGAGAATCAACACAATAAAAGAATTAAAATAGTTAGAAGCGATCGCGGGGGGGGGGGAGTACTACTGTCGCCACACCCCATATGGTCAAGTTCCTGGACCTTTTGCAAGGTTTTTACAGTAAAATAGAATAGTTGCCCAATATTCTACACCGGACGAGCCTCAGCAAAATGGAGTAGCTGAAAGGCGCAACCGTACACTAATGGATATGGTACGCAGTATGATGACCTATTCCACTTTACCATTGGGCTGTGGATGGAGGCGTTAAAAACTGCCATTCATATTCTTAATAGAGTACCAAGTAAATCGGTGCCCAAAACACCGTATGAATTATGGACAGGAAGAATACCCTCACTAAACCATGTGCGAGTGTGGGGGGAGCCCGGCTGAGGCTAAAGTATTTAACCCAAGCATTAGGAAGCTAGATCCGAAAACAGTGAGTTGTTATTGTATTGGATATCCTGAAAGATCAAAAGGTTTTCGTTTCTATTGTCCAGACAGACACACAGAGTTTGCAGAAACGAGACACGCAGTCTTTCAGGAGGATGATATGATGAGGGGGGGGGGCATGGTAGCTCGAGAAATTGACCTTGAGGAGAAGCGTGTGTTTGTGCCCACTCCGATGATTCAGGAGCCATTTTTCTCACTACCTGCTGTTGCTACACCATCAACTCCCGCAGTTGAGGTGCCAGCACCTGTTGTGACACCACGGGACGATGAGTGATTATATGGAACCTGTCCTTCAGGAGCCTATGGAACCCGTTGTTGCGCATGAGGAAGAGTTGCAGCAGCCTCATACGGAAAGTGTGCCAGAAATTGAGGCACATGAGGTGCCACAAGTTGATACACAGATTGAGGCCCCTAGAAGGTCTGAAAGAGTCACGAAATCAGCTATTCCCGACATTTATAAAGTTTATAATACAGAAGAGGTTCATGTGGAGGGTGATCCCACTTCATATGAAGAAGCCATGAGGAGTGCTCAAGCATCAAAGTGGCTAGAGGCCATGGAAGATGAAATGAAATCAATGAGTACCAACGGAGTTTGGAACTTAGAAGAAATTCCTAAAGGAGCCAAAACAGTAGGCTACAAATGGGTCTACAAAACAAAATGTGACTCCAGAGGGAATATAGAAAGATACAAAGCACGTCTCGTGGCTAAAGGATTTACACAGAGAGATGGAATTGATTACAATGAGACATTTTCTCCAGTCTCATGTAAGGATTCATTTAGAATCATGATGTCTCTAGTAGCGCATTATGATTTAGAGTTACATCAGATGGATGTAAAGGCGGCATTTCTAAACGGAGAATTAGAGGAGAAAGTCTACATGAAACAACCCAAGGGTTTTATCATGGAAGGCAAAGAAAATATGGGATGCCGCTTAAAGAAATCCATTTATGGATTAAAACAAGCATCTAGACAGTGGTATCTAAAATTTAATGATACTATTAAGAAATTTGGGTTTAAAGAAAATATTGAGGACAATTGTGTCTATGCAAAATTTAAGAATGGGAAATTCATTTTCCTAATTCTATATGTGGATGATATTCTGCTTGCAAGCAGTGATGTCAGTCTACTATTAGAAACAAAGAAGTTTTTGTCCTCAAAGTTCGATATGAAAGATCTTGGTGAAGCTTCATATGTTTTAGGGCATAGAAATTCACTGAGATAGAAAGAATGGGATTTTAGGATTATCGCAAAAGGCATATTTAGAAAAGATTCTAAAGAAATATATTATGCATGCGAGTTGTGCCATGCCTGCTCCTATAGTCAAGGGCGATAGTTTTGGGAATTATCAATGTTCCAAGAACCAATACGAGATCGATCAAATGAAAGCAATTCCATATGCTTCGACTGTTAGAAGCATACACTATGCTCAAGTATGCACTCGCCCTGACTTAGCTTTTATTGCCGGGGTACTAAGCAGATATCAGGACAATCCAGGCATAGAGCACTGGAAAATGGTGAAGAAAGCATTTCGCTATGTGCAAGGCACAAAAGGCCTCATGCTAATATATAAAAGATCTGATTCCCTAGAGATAAAGGGGTACTCAGATGCTGATTTTGCGGGAGATAAAGATGATAGAAAATCGACGTCGGGTTACGTATTCACTCTCGCTGGAGGAGCTATTTCTTGGAGAAGCTCAAAACAGACAGTGACTGCATCATCCACAATGTATGCAGAGTTTATAGCATGTTATGAGGCCACAATGCAGGCAATGTGGTTAAAGAAATTTATACCTGGTTTAAAAGTGGTAGATAGCATTCAACGACCACTAAAGATGCACTGCGACAATCAACCAGCAGTGTTTTATGCTCACAACAATAAGTCAAGTCATGCTTCCAAACCAATAGAAATAAAGTTTTATGTTGTGAAAGACAGAGTCCAGGATCAGACAATAAGTCTTGAATATTTGAATACAAAGAGCATGATTGTGGATCCGCTCACAAAAGGCTTACCACCCAGTGTGTTTAGAGAACACACAGCTAGCATGGGTTTAAGGGAAAGCCTATGATTCCTGGATTCACTAAAGGTCCGAAAAGATACAAGTTTCATGTTTCAAAACTGAGAGGGATGTTGTAGCTGTTGATTCTACCGGCAAATCGATCGGGACGATGAAACAGTTCTACGGACCAATATGTGGTGAAACAAGTACTTTGGAAAAAGTAATTCCAGAGTACAAAGGTAAAATGAGATCAAGGGGAGAATGTTAGATTGATCTCCACTGGGCCCCTAAGTCAGCGCCCTGATCGGGGGCACCCAACCCTATCTAGTTGGCGGGCTCCGTCGCACTGAGCATATAAATAGTAGGTAGGGGCCGCAGCTCAACGCACGAGGTTTGCCGTGAGCACACGCCCCCCACCGACAACCCTAGCCGATCTACAGGGTGCGCAGTAGCGGCGGGAAGCGCCACCACCGCGCACCACGACGCCTCAAGCCGGTGACAAGGCACCTTGCACTACGCGACGCTGCCCAGTGCAGATCATCACCTCTCCGCGTTGCTGCCTTAGCGCAGAGCAATGACGACGAGTTCGAGTTCCGCCACCTGGCGGTGAAGGTCTGTCTCTCTCTCTTCCATCTCTCTCTGTTAGATGTCTAGACGTATGATCATGTACATGTATTGCAATGCTAATGGCTAAACCCGAATTAGATGTGCATCTAAGATCCTAAAGTCAAAACCCTAAGTTTAACAGATAACCCTGCTTGTTGATCACCTTGTACCGATCATGTTCGATTGCTCGTATATTTCCACACGCCTGAATTGTCCATCAGACACTCTATGTCTTTCAGAGTCACCATCACACTGCTCATACCAGAACCAAAGTAAGTACCTCTCATCGTGCTCCGGACATAATGGCTTTTGGAAAGCAGCACAAGCAAGATGCTGCCTCAGGACCTTGTGGTTCTGCGAATCGACCTGGCAACGCTCGACCGGCTTGCCAAACAGCTTGTGTGGGAAGTTCATGAAGTACTGGTCCAGAGCACCCTCGAAGCCGACATAAACAGCAATGAACTCCTTCGACCTCCGTCCAGACCGCCCTGCCTGCTGCCAGAAGCTGGCAATGCTTCCGGGGAACCGCGTCACGTCGATGTGGCCGACATCGATCTCGAGCTCAAGCGCGTTTGTCGCCGCGAAGCTTGCCTCCAAAGAGATCAGCCTCGATCCTCCTCCGATCCTCCGCGACGTAGCCGCCGCGGTACATGCAGATGGAGTCCGTGACTCCATGACGTGCTCCCATGGGTTGGCCAATGTCGCCGTGCAGAAGATGAACTAGAGGTACTTCTTTCCATCGGAGATATTGAAAATACCAAAGATCATTGTTTCTTTTGCTTGTCAAATGCATCTTCCTTGCTTTGCATTTCTTTGTTTGCACATTATGAGTGATTTAGATAAGCAACAGTACTGGAAATGTTCCCCATCCAGGGGTTGACCAAACACGACACAACTACGAATTAGCTCATTCAGTCCTGTTAACCAAACACGGCAGAAGCCTTTATAGGCCCAAGTCTTTCCTTGATTGGCACTCGGCAGTTAGAATCTGTTTTATAGGGAAGGCTTCCTCCTTGGTTATGAATGGATTGATGACGTTGTCCGCACCTCTGGGACATTTGAGAATTAATAATGTATGCTGCCAGAAACTACAAATATCTCTTTTGCTCCACAAGCCATGATTGGCGTCAACCTGGCATACTAGTGCGGTACTCATCCATGACTATGTCGAGCAGAAAGGAGATAAATTTTCATCCGGCAGTGCACAGAGCATCTCTTTAGAGATTAAATTTCACATGCAAACTTGGTACAACACAGGCAAGTTCAAGGACCAAGTGACACATGCTCACATAACATAATTTAAGACTCTACTTAAAAGTTCAACACACCACAACCTTTTCTACCAACCTACTGAACACACCACCAACTTACACAACTTATCCAGCGTTCATACAACATATTAATAAGAACATAAGATCCTTCCTAGGCCACAACTTAGTAAATAGCTCATCCAGTTTTCTTGACCACCACGACAGAAGCCTTTCTTGTGGAACCATCTGATATTTAGAAGAAAGCAAAACTGGTTGGCCAGGAAGACATAAACATAATTAGCAAGTCCGATGAAGTTGGCAGCTCATAATCTTTCCTCTTCCTGCAATAGGCAAATACTGTGACAAAAAATGATCTAGATAGATGATGTTCAAATCAAGCTTGCTTCTACAAATAAGAGAAAGTAGTTGTGCTATATTTACTTAGGAAAGAATTGCCAAAAGCAGGCACTGGTAATAATCTCCAAATTCCAAATGCATATGAAAAAAGGTATTGACAATCTATTGTTCATAGGCCTACTACTTACTTTCACTAACTCTATCATTCATAAGCCTATTGCTTATCTTTCACTAAGTAGCCTGCAGGATACATTACTGTCCTGGTTGGATAAATAGGCTGCTCTCCCAGTAGTGAAATGCTAATGCTAACAAGATTAAAGTGAAGAACTTGCATACATGCAGCAATACGTGTGCAACCAGCAAAAATTTAGTTAGGTGATAGATAAAAGCCAGCAGCAATATCACCTAACAGAGGTACTTGGAGAACTCAGAGGGGAGGAAGGGCATGGGATAGCCGGACCTTACTTCGGTCAAGTAAGTGCCCTCAGTTCCAATGGCATCCTCCCTCCCATTGGTATACTGAGAAAATGACTCCACTCTCCTGGTGCTCATGTCAATGATGACCAGCCACATCTTCTTTCTCACGTATCCAAACTCGCTGATGAGGAAGTGTGCTACATGTGGCCTGTCCATGTCGACTTGGGGGAACATGAGAATGTCATGCGGTAGGCGCCCGGGGTTGGCAGACCAAAGCTGATCGGAGGTGACCGTGTAGTCCTTTTCCCACACACCCCCAACCGTGTTCGGCTCCATGATGTTGCATAACATGAGGGTGTGGCACGTGATAGTGAAGCCAGCACCAGCCTTAAGTGCCCCATAGCCAATGTCGTCATTGCGGGCGACATTGGTGAACAAGAGCGCACCCCCGTCGCGGGTGGTTGACACACTGCGGTACAACCAGCAACACGCCTTGCTACGAGTCTGATTATCAGGGAACTTGTCCAGAGGGAACTGGCTGAAGACAGCAGTAGGGGTGGGCTCCCCAAACACATCATAGAAAAGGATGCCTCACTCATAGTCAACCCAGCAAAGCCAGCGGTCGACCGGGATGACTGTGTCGGTCTGCCATAAAGCAAAGCTGCCAGATTACATCGGCGTTGTTGCTGCAGAGGATGGTAAACTCATGGAGTCCCATTTGCCAGCTGATTTCAAGAACAAATAGATGTCAGCAAAGACCATGGAGCAGCTATGCTTGTAAACCTGCAGCTCTGCCACTGCGAGCTCTTCTTCACCTCGGCACAGGAGGCCCATGGACCTGACCGCCAGCAGGCGTCGTTGTCCCTGGGAAGCACTTTCACGAGGTAGGCGGCCGTCACGGCGGCTATAATCCATGTTAGGCTCGGTACAAGGCGGGAGCGCTGTGAGCGACGAGGAAGCGTCGGCAGCTGTGAGCGACGAGGAAGGGCCGGCAGCGGAGGCGCTGTAGATGAAGAAATCCTGAACTAGAATTGTAGACATCATGGTACCGACGCGAAACAGGATGAGATGTCGGTGGGTCGAGACGATGGATAAGGGAAACTCATTCTTGGGAAAGCTCGGCAGCTGCACGTAGAGGCGGGAGATGCGCGGGGGCTGGGCGAGTTCGAAGGCGATGCAGAACTGGGCGTTCCAGGTGGTGATGCCGGTCGCCCTGATGGGGTTCTTGCTTTCATCCGGGAAGGACTCGTCGTCCCTGCGGAAGACGACGCGCTCCAGCATCACCCAGTTGGGGACGACGGCGGCGGCGATGGCAGGCTTGTCGTCCTCGAGAGACATGGCGACCTTGAAACAGATTGCGAGATTAGGGGTGCCAAGGGGAATCTCTTTGAGGACAAATCGGGGGATTTGTAAGGTGATGAGGTGCCTTACTGACGAAGGAGGCGGCGGCGGCCGGCAAGGCAGAGGACGGAGGTGGCGCGGGGCGAGCGGCGTCCGGAGGCGGCGAGAGGGCGAGCGGTGGATCCGGCGGCTTCCAGATTCCAGAGACCAAAGCGCATCTAGGGTTAGGGTGGGTGGCTACACCAACTTCTATGGGTGTGATCGGCAGTGGCAGGTGCTGAAGCTATGGCTATACAGCCCAAACAACCACAGCTAGCGACAAGACTCAGACAGTCAGAAAAAAGCCACAGCCAGCCGATCACTCATGCAGTTTGATGTGCCTCTTTTTAAAAATGGCGGTACTCAGCACTCAATTTAAAAAAAAAAAGGGAAGCTAGCCATTCGTAGACCAAACAAATCACAGGAAGATTGTTTAGGTATTATATACAACAAAAGATCTCAACAACAATTATAACTTACAAATACATTACAATGTTTCTCACATCTATTTTGATGCATATAATAGTACTTGTCATTTATATTTTGGAAACTGTCCAAAAAAGACCTGAAAGTTGGAGTTGCAGACCAACCAAAACAAAAATAACGTTTTGAAAACATGTCCCTGCACGTAATGACAAACTTTAGGTGTACAACATGCCGATCTTGTCTCTAAAAAATTCAGCATAAATACATCGAAACATTAAGTTAGCCTAACAACAGTTAATGGTTCTTATTTCACAAAGATATGGCTGGTTCCATGCTGGTTGTGCTCTAGCAGCGTTGTATCTACTATATTAGTGTGCATTTTCCTACGCAGCATAATTTCATAGGATAAATTTAGATGAGCAAAAATTAAGCACATGAACTGTACCTAGTCATACCAAACCATATAGTCCAGCCGCAAGCCGCAATCCAATCACGGATGGTCCCAATATCATCATTACTGGTAGCAGCTAACCAATCTGATGTCATATTATTTCCTTCACCCGTGCTATGCAGGTACATCTTACCATACATTGGCATCCATTTCATCCCAACTTCATTGTAGTTGTAGCGCGAAGCATGCCATGACGATCTTCGATTGCTTCTCCGTAGGATATAATGGTACCCCTCGCAGAATCTGCCACTTGTTCTTTAGCACCCCAAATGAGCGTTCAACAACATTCCATAAACTTGAATGGTGGTAGTTAAAGATCTCGTTCAAATTTTCAGGACCTTTGGCATCAAACTCCTTCAAGTGGTACCTTGCCTTGCGATAGGGGGCCATATAACCCTCACTCAACGGATAACCTGAATCCACTAGATAGTATTTACCTACATTTAAAAAAACCTACAAAGAGTTATTAAGAACAAGCAACCTAAGTATGAGTTGCATAATTTCCTACATGTGCAATAATCACCTGGGGGTGGATGAGGGAAATGTTCTGCACTGTTCATCGCCTCCCTAAAAACAGCCATGTCATGGGCAGCTCCTTTCTTTCCCGTAGCAACAAATGTGAATCGCATGTCCATATCACAAATAGCCAAGACATTCTGGCTAGTGAACCCTTTTCTATTGATGAAATCATCATGTACATTCTCAAGGACTGACATAGGAATATGGGTTCCATCTATGGCTCCTATGCAACCATCAAAATATGGTGAGAACTTATGGAGCCTAGGATGCAAAAATCTGAAGGTACGGTCCCTTGGCCTAATAACTACTTTTGCAAAGTGAGATCATGGCATCTAACACCTCACCAAACTTCCTGCTAACAGTGTCTTGTGATCGGCCAAATCGAGTACAAATCTGTCTTTGGCATTGTCTTGTGCCACATGCCCATAGGAACATCGCTAAGGCCTCAATCGAATCACATTGCCTTGTGGATTTTAGCCCATGTTTTTCCACTAGGGTGTCGTGCAACAAACGGAATGCAAGAGGATGGAGACGGAAATTAAGGTAGCATTTCTTACTGTCAGCTAGGTTTAGAGCTACCCACTACCGGCCTGTCAACTCCTGTAAGGGTAAGCGAGCATCTTTCGCTCCACATCCACTTGACCTTGAAGCTGCATGTGCCGCTGACACACCTTATAGCTGCAGCTATATCCCACCATTTAGAGCACTCATTGTCCAAAATCGTTTGTGAGGCGCTCATGCTGCTAGAAGCTTCAGAACTTGACATCCTGCAACAGTGAAAGTCAGTATTAGTAATTGAAATGAATGCATACACAATTTATTGACAGTGACATGTTGCTGTTATTCAAAGGAAGTAATAGTAAGAAAATATAATATTACGATGAAAAGATATGCTACATCAAAAGTAGGACGGAGATACAATTGTTTAACATATAGGAATCCACAACACCTTAATATGAGAAAATTAAAATAGCATGACAAGGTCACACATTGCAAGTCATAGTACAGACTTCAACATAGTGGCACACATGTGGCAATAGGTACATTCAGTCATACAAATGGCTGTACAAGCCATGCCTCTACTTCTACTTGCTACGGCTGTTATGGCCTCCTAGGAATACATGGAACATAGCTCCTTAGGCTCCTCTACTTCTACTTGCTACGGCCGTTATGGCCTCCTAGGATACATGGAACATAGCTCCTTAGGCTGCTTCTTCAAGCAGTCAAGAGCACACAGATTACCATTAACATGTAATAATAACCTAACATGGACTGCTATCACTTGTTCTCAACATTTTCCCAAGTCCATCGAAGCCATGCAATTCGTTGCTCTGCAGTGGCGAAGCTCCTAAAAGCAATATGTCTTGTGGTTGTCCTAAGCAGCTCTGTAGCGATGAAATACAACTCCGAATCAAGTGCCACACAATCCTCTTGTACGAGTTGCAGCAATTCTGTCATCTCCTCCCGCTCTCGCGTCATTGCAGCAGTTTCATTTTTACACCTTTGAATCATGCTCTCAGATATGCATTCAACACAGTACTCCATACTCTTACATTTCTTGGATGGTGGGCTATCAACCACTTGCTCCTTCCCCGGCCTTTGGGCGACACGACCCACACTTGATCGACCGACATTGTCCTCTGACCAGCCAAGATTGTCCTCTGGAAGTCCAACAATGTTTGCATCACTTCCACCACTTGTTGTTCTATCCTCTAAACCTCCAATGCACAACATTTGCCCATCTTCACTATCCTCAGAGCCAAAAAGAGTGATCAGCTCATCCTCATGTGCAATGCCCCGGTTACGGAATTGTTCATATGCATCATTCTCCTGTAGGGAAAGGAAGAGCAATATGTAAGCTATAGGACTTATGAACAACACAACATGCAATGATGAAAAGCCATTGAAATCAGAAGTAACAACAGTGCATAGGAACTAAAAAATGATAGGAACAATGCTGTGACATACCGTAATTTGGTCTGCCCACCACTGTGGAGTCTCAGTAATGGTGCCCGTAGCTTGGTCCCACCCTGGGCCGCTCTTGTTCTTTAGTTTTCTCCATAACCCGAACGTTCTCTTTAGAGTATTAAATTTGTTCAGGAGCTACTTATTGTCGTAAGCCTTGCCTGTTTGTTGTCGGAAATTGCAATAAATATTCTGCCAGCCTTGCTTGGTCAAGCCTTTCTTGTGGAAGTTGTGCTTTTCCTTCTCAGAAATGCAGAGATCTAGGAAAATTTTGGTGGTACTGTCATCCCATTCTGCGCGGCCTCTTGCCATCTGTTTAATTTCCACATTATATGTCTTTCTAATTAGGAGGTATTTCGGACACAAACACAACAGGAATAGCAAGACTGACGCCTACAAAGCAAGTAATAATAATACAGTGAAGGAACATAAATGAAGCAAAGCTTACCCTAACTCAGGTTATATGACACTAGCACATGATAATTTAACCTGATAGCAGCCAGTCTCTATAGGGAGAAACTTTGCACGGGCTCATCACATCCATAAAGGAAAAATTTTAGTCAGAAAATCAGAGTTCATGAGCTACCAAAAACCACATGCTACTGCAAATTCTTTCATCAGCAGGCATTGACGTTCAGTAACCACAATACAGAAACAAAATGTGCTATTTTTTTCACATGGATTAGTTCGATTTCAGTAGAGGAGGAGAGTCATGATGGCTACTGTTTATATTTGGCTACCCCTAAACCAGATCTGGCGGAGTGGCAGCAACTATCTCAATCTGCACAACCAGAGGTGTGTTGATATACTTTCTTTCGTACATATGAATCATGGAGCAGAACAAGGAAGAAACGAGAGTGATGTAACTAACCTTGCTCCGACGGCAGGGGTTTCGGCACTCCTGTGCGGTGATGGGGAGGCAGGGGTTTCAGCAAGTTACAGCGCGATGGAGTTCGACACCGGGGGTGAGATGCGGAGATCCGGAGCAGGGATGCGGTCTTCGGCGCCGGCTCCCGGAGCTTCGTCGAGGTCGGCGCCGCCGAGGCGCCGCGTCGCTTCGTATGTCGCGGGATAGGCGAGTGCCAACTGCCGAGTGGAGGCGAAGGGACGCGTTTGCTCTCTGGTCCGGGACGATATAAACAGCCGATCGGCTGGGCTATGCAAGCCGCAGTCGTCTGGGCTGGAGCCGATCGGCTGGGCTTAACGCACAGCCCAATAAGCAGCAGTCTGCACAACCGATCGGACCCTATATACCAGGGGGCGATACTCTGTTTGGGCCACTGGGCCGTTATTCTTGGGGACTCCCCGACCGACCTGGCTTCTTTGGATGGATCTGGATGTAATATCTATATATTCTGTATCATCTTGTGGGTCTTATCTTATACAACTACGCTCGAGGAAAAAATAATACATAATAATAATAAATTTTAAGAAATATTGCTTCAAAAACACATATCATCACTCAAACAATGTTATATAATTAATAAGGAAATTCCAATTACAAGGATTTCTTGACATGCTAACAAGAAGCAATCTTGTTGACAAAATAATCTCTAGAAAACAACCTCCAATCTAATGCATTCATCACAGTGTGCATTTCCTAACCATGGATAATATAACAAAAGCCTAAGTTTCCACCCACCCTGGCACTACATTCATGATTTCCAAATATTCATATAAACTTTATATTCCAATGAACAAATTTGACCATACAACATTTCATTAATCATCATGCAAAAAAAGGCATTGTCATGTAAGCATACTCCACTATATCATCCTACAAATTTTATCTTTAAAAATGTGATTTCCTACTACTACAGTACTACCCACCCAAAAATGTTAATGAATCCATTGTAAAAAAAAAAACGGGAACCGTAGGTTTGATGGGCAGAGAATATAAATTAAGAAACATCAGTATTATTTTGATTAAACAACATCAAAAGGATACTTATTTTGAAATCCCGTAGCAATAAGTTAGTTCCAGCTGCCTGCTGTCAAACATACAGTCAGATTCATAATGCTAGCTCTCGCATCATTTCAGAACCAGTCTCATTTTCACCTTTCAAAGAGAAGTCACGCATAGCTGAAACTCTAACACCAGAATGAGTTGCATAAGACCGCACGCTGCTTCTAGTTGCTGGAGTGCACTGTATTGAAGTGTCATCAAAAGTTCAAAACCTGTTTGCCGGAAGCTCAGGAGATCCATTATCGGAGCCAAAGCTTTGGAGAATGATCGCTTGTACTCAACCTGGAATCTCCATGGTACGGCTGCCTTCCACCCCTTGTGGTAATATATTACATTACCATTGTTGCCAAGCTGCAACCTTTGGCTGCTGCATCGCTCCTTGGCTGCCCCATCTTCCGTGCCACAATCCTTTGCAATGTGACAAGCGGAACAACCATTGCTCTTAGTCCAGTCTGATCACACAAAAGACTCCCTGGGCAAAGCTCTTCTCCCCTCCCAAATTACTCCCAATCACCTCAGGGTTCGAAAGCTGCTGTAAAACTGGAACCCACTAAATCATGTGTGCCAGAATCCTCCCACCAGGCCGGGCCACTCCGCCACCCGCCGGCCCATCTGGCCACCTCCTCGCCCGAGTTTTTTTTATTTTATTATTTTACGATTTATCAAAAATAATTTTCTGGACAAAAAATTTGCAAATCTAGTTCTTCACCGCCATATGGTATGGCTAGTTTAAGTAAACCACCAGTATCATACGACGGTTAGAATGAACCGCCGTATGACACGGCTGGTTTTTACTCTACACCGGTTGCCCCCTCCCACCCGGTGGGTTCCTAACCGGCTCAGCCCGTATGAAACGGCGGTTAGTCCCCCCCGTTTTTTGTTAATTTTTATTTATATTTTCATGAATTTTTATTTATATTTTTGTTACTGAATGATTAGTTTTTATTTATATTTCGAAATAGAGGAATATGACAAATTTATTTAGAGTAAAATTGGTTTTGATTTGAATGAAATGAAAATGAACTTAGGAAATGGCAAGTCAATTGAACTTACAACATGAAATGAAAAACGGCAAAATGTTTGAACCATAGGACCTCTGTTACCTAAACAAGCTAATACACTTTGCAATGGCATGTGTGGCACACCTTTTCACTACTCTTAAAATTCTCCTCAATGGCACATATTATGGACTTTGGCTCGTACCTTGGATTTTCCACTATCTAAGGATACATGAAGTTAGCCACACAATCGGCTGTCAGGTTCTGGTGGTTTGCATGTAACAGTTCAAGCTCGCATGTATGTTCCACGACTATGCTCACCTCCCACTAATCCTTCCACTTACCACGGAATGAGTGAACTCGAAATGGACAACTCTCTGTCACACAGCAAATATCGTAAACTTTTGTGCTGCTCTTCACTACCCTGAACCGCCTTTGCAAAGACAAAGTTGACCAACTGTTTTATTGCTTCCTTCATATCTTCCCCATTACCGTAGCAAGCACCCACGAAAACCTCATTCTCTTTGTACTATCATGGGACGGCTTCTCCCTCATTTACACTCATCTGCGAGAAGTCGTACGCTGACCATGTCATTGGGACTTGCACATCATCCTCATCATCTGAGGACTCCTCCTCCACAGCACTTGGTGCTCTTCAACCTCCCTCTCAAACTCCTCAAGTATGGCAGGGTTGTCTTCCCCCTCATCAAGCTCACCCCTTGCCTCACGGGGTGCCTTAGCACCTTCTGCTTCACCTCCTTCCAGCACATCTTCAGATTCACCTTCTTCTCTACCAAGGGGAGTCACTAACTCTTCATCTATTGCATCTTTTAGCACCCTCCTCTACTTCGTCATGCACTTGACTAACCTACCCTTGTTGAAAGCTCGGACAAGCAATACCAATGACAAACACCGCTCCGTAGCACATGTCACATACCGCCTCCAGTTCTGGGTACCTTGTAGGGGCATAAACTTCCAAAACAGTACATCACTTCTGTTCAATACTGCCATGACCGATAAGTCATGTTGCTCCGAGTCAAGTCCGAATGCTTTATAAAGCCACTTTGTTATGGACCCCAAGTTCTCTCTCTTGCTCTGGGTACTTGTTTAGTAATACAACTAAATTTAGACAAATCAACCCCTTCAGGACCATATCTAACTTCCCCTTGATTAGAGATGTCAATGGGGACCCGATCCTAGGGGGCGGGTATGGGGCAGATTCTTCCCTCGCGGGGAATGAAATGGGGAAAATCTCTCCCCGTCGGGTCTGGCGGGGGCGGGTCTGAACCTATTGTCCCCGTCCCCGCGGACCTGCGAACCCTGCCCCACTATGTAGCTAAAATTCGGCCCATTAGAAGCCTAACGAAAACCCTAGTATAAAAGGCCTCCATCCACCGCCAGCCACTCTCCGAGTCTCCGCGGTTCCGCACTTCCGCTTGCGCTCGACCGCTCCCCTCCTCCCCCACCTCCCTCCAGCATGCGACCGGTGACCCCCATCCTCACAACCGCCCTCCTCCGGTCCTCCTCGCGACAGGCGAGTCGACGACGGCGACCCTCCGCCATGGCGCGGCGGCGCGCCCAGCGGCGTCCCCTGCTCGCGCGGCGCGGTGTCGTCACTACTAAAAACCGGATCTGTTGCAACGCTTCAAAATGGTTGCAATATGTGCCAAATGGTTGCAATATGTACAATTAGCTACCAAATGAAGTTCGTTGGGAGCCGTTGCAATTAATAGGGGCGTCTAAAGTTCACGTGATGAACTGATGTTTCGTAGCATTAGATATAGTAATTGCCACCAAATTACGCGTTGCATTATACACTAATTACGACCAAAAATAGCGTTACAATAGATTATATTGACATGGGCTCGGTCGTCAATTACCACGACCAATGTCGTGGCAATAATATGTATTGCAACCATGTAATTTTTACTTGCTACGATAAAATGTGTGGCAATAATATGTATTGCAACCACGTAACCTTTAGTTGCCACGATGAAAGTCGTGACAATAATATTTATTGCAACCATGTAGTCTTTGCTTGCCACGATAAAAGGAGTGGCATTAATATGTATTGCAACCATGTTATCTTTAGTTGCCATGATGAAAGACGTGGCAATAATATGTAGCGCAACCAAATAGAATTTAATTGCCACGATGAAAGGTGTGACAATAATATGTACTGCAACCATGTAGTATTTAGTTGCCACGACGAAAAGCGTGGTAATAATACATAATGCCACTAAGGCTTTTCGGTGCAATTAGTCATCTTGCAACCAAAATATAGTGATGGCAAAAAATAAGGTTAGCAACCAAAATAAAGCCATGGACAGAAACCAATATTGCAACCACAAATAGTTAATGGCGAAAAAACAATGTTGCCACCACTATTAACTAATGGCAAAAAGCTCATGTTGCAACCATTAATAAGTAAAAGTCAAAGCAAGATGTTCTGACCATAGTTAAATAGTTGCAACAAAACAATTTGGCAACCACAATTAATTCATTGGAAAAAACAATGTTTCAACCAAACAAATAACATCGTTGTAATATACCTTTCAAACAAGCTATTAATATTATTGCTGTGCACATACGTTTAATTAGAATTGGCACAAACAGTACCAATCTGAAATCCATTATCATATATAAAAGAGTATTGCAACAACCACTCAAGTAGCTGATACAAACGTGAAAACAATGCACGCACTGCCGTAACTAAGAATATGACTAAAGTAATTAACTATCAACTAAAGACTTGGCAATATCTTCGCCCCCTATTGTGCAGCTCCTTTGCTTGACGTTGTCAAGAGTCGTCCAAGTCCAACTTGTACCTTCCTGCAATTGTGACAGAAGGATCTAATTTAGAAATTGATAATTCACTGAAAAGCATGGAGATTCATCTTGATTCTTATAGACTAGATATAAGCTTTTGTGATCATTCTATTCAAGTGCAATATGGAAACTGATTACGACTTATATTATGAAGCTAAATCAACATAACACATTTGAGAAGATGTTTTGCATGCACGTTAGCAATAAGGCTTGATAACTAAGTGCACCTACAAAGATAAGAGAATATAAAGTTGCACATATTCGATCATATATCAAAACCACAAGCCCGCAAATTAGGTTTACTACAGGACACAAAATGAAAAAGATGAATAGATGCTGGAATTGTATAATCAGTACTTAATATTGATGATAAACAATATGGGTAGAGATAAATAATAATTTGCAGGTTGCTTTGGCAGCCAACCTCTTCATCTTGTGGCGATAGAAACTGGAGTACTTACTCACAAATCAAGACAGCTAAGGCAATGTTTGGTTCTTTTGCTAGGAGAAGCAAGCTGAGCAAGGATAGCCTAGCTTAGCTCAGCAAGGCAAAGCAAGAAAAAAATACATATTTGGTTTGCTATCTTTGACCGGTGACTACATATGCATAAATCAAAGAGTCTTGAATAAAATAGTACGGTGACAAGATATGGTTCTAGACACGTCCATGCTTGCAGCTCTCTGCTGCATCATATTCTGCTATTTCTACCTTGCTGGATGCCGTAAAGAGTGAAAGGAAATTATCAATATTAACAAAGGCATGGTCATGATCTAATCTCAACATTTTTACCTAGTTATTTGCTTGTTTCATGCATTCTGGATGTACAGTAATTAACCACGAAAACTGGAGAGCTGAACTATAAAGGGCTTACCCACAAAATAATTGCAAAATGTGATGCTTGATCACCTAGTGCTCCACTCAATCTGTATCTTCG
This sequence comes from Paspalum vaginatum, assembly GCA_030272315.1. NCBI lineage: Eukaryota > Viridiplantae > Streptophyta > Magnoliopsida > Poales > Poaceae > Paspalum > Paspalum vaginatum. The sequence goes on from CM059019.1 coordinate 43,320,835, forward strand.
TGTCCATGGAAAGTTTTGAAATTAGAAAATCTGTCTAACAAAGCAGAAAATGAAACCAAGACCATGCTGAAAAAAAGATCCGGCCAATTACTACCTGACGATTCCTTGTCCTTGCTGATTTCCTCAGTTGTTCCTTAGATATAAAAGTCGCTGTCACATTGCTATTGCTATTCTTGTTGTTGAACAAATTGCGAGCCAATTGGTTCTTGTTATTATTCTTACCCACTAGATCGGCACTAGGTGTGCCATCAATCTCAGTATTGCTAGGTGGGTTACTCTACAGTAGGGGGAAAAAAACTAGATTCAGCGCACATACGAACCATGCTGTGCATGAACCAGCAAGAAATATTACATGTTGCTTTTTTTTACCTGTTGTGTTGCTGCAAACATTGACTGCACCTCCTCCCTGATCCTGTGCTCTAAAATCCTCCCGGAATTGTGTCCTTAATTCCTCCCTTTTAAGCTGCTCTCGCTCTTCAATTTCGGTTCTAACCTCTTGTGCAAGACTTTCCCTTTCAGCAGCGTCTCTTGCAACATGTTCTTTTAGTTTCTGAACCTCAGCTTCAAGCTCTACCCTTTTTTGTTGGTCTAGCAGCTGAAACACGAGAATGTTCTATCTGAGCAACCATCAGCTGAGCTCTTGTTAGGATATTTTGCCAAAGCTCCATGACCATAAATTCTGGTTGTCTTGCATCCTATGACTTCCTTATAGGTTTTCTAGGAAAATATCATTTTTTTCTTCGCGTGTAAGGTTACTTCCTTACTGCTCTGTTTCTCTTTCACTCAGTCTAGATAGAGACTTCTCCTGAGGATACAAACCGATTGAAGTAAATAATTCTAATACGAAATGTTTCACAGTATTTGCAAGAGGGCGCGAGCAAAGTTGTACTCACATAGATGCAGTGTCTGTCCATTTTCCATTCCTCGTATGAGTACTCAGCCATAGTTCTATATCATCAGGCTCTTCGCCGGTCTCTGGGTCTCTCTAAAAGATCAAAACATGCACCAAATGAATACTGTATCACCATCCTAGAAAATAATTACCAACACCTTCAGTTGATGATTTATTTTATATGTATTCCTCTAAATATAGGCAAAACATTATCAGCTAAGGACAACTTGTCAGCCAGTGGCATAATGTCATTCATGATGGAGAATTATCTACACATATAACAGGCACGGGCATAGGCATAGTAAGGAGGATACCAGGCTATAGTAACATCATCTGTTGAAAGCTACGCTGAGAAAAAGGTGTGGAGCCCAGTATAATGCTTGGACTCTTTTCCTTACAACACCTGATGATGTAAAATAAATCAACCTGAATACTACAAACACTTTAGTCTCCGGATTATATGAAAAAATATCGCACTAAACAACGAAACAAATTGATAGGAACAAACACAAAAAACAATGCCAAAAGGAGTGTGGTATTGAACGCAGGACAACAAAATTCTTCATCAATCGAAATGTACGCGCTGTCATTACTGCTAAAAAACAAAAGGTAGATCAGTTCCAGATCATCGGAGACGTATACGGATTACTTACCCACCCGGCGGTAGATCGAACGACACGTGTTCAAGGGGGCCATTGTGACCAACCTCCTCAATGTCCATCGGTGCCAGCCATAGCAGGAGCTGCTGTAGATGGCATTAGACGTGGGGGAAATAAGAAAAATGGAATAGATCACGAGATCGTAGGGAGAAAACCGTACGCATTTATGGGGCGATATAGATGCGGCCGGCGTTTTGGTGGGAAAAAATAATTCGGGGGATTTTTGGAGGGAAGAAGGCGCGGGCTCCTGCCGTCCGGCATCGTGGAGTAGAGGGAGATGGTGGCGAAACGCGCGGAGCAGCTGAGCACGGACGGCGAATCACGCGGGGCAGCGAGAGTCGCGGGAGGGCGAATCGGGCGTCGGTGGTTTCGCAATGAACTGCGGCGGCCGACGAATCCCACATCAGGGGCTGCGGATCGGAGATTTCTATATCTGCGCCTGCTATTTCTTTTTTTTTTCCCCTTGCGCCTGCTATTTCTGGTGAGACCGACCGAGAGAGAGGTTGGGCTGGTGGGCCACCGTATGCGTTGAATGGGAGAAGTGCTCCCATAAATTATATAATGATATAACCAATATTATACCCCAAATTAACCAAGCTATAATTAAAAAAATATCAATAGACAAGTCTCTAAAAGCAACGTTTGGTAACCATACTTGTTAGGAGTACAAAGATTTCAACCTTTTAAGCAAATGCTAGTAATAGAACACGAGAAAACGAAAAGGATCGGAGCCAAACTAAGCCAACTAGTAATTAGCTAGTTCTACGATAATGCGGTAAAGAAGATATCCGATCAGCCGAAAACTAGTGTTGCAATGTCAAATGTTTTAGCTGTAAAGTCTGTTTAGTTCCATTTCATCTGTTTTTAGTCCGTTTAATTCAATCAGTGTCGTCCAATAACTGGCTAAACAATCAGTCATCGACTGATTGTTTTTACCGTTTAGGAATAACCTTGCTGAAAACACTGTTTGAAGGTCGCGAGAGGAAGTAAAGCCTGTATCACCTTGCTGGTTATATAAGCCTTCTTATTTTATTTTAAACTGTCGGGGCTGCCATTTTGGATGCTTGACGTGAGCTTTCTTTATTTGATGGTTAAGGGCGGCACTTCGTCCAACGAATATGAGGATGTGGAGGCTTACATTCGGTCGCTGGAGGACAACAGTTCGTTGGAGGGGACACTTCCTCTGAGGAGGACGACGAGGAGGTGAAAACATTCTGCTCCTAAACCCTATGGAACCTTAGCTTGTTGCAGTACCTTAGCTTAGTTTTGTTTCAGGCTTTCAATTGCATTTGGTTTCTGGTTCAAGGACAAGGAGTTAGGGTTTAGTTTGATTGCAACCTTGGGCAAGTTGCCTAGAGGATGCACTTGCCTGTAATGACTTCTTTGTAGACAATCACCTAGGAAATGCAACGGATTGTTTCTTTTTTGGCCAATTTTAACAGTTGCCATTGAACTAAAAACATGAAAAGGTGGGAGGTTATGACTATCATTTCACTCAGTTCGCTTCGGTAATGAATACCATATAGTATGCAAAGATCTGAAATGAAGTACACTTTATCGAACTAACAGTAGTTAAATTGATATATACCGATACATAAACACTCAAAGAAGATAGCAAGTCAAAGAGTTGTATAAAATTCAGCAAACCACTAGTTAGATTACTGAGTTCTTTGTACATAACAAGTAACCATAGATTTTGATAGTGCTAAACTACATTTACATTATTGCATATACAATGGGTTTATTAGTTTGGATCCTATGCGCCTAATACTTGGATTGGAGGCAAACATGATTGAACATTTTCTACTAGTTAATAGATCTAACCTGTATCAAGCACTATACATAATACCAACAATCGAACATATATAAAACCATAAATGCTTCATCTTCTGCAGCACTGTATCACTGTGTTGTTGTGTTTTGAGTGATTAGAGAGACTAGTAATTTCATTTTTTTGCATTTATTATTCTAAAAAGTAACTTTAATAAGTAGCAACTAGAATCTTGCATGTGATCTTGAATTGATCAGTTGAGTTAATTTTTATTGCCTCTCTCGTAACCACATGATGTACAAACACCGGAAGCACATACATAAGAGAAAATACAGAACTTAAGATTTTTTTTCGATGTCGTGAATAATTTAACAATTGAACTGTGCAAACCAAATTAAACTTGCCAACATATCCATATCTAGGCTTATAGTACATGCTTGGAAAAACATTCTTAACTAAAGATCCTCCCTTAAACAGGTCATCTGCGGCAAAAAAAGGAAGAAGATTGCGTTCCTATCCAAATTGAAGAAGAGCGTAACATTGAGTTCACTTGAACTATACAATGGGCTGCTATTCCTGTGCATATTCATTGAATGTCAAACTGTGTCAGTTTATAGTTTCCATTTTATCTAGGTTGATGACCTTGAAGCAGATAATAAAAAACTCAATGAAGCTATGGACACCGTCTGGGAGGATCGTAAAAAGCTCATGGAAGTTGTACAGGAGAATAAAGACTTGACCAAAAGGGTGGGCAAGCTTGAGCGGGACTTGGACATTGCCAACAGGAGGGTGGACATCCTGTTTAAGCATTTCCTTAAGCGTGCCAAGTAACTGGCAAGACCTAGCTCTTTTGGTAAAGCATTCCCAAGTCATGACTTTTGGTTGACCTGCTGCTATTGAGTTTTTGTGTCCTTTGGTTCACCATTACCAGGTCATGACTGTTGGTTGAGTGGCTCACGGTACTGAACTTTACTGTAATGTAGTATAGTAGTCAACCTATTTCAAATATATACCAACTAGGGAACTAATATCTAATTAAGCTAAGTGAAACTAGCATGTCTTGTGTCGCCACTACTATTCTGGGAAATGCTGTGGAACAGACTTCGTCTGGATGTATATATAAGCAGTTGTGTGATGTATTCAATTGTGATTAGCCTTTTCTAAATATTGACATCTATCGTCGATCTGGATACCTAATGTTCTATATATAACTTTTTGCTAAATGAACTGTTTAAAACTCGTGTATATGAGAAGTTCATATATCTGACTGTTAATGGACAATGAATTTCATACAGCTGATGCATTGTTTACTGTCCACATTTGTGTAATTTTGACCCAACCCTCAGACTACCTAAAATCGGTTACTCATCTACAGGAAATTTTGCCACCAAATATAAATGGAGACAATAGTATTTACGTATCGCAACGATTTTTCCTATATTATGCCATTAAACATATGTCGTTGCGATAATGTCAAATTTTGCCACCAAAATAAATGGAGGCAATAGTATTTACCTATCGCAACGACTTTTCTTATATTATACCACTAAATATATGTCGTTGCTATAATACCAAATTTTGCGACCAAAGTATAAATGGAGGCAACAGCACTTACCTATCGCAACGACTTTTCTTATATTATGACATGAAACATAAATCGTTGCTATAATATCAAATTTTGCCACCAAAATATAAATGGAGGCAATAGTACCTAACTATAGCAACGAAATACACCAACACAAATATTCAGTTGCGAGATTGGCCACTTATTGCAACCAAAAACAATTGGAGGCAATAACACCTATCTATTGCAACTATGCTTTTGTGATATTGCAACCACAATACTTTTGTTGCGATATCGTTCACATATTGTCACCAATTTAAAATTGGACGTAATACGCCACTCTATTGCAACGAAATACTAGAGAATCACAACGGAAAATATTTGGAGGCGTTATTGTCCACATATTACCACCAATTTTGCAAATGGAGGCGATAACACTTTCCTATTGCACCCAAATGGCATGTGGTTGCAATGTACTTGGTGGCATTAGGGGTATTTTTTAGTAGTGCGTCCCCCACCCCGCGTGGCCCTCCCCCATGGCGTGGCGGCGCCAGGCGGCGTCCCCCACCCGCGCTCGGCGCACCCAGCGGCGTCCCTGCCGGCGTGGCCGACGGCGTCTCCCACCCGCGCGGCCCTCCCCCATGGCGTGGCGGCGCCCAGCGGCGTCCTCCACCCGCGCGCGGCATGCCCAGCTGCGTAAGGAAAAGAGTCCAAGCATTGTATGGGTTCCACACCTTTTTCTCAGCGTAGCTTTCAACAGATGATGTTACTATAGCCTGTTATCCTCCTTACTATACCTATGCCCGTGCCTGTGTAGATAATTCTCCATCATGAATGCCATTATGCCACTGGCTGACAAGTTGCCTTAGTTGATGATGTTTTCCTATATTTAGAGGAATACATATAAAATAAATCATCAACTGAAGGTGTTGGTAATTATTTTCTAGGATGGTGATACAGTATTCATTTGGTGCATGTTTTGATCTTTTAGAGAGACCCAGAGACCGGTGAAGAGCGTGATGATATAGAACTATGGCCGAGTACTCATACGAGGAATGGAAAATGGACAAACACTGCATCTCAAGATGTCTATGTGAGTACAACTTTGCTCGCGCCCTCTTGCAAATACTGTGAAACATTTCGTATTAGAATTATTTACTTCAATCGGTTTGTATCCTCAGGAGAAGTCTATATCTAGACTGAGTGAAAGAGAAACAGAGCAGGAAGGAAGTAACCTTTCACGCGAAGAGAGAAATGATATTTTCCAGAAAACCTATAAGGAAGTCATAGGATGCAAGACAACCAGAATTTATGGTCATAGAGCTTTGGCAAAATATCCAACAAGAGCTCAGCTGATGGTTGCTCAGATAGAACATTCTCGTGTTTCAGCTGCAGACCAACAAAAAAGGGTAGAGCTTGAAGCTGAGGTTCAGAAACTAAAAGAACATGTTGCAAGAGACGCTACTGAACGGGAAAGGCTTGCACAAGAGGTTAGGACAAAAATTGAAGAGCGAGAGCAGCTTAAAAGGGAGGAATTAAGGACACAACTCAGGGAGGATTTTAGAGCACAGGTCAGGGAGGAGGTGCAGTCAATGTTTGCAGCAACACAACAGGTAAAAAAAAAAACAACATGTAATATTTCTTGCTGGTTCATGCACTGCATGGTTCGTATGTGGGCTGAATCTAATTTTTTTCCCCTATGTAGAGTAACCCACCTAGCAATACTGAGATTGATGGCACACCTGTGCCATCTGTGGGTAAGAATAATAACAAGAACCAATTGGCTCGCAATTTGTTCAACAACAAGAATAGCAATAGCAATGTGACAGTGACTTTTATATCTAAGGAACAACTGAGGAAATCAGCAAGGACAAGGAATCGTCAGGAAGTAATTGACCGGATCTTTTTTTCAGCATGGTCTTGGTTTCATTTTCTAGACAGATTTTCTAATTTCAAAACTTTCCATGGACAGGAAGATACAGATTGAGTGGAGCACTAGGTGATCAAGCATCACATTTTGCTATTATTTTGTGGGTAAGCCCTTTATAGTTCAGCTCTAAAAGCTTCGTGGTTAATTACTGTACATCCAGAATGCATGAAACAAGCAAATAACTAGGTAAAAATGTTGAGATTAGATCATGACCATGCCTTTGTTAACATTGATAATTTCCTTTCACTCTTTACGGCATCCAGCAAGGTAGAAATAGCAGAATATGATGCAGCAGAGAGCTGCAAGCATGGACGTGTCTAGAACCATATCTTGTCACCGTACTATTTTATTCAAGACTCTTTGATTTATGCATATGTAGTCACCGATCAAAGATAGCAAACCAAACATGTATTTTTTTCTTGCTTTGCCTTGCTGAGCTAAGCTAGGCTATCCTTGCTCAGCTTGCTTCTCCTAGCAAAAGAACCAAACATTGCCTTAGCTGTCTTGATTTGTGAGTAGGTACTCCAGTTTCTATCGCCACAAGATGAAGAGGTTGGCTGCCAAAGCAACCTGCAAATTATTATTTAGCTCTACCCATATTGTTTATCATCAATATTAAGTACTGATTATACAATTCTAGCATCTATTCATCTTTCCATTTTGTGTCCTGTAGTAAACCTAATTTGCGGGCTTGTGGTTTTGATATATGATCGAATATGTGCAACTTTATATTCTCTTATCTTTGTAGGTGCACTTAGTTATCAAGCCTTATTGCTAACGTGCATGCAAAACATCTTCTCAAATGTGTTATGTTGATTTAGCTTCATAATATAAGTCGTAATCAGTTTCCATATTGCACTTGAATAGAATGATCACAAAAGCTTATACCTAGTCCATAAGAATCAAGATGAATCTCCATGCTTTTCAATGAATTATCAATTTCTAAATTAGATCCTTCTGTCACAATTGCAGGAAGGTACAAGTTGGACGTGGACGACTCTTGACAACGTCAAGCAAAGGAGCTGCACAATAGGGGGAGGAAGATATTGCCAAGTCTTTAGTTGATAGTTAATTACTTTAGTCATATTCTTAGTTACGGCAGTGCGTGCATTGTTTTCACGTTTGTATCAGCTACTTGAGTGGTTGTTGCAATACTCTTTTATATGTGATAATGGATTTCAGATTGGTACTGTTTGTGCCAATTCTAATTAAACGTATGTGCACAGCAATAATATTAATAGCTTGCTTGAAAGGTATATTACAACGATGTTATTTGTTTGGTTGAAACATTGTTTTTTTCCAATGAATTAATTGTGGTTGCAAAATTGTTTTGTTGCAACTATTTAACTATGGTCAGAACATCTTGCTTTGACTTTTACTTATTAATGGTTGCAACATGAGCTTTTTGCCATTAGTTAATAGTGGTGGCAACATTGTTTTATCACCATGAATTTGTTATGGTCGGAACATCGTTTTTTCGCCATTAATTATTTGTGGTGGCAATATTGGTTTCTGTCCATGGCTTTATTTTGGTTGCTAACCTTATTTTTTGCCATCACTATATTTTGGTTGCAAGATGACTAATTGCACCGAAAAGCTTTAGTGGCATTATGTATTATTACCACGCTTTTCATCGTGGCAACTAAATACTATATGGTTGCAGTACATATTATTGTCATACCTTTCATCGTGGCAATTAAACTCTACTTGGTTGCACTACATATTATTGCCACGCCTTTCATCATGGCAACTAAAGACATCATGGTTGCAATACATATTATTGCCACTCCTTTCATCGTGGCAAGCAAAGACTACATGGTTGCAATAAATATTATTGTCACGACTTTCATCGTGGCAACTAAAGGTTACATGGTTGCAATACATATTATTGCCACACATTTTATCGTAGCAAGTAAATATTACATGGTTTCAATACATATTATTGCCACGACATTGGTCGTGGTAATTGACGACCGAGCCCGTGGCAATATAATCTATTGTAACACTATTTTTGGTCGTAATTAGTGTATAATGCAACGCGTAATTTGGTGGCAATTACTATATCTAATGCTACGAAACATCAGTTCGTCACGTGAACTTTAGATGCCCCTGTTAATTGCAACGGCTCCCACCCGAACTTCATTTGGTAGCTAATTGTACATATTCCAACCATTTGGCACATATTGCAACCATTTTGAAGCGTTGCAACAGATCCGGTTTCTAATGATTTACTTCGTTAGGGCAGTAGGCATTAGTTGCCTGGTAGATCATGTACTGAAGCGTTTTTGATGGCATGATCTACTAGTTACCATGATGAATCTCGGGTCAAGCCTCGCTTGATACGAGATCCATTAGTTACCTCGATGAAGCTCAGACCAAGCTTTGCTGCTTGGTATGATATTCATTTATTTATCTTGTACATCGGCCGATTTACCATGATCCATGTCCCTCACGACATAGATCGGCTCATGTACGGTCTACCATCATGCTGTTATCTTACGTCTCTTATGTTCGACGGTGTATGTTTGCAACTCTTGTTCATTACATATACCGCTAGATCAGCATGATGTTTTGTCTCGTTTGTTCCATGTTTAGACAGATCTAAGTTACCTTTGTAAGTTACAGATCGGCTCATGATTGAAAGATTCTTATTATGCTTGTTTATCATATGTTATGTGCTAAACGAGATGCATGATTGCTTTTTCATACACGTGGCCAGTCTAGATTAGTAGATCGTCTCTAGATGCTTTACGTTTTTCATTATTTAATGTATGATTGAGCGATATCAAAAGGAACATGAGAGAATCGGCAAAACATGTGCCCATGTCAAAGATCCGATGTGACGAGAGCCGATCCGTGCGATCTGGCTAGAATACTAACGTTTGCCTTGTTTTCTTACATGTCTTGCAGAGAGAACAGGAGTCAACCACCACCGCAACCACAACCTGCCTGGTTATAAGGTAAAGCCAGGTGGCACGCCCAAGCACCGACACCAAGCAACCTGCTGCCTAGCCGGTTGGGAGCCGCTCCAGGAGGAGCGACCGCTAAAAGTCCACATACACCTCCCGGCTCACATTGTGCTGCTCGTAGGGATATACTCACTGTATTCCTGCAATCCACATAGTTGGAGGCCGCAATGTTTCCTAGCTACATTGGGACAGGGTATAGCTTATGATGGATGCCATCCAAGGGTCCAACCGTGTGATTTCGTACCCAAACGGGCGCAAAAACCGGCGAAAAGCTGCCGGAGACCCCTTGTATGCTCCCCACAACATATGTGAGGGTGTGCCCATTAGCCTATCCACATAGTTGGAGGCCGTGATGTTGCCTAGCTACATTGGGATAGGGTATAGCATAAGATGGATGTCATCCCAGGGTCCAACCGTGTGATTTGGTACCCAAACGGGCGCGGAAGCCGGCGAAACGCTGCCCGGGACCCCAAGCAAGCTTGTAAAGGCCATAACTTTCTCATCAGGGCCCAGTTTTGAGCGCGGTTTTTTCCAGATGGTGTAGAATCACAGTGGCTACCCCGTACAAGGCGAAATTAGAGAAGTCCATATCTAAAAAATAAATAATAATAAATACACAATATATAAAGAGAACAAAGTCACTCGCCCACCACACGCCTCTACCCACCACATGTTAGGGTGTGCTCATTAGTCTATCCACTTAGTTGGGGGCCACGATGTTGCCTAGCTATTGTGGGATAGAGTATAGCTTAGGATGGAAGGCATCCCAGGGTCCAACCGTGTGATTTGGTACCCAAACGGGCGCAAAAACCGGCAAAAAGCTGCCCGAGTCCCCTTGTATGCTCCCCACAACACATGTGTGGGTGAGCCCATTAGCCTATCCACATAGTTGGAGGCTGCAATGTTGAATAGCTACATTGGAAAAGGGTATAGCATATGATGTATGCCATCCCAGGGTCGAACCGTGTGATTTGGTACCGACACGGGCACAAAAACCGGTGAAAAGCTGCCCGAGACCTCTTGTATGCTCCCCACAACACATGTGAGGGTGTGCCCATTATCCTATCCACATAGTTGGAGGCCGCAATGTTTCCTAGCTACATTGGGACAGGGTATAGCTTATGATGGATGCCATCCAAGGGTCCAACCGTGTGATTTGGTACCCAAACGGGCGCAAAAACTAGCGAAAAGCTGCCGGAGACCCCTTGTATGCTCCCCACAACACTTGTGAGGGTGTGCCCATTAGCCTATCCACATAGTTGGAGGCCGTGATGTTGCCTAGCTACATTGGGATAGGGTATAGCTTAAGATGGATGCCATCCCAGGGTCCAACCGTGTGATTTGGTACCCAAACGGGCGCGGAAGCCGGCGAAATGCTGCCCGGGACCCCAAGCAAGCGTCTAAAGACCATAACTTTCTCATCAGGACCAGTTTTGAGCGCGGTTTTTTCGAGATGGTGCAGAATCACAGTTGCTACACCGTACAAGGCGAAATTAGAGAAGTCCATGTCTAAACAATAAATAATAATAAATACACAATATATAAAGAGAACAAAGTCGCTCGCCCACCACACGCCTCTACCCACCACATGTTAAGGTGTGCTCATTAGTCTATCCACAGAGTTGGGGGCTGCGATGTTGCCTAGCTACTGTGGGACAGGGTATAGCTTAGGATGGAAGGCATCCCAGGGTCCAACCGTGTGATTTCGTACCCAAACGGGCGCAAAAACAGGCGAAAAGCTGCCCGAGACCCCTTGTATGCTCCCCACAAAACATGTGAGGGTGTGCCCATTATCCTATCCACAAAGTTGGAGGCTGCAATGTTTCCTAGCTACATTGGGACAGGGTATAGCTTATGATGGATGCCATCCAAGGGTCCAACCGTGTGATTTGGTACCCAAACGGGCGCAAAAACCGGCGAAAAGCTGCCGGAGACCCCTTGTATGCTCCCCACAACACATGCGAGGGTGTGCTCATTAGCCTATCCACACAGTTGGAGGTCGTGATGTGGCCTAGCTACATTGGGACAGGGTATAACTTAAGATGGATGCCATCCCAGGGTCCAAACGTGTGATTTGGTACCCAAACGGGCACGAGATAGTGCCTCCCTCGGGATAGGCTTCCCCGGTACTATCATCTTCACGATTGCGGTGTTGATAGATCTCGGAGCGTTGGCCGGATGGGGTCAAAGACACCGCGCACCCATCTAAAGGACAATAACTTCCCCGTCAGGATCCAGTTTAGGGCCAAGTTATTTTTGCCATGTGCAGAATCACATGGAGCACACCCTATAGGGCGAAAACGGAGAAAACCACATTTCAAAAAAGATAAATATAAAATATAAAACCCAAGAAGAACTGGTCAGGTCAAATTCAACGTCCTCCTTGCGACATTCTAACCGTGCCGCCTCCTCGGTACCGTCGCGGCATGATCTGGGACAGCCTACCACCCAGGATGTTCCGAGACAGTGCCTTCCTTAGGATATGCTTCCCCGGTACTATCATCTTCACGATTGCGGTGCTGATAGGTCCCGGAGCGTTGGCCGGATGGGGTCGAAGACACTGCGCACCCATCTGAATGGCCATAACTTCCCAGTCCGGATCCAATTTTGGGCCAAGTATTTTTTGCCAGGTGCAGAATCACATGGAGCACACCCTGAAGGGTGAAAACGGAGAAAACCACATTTCAAAAAAAAATAAATATAAAATATAAAATACAAGAAGAACCGGTCAGGTCAAATTCAACGTCCTCCTTGCGACATTCTAACCGTGCCGCCTCCTCGGCACAGTCGCGGCATTATCCGGGACCGCCTACCACCAAGGATGTTCCGAGACAGTGCCTTCCTCAGGATAGGCCTCCCTGGTACTATCATCTTCACGATTGCGGTGCTGATAGGTCCCAGAGCGTTGGCCGGATTGGGTCGAAGACACCGCGCACCCATGTGAATGGCCATAACTTCCCTGTCCGGATCCAGTTTTGGGCCAATTTTTTTTGCCAGGTGTAGAATCACATGGAGCACACCCGGAAGGGTGAAAACGGAGAAAACCACATTTCAAAAAAAATAAATATAAAATATAAAACACAAGAAGAATCGGTCAGGTCAAATTCAACGTCCTCCTTGCGACCTTCTAACCGTGCCACCTCCTCGGCACAGTCGCGGCATTATCCGGGACCGCCTACCACCAAGGATGTTTCGAGACAGTGCCTTCCTCAGGATAGGCCTCCCCGGTACTATCATCTTCACGATTGCGGTGCTAATAGGTCCCGGAGCGTTGGCCGGATTGGGTCGAAGACACCGCCCACCCATCTGAATGGCCATAACTTCCCTGTCCGGATCCAGTTTTTGGCCAATTTTTTTTGCCAGGTGTAGAATCACATGGAGCACACCCTGAAGGGTGAAAACGGAGAAAACCACATTTCAAAAAAAATAAATATAAAATATAAAACACAAGAAGAACCGGTCAGGTCAAATTCAACGTCCTCCTTGCGACATTCTAACCGTGCCGCCTCCTCGGCACAGTAGCGGCATTATCTGGGACCGCCTACCACCCTGGATGTTCCGAGACAGTGCCTTCCTCAGGATAGGCCTCCTCGGTACTATCTTCTTCATGATTGCGTTGCTGATAGGTCCCGGAGCGTTGGCCGGATGGGGTCGAAGACACCGCGCACCCATCTAAAGGGCCATAACTTCCCCGTCCGGATCCAGTTTTGGGCCAAGTTGTTTTTGCCTGGTGCAGAATCACATGGAGCACACCCTAAAGGGTGAAAACAGAGAAAACCACATTTCAAAAAAAAAATAAATATAAAATATAAAACCCAAGAAGAACCGGTCATAACTTGGCCCAAGAAGACACCGCCCACCCATCTAAAGGGCCATAACTTCCCCGTTCGGATCCAGTTTTGGGCCAAGTTGTTTTTGCCTGGTGCAGAATCACATGGAGCACACCCTGAAGGGTGAAAACAGAGAAAACCACATTTCAAAAAAAAAATATATAAAATATAAAACCCAAGAAGAACCGGTCATAACATGGCCCAAGAAGACACCGCCCACCCTTCTAAAGGGCCATAACTTCCCCGTCCGGATCTAGTTTTGGGCCAAGTATTTTTTGCCAGCTGCAGAATCACATGGAGCATAACCTGAAGGGCGAACACGAAGAAAACCACGTTTCAAAAAAATAAATATAAAATATATAACCTAAGAAGAACCGGTCAGGTCAAATACGACGTCCTCCTTGCGACATTCTAACCGTACCGCCTCCTCGGCACCGTCGCGGCATCGTCTGGGACCACCTACCACCCAGGATGTTCCAAGACAGTGCCTTCCTCAGGATAGGCCTCCCCGGTACTATCATCTTCACGATTGCGGTGCTGATAGGTCCCGAAGCGTTGGCCGGATGGGGTCGAAGACACCGCGCACCCATATAAAGTTCCCTAGCTTCCCCGTTCGGATCCAGTTTTGGGCCAAGTTTTTTTTGCCAAGTGCAGAATCACATGGAGCACACCCTAAATGGCGAAAATGGAGAAAACCACATTTCAAAAAAATAAATATAAAATATAAAACCCAAGAAGAACCGGTCAGGTCAAATTCAACGTCCTCCTTGCGACATTCTAACCGTACCGCCTCCTCGGCACCGTCGCGGCATAATCTGGGACCGCCTACCACCTAGGATGTTCCGAGACAGTGCCTTCCTCAGGATAGGCCTCCCCGGTACTATCATCTTCACGATTGCGGTGCTGATAGGTCCCGAAGCGTTGGCCGGATGGGGTCGAAGTCACCGCGCACCCATATAAAGTTCCCTAGCTTCCCCGTTCGGATCCAGTTTTTGGCCAAGTTTTTTTTGCCAAGTGCAGAATCACATGGAGCACACCCTAAATGGCGAAAATGGAGAAAACCACATTTCAAAAAAATAAATATAAAATATAAAACCCAAGAAGAACCGGTCAGGTCAAATTCAACGTCCTCCTTGCGACATTCTAACCGTGCCGCCTCCTCGGCACCGTCGCGCCATGATCCGGGACCGCCTACCGCCCAGGATGTTCCGAGACAGTGCCTTCCTCTAGATAGGCATCCCCGGTACTATCATCTTCATGATTGCATTGCTGATAGGTCCCGGAGCGTTGCCCGGATGGGGTCGAAGACACCGTGCACAAATCTAAAGGGCCATAACTTCCCCGTCCGGATCCAGTTTTGGGCCTAGTTTTTTTTACCAGGTGTAGAATCACATGGAGCACACCATGAAGGGGAAAAACAGAGAAAACCACGTTTCAAAAAAAAAATAAAATAAAATATAAAACCCAAGAAGAACCGGTCATAACTTGGCCCAAGAAGAGACCGCGCACCCATCTAAAGGGCCAAAACTTCCTCGTCCGGATCCTGTTTTGGGCCAAGCTTTTTTTCCCAGGTGCAGAATCACATGGAGCACACTCCGAAGGGTGAAAATAGAGAAAACCACGTTTCCATAAAATAAATATAAAATATATAACCCAAGAAGAACCGGTCATGTCAAATTCAACGTCCTGCTTGCGACATTCTAACCGTGCCGCCTCCTCGGCACCATCGCTGCATGATCTGAGACCGCCTACCACCCAGGATGTTCCGAGACAGTGCCTTCCTCAGGATAGGCCTCCCCGGTACTATCATCTTCACGATTGCGGTGCTGATAGGTCCCAGAGCGTTGGCCGGATTGGGTCGAAGACACCGAGCACCCATCTAAAGGGCCCTAACTTCCCCGTCTGGATCCAGTTTTGGGCCAAGTTTTTTTTACCAAGTGCAGAATCACATGGCGCACACCCTGAAGGGCGAAAACGGAGAAAACCACATTTCAATAAAATAAATATAAAATATATAACCCAAGAAGAACCGGTCAGGTCAAATTCTACGTCGTCCTTGCGACATTCTAACAGTGCCGCCTCCTTGGCACCGCCGTGGCATGATCCGGGACCGCCTACCACCCAGGATGTTCCAACACAGTGCCTTCCTCCAGATAGGCCTCCCCGGTACTATCATCTTCACGATTGAGGTGCTGATAGGTCCCGGAGCGTTGGCCGGATGGGGTCGAAGACACCGAGCACCCATCTAAAGGGCCCTAACTTCCCCGTCCGGATCCAGTTTTGGGCCAAGTTTTTTTTTGCCAGGTGCAGAATCACATGGAGCACACCCTAAAGGGCGAAAATGGAGAAAACCAGATTTCAGAAAAATAAATATAAAATATAAAACCCAAGAAGAACCGGTCAGGTCAAATTAAACGTCTTCCTTGCGACATTCTAACAGTGCCGCCTCCTTGGCACCGCCGCGGCATGATCCGGGACCGCCTACAACCCAGGATGTTCCAACACAGTGCCTTCCTCCGGATAGGCCTCCCCGGTACTATCATCTTCACGATTGCATTGCTGATAGGTCCCGGAGCGTTGGCCAAATGGGGTCGAAGACACCGAGCACCCATCTAAAGGGCACTAACTTCCCCGTCCGGATCCAGTTTTGGGCCAAGTTTTTTTTGCCAAGTGCAGAATCACATGGAGCACACCCTAAATGGCGAAAATGGAGAAAACCACATTTCAAAAAAATAAATATAAAATATAAAACCCAAGAAGAACCGGTCAGGTCAAATTCAACGTCCTCCTTGAGACATTCTAACCGTGCCGCCTCCTCGGCACCGTCGCGCCATGATCCGGGACCGCCTACCACCCAGGATGTTCGGAGACAGTGCCTTCCTCTAGATAGGCATGCCCGGTACTATCATCTTCATGATTGCATTGCTGATAGGTCCCGGAGCGTTGGCCGGATGGGGCCGAAGACACCGCGCACCGATATAAAGTTCCCTAGCTTCCCCGTCCGGATCTAGTTTTGGGCCAAGTTTTTTTTGCCAAGTGCAGAATCACATGGAGCACACCCTAAATGGCGAAAATGGAGAAAACCACATTTCAAAAAAATAAATATAAAATATAAAACCCAAGAAGAACCGGTCAGGTCAAATTCAACGTCCTCCTTGTGACATTCTAACCTTGCCGCCTCCTCGGCACCATCGCGCCATGATCCGGGACCGCCTACAACCCAGGATGTTCTGAGACAGTGCCTTCCTCCAGATAGGCCTGCCCGGTACTATCATCTTCACGATTGCGGTGCAGATAGGTCCCGGAGCGTTGGCCGGATGGGGTCGAAGGCACCGAGCACCCATCTAAAGGGCCCTAACTTCCCCGTCCGGATCCAGTTTTGGGCCAAGTTTTTTTTTTGCCAGGTGCAGAATCACATGGAGCACACCCTATAGGGCGAAAATGGAGAAAACCACATTTCAAAAAAATAAATATAAAATATAAAACCCAAGAAGAACCGGTCAGGTCAAGTTCAACGTCGTCCTTGCGACATTCTAACCATGCCGCCTCCTCGGCACCGCTGCGGCATGATCCGGGACCACCTGCCACCCAGGATGTTCCGAGACAGTGCCTTCCTCAGGATAGGCCTGCCTGGTACTATCATCTTCACGATTGCGGTGCTGATAGGTCCCGGAGCGTTGGCCGGATGGGGTCGAAGACACCGAGCACCCATCTAAAGGGCCCTAACTTCCCCGTCCGGATCCAGTTTTGGGCCAAGTTTTTTTTTCCCAGGTGCAGAATCACATGGAGCACACCCTAAAGGGCGAAAATGGAGAAAACCACATTTCAAAAAAATAAATGTAAAATATAAAACCCAAGAAGAACCTGTGAGGTCAAATTCAACGTCCTCCTTGCGACATTCTAACCGTGCCGCCTCCTTGGCACCGTCGCGGCATGATCCGGGACCGCCTAACACCCAAGATGTTCTGAGACAGTGCGTTCCTCTAGATAGGCATCCCCGGTACTATCATCTTCACGATTGCAGTGCTGATAGGTCCCGTAGCGTTGGCCGGATGGCGTCGAAGACACCGAGCACCCATCTAAAGGGCCCTAACTTCCCCGTCCGGATCCAGTTTTGGGCCAAGTTTTTTTTTGCCAGGTGCAAAATCACACGGAGCACACCCTATAGGGCGAAAATGGAGAAAACCACATTTCAACAGAATAAATATAAAATATAAAACCCAAGAAGAACCGGTCAGGTCAAATTCAACGTCCTCCTTGCGACATTCTAACCGTGCCTCCTCCTCGGCACCGTGGCGGCATGATCCGGGACCACCTACCACCCAGGATGTTCCGAGACAGTTCCTTCCTCAAGATAGGCCTGCCCGGTACTATCATCTTCACGATTGCGGTGCTGATAGGTCCCAGAGCGTTGGCAGGATGGGGTCGTAGACACCGAGCACCCATCTAAAGGGCCCTAACTTCCCCGTCCGGATCCAGTTTTGGGCCAAGTTTTTTTTTGCCAGGTGCAGAATCACATGGAGCACACCCTATAGGGCGAAAATGGAGAAAACCACATTTCAAAAAAATAAATATAAAATATAAAACCCAAGAAGAACCGGTCAGGTCAAGTTCAACGTCGTCCTTGCGACATTCTAACCATGCCGCCTCCTCGGCACCGCTGCAGCATGATCCGGGACCACCTGCCACCCAGGATGTTCCGAGACAGTGCCTTCCTCAGGATAGGCCTGCCTGGTACTATCATCTTCACGATTGCGGTGCTGATAGGTCCCGGAGCGTTGGCCGGATGGGGTCGAAGACACCGAGCACCCATCTAAAGGGCCCTAACTTCCCCGTCCGGATCCAGTTTTGGGCCAAGTTTTTTTTTGCCAGGTGCAGAATCACATGGAGCACACCCTAAAGGGCGAAAATGGAGAAAACCACATTTCAAAAAAATAAATGTAAAATATAAAACCCAAGAAGAACCTGTGAGGTCAAATTCAACGTCCTCCTTGCGACATTCTAACCGTGCCGCCTCCTTGGCACCGTCGCGGCATGATCCGGGACCGCCTAATACCCAAGATGTTCTGAGACAGTGCGTTCCTCTAGATAGGCATCCCCGGTACTATCATCTTCACGATTGCAGTGCTGATAGGTCCCGTAGCGTTGGCCGGATGGCGTCGAAGACACCGAGCACCCATCTAAAGGGCCCTAACTTCCCCGTCCGGATCCAGTTTTGGGCCAAGTTTTTTTTTGCCAGGTGCAAAATCACATGGAGCACACCCTATAGGGCGAAAATGGAGAAAACCACATTTCAACAGAATAAATATAAAATATAAAACCCAAGAAGAACCGGTCAGGTCAAATTCAACGTCCTCCTTGCGACATTCTAACCGTGCCTCCTCCTCGGCACCGTGGCGGCATGATCCGGGACCACCTACCACCCAGGATGTTCCGAGACAGTGCCTTCCTCAAGATAGGCCTGCCCGGTACTATCATCTTCACGATTGCGGTGCTGATAGGTCCCGGAGCGTTGGCCGGATGGGGTCGAAGACACCGAGCACCCATCTAAAGGGCCCTAACTTCCCCGTCCGGATCCAGTTTTGGGCCAAGTTTTTTTTTGCCAGGTGCAGAATCACATGGAGCACACCCTATAGGGCGAAAATGGAGAAAACCACATTTCAAAAAAAATAAATATAAAATATAAAACCCAAGAAGAACCGGTCAGGTCAAATTCAACGTCCTCCTTGCGACATTCTAACCATGCCGCCTCCTCGGCACCGCTGCGGCATGATCCGGGACCACCTACCACCCAGGATGTTCCGAGACAGTGCCTTCCTCAGGATAGGCCTGCCTGGTACTATCATCTTCACGATTGCGGTGCTGATAGGTCCCGGAGCGTTGGCCGGATGGGGTCGAAGACACCGAGCACCCATCTAAAGGGCCCTAACTTCCCCGTCCGGATCCAGTTTTGGGCCAAGTTTTTTTTTTGCCAAGTGCAGAATCACATGGAGCACACCCTAAAGGGCGAAAATGGAGAAAACCAGATTTCAAAAAAATAAATATAAAATATAAAACCCAAGAAGAACCGGTCAGGTCAAATTAAACGTCCTCCTTGCGACATTCTAACAGTGCCGCCTCCTTGGCACCGCCGCGGCATGATCCGGGACCGCCTACAACCCAGGATGTTCCGACACAGTGCCTTCCTCCAGATAGGCCTCCCCGGTACTATCATCTTCACGATTGCATTGCTGATAGGTCCCGGAGCGTTGGCCGGATGGGGTCGAAGACTCCGAGCACCAATCTAAAGGGCCCTAACTTCCCCGTCCGGATCCAGTTTTGGGCCAAGTTTTTTTTGCCAAGTGCAGAATCATATGGAGCACACCCTAAATGGCGAAAATGGAGAAAACCACATTTCAAAAAAATAAATATAAAATATAAAACCCAAGAAGAACCGGTCAGGTCAAATTCAACGTCCTCCTTGCGACATTCTAACCATGCCGCCTCCTCGGCACCGCTGCGGCATGATCCGGGACCACCTACCACCCAGGATGTTCCGAGACAGTGCCTTCCTCAGGATAGGCCTGCCTGGTACTATCATCTTCACGATTGCGGTGCTGATAGGTCCCGGAGCGTTGGCCGGATGGGGTCGAAGACACCGAGCACCCATCTAAAGGGCCCTAACTTCCCCGTCCGGATCCAGTTTTGGGCCAAGTTTTTTTTTTGCCAAGTGCAGAATCACATGGAGCACACCCTAAAGGGCGAAAATGGAGAAAACCAGATTTCAAAAAAATAAATATAAAATATAAAACCCAAGAAGAACCGGTCAGGTCAAATTAAACGTCCTCCTTGCGACATTCTAACAGTGCCGCCTCCTTGGCACCGCCGCGGCATGATCCGGGACCGCCTACAACCCAGGATGTTCCGACACAGTGCCTTCCTCCAGATAGGCCTCCCCGGTACTATCATCTTCACGATTGCATTGCTGATAGGTCCCGGAGCGTTGGCCGGATGGGGTCGAAGACTCCGAGCACCAATCTAAAGGGCCCTAACTTCCCCGTCCGGATCCAGTTTTGGGCCAAGTTTTTTTTGCCAAGTGCAGAATCATATGGAGCACACCCTAAATGGCGAAAATGGAGAAAACCACATTTCAAAAAAATAAATATAAAATATAAAACCCAAGAAGAACCGGTCAGGTCAAATTCAACGTCCTCCTTGAGACATTCTAACCATGCCGCCTCCTCGGCACCGCTGCGGCATGATCCGGGACCACCTGCCACCCAGGATGTTCCGAGACAGTGCCTTCCTCAGGATAGGCATGCCTGGTACTATCATCTTCATGATTGCGGTGCTGATAGGTCCCGGAGCGTTGGCCGGATGGGGTCGAAGACACCGAGCACCCATCTAAAGGGCCATAACTTCCCCGTCCGGATCCAGTTTTGGGCCAATTTTTTTTTTGCCAGGTGCAGAATCACATGGAGCACACCCTAAAGGGCGAAAACGGAGAAAACCACATTTCAAAAAAATAAATATAAAATATAAAACCCAAGAAGAACCGGTCAGGTCAAATTCAACGTCCTCCTTGCGACATTCTAACAGTGCCGCCTCCTTGGCACCGCCGTGGCATGATCCGGGACCACCTACAACCCAGGATGTTCCGACACAGTGCCTTCCTCCAGATAGGCCTCCCCGGTACTATCATCTTCACGATTGCATTGCTGATAGGTCCCGGAGCGTTGGCCGGATGGGGTCGAAGACACCGAGCACCCATCTAAAGGGCCCTAACTTCCCCGTCCGGATCCAGTTTTGGGCCAAGTTTTTTTTGCCAAGTGCAGAATCACATGGAGCACACCCTAAATGGCGAAAATGGAGAAAACCACATTTCAAAAAAATAAATATAAAATATAAAACCCAAGAAGAACCGGTCATGTCAAATTCAACGTCCTCCTTGCGACATTCTAACCGTGCCGCCTCCTCGGCACCGTCGCGCCATGATCCGGGACCGTCTACAACCCAGGATGTTCCGAGACAGTGCCTTCCTCCAGATAGGCCTGCCCGGTACTATCATCTTCACGATTGCGGTGCTGATAGGTCCCGGAGCGTTGGCCGGATGGGGTCGAAGACACCGAGCACCCATCTAAAGGGCCCTAACTTCCGCGTCCGGATCCAGTTTTGGGCCAAGTTTTTTTTTGCCAGGTGCAGAATCACATGGAGCACACCCTATAGGGCGAAAATGGAGAAAACCACATTTCAACAGAATAAATATAAAATATAAAACCCAAGAAGAACCGGTCAGGTCAAATTCAACGTCCTCCTTGCGACATTCTAACCGTGCCTCCTCCTCGGCACCGCTGTGGCATGATCCGAGACCACCTACCACCCAGGATGTTCCGAGACAGTGCCTTCCTTAGGATAGGCCTGCCTGGTACTATCATCTTCACGATTGCGGTGCTGATAGGTCCCGGAGCGTTGGCCGGATGGGGTCGAAGACACCGAGCACCCATCTAAAGGGCCCTAACTTCCCCGTCCGGATCCAGTTTTGATCAAAGTTTTTTTTGCCAGGTGCAGAATCACATGGAGCACACCCTAAAGGGCGAAAATGGAGAAAACCACATTTCAAAAAAATAAATGTAAAATATAAAACCCAAGAAGAACCTGTCAGGTCAAATTCAACGTCCTCCTTGCGACATTCTAACCGTGCCGCCTCCTCGGCACCGTCGCGGCATGATCCGGGACCGCCTAACACCCAAGATGTTCTGAGACAGTGCCTTCCTCTAGATAGGCATCCCCGGTACTATCATCTTCACGATTGCAGTGCTGATAGGTCCCGTAGCGTTGGCCGGATGGCGTCGAAGACACCGAGCACCCATCTAAAGGGCCCTAACTTCCCCGTCCGGATCCAGTTTTGGGCCAAGTTTTTTTTTGCCAGGTGCAGAATCACATGGAGCACACCCTATAGGGCGAAAATGGAGAAAACCACATTTCAACAGAATAAATATAAAATATAAAACCCAAGAAGAACCGGTCAGGTCAAATTCAACGTCCTCCTTGCGACATTCTAACCGTGCCTCCTCCTCGGCACCGCTGCGGCATGATCCGGGACCACCTACCACCCAGGATGTTCCGAGACAGTGCCTTCCTCAGGATTGGCCTGCCGGGTACTATCATCTTCACGATTGCGGTGCTGATAGGTCCCGGAGCGTTGGCCGGATGGGGTCGAAGACACCGAGCACCCATCTAAAGGGCCCTAACTTCCCCGTCCGGATCCAGTTTTGGACCAAGTTTTTTTTGCCAAGTGCAGAATCACATGGAGCACACCCTGAAGGGCGAAAACGGAGAAAACCAGATTTCAAAAAAATAAATATAAAATATAAAACCCAAGAAGAACCGGTCAGGTCAAATTAAACGTCCTCCTTGCGACATTCTAACAGTGCCGCCTCCTTGGCACCGCCGCGGCATGATCCGGGACCGCCTACAACCCAGGATGTTCTGACACAGTGCCTTCCTCCAGATAGGCCTCCCCAGTACTATCATCTTCACGATTGCATTGCTGATAGGTCCCGGAGCGTTGGCCGGATGGGGTCGAAGACACCGAGCACCCATCTAAAGGGCCCTAACTTCCGCGTCCGGATCCAGTTTTGGGCCAAGTTTTTTTTTGCCAGTGCAGAATCACATGGAGCACACCCTATAGGGCGAAAATGGAGAAAACCACATTTCAAAGAAATAAATATAAAATATAAAACCCAAGAAGAACCGGTCAGGTCAAGTTCAACGTCCTCCTTGCGACATTCTAACCATGCCGCCTCCTCGGCACCGCTGCGGCATGATCCGGGACCACCTGCCACCCAAGATGTTCCGAGACAGTGCCTTCCTCAGGATAGGCCTGCCTGGTACTATCATCTTCACGATTGCGGTGCTGATAGGTCCCGGAGCGTTGGCCGGATGGGGTCGAAGACATCGAGCACCCATCTAAAGGGCCCTAACTTCCCCGTCCGGATCCAGTTTTGGGCAAAGTTTTTTTTTGCCAGGTGCAGAATCACATGGAGCACACCCTATAGGGCGAAAATGGAGAAAACCACATTTCAAAAAAAATAAATATAAAATATAAAACCCAAGAAGAACCGGTCAGGTCAAATTCAACGTCCTCCTTGCGACATTCTAACCGTGCCTCCTCCTCGGCACCGCTGCGGCATGATCCGGGACCACCTACCACCCAGGATGTTCCGAGACAGTGCCTTCCTCAGGATTGGCCTGCCTGGTACTATCATCTTCACGATTGCGGTGCTGATAGGTCCCGGAGCGTTGGCCGGATGGGGTCGAAGACACCGAGCACCCATCTAAAGGGCCCTAACTTCCCCGTCCGGATCCAGTTTTGGACCAAGTTTTTTTTGCCAAGTGCAGAATCACATGGAGCACACCCTAAATGGCGAAAATGGAGAAAACCACATTTCAAAAAAATAAATGTAAAATATAAAACCCAAGAAGAACCTGTCAGGTCAAATTCAACGTCCTCCTTGCGACATTCTAACCGTGCCGCCTCCTCGGCACCGTCGCGGCATGATCCGGGACCGCCTACCACCCAAGATGTTCTGAAACAGTGCCTTCCTCTAGATAGGCATCCCCGGGACTATCATCCTCACGATTGCGGTGCTGATAGGTCCCGGAGCGTTGGCCGGATGGCGTCGAAGACACCGAGCACCCGTCTAAAGGGCCCTAACTTCCCCGTCCGGATCCAGATTTGGGCCAAGTTTTTTTTTGCCAGGTGCAGAATCACATGGAGCACACCCTAAAGGGCGAAAATGGAGAAAACCACATTTCAAAAAAATAAATATAAAATATAAAACCCAAGAAGAACCGGTCAGGTCAAATTCAACGTCGTCCTTGCGACATTCTAACCGTGCCGCCAACTCGGCACCGTCACGCCATGATCCGGGACCACCTACCACCCAGGATGTTCCGAGACAGTTCCTCACTCAGGATAGGCCTGCCCGGTACTATCATCTTCACGTTTGCGGTGCTGATAGGTCCCGGAGCGTTGGCCGGATGGGGTCGAAGACACCGAGCACCCATCTAAAGGGCCCTAACTTCCTCGTCCGGATCCAGTTTTGGGCCAAGTTTTTTTTTGCCAGGTGCAGAATCACATGGAGCACACCCTAAAGGGCGAAAATGGAGAAAACCACATTTCAAAAAAATAAATATAAAATATAAAACCCAAGAAGAACCGGTCAGGTCAAATTCAACGTCCTCCTTGCGACATTCTAACCGTGCCGCCAACTCGGCACCGTCACGCCATGATCCGGGACCACCTACCACCCAGGATGTTTCGAGACAGTTCCTTCCTCAGGATAGGCCTGCCCGGTACTATCATCTTCACGTTTGCGGTGCTGATAGGTCCCAGAGCGTTGGCCGGATGGGGTCGAAGACACCGAGCACCCATCTAAAGGGCCCTAACTTCCCCGTCCGGATCTAGTTTTGGGCCAAGTTTTTTTTTGCCAGGTGCAGAATCACATGGAGCACACCCTAAAGGGCGAAAATAAAGAAAACCACATTTCAAAAAAATAAATATAAAATATAAAACCCAAGAAGAACCGGTCAGGTCAAATTCAACGTCCTCCTTGCGACATTCTAACCGTGCCGCCTCCTCGGCACCGTCGCGGCATGATCCGGGACCGCCTACCACCCAAGATGTTCTGAGACAGTGCCTTCCTCTAGATAGGCATCCCCGGTACTATCATCTTCACGATTGCGGTGCTGATAGGTCCCGGAGCGTTGGCCGGATGGCGTCGAAGACACCGAGCACCCGTCTAAAGGGCCCTAACTTCCCCGTCCGGATCCAGATTTGGGCCAAGTTTTTTTTTGCCAGGTGCAGAATCACATGGAGCACACCCTAAAGGGCGAAAATGGAGAAAACCACATTTCAAAAAAATAAATATAAAATATAAAACCCAAGAAGAACCGGTCAGGTCAAATTCAACGTCCTCCTTGCGACATTCTAACCGTGCCGCCAACTCGGCACCGTCACGCCATGATCCAGGACCATCTACCACCCAGGATGTTCCGAGACAGTTCCTCACTCAGGATATGCCTGCCCGGTACTATCATCTTCACGTTTGCGGTGCTGATAGGTCCCGGAGCGTTGGCCGGATGGGGTCGAAGACACCGAGCACCCATCTAAAGGGCCCTAACTTCCCCGTCCGGATCTAGTTTTGGGCCAAGTTTTTTTTTGCCAGGTGCAGAATCACATGGAGCACACCCTAAAGGGCGAAAATGGAGAAAACCACATTTCAAAAAAATAAATATAAAATATAAAACCCAAGAAGAACCGGTCAGGTGAAATTCAATGTCCTCCTTGCGACATTCTAACCGTGCCGCCTCCTCGGCACCGTCGCGGCATGATCCGGGACCGCCTACCACCCAAGATGTTCTGAGACAGTGCCTTCCTCTTGATAGGCATCCCCGGGACTATCATCTTCACGATTGCGGTGCTGATAGGTCCCGGAGCGTTGGCCGGATGGCGTCGAAGACACCGAGCACCCGTCTAAAGGGCCCTAACTTCCCCGTCCGGATCCAGATTTGGGCCAAGTTTTTTTTTGCCAGGTGCAGAATCACATGGAGCACACCCTAAAGGGCGAAAATGGAGAAAACCACATTTCAAAAAAATAAATATAAAATATAAAACCCAAGAAGAACCGGTCAGGTGAAATTCAACGTCCTCCTTGCGACATTCTAACCGTGCCGCCTCCTCGGGACCGTCGCGGCATGATCCGGGACCGCCTACCACCCAAGATGTTCTGAGACAGTGCCTTCCTCTAGATAGGCATCCCCGGGACTATCATCTTCACGATTGCGGTGCTGATAGGTCCCGGAGCGTTGGCCGGATGGCGTCGAAGACACCGAGCACCCGTCTAAAGGGCCCTAACTTCCCCGTCCGGATCCAGATTTGGGCCAAGTTTTTTTTTTGCCAGGTGCAGAATCACATGGAGCACACCCTAAAGGGCGAAAATGGAGAAAACAACATTTCAAAAAAATAAATATAAAATATAAAACCCAAGAAGAAGCGGTCATGTCAAATTCAACGTCCTCCTTGCGACATTCTAACCGTGCCGCCAACTCGGCACCGTCACGCCATGATCCGGGGCCACCTACCACCCAGGATGTTCCGAGACAGTTCCTCACTCAGGATAGGCCTGCCCGGTACTATCATCTTCACGTTTGCGGTGCTGATATGTCCCGGAGCGTTGGCCGGATGGGGTCGAAGACACCGAGCACCCCTCTAAAGGGCCCTAACTTCCCCGTCCGGATCTAGTTTTGGGCCAAGTTTTTTTTTACCAGGTGCAGAATCACATGGAGCACACCCTAAAGGGCGAAAATGGAGAAAACCACATTTCAAAAAAATAAATATAAAATATAAAACCGAAGAAGAACCGGTCAGGTGAAATTCAACGTCCTCCTTGCGACATTCTAACCGTGCCGCCTCCTCGGGACCGTCGCGGCATGATCCGGGACCGCCTACCACCCAAGATGTTCTGAGACAGTGCCTTCCTCTAGATAGGCATCCCCGGGACTATCATCTTCACGATTGCGGTGCTGATAGGTCCCGGAGCGTTGGCCGGATGGCGTCGAAGACACCGAGCACCCGTCTAAAGGGCCCTAACTTCCCCGTCCGGATCCAGATTTGGGCCAAGTTTTTTTTTGCCAGGTGCAGAATCACATGGAGCACACCCTAAAGGGCGAAAATGGAGAAAACAACATTTCAAAAAAATAAATATAAAATATAAAACCCAAGAAGAACCGGTCAGGTCAAATTCAACATCCTCCTTGCGACATTCTAACCGTGCCGCCAACTCGGCACCGTCACGCCATGATCCGGGACCACCTACCACCCAGGATGTTCCGAGACAGTTCCTCACTCAGGATAGGCCTGCCCGGTACTATCATCTTCACGTTTGCGGTGCTGATAGGTCCCGGAGCGTTGGCCGGATGGGGTCGAAGACACCGAGCACCCATCTAAAGGGCCCTAACTTCCCCGTCCGGATCTAGTTTTGGGCCAAGTTTTTTTTTGCCAGGTGCAGAATCACATGGAGCACACCCTAAAGGGCGAAAATGGAGAAAACCACATTTCAAAAAAATAAATATAAAATATAAAACCCAAGAAGAACCGGTCAGGTCAAATTCAACGTCCTCCTTGTGACATTCTAACCGTGCCGCCTCCTCGGCACCGTCGCGGCATGATCCGGGACCGCCTACCACCCAAGATGTTCTAAGACAGTGCCTTCCTCTAGATAGGCATCCCCGGTACTATCATCTTCACGATTGCGGTGCTGATAGGTCCCGGAGCGTTGGCCGGATGGCGTCGAAGACACCGAGAACCCGTCTAAAGGGCCCTAACTTCCCCGTCCGGAACCAGATTTGGGCCAAGTTTTTTTTTGCCAGGTGCAGAATCACATGGAGCACACCCTAAGGGGCGAAAATGGAGAAAACCACATTTCAAAAAAATAAATATAAAATATAAAACCCAAGAAGAACCGGTCAGGTCAAATTCAACGTCCTCCTTGCGACATTCTAACCGTGCCGCCTCCTCGGCACCGTCGCGGCATGATCCGGGACCGCCTACCACCCAAGATGTTCTGAGACAGTGCCTTCCTCTAGATAGGCATCCCCGGTACTATCATCTTCACGATTGCGGTGCTGATAGGTCCCGGAGCGTTGGCCGGATGGCGTCGAAGACACCGAGCACCCGTCTAAAGGGCCCTAACTTCCCCGTCCGGATCCAGATTTGGGCCAAGTTTTTTTTTTGCCAGGTGCAGAATCACATGGAGCACACCCTAAAGGGCGAAAATGGAGAAAACCACATTTCAAAAAAATAAATATAAAATATAAAACCCAAGAAGAACCGGTCAGGTCAAATTCAACGTCCTCCTTGCGACATTCTAACCGTGCCGCCAACTCGGCACCGTCACGCCATGATCCGGGACCACCTACCACCCAGGATGTTCCGAGACAGTTCCTCACTCAGGATAGGCCTGCCCGGTACTATCATCTTCACGTTTGCGGTACTGATAGGTCCCGGAGCGTTGGCCGGATGGGGTCGAAGACACCGAGCACCCATCTAAAGGGCCCTAACTTCCCCGTCCGGATCTAGTTTTGGGCCAAGTTTTTTTTTGCCAGGTGCAGAATCACATGGAGCACACCCTAAAGGGCGAAAATGGAGAAAACCACATTTCAAAAAAATAAATATAAAATATAAAACCCAAGAAGAACCGGTCAGGTCAAATTCAACGTCCTCCTTGCGACATTCTAACCGTGCCGCCTCCTCGGCACCGTCGCGGCATGATCCGGGACCGCCTACCACCCAAGATGTTCTAAGACAGTGCCTTCCTCTAGATAGGCATCCCCGGTACTATCATCTTCACGATTGCGGTGCTGATAGGTCCCGGAGCGTTGGCCGGATGGCGTCGAAGACACCGAGCACCCGTCTAAAGGGCCCTAACTTCCCCGTCCGGATCCAGATTTGGGCCAAGTTTTTTTTTGCCAGGTGCAGAATCACATGGAGCACACCCTAAAGGGCGAAAATGGAGAAAACCACATTTCAAAAATATAAATATAAAATATAAAACCCAAGAAGAACCGGTCAGGTCAAATTCAACGTCCTCCTTGGGACATTCTAACCGTGCCGCCTCCTCGGCACCGTCGCGGCATGATCCGGGACCGCCTACCACCCAAGATGTTCTAAGACAGTGCCTTCCTCTAGATAGGCATCCCCGGTACTATCATCTTCACGATTGCGGTGCTGATAGGTCCCGGGGCGTTGGCCGGATGGCGTCGAAGACACCGAGCACCCGTCTAAAGGGCCCTAACTTCCCCGTCCGGATCCAGATTTGGGCCAAGTTTTTTTTGCCAGGTGCAGAATCACATGGAGCACACCCTAAAGGGCAAAAATGGAGAAAACCACATTTCAAAAAAATAAATATAAAATATAAAACCCAAGAAGAACCGGTCAGGTCAAATTCAACGTCCTCCTTGCGACATTCTAACCGTGCCGCCTCCTCGGCACCGTCGCGGCATGATCCGGGACCGCCTACCTCCCAAGATGTTCTGAGACAGTGCCTTCCTCTAGATAGGCATCCCCGGTACTATCATCTTCACGATTGCGGTGCTGATAGGTCCCGGAGCGTTGGCCGGATGGCGTCGAAGACACCGAGCACCCGTCTAAAGGGCCCTAACTTCCCCGTCCGGATCCAGATTTGGGCCAAGTTTTTTTTTGCCAGGTGCAGAATCACATGGAGCACACCCTAAAGGGCGAAAATGGAGAAAACCACATTTCAAAAAAATAAATATAAAATATAAAACCCAAGAAGAACCGGTCTGTAACACCCTAAATTTAATTTCCAGCAGATTATAATAAATTCAATATGCTTTATTTATTTTCTAGGATTTATTGTGCCTAGTATGCATTTTTTTTTCATTATCTTTTGAACTAAATATTGCAATATATCCTAAGGTCAACATGTTTGTGCATTCATGCTGGAGCATATTTTTATTTGATGAGTGGCATAAGGTTTCAATTCAAATTTATTTGAATTCATAGTTTGCTTTTGAGTTTAAAAGAAAAGAGAGAAATAGAAAAGAGAGGGAAAATGCAGGAAAAAGAAAAAGAGAAATCAGCCCACCTCCCTGAGCCGGCCCACCTCGGCCGAGCCGGCCCACCCCGCGCCCTCACCCGAGCCGGCCCAGGCGAGGCGGCCCAGCCGGCCAGCCGCGCGCGCCGCCTCTCTCCCTCGCGCCGCTGACAGTTCTAAACCAGTTTTGTGTTCTGTTTTGATGTATTGGTGTACTGTTTCTTATCTTTTGTCCATTGTTTGCATGTATGCTCGTATATGGATGCTTGTGTGACGATTGGACGTAAGTAGACGTTGATCTGTCTGAGGTGAACGAGGAGCCACCTTTTGACATTTGTGAGCAGCAGCAAGAGCACCTTGAGGAAGGCAAGTATAACATGAGCAACACCTATCACCTTTAATTCATTGCATATGCATGTGTCGATCTTGTATGCCTATAAGGACGATACATTAGCCACTTTGATCTCAATGTGAACCTTTTGGGTTGCATGTGGTTAAGTTTTTGCTAGGTGCTGCGCCAACATACACCTATGCTATGTTTTTAATTAATGTTGATTAATGGATCTATGCAATTAATTGTTTGAGCGTGACCCTCTGTGCCGTGTGCTTGAGTGGTGCATGTCTCATTTAAAATTTGTTTTTTTAGCAACTTGGTTTAGGGGGCATGAGCATTGTGCTTAGTGGTTTTGCTCATAGCCACTTTCCATAAGGACCGGTTCGCAAAGCGACAACCTGGGACAACAGCACTACCATAAGACTGGTATGGGACGGTCTTAGCTGATTAATTAGATTGTTTTAGTTTGGGAGTAACTTACCTGCGGGGCAAGAGGGGAGGTGTGCTTCTGTGGCCCTCGCGCTGCTTGGGTTGAGTGTGATGTGTTCTTCTCCCCTTGAGGCTTGCTCCACCGTTGCATAACCTGAAACCTTAGCGGTTACACCTTACTAACATAATCTTTGTAAAGGCTTCGTAGTGTGGCTTGCTAGTCATCTCATCTAAGGTATGTGATGAACCACTAGCGTAGCTCACGACTTGTGGGTAAAGATGTGCAACCTCTCGAGAGTGTAAAACTGATGCATCAGCCGTGCTCACGGTTATGAGCGGCCCAGATCCTTTATGTGATTAGTTGGGTTATGGATGGTTTTTGGTAAAATCCTGGTTAACCATGATGCTTAATTTCTTCTATGCAATATCTTTGAGATGAAAGTTTCTCTACTTACTTTAGTAAATAGCTTTAATAAAATTTGACCAATTAAAAGCAATGCAGTGGAGTCAGCTAACCTTAGAGCCTCATGGTTCTGTTATACTTGTTGAGTACGAGTTGTGTGCTCACGCTTGTTCTTTTCCGTTTATTCCTTGTTGGGGGGACAAATCCAACCGCTGCTCAGTCAATGGAGATACGGAGGAATATCAAGAAGTCTAGGCTCTTCGCTCTTCCAGTGGACGTCCCTGTGGCGGCTCTAGTTGCTTTCCGTTTACGCTTCCGCTTTTACGTACTCTATGTTAGAGACAAGTGTCTATTATGGTAATAATACTTATGATGTAATCGTTAAACGTTATATTATGACATGTCCTGTGATGACAATTTGTCCTATACATGTGAGACTCGTTCCTGGCGCATGTATAGTATGCACGGTTTTGGTTCATTGAAAACCGGGCCTGACAGATTGGTATCAGAGCTGTGTCGACTGTAGGACGGAAGCCTAGTTAGTACGGGTCGAAATTTAAGGATTTCCTCCTTCTCTTCCTCCTGTTTTTAAAAGTTTTCTTTTCTTTAAGTTTATACTACAACCCTATGTTCCTACATTATTTTCAATTCTCTTAACTCCTTTTTTAGAACCGATCTTAACCCAATCTTGGTCGTTTTCCTTGTAGATGGCCCGTACCAGACTGACCGCCCGCAAGCAAACCGGTGCACCCCCGCAAGGCTACCATGTTCCCTTGGCACCACGGAACCCAGAACCAGAAGATCTAGTGCCACCCCCGCCTCTGCAGGATCCCATCATAGTGGGAGATGACTCTGAAGACCCCAGTGAAGCCAGCTCTTCCACTGAGAACACAGAAGAGGATCCAGAGGAGAATCCAGCCCCTGAACCAGAGGTAGAAGCACCTGAGTGGTCACATCACATTGCCGTTCAGATAGAGGATAATCAAGGACCTGCTGTCAAAAGAGAGAGGGTGATCGCCACCTGGGTCAACATCGACCATACCCACCCAGGCAACGGTCTCAACTTTCCCGGACTGCTTCGGGAGTGCCTCCAGGAAATCGGCCTCGACAACTTCACCACCTCCTACTTCGCCACTCAGAGTACGCACCCGATTCTACCTGACAGATGGGTGGCCAATGCGTTGATCGAACGCTACAACCTCATCCACGGAGGGAAGACCATTGTGGGTGATTACTGCAGCGTGACGATCCATGAGACGATGGAAGCTGCCATTGAAGATGCTGCACGCCAAGCTCTGGGAACCATCTGCTACAACTACCGTACCCCGTTGAGCCAGACCTGTTTTCGCTACTTCCCTCGCCACATAGAAGGCCAAGCTGGGCACGAGATCGCTTTGATGGTGTTGGAGGATGACCAGAGGGTAAGGAAGATGGCATGGTACATCGCGGCCCTCAACTCCGCCCACGACATCGTGTTGGACGAGCTTCACCGCAAGACCAAGAGGGTGGCAGAACTTGAAGCTACACTTGCCGGCCTCTAAGGACCAAAGCCTCGAGTGCCAGACGTGACTCCGTCCCAGTGCAAATCCCGCAAGAGGACCCGCAAGGGGGAACTAAATGGTGCCACTAGGATTCTTTTCCATGAGGATTAGGATTACCCTTATCTTTGCTTCACATCGCTAGTACGTTTGAGTCGAGTTGGTCTATAAACGCTTTGAGTCTAGTTCAGTGTTTGGTTGGTTGTGCTTGTGAACTATGTTTGAGTTGGCATTTTGGTTGCTTGATCATGTCCAACTATGGGGATTGTCCATAGTCAAACCAGTTTGAGTTGAGTTTAATAAAAATAGTCAGTCGGGATGAACAACTACTCTTTTACTCCTCTCTACCTCATCTAGCTGACGCTCGTTCATCATGGACTAATGACCAACCTGCAGCCTCCAAGTCTACTTCACCTTGTGAGAGGGATATACATCCTTATGAACTTTCTTTTGTTGCCCACAGATGGTTGGAACTAGAGGACGTGGTGCTAGGGGCGCCCAAGGAAGTAACCAGGGCCACGACCATCCCGACCACCCGTTGCCCAATCCACCACCACTGACGGCCGAGCAGTTCTTTGCCATGCAAACGCAGATGATGGCCACAGTAAACAATGCCATCTTGGCCCTACAACAAGCTCAGGTGCAGGCGCCACCACCACCTCCTCCGCCTAGGGATAGGCGTGGGGATTTCATGAAGGGGCATCCCCCAACCTTCTCCCACGCTGCAGATCCACTACAGGCTGATGACTGGCTTCGTGCTGTGGAGAGACAGCTGGAGATCGCCCAGTGCGATGACCGGGAGAGAGTCATGTATGCTGCAGGACAACTTCGTGGTGCTGCTTTGGATTGGTGGGAGTCATACCGCCAGTAGGATCGCGATGCCTTCACCTGGGCTCAGTTTAGAGAGAACTTCAGGAGTCACCACGTACCGGCTGGGACCATGAAGATGAAGAAGAAGGAGTTCCTCTCGCTCAAGCAAGGGAGCATGTCCGTCACTGAGTATCGTGACAAGTTCCTGCAGCTTGCAAGGTACGCCACAGCAGAGGTCGCTGAGGATGGCGATAAACAGGAGCACTTCATGGAAGGGCTCAATGACACCCTGCAGTTCCACCTCATGAACTTCACCTTCCCCAGCTTCAATCACCTGGTAGATCGTGCGCTCCTTACAGAACGCAAACATCGGGAGATGGAGGAAAGGAAGAGGAAGCTCATACCTGCACCGTCCGGGAGCAACACCCGCCCCCGCTACCAACAACAGCAGCAGCCACCGCGGCCAGGATACCCGCAGAACCACCAGGGGCAGCAGACGGCCCAGGGGCAACGCTACCAGAATCAGCCTCCTCGCCCTGCATATCAAGCTCAGCGTCAGGGGCAGCCTAACCCCCCTGCACCAGCTCAGGCTCCTGTCATTGGCAGAAGTTGCTACAAGTGCGGTGACCCGGGGCACTATGCCAATGTCTGCCCTCAGAAGACAGCCCCCAACCCGCAGAGACCAGGACCGGTCCAGCAGCCGCAAGCTCAGGGGCGCAACAATGGGAACGCCAAGGCGCCGTGGCAAGGAAAGGTGAACCATGTGACGGCAGAAACTGCAGCTGAGGCCCCAAACGTCATGATCGGTACGTTCTTGGTCAACTCTCATCCTGCTACCGTACTATTTGATACTGGTGCCACCCACTCCTTTATTACCAAATCCTTTGCTGAACAACATAAAATACCCGTTAGCATGTTGAAAAAGGATATGATAATTACTTCACCTGGAGGGGAAATAAGAACCAATGTGATCTGTACCAAAGTCAGGATTAACATAAGGGGGTTAGAGTTTCATACTAGTCTGTTAGTCATAGAACCGATGGGCATCGACGTCATCCTGGGAATGGAAACATTGACCAAATGGGGAGTCAGAATTGACTGTGCCAAGAGGACTGTTCATATGACAACGCCAGATGGCCAGGAAGTAAGAGTCGGCGCATCCAAACCCTCCGGTTATCTGCATCGGATGGAGGTCCAACCTACAGATGGCATTCGAGTAGTGTGTGAATATCCTGATGTCTTTCCGGAAGAGTTACCAGGTATGCCGCCTGACCGAGACATTGAGTTTTCTATAGATCTTTTACCTGGTACTGCTCCTATATCTAAAAGGCCATATAGAATGGCACCCCCAGAACATGAGGAAGTTAAACAAAACATAGATGAGCTGCTAGCAAAGGGATTTATTCGCCATAGTACCTCTCCGTGGGCTTTTCCTATTCTGTTTGTTGATAAGAAGGAAGGGCCTGCTCGACGGATGTGTGTGGATTATCGTGCATTGAACGAGGTGACTATTAAGAACAAGTATCCTCTGCCACGCATTGATGATTTGTTTGATCAGTTGCAAGGTGCCTGTATATTCTCCAAAATAGACCTGAGATCTGGCTACCATCAGTTGAAGATCCGTCCCTCAGATATTCCTAAGACTGCTTTCATCACAAAGTATGGTCTCTATGAGTATACTGTGGTGTCTTTTGGTCTGACTAATGCCCCTGCTTTCTTCATGAGTTTAATGAATAAGGTGTTCATGGATTATTTGGACAAGTTCGTGGTGGTATTCATTGATGATATCCTGATCTACTCCAAAACCGAGGAGGAACATGAGGAGCACTTGAGGCTAGTTCTGCAGAGATTGAGGGATCACAAGCTATATGCAAAGTTGAGCAAGTGTGAGTTCTGGATTGACGAGGTACCATTCCTTGGTCATATCATCTCTAAGGGGGGGATCTCAGTGGACCCTGGCAAGGTCATATCAGTGCTGGATTGGAAGGTGCCACAGACTGTCAAGGAAGTACGTGGATTTTTGGGCTTAGCAGGATATTACCGGAGATTCATAGAGAATTTCTCGAAGATTGCGAAGCCGATGACCATGTTGCTTGAGAAGGATGCTGAGTTCATCTGGAACAAGGAGAGGCAAGTAGCTTTTGAAGAGTTGAAGAAGAAGCTGACCACCGCACCGGTGTTGACATTGCCAGATCTGCAGAAAAGGTTCACAGTATATTGTGATGCTTCAGGCGACGGTCTGGGTTGTGTGCTGATGTAGGAAGGAAAGGTGATTGCCTATGCCTCCCGACAGCTACGCAAGCATGAGGTAAATTATCCTACACATGACTTAGAGTTAGCAGCAGTTGTCCATGCACTTAAGATATGGCGTCACTATCTCTTTGGGCAAAGATGTGAGATATACACGGATCACAAGAGTCTTAAGTATATCTTCACTTAGAATGAGCTGAACATGAGGCAGCGCAGATGGTTAGAACTGATCAAGGACTACGACTTGGAGATACGTTATCATCCAGGGAAAGCCAACGTGGTGGCTGATGCTTTGAGCAGAAGAAGTTACGT
Source organism: Paspalum vaginatum (assembly GCA_030272315.1). Classification (NCBI taxonomy): domain Eukaryota; kingdom Viridiplantae; phylum Streptophyta; class Magnoliopsida; order Poales; family Poaceae; genus Paspalum; species Paspalum vaginatum. The sequence continues at coordinate 43,357,124 of CM059019.1, forward strand.
CAACATGGCCATAGCATTCCAGATGCCACGTGAGTTGTGTGAGGAGTTCGAAAGTTTGAGTTTGGGTTTTGTGCATCATACTGCAGCTACCTTTGAAGCCGAACCAACTCTGGAACAAGAAATTCGAAGACATCAAGCCCAGGACGAGAAGATCCAGGAGATACGCGAACAGATTCAGATAGGCAAAGCGCCCAACTTCAGGGAAGATGAGCAAGGTACAGTATGGTACAAGAACCGGATTTGTGTGCCAGATGTGGACAGAATCAAGAAGTTGATCCTGAGAGAGGCCCATGATACAGCTTACTCTATCCATCCCGGGAGTACTAAGATGTATTATGACCTCAAGGAGAGATTCTGGTGGTATGGAATGAAACGTGCCGTAGCAGAGTATGTGGCAATTTGTGACACTTGTCAGAGGGTCAAGGCAGAACATCAGAGGCCAGCAGGACTATTGCAACCGTTGAAAATTCCAGAATGGAAGTGGGAGGAAATCAGCATGGACTTTATTGTTGGGTTACCTCGCACCCAGAAAGGCTACAACTCCATATGGGTAGTAGTGGATCGTCTGACCAAGGTCGCCCACTTCATACCTGTGAATACTACCTACTCCGGGGCAAGGTTGGCAGAACTATACATCTCTAGGATTGTGTGTTTGCATGGGGTTCCTAAGAGGATTATATCCGATAGGGGATCACAGTTCACTTCTCGCTTTTGGGAGCAATTGCATGATTCACTGGATACCAAGCTTCGTTTCAGCACAGCTTACCATCCGCAGACAGACGGTCAGACAGAAAGGACCAATCAAATACTGGAAGATATGTTGCGAGCATGTGTCATCCAATATGGCACAAGTTGGGACAAGTGCTTACCTTATGCCGAGTTCTCCTACAACAACAGCTATCAGGTCAGTATTAAGAAATCACCATTTGAAGCTTTGTATGGTAGAAGGTGTAGGACTCCTTTGCTCTAGGATCAGAAAGGAGAGAAGCAAGTGTTTGGACCGGACATTATCAAGGATGCGGAGGAACAAGTACGGATAGTTCGAGAGAACTTGAGGATTGCTCAGTCTAGGCAGAAAAGCTACGCAGATGTCAGACGGAGAGATCTCACGTTCAAGGAAGATGACTTTGTGTATCTGAAGGTGTCACCTATGCGGGGGGTACGCAGATTCAACATGAAGGGAAAACTAGCACCCAGATATGTTGGACCATTCAAGGTACTAGAAAAGAGAGGAGAAGTGGCTTATCGCTTAGAGTTACCTTCTAGTCTTTCAGGTGTGCACGATGTATTCCATGTCTCGCAGCTGAAGAGGTGCTTGAGAATACCAGAGGAGCAGGCGCCTTTAGAAGGGTTGGAAGTGCAAGAGGACTTGACCTACACTGAGCACCCTATAAAGATTCTGGAAACATCTGAGAGGGTGACCCGGAATAAGAGGATCAAGATGTGCCGAGTGCAATGGAAATACCACACAGAAGAGGAAGCTACTTGGGAAAGGGAGGATGAGTTGAGGGCAGCATACCCTGATCTCTTTGCTAACCAGCCTATGTGAATCTCGGGGCGAGATTCCTTGCAAGGGGGGTAGGTCTGTAACACCCTAAATTTAATTTCCAGCAGTTTATAATAAATTCAATATGCTTTATTTATTTTCTAGGATTTATTGTGCCTAGTATGCATTTTTTTTCATTATCTTTTGAACTAAATATTGCAATATATCCTAAGGTCAACATGTTTGTGCATTCATGCTGGAGCATATTTTTATTTGATGAGTGGCATAAGGTTTGAATTCAAATTTATTTGAATTCATAGTTTGCTTTTGAGTTTAAAAGAAAAGAGAGAAATAGAAAAGAGAGGGAAAATGCAGGAAAAAGAAAAAGAGAAATCAGCCCACCTCCCTGAGCCGGCCCACCTCAGCCGAGCCGGCCCACCCCGCGCCCTCACCCGAGCCGGCCCAGGCGAGGCGGCCCAGCCGGCCAGCCGCGCGCGCCGCCTCTCTCCCTCGCGCCGCTGACAGGCGGACCCGCGCCCGTCGAGCCGCTGACAGGCGGGACCCACCTGTCATCCCCAACCTCCTGACTTTCCTTTTTCGGCGACGGCGTTTTCCTTTTTCGGCCGCCGCCTTTCCTTCTCTACGCCGGCCGACTCCGAGGAGGAGAGCTTCCCCCGCCGCCTTTCCCGTGTTTCCCGCTCTCCTGCGCACCGAGTCCCCAAAGGAATCGAAGGATTCCCTTCCTTCCCGAGAGTGCGCGCCGAAGGAAACTCCGGCCGCCGCCTTCCTTACTGCGCCGCCCCTTCCGAGCCGCTCCGGTCCTATAAATAGCACGCCGGGCTTCGCCCTTTCCCCCTCAACCTCGCCAGCAGCCGCAATCGAGCCCTAGCCGTCACGAGCCGCTCAATTCCGCCGCCACCGTCTGAGGTGAGTAACGCCGGCGAGGTGCAATTCGCCCTCTGTGGTCGCGCTCCCGCCGCCCTAACCCCTCCGCCGTGCTCTGCAGGGCCTCGCGACCCTGTTCCGCTAGCTCTCGACGCCCGTGGACGCTCCGACCGAGCTCTCCGCGAAGCCCCGAGCCGCTCCGCCGCCTCCGCTCGTCGCCGACCATCCTCCGGCAGCTCCCGGTCGTCGACAACCCCACGGTGAGCTTCGCCGTGGTCCCGTCTTGCTTTCTAGCTAGGTCCGGTCCCGAATCGCGCCCCGGAACACCGGGCATCGCGAGCTCCGGCGATGCGCCGCCGTCCCCGATGGTCGCCGCCGGCGAAACCTCGCCTTCCAACCTCAGCCGTCCGATCCAGAACGGATGCACGAGATTATAACGTGATCCGATCTCACCTCGGCCGTTAGATCTAGATCCGACCGTCCGGACCAGATGGTGACCGGTCAACCGCGGTCGTCGCCGTCTTTTTGTTAAAGAGACCCTCGGTTTTTTTCTAAATCAACCCGCGGTCCACGCCAGTTCAAAAATAATTACAGATCGGCCCAGTTTTTAATGCTTTAGCCCCTGCGCTATTGAAAAATAGAACCCGCAGTCCAGAGGCTGTGTTTTTGTGCGTTAGACCTCGGATCTTTCCTGAAATTACAGAATTGGTCCCTGGTTTTTTCCAAAACGGCCCAGATTTTGAGTTTTCTTCATAAATAGGTCCCTAGAACCTTGTTTTGGCCATAACTTTTCCGTTTTAACTCCGTTTTGGGCAATTCTTTCGCTCACGTGACCGTGGTAATATGTAGAACAATTCTAAACCAGTTTTGTGTTCTGTTTTGATGTATTGGTGTACTGTTTCTTATCTTTTGTCCATTGTTTGCATGTATGCTCGTATATGGATGCTTGTGTGACGATTGGACGTAAGTAGACGTTGATCTGTCTGAGGTGAACGAGGAGCCACCTTTTGACAATTGTGAGCAGCAGCAAGAGCACCTTGAGGAAGGCAAGTATAACATGAGCAACACCTATCACCTTTAATTCATTGCATATGCATGTGTCGATCTTGTATGCCTATAAGGACGATACATTAGCCACTTTGATCTCAATGTGAACCTTTTGGGTTGCATGTGGTTAAGTTTTTGCTAGGTGCTGCGCCAACATACACCTATGCTATGTTTTTAATTAATGTTGATTAATGGATCTATGCAATTAATTGTTTGAGCGTGACCCTCTGTGCCGTGTGCTTGAGTGGTGCATGTCTCATTTAAAATTTGTTTTTTTAGCAACTTGGTTTAGGGGGCATGAGCATTGTGCTTAGTGGTTTTGCTCATAGCCACTTTCCATAAGGACCGGTTCGCAAAGCGACAACCTGGGACAACAGCACTACCATAAGACTGGTATGGGACGGTCTTAGCTGATTAATTAGATTGTTTTAGTTTGGGAGTAACTTACCTGCGGGGCAAGAGGGGAGGTGTGCTTCTGTGGCCCTCGCGCTGCTTGGGTTGAGTGTGATGTGTTCTTCTCCCCTTGAGGCTTGCTCCACCGTTGCATAACCTGAAACCTTAGCGGTTACACCTTACTAACATAATCTTTGTAAAGGCTTCGTAGTGTGGCTTGCTAGTCATCTCATCTAAGGTATGTGATGAACCACTAGCGTAGCTCACGACTTGTGGGTAAAGATGTGCAACCTCTCGAGAGTGTAAAACTGATGCATCAGCCGTGCTCACGGTTATGAGCGGCCCAGATCCTTTATGTGATTAGTTGGGTTATGGATGGTTTTTGGTAAAATCCTGGTTAACCATGATGCTTAATTTCTTCTATGCAATATCTTTGAGATGAAAGTTTCTCTACTTACTTTAGTAAATAGCTTTAATAAAATTTGACCAATTAAAAGCAATGCAGTGGAGTCAGCTAACCTTAGAGCCTCATGGTTCTGTTATACTTGTTGAGTACGAGTTGTGTGCTCACGCTTGTTCTTTTCCGTTTATTCCTTGTTGGGGGGACAAATCCAACCGCTGCTCAGTCAATGGAGATACGGAGGAATATCAAGAAGTCTAGGCTCTTCGCTCTTCCAGTGGACGTCCCTGTGGCGGCTCTAGTTGCTTTCCGTTTACGCTTCCGCTTTTACGTACTCTATGTTAGAGACAAGTGTCTATTATGGTAATAATACTTATGATGTAATCGTTAAACGTTATATTATGACATGTCCCGTGATGACAATTTGTCCTATACATGTGAGACTCGTTCCTGGCGCATGTATAGTATGCACGGTTTTGGTTCATTGAAAACCGGGCCTGACACGGTCAGGTCAAATTCAACGTCCTCCTTGCGACATTCTAACCGTGCCGCCTCCTCGGCACCGTCGCGGCATGATCCGGGACCGCCTACCACCCAAGATGTTCTGAGCCAGTTCCTCACTCAGGATAGGCCTGCCCGGTACTATCATCTTCACGATTGCCGTGCTGATAGGTCCCGGAGCGTTGGCCGGATGGCGTCGAAGACACCGAGCACCCGTCTAAAGGGCCCTAACTTCCCCGTCCGGATCCAGATTTGGGTCAAGTTTTTTTTTGCCAGGTGCAGAATCACATGGAGCACACCCTAAAGGGCAAAAATGGAGAAAACCACATTTCAAAAAAATAAATATAAAATATAAAACCCAAGAAGAACCGGTCAGGTCAAATTCAACGTCCTCCTTGCGACATTCTAACCGTGCCGCCTCCTCGGTACCGTCGCGGCATGATCCGGGACCGCCTACCACCCAAGATGTTCTGAGACAGTGCCTTCCTCTAGATAGGCATCCCCGGTACTATCATCTTCACGATTGCGGTGCTGATAGGTCCCGGAGCGTTGGCCGGATGGCGTCGAAGACACCGAGCACCCGTCTAAAGGGCCCTAACTTCCCCGTTCGGATCCAGATTTGGGCCAAGTTTTTTTTTGCCAGGTGCAGAATCACATGGAGCACACCCTAAAGGGCGAAAATGGAGAAAACCACATTTCAAAAAAATAAATATAAAATATAAAACCCAAGAAGAACCGGTCAGGTCAAATTCAACGTCCTCCTTGCGACATTCTAACCGTGCCGCCAACTCGGCACCGTCACGCCATGATCCGGGACCACCTACCACCCAGGATGTTTCGAGACAGTTCCTCACTCAGGATAGGCCTGCCCGGTACTATCATCTTCACGTTTGCGGTGCTGATAGGTCCCGGAGCGTTGGCCGGATGGGGTCGAAGACACCGAGCACCCATCTAAAGGGCCCTAACTTCCCCGTCCGGATCTAGTTTTGGGCCAAGTTTTTTTTTTCCAGGTGCAGAATCACATGGAGCACACCCTAAAGGGCGAAAATGGAGAAAACCACATTTCAAAAAAATAAATATAAAATATAAAACCCAAGAAGAACCGGTCAGGTCAAATTCAACGTCCTCCTTGTGACATTCTAACCGTGCCGCCTCCTCGGCACCGTCGCGGCATGATCCGGGACCGCCTACCACCCAAGATGTTCTAAGACAGTGCCTTCCTCTAGATAGGCATCCCCGGTACTATCATCTTCACGATTGCGGTGCTGATAGGTCCCGGAGCGTTGGCCGGATGGCGTCGAAGACACCGAGCATCCGTCTAAAGGGCCCTAACTTCCCCGTCCGGAACCAGATTTGGGCCAAGTTTTTTTTTGCCAGGTGCAGAATCACATGGAGCACACCCTAAAGGGCGAAAATGGAGAAAACCACATTTCAAAAAAATAAATATAAAATATAAAACCCAAGAAGAACCGGTCAGGTCAAATTCAACGTCCTCCTTGCGACATTCTAACCGTGCCGCCTCCTCGGCACCGTCGCGGCATGATCCGGGACCGCCTACCACCCAAGATGTTCTGAGACAGTGCCTTCCTCTAGATAGGCATCCCCGGTACTATCATCTTCACGATTGCGGTGCTGATAGGTCCCGGAGCGTTGGCCGGATTGCGTCGAAGACACCGAGCACCCGTCTAAAGGGCCCTAACTTCCCCGTCCGGATCCAGATTTGGGCCAAGTTTTTTTTTGCCAGGTGCAGAATCACATGGAGCACACCCTAAAGGGCGAAAATGGAGAAAACCACATTTCAAAAAAATAAATATAAAATATAAAACCCAAGAAGAACCGGTCAGGTCAAATTCAACGTCCTCCTTGCGACATTCTAACCGTGCCGCCAACTCGGCACCGTCACGCCATGATCCGGGACCACCTACCACCCAGGATGTTCCGAGACAGTTCCTCACTCAGGATAGGCCTGCCCGGTACTATCATCTTCACGTTTGCGGTACTGATAGGTCCCGGAGCGTTGGCCGGATGGGGTCGAAGACACCGAGCACCCATCTAAAGGGCCCTAACTTCCCCGTCCGGATCTAGTTTTGGGCCAAGTTTTTTTTTTGCCAGGTGCAGAATCACATGGAGCACACCCTAAAGGGCGAAAATGGAGAAAACCACATTTCAAAAAAATAAATATAAAATATAAAACCCAAGAAGAACCGGTCAGGTCAAATTCAACGTCCTCCTTGCGACATTCTAACCGTGCCGCCAACTCGGCACCGTCACGCCATGATCCGGGACCACCTACCACCCAGGATGTTTCGAGACAGTTCCTCACTCAGGATAGGCCTGCCCGGTACTATCATCTTCACGTTTGCGGTGCTGATAGGTCCCGGAGCGTTGGCCGGATGGGGTCGAAGACACCGAGCACCCATCTAAAGGGCCCTAACTTCCCCGTCCGGATCTAGTTTTGGGCCAAGTTTTTTTTTTCCAGGTGCAGAATCACATGGAGCACACCCTAAAGGGCGAAAATGGAGAAAACCACATTTCAAAAAAATAAATATAAAATATAAAACCCAAGAAGAACCGGTCAGGTCAAATTCAACGTCCTCCTTGTGACATTCTAACCGTGCCGCCTCCTCGGCACCGTCGCGGCATGATCCGGGACCGCCTACCACCCAAGATGTTCTAAGACAGTGCCTTCCTCTAGATAGGCATCCCCGGTACTATCATCTTCACGATTGCGGTGCTGATAGGTCCCGGAGCGTTGGCCGGATGGCGTCGAAGACACCGAGCATCCGTCTAAAGGGCCCTAACTTCCCCGTCCGGAACCAGATTTGGGCCAAGTTTTTTTTTGCCAGGTGCAGAATCACATGGAGCACACCCTAAAGGGCGAAAATGGAGAAAACCACATTTCAAAAAAATAAATATAAAATATAAAACCCAAGAAGAACCGGTCAGGTCAAATTCAACGTCCTCCTTGCGACATTCTAACCGTGCCGCCTCCTCGGCACCGTCGCGGCATGATCCGGGACCGCCTACCACCCAAGATGTTCTGAGACAGTGCCTTCCTCTAGATAGGCATCCCCGGTACTATCATCTTCACGATTGCGGTGCTGATAGGTCCCGGAGCGTTGGCCGGATTGCGTCGAAGACACCGAGCACCCGTCTAAAGGGCCCTAACTTCCCCGTCCGGATCCAGATTTGGGCCAAGTTTTTTTTTGCCAGGTGCAGAATCACATGGAGCACACCCTAAAGGGCGAAAATGGAGAAAACCACATTTCAAAAAAATAAATATAAAATATAAAACCCAAGAAGAACCGGTCAGGTCAAATTCAACGTCCTCCTTGTGACATTCTAACCGTGCCGCCTCCTCGGCACCGTCGCGGCATGATCCGGGACCGACTACCACCCAAGATGTTCTAAGACAGTGCCTTCCTCTAGATAGGCATCCCCCGTACTATCATCTTCACGATTGCGGTGCTGATAGGTCCCGGAGCGTTGGCCGGATGGCGTCGAAGACACCGAGCACCCGTCTAAAGGGCCCTAACTTCCCCGTCCGGATCCAGATTTGGGCCAAGGTTTTTTTTGCCAGGTGCAGAATCACATGGAGCACACCCTAAAGGGCGAAAATGGAGAAAACCACATTTCAAAAAAATAAATATAAAATATAAAACCCAAGAAGAACCGGTCAGGTCAAATTCAACGTCCTCCTTGCGACATTCTAACCGTGCCGCCTCCTCGGCACCGTCGCGGCATGATCCGGGACCGCCTACCACCCAAGATGTTCTGAGACAGTGCCTTCCTCTAGATAGGCATCCCCGGTACTATCATCTTCATGATTGCGGCGCTGATAGGTCCCGGAGCGTTGGCCGGATGGCGTCGAAGACACCGAGCACCCGTCTAAAGGGCCCTAACTTCCCCGTCCGGATCCAGATTTGGGCCAAGTATTTTTTTGCCAGGTGCAGAATCACATGGAGCACACCCTAAAGGGCGAAAATGGAGAAAACCACATTTCAAAAAAATAAATATAAAATATAAAACCCAAGAAGAACCGGTCAGGTCAAATTCAACGTCCTCCTTGCGACATTCTAACCGTGCCGCCTCCTCGGCACCATCGCGGCATGATCCGGGACCGCCTACCACCCAAGATGTTCTGAGCCAGTTCCTCACTCAGGATAGGCCTGACCGGTACTATCATCTTCACGATTGCGGTGCTGATAGGTCCCGGAGCGTTGGCCGGATGGCGTCGAAGACACCGAGCACCCGTCTAAAGGGCCCTAACTTCCCCGTCCGGATCCAGATTTGGGCCAAGTTTTTTTTTGCCAGGTGCAGAATCACATGGAGCACACCCTAAAGGGCGAAAATGGAGAAAACCACATTTCAAAAAAATAAATATAAAATATAAAACCCAAGAAGAACCGGTCAGGTCAAATTCAACGTCCTCCTTGCGACATTCTAACCGTGCCGCCAACTCGGCACCGTCACGCCATGATCCGGGACCGCCTACCACCCAGGATGTTCCGAGACAGTTCCTTCCTCAGGATAGGCCTGCCCGGTACTATCATCTTCACGATTGCGGTGCTGATAGGTCCCGGAGCGTTGGCCGGATGGGGTCGAAGACACCGAGCACCCATCTAAAGGGCCCTAACTTCCCCGTCCGGATCCAGTTTTGGGCCAAGTTTTTTTTGCCAGGTGCACAATCACATGGAGCACTCCCTAAAGGGCGAAAATGGAGAAAACCACATTTCAAAAAAATAAATATAAAATATAAAACCCAAGAAGAACCGGTCAGGTGAAATTCAACGTCCTCCTTCCGACATTCTAACCGTGCCGCCTCCTCGGCACCGTCGCGGCATCATCCGGGACCGCCTACCACCCAAGATGTTCCGAGACAATTCCTTCCTCTAGATAGGCATCCCTGGGACTATCATCTTCACGATTGCGGTGCTGATAGGTCCCGGAGCGTTGGCCGGATGGCGTCGAAGACACCGAGCACCCGTCTAAAGGGCCCTAACTTCCCCGTCCGGATCCAGATTTGGGCCAAGTTTTTTTTTGCCAGGTGCAGAATCACATGGAGCACACCCTAAAGGGCGAAAATGGAGAAAACCACATTTCAAAAAAATAAATATAAAATATAAAACCCAAGAAGAACCGGTCAGGTCAAATTCAACGTCCTCCTTGCGACATTCTAACAGTGCCGCCAACTCGGCACCGTCACGCCATGATCCGGGACCACCTACCACCTAGGATGTTCCAAGACAGTTCCTTCCTCAGGATAGGCCTGCCCGGTACTATCATCTTCACGTTTGCGGTGCTGATAGGTCCCGGAGCGTTGGCCGGATGGGGTCGAAGACACCGAGCACCCATCTAAAGGGCCCTAACTTCCCCGTCCGGATCTAGTTTTGGGCCAAGTTTTTTTTTGCCAGGTGCAGAATCACATGGAGCACACCCTAAAGGGTGAAAATGGAGAAAACCACATTTCAAAAAAATAAATATAAAATATAAAACCCAAGAAGAACCGGTCAGGTCAAATTCAACGTCCTCCTTGCGACATTCTAACCGTGCCGCCTCCTCGGCACCGTCGCGGCATGATCCGGGACCGCCTACCACCCAAGATGTTCTGAGACAGTGCCTTCCTCTAGATAGGCATCCCCGGTACTATCATCTTCACGATTGGGGTGCTGATAGGTCCCGGAGCGTTGGCCGGATGGCGTCGAAGACACCGAGCACCCGTCTAAAGGGCCCTAACTTCCCCGTCCGGATCCAGATTTGGGCCAAGTTTTTTTTTGCCAGGTGCAGAATCACATGGAGCACACCCTAAAGGGCGAAAATGGAGAAAACCACATTTCAAAAAAATAAATATAAAATACAAAACCCAAGAAGAACCGGTCAGGTCAAATTCAACGTCCTACTTGCGACATTCTAACCGTGCCGCCAACTCGGCACCGTTACGCCATGATCCGGGACCACCTACCACCCAAGATGTTCCGAGACAGTTCCTTCCTCTGGATAGGCCTGCCCGGTACTATCATCTTCACGATTGCGGTGCTGATAGGTCCCGGAGCGTTGGCCGGATGGGGTCGAAGAGATCGAGCACCCATCTAAAGGGCCCTAACTTCCCCGTCCGGATCCAGTTTTGGGCCAAGTTTTTTTTTGCCAAGTGCACAATCACATGGAGCACACCCTAAAGGGCGAAAATGGAGAAAACCACATTTCAAAAAAATAAATATAAAATATAAAACCCAAGAAGAACCGGTCAGGTGAAATTCAACGTCCTCCTTCCGACATTCTAACCGTGCCGCCTCCTCGGCACCGTCGCGGCATGATCCGGGACCGCCTACCACCCAAGATGTTCTGAGACAGTGCCTTCCTCTAGATAGGCATCCCCGGGACTATCATCTTCACGATTGCGGTGCTGATAGGTCCCGGAGCGTTGGCCGGATGGCGTCGAAGACACCGAGCACCCGTCTAAAGGGCCCTAACTTCCCCGTTCGGATCCAGATTTGGGCCAAGTTTTTTTTTGCCAGGTGCAGAATCACATGGAGCACACCCTAAAGGGCGAAAATGGAGAAAACCACATTTCAAAAAAATAAATATAAAATATAAAACCCAAGAAGAACCGGTCAGGTCAAATTCAACGTCCTCCTTGCGACATTCTAACCGTGCCGCCTCCTCGGCACCGTCGCGGCATGATCCGGGACCGCCTACCACCCAAGATGTTCTGAGCCAGTTCCTCACTCAGGATAGGCCTGCCCGGTACTATCATCTTCACGATTGCGGTGCTGATAGGTCCCGGAGCGTTGGCTGGATGGCGTCGAAGACACCGAGCACCCGTCTAAAGGGCCCTAACTTCCCCGTCCGGATCCAGATTTGGGCCAAGTTTTTTTTTGCCAGGTGCAGAATCACATGGAGCACACCCTAAAGGGCGAAAATGGAGAAAACCACATTTCAAAAAAATAAATATAAAATATAAAACCCAAGAAGAACCGGTCAGGTCAAATTCAACGTCCTCCTTGCGACATTCTAACCGTGCCGCCAACTCGGCACCGTCACGCCATGATTCGGGACCGCCTACCACCCAGGATGTTCCGAGACAGTTCCTTCCTCAGGATAGGCCTGCCCGGTACTATCATCTTCACGATTGCGGTGCTGATAGGTCCCGGAGCGTTGGCCGGATGGGGTCGAAGACACCGAGCACCCATCTAAAGGGCCCTAACTTCCCCGTCCGGATCCAGTTTTGGGTCAAGTTTTTTTTGCCAGGTGCACAATCACATGGAGCACTCCCTAAAGGGCGAAAATGGAGAAAACCACATTTCAAAAAAATAAATATAAAATATAAAACCCAAGAAGAACCGGTCAGGTGAAATTCAACGTCCTCCTTCCGACATTCTAACCGTGCCGCCTCCTCGGCACCGTCGCGGCATGATCTGGGACCGCCTACCACCCAAGATGTTCTGAGACAGTGCCTTCCTCTAGATAGGCATCCCCGGGACTATCATCTTCACGATTGCGGTGCTGATAGGTCCCGGAGCGTTGGCCGGATGGCGTCGAAGACACCGAGCACCCGTCTAAAGGGCCCTAACTTCCCCGTCCGGATCCAGATTTGGGCCAAGTTTTTTTTTTCCAGGTGCAGAATCACATGGAGCACACCCTAAAGGGCGAAAATGGAGAAAACCACATTTCAAAAAAATAAATATAAAATATAAAACCCAAGAAGAACCGGTCAGGTCAAATTCAACGTCCTCCTTGCGACATTCTAACCGTGCCGCCTCCTCGGCACCGTCGCGGCATGATCCGGGACCGCCTACCACCCAAGATGTTCTGAGACAGTGCCTTCCTCTAGATAGGCATCCCCGGTACTATCATCTTCACGATTGCGGTGCTGATAGGTCCCGGAGCGTTGGCCGGATTGCGTCGAAGACACCGAGCACCCGTCTAAAGGGCCCTAACTTCCCCGTCCGGATCCAGATTTGGGCCAAGTTTTTTTTTGCCAGGTGCAGAATCACATGGAGCACACCCTAAAGGGCGAAAATGGAGAAAACCACATTTCAAAAAAATAAATATAAAATATAAAACCCAAGAAGAACCGGTCAGGTCAAATTCAACGTCCTCCTTGCGACATTCTAACCGTGCCGCCAACTCGGCACCGTCACGCCATGATCCGGGACCACCTACCACCCAGGATGTTCCGAGACAGTTCCTCACTCAGGATAGGCCTGCCCGGTACTATCATCTTCACGTTTGCGGTACTGATAGGTCCCGGAGCGTTGGCCGGATGGGGTCGAAGACACCGAGCACCCATCTAAAGGGCCCTAACTTCCCCGTCCGGATCTAGTTTTGGGCCAAGTTTTTTTTTGCCAGGTGCAGAATCACATGGAGCACACCCTAAAGGGCGAAAATGGAGAAAACCACATTTCAAAAAAATAAATATAAAATATAAAACCCAAGAAGAACCGGTCAGGTCAAATTCAACGTCCTCCTTGCGACATTCTAACCGTGCCGCCAACTCGGCACCGTCACGCCATGATCCGGGACCACCTACCACCCAGGATGTTTCGAGACAGTTCCTCACTCAGGATAGGCCTGCCCGGTACTATCATCTTCACGTTTGCGGTGCTGATAGGTCCCGGAGCGTTGGCCGGATGGGGTCGAAGACACCGAGCACCCATCTAAAGGGCCCTAACTTCCCCGTCCGGATCTAGTTTTGGGCCAAGTTTTTTTTTTTCCAGGTGCAGAATCACATGGAGCACACCCTAAAGGGCGAAAATGGAGAAAACCACATTTCAAAAAAATAAATATAAAATATAAAACCCAAGAAGAACCGGTCAGGTCAAATTCAACGTCCTCCTTGTGACATTCTAACCGTGCCGCCTCCTCGGCACCGTCGCGGCATGATCCGGGACCGCCTACCACCCAAGATGTTCTAAGACAGTGCCTTCCTCTAGATAGGCATCCCCGGTACTATCATCTTCACGATTGCGGTGCTGATAGGTCCCGGAGCGTTGGCCGGATGGCGTCGAAGACACCGAGCATCCGTCTAAAGGGCCCTAACTTCCCCGTCCGGAACCAGATTTGGGCCAAGTTTTTTTTTGCCAGGTGCAGAATCACATGGAGCACACCCTAAAGGGCGAAAATGGAGAAAACCACATTTCAAAAAAATAAATATAAAATATAAAACCCAAGAAGAACCGGTCAGGTCAAATTCAACGTCCTCCTTGCGACATTCTAACCGTGCCGCCTCCTCGGCACCGTCGCGGCATGATCCGGGACCGCCTACCACCCAAGATGTTCTGAGACAGTGCCTTCCTCTAGATAGGCATCCCCGGTACTATCATCTTCACGATTGCGGTGCTGATAGGTCCCGGAGCGTTGGCCGGATTGCGTCGAAGACACCGAGCACCCGTCTAAAGGGCCCTAACTTCCCCGTCCGGATCCAGATTTGGGCCAAGTTTTTTTTTGCCAGGTGCAGAATCACATGGAGCACACCCTAAAGGGCGAAAATGGAGAAAACCACATTTCAAAAAAATAAATATAAAATATAAAACCCAAGAAGAACCGGTCAGGTCAAATTCAACGTCCTCCTTGTGACATTCTAACCGTGCCGCCTCCTCGGCACCGTCGCGGCATGATCCGGGACCGACTACCACCCAAGATGTTCTAAGACAGTGCCTTCCTCTAGATAGGCATCCCCCGTACTATCATCTTCACGATTGCGGTGCTGATAGGTCCCGGAGCGTTGGCCGGATGGCGTCGAAGACACCGAGCACCCGTCTAAAGGGCCCTAACTTCCCCGTCCGGATCCAGATTTGGGCCAAGGTTTTTTTTGCCAGGTGCAGAATCACATGGAGCACACCCTAAAGGGCGAAAATGGAGAAAACCACATTTCAAAAAAATAAATATAAAATATAAAACCCAAGAAGAACCGGTCAGGTCAAATTCAACGTCCTCCTTGCGACATTCTAACCGTGCCGCCTCCTCGGCACCGTCGCGGCATGATCCGGGACCGCCTACCACCCAAGATGTTCTGAGACAGTGCCTTCCTCTAGATAGGCATCCCCGGTACTATCATCTTCATGATTGCGGTGCTGATAGGTCCCGGAGCGTTGGCCGGATGGCGTCGAAGACACCGAGCACCCGTCTAAAGGGCCCTAACTTCCCCGTCCGGATCCAGATTTGGGCCAAGTATTTTTTTGCCAGGTGCAGAATCACATGGAGCACACCCTAAAGGGCGAAAATGGAGAAAACCACATTTCAAAAAAATAAATATAAAATATAAAACCCAAGAAGAACCGGTCAGGTCAAATTCAACGTCCTCCTTGCGACATTCTAACCGTGCCGCCTCCTCGGCACCATCGCGGCATGATCCGGGACCGCCTACCACCCAAGATGTTCTGAGCCAGTTCCTCACTCAGGATAGGCCTGACCGGTACTATCATCTTCACGATTGCGGTGCTGATAGGTCCCGGAGCGTTGGCCGGATGGCGTCGAAGACACCGAGCACCCGTCTAAAGGGCCCTAACTTCCCCGTCCGGATCCAGATTTGGGCCAAGTTTTTTTTTGCCAGGTGCAGAATCACATGGAGCACACCCTAAAGGGCGAAAATGGAGAAAACCACATTTCAAAAAAATAAATATAAAATATAAAACCCAAGAAGAACCGGTCAGGTCAAATTCAACGTCCTCCTTGCGACATTCTAACCGTGCCGCCAACTCGGCACCGTCACGCCATGATCCGGGACCGCCTACCACCCAGGATGTTCCGAGACAGTTCCTTCCTCAGGATAGGCCTGCCCGGTACTATCATCTTCACGATTGCGGTGCTGATAGGTCCCGGAGCGTTGGCCGGATGGGGTCGAAGACACCGAGCACCCATCTAAAGGGCCCTAACTTCCCCGTCCGGATCCAGTTTTGGGCCAAGTTTTTTTTGCCAGGTGCACAATCACATGGAGCACTCCCTAAAGGGCGAAAATGGAGAAAACCACATTTCAAAAAAATAAATATAAAATATAAAACCCAAGAAGAACCGGTCAGGTGAAATTCAACGTCCTCCTTCCGACATTCTAACCGTGCCGCCTCCTCGGCACCGTCGCGGCATCATCCGGGACCGCCTACCACCCAAGATGTTCCGAGACAATTCCTTCCTCTAGATAGGCATCCCTGGGACTATCATCTTCACGATTGCGGTGCTGATAGGTCCCGGAGCGTTGGCCGGATGGCGTCGAAGACACCGAGCACCCGTCTAAAGGGCCCTAACTTCCCCGTCCGGATCCAGATTTGGGCCAAGTTTTTTTTTGCCAGGTGCAGAATCACATGGAGCACACCCTAAAGGGCGAAAATGGAGAAAACCACATTTCAAAAAAATAAATATAAAATATAAAACCCAAGAAGAACCGGTCAGGTCAAATTCAACGTCCTCCTTGCGACATTCTAACAGTGCCGCCAACTCGGCACCGTCACGCCATGATCCGGGACCACCTACCACCTAGGATGTTCCAAGACAGTTCCTTCCTCAGGATAGGCCTGCCCGGTACTATCATCTTCACGTTTGCGGTGCTGATAGGTCCCGGAGCGTTGGCCGGATGGGGTCGAAGACACCGAGCACCCATCTAAAGGGCCCTAACTTCCCCGTCCGGATCTAGTTTTGGGCCAAGTTTTTTTTTGCCAGGTGCAGAATCACATGGAGCACACCCTAAAGGGTGAAAATGGAGAAAACCACATTTCAAAAAAATAAATATAAAATATAAAACCCAAGAAGAACCGGTCAGGTCAAATTCAACGTCCTCCTTGCGACATTCTAACCGTGCCGCCTCCTCGGCACCGTCGCGGCATGATCCGGGACCGCCTACCACCCAAGATGTTCTGAGACAGTGCCTTCCTCTAGATAGGCATCCCCGGTACTATCATCTTCACGATTGGGGTGCTGATAGGTCCCGGAGCGTTGGCCGGATGGCGTCGAAGACACCGAGCACCCGTCTAAAGGGCCCTAACTTCCCCGTCCGGATCCAGATTTGGGCCAAGTTTTTTTTTGCCAGGTGCAGAATCACATGGAGCACACCCTAAAGGGCGAAAATGGAGAAAACCACATTTCAAAAAAATAAATATAAAATACAAAACCCAAGAAGAACCGGTCAGGTCAAATTCAACGTCCTACTTGCGACATTCTAACCGTGCCGCCAACTCGGCACCGTTACGCCATGATCCGGGACCACCTACCACCCAAGATGTTCCGAGACAGTTCCTTCCTCTGGATAGGCCTGCCCGGTACTATCATCTTCACGATTGCGGTGCTGATAGGTCCCGGAGCGTTGGCCGGATGGGGTCGAAGAGATCGAGCACCCATCTAAAGGGCCCTAACTTCCCCGTCCGGATCCAGTTTTGGGCCAAGTTTTTTTTGCCAAGTGCACAATCACATGGAGCACACCCTAAAGGGCGAAAATGGAGAAAACCACATTTCAAAAAAATAAATATAAAATATAAAACCCAAGAAGAACCGGTCAGGTGAAATTCAACGTCCTCCTTCCGACATTCTAACCGTGCCGCCTCCTCGGCACCGTCGCGGCATGATCCGGGACCGCCTACCACCCAAGATGTTCTGAGACAGTGCCTTCCTCTAGATAGGCATCCCCGGGACTATCATCTTCACGATTGCGGTGCTGATAGGTCCCGGAGCGTTGGCCGGATGGCGTCGAAGACACCGAGCACCCGTCTAAAGGGCCCTAACTTCCCCGTTCGGATCCAGATTTGGGCCAAGTTTTTTTTTGCCAGGTGCAGAATCACATGGAGCACACCCTAAAGGGCGAAAATGGAGAAAACCACATTTCAAAAAAATAAATATAAAATATAAAACCCAAGAAGAACCGGTCAGGTCAAATTCAACGTCCTCCTTGCGACATTCTAACCGTGCCGCCTCCTCGGCACCGTCGCGGCATGATCCGGGACCGCCTACCACCCAAGATGTTCTGAGCCAGTTCCTCACTCAGGATAGGCCTGCCCGGTACTATCATCTTCACGATTGCGGTGCTGATAGGTCCCGGAGCGTTGGCTGGATGGCGTCGAAGACACCGAGCACCCGTCTAAAGGGCCCTAACTTCCCCGTCCGGATCCAGATTTGGGCCAAGTTTTTTTTTGCCAGGTGCAGAATCACATGGAGCACACCCTAAAGGGCGAAAATGGAGAAAACCACATTTCAAAAAAATAAATATAAAATATAAAACCCAAGAAGAACCGGTCAGGTCAAATTCAACGTCCTCCTTGCGACATTCTAACCGTGCCGCCAACTCGGCACCGTCACGCCATGATTCGGGACCGCCTACCACCCAGGATGTTCCGAGACAGTTCCTTCCTCAGGATAGGCCTGCCCGGTACTATCATCTTCACGATTGCGGTGCTGATAGGTCCCGGAGCGTTGGCCGGATGGGGTCGAAGACACCGAGCACCCATCTAAAGGGCCCTAACTTCCCCGTCCGGATCCAGTTTTGGGTCAAGTTTTTTTTGCCAGGTGCACAATCACATGGAGCACTCCCTAAAGGGCGAAAATGGAGAAAACCACATTTCAAAAAAATAAATATAAAATATAAAACCCAAGAAGAACCGGTCAGGTGAAATTCAACGTCCTCCTTCCGACATTCTAACCGTGCCGCCTCCTCGGCACCGTCGCGGCATGATCTGGGACCGCCTACCACCCAAGATGTTCTGAGACAGTGCCTTCCTCTAGATAGGCATCCCCGGGACTATCATCTTCACGATTGCGGTGCTGATAGGTCCCGGAGCGTTGGCCGGATGGCGTCGAAGACACCGAGCACCCGTCTAAAGGGCCCTAACTTCCCCGTCCGGATCCAGATTTGGGCCAAGTTTTTTTTTTCCAGGTGCAGAATCACATGGAGCACACCCTAAAGGGCGAAAATGGAGAAAACCACATTTCAAAAAAATAAATATAAAATATAAAACCCAAGAAGAACCGGTCAGGTCAAATTCAACGTCCTCCTTGCGACACTCTAACCGTGCCGCCAACTCGGCACCGTTACGCCATGATCCGGGACCACATACCACCCAGGATGTTCCGAGACAGTTCCTTCCTCAGGATAGGCCTGCCCGGTACTATCATCTTCACGATTGCGGTGCTGATAGGTCCCGGAGCGTTGGCCGGATGGGGTCGAAGACATCGAGCACCCATCTAAAGGGCCCTAACTTCCCCGTCCGGATCCAGTTTTGGGCCAAGTTTTTTTTGCCAAGTGCACAATCACATGGAGCACACCCTAAAGGGCGAAAATGGAGAAAACCACATTTCAAAAAAATAAATATAAAATATAAAACCCAAGAAGAACCGGTCAGGTGAAATTCAACGTCCTCCTTCCGACATTCTAACCGTGCCGCCTCCTCGGCACCGTCGCGGCATGATCCGGGACCGCCTACCACCCAAGATGTTCTGAGACAGTGCCTTCCTCTAGATAGGCATCCCCGGGACTATCATCTTCACGATTGCGGTGCTGATAGGTCCCGGAGCGTTGGCCGGATGGCGTCGAAGACACCGAGCACCCGTCTAAAGGGCCCTAACTTCCCCGTCCGGATCCAGATTTGGGCCAAGTTTTTTTTTGCCAGGTGCAGAATCACATGGAGCACACCCTAAAGGGCGAAAATGGAGAAAACCACATTTCAAAAAAATAAATATAAAATATAAAACCCAAGAAGAAACGGTCAGGTCAAATTCAACGTCCTCCTTGCGACATTCTAACCGTGCCGCCAACTCGGCACCGTTACGCCATGATCCGGGACCACCTACCACCCAGGATGTTCCGAGACAGTTCCTTCCTCAGGATAGGCCTGCCCGGTACTATCATCTTCACGATTGCGGTGCTGATAGGTCCTGGAGCGTTGGCCGGATGGGGTCGAAGACATCGAGCACCCATCTAAAGGGCCCTAACTTCCTCGTCCGGATCCAGTTTTGGGCCAAGTTTTTTTTGCCAAGTGCACAATCACATGGAGCACACCCTAAAGGGCGAAAATGGAGAAAACCACGTTTCAAAAAAATAAATATAAAATATAAAACCCAAGAAGAACCGGTCAGGTGAAATTCAACGTCCTCCTTCCGACATTCTAACCGTGCCGCCTCCTCGGCACCGTCGCGGCATGATCCGGGACCGCCTACCACTCAAGATGTTCTGAGACAGTGCCTTCCTCTAGATAGGCATCCCCGGGACTATCATCTTTGTGATGCCCCGGGCATCTCAAGTGCATTACATTGGCATCATTAGCTTAATTGCATCATTTCATGGACATTTCTTGTGTGGGGCATGAGTGGGATATGTAGTTTGAAGCAAATTAATCTTAGTTGTTCTAAAACTGCTTTGGTATTTGCCTTGTAGCTTTAATACTAATGTCAATTAGGAGAAACTTTATATACCAAATGTGTAGGAAATTTCATGATGGACAACTTTGGTAATTTGTGTTTTGACATGCACAAATGTTTGCATAGAGTTTTGGGCATTTTTCTGTCAACATGAAAAATCTGTTCAAACTTGGCCTGTCAAGCAAATTCAAATTCCTGGGAGATAGGTTCACTTTAACACAAAACTTTATATAAGAAAGTTGTAGCTTAGGAAATTCTAAACAACTTTGGTATATTTCACCTTGCATGAAAATGAACCTAAAATAGACTTATGGAATTTTTAATCTGCTGAGTGCTGTTGGTCAAAGCTGAGTCAGACTGTTCAAACTCAAATTTCTCCAAAAATTTCAATAGAACTAGGTACCAAGCTTTTTGACAAAAGTGTAGACCATAAAGAGAGCTTCAATTCATCCAATTGGAGTTTTCCCTAATTCGGCCTTTAAATGGTTTAAAAAGGGAAAATTCAAACAGAGGTCTCAGCAGTCAAACTAGGATTTAGCAATTTCGCATTTTCTTTTTTCCTTGGTGTGACACTGACGGGTGGGCCCGTCAGTCCGGCCGTCCGACTGCGCCCAGGCTGAGGACGACACGCGGATGCCGGTGTACGCCGCCGGGCGCCACGTTGCCGCGGCAGGCCGACCAGCCGAGCTCGCCTTTACGGGGAGGACGCCGCTCCCTGCTCCTGCCCTCTCGCTCAGTCCATTTCCACCGAAGAAATTTCCTACTCGTCTCCCTGTTCGTCCGTCCGCCATTGTTGGACCTCGGAGCTCCAACTCCGGCGTAGCTCCAGCCCGTCCCGCACCACCAGAACAGCACGCTGGCCATCCCCGTCCACCACTCCACCATCTCCCCTCAGTCCCGTCAGCCGTCTCCCCTCCGCTCTCCTCTCCTTCCCTCTTGCTCTCTGCTCTCGCGCACCGGGCCGCCATTACCGGCCGACGCCGCGAGCTCGTGCCCCGTCCCCTATGCGCGACCCCGCGAGCCACTGGAGCCCTGCCGCTCTTCCCCTCCCTCTCCTCCACCGAATCCCTAAAGTCTAGGCCGCCGAAATCGCTCCACCACCGCGTATTTCATCGCCGGAGCTCCTTGCCCGCGCATCACCGTCGCCGAGCTCCTCCGAGCCGTTTCCCGTCGCCCAAGGTAGGGGGTAAGATTCCCCTTGCTCTCCTCCCTCTCTTGGTGGCCGGAGATGAGCTCCCCGAACCCCGCAGGGCCGGATTGAGGCCGCGCCATCGCCGTGCCCCCTCCCTGCTCGAGGTTGAAGATGAGCAGGGAGGAAGAAGACGCCTTTTTTTCGTTTAGGCCCCTGAAAATCTTCACTTTTATTGTTCCCCTTGCGTACTGTAACATGAGTCTAAATATTCTTACAAAGCAGCCCCTGGAAATAAGGTTTAATTGCGTTTGAGTCCCTGGATCTACAGATTTCGATTTTTAAACTCTTTATTAGGCTGAAAACTTTGGAAATTCACCATAAATCAAATAAAAATCAGAAAAATACAAACTTTGTGGCAGTGCACTCCTTTTATGTAGATCTATCTGCTGGGCATGATGGTTGAGTAGGAAAAGACTGTTTTGCCCCTGATTGCTTGCATGTTATGAATTCTTAAATAATTAGCAAAACTAAAGTTAAACACCTTCAAAAATTATGAAATTTGGGCAGAAGCCTTGTGAACATGTTTAGGCTCTGTATAAATTTTCGTAGCCCTAGCATTGACTGTTTAATTATTTTTTTGCCCTTGTCTTGTATTTAAGCATATATTAATTTAGGAAAAGGTTGCTATGGTGAAAAATGCTCCAAGCGACTTTAAGGGCTTGATATGAGCTCTAGGTTATGAACATGACTCATTGCTAGAGTAGGAAGTGGTGCATGTAAGGTTGTGATTCTGATTTGAAAATAGTAGAAGTAATGCATATTTAAGTAAACAGTAGAAAATGTGAAACTAATATATCCAATAAAAACCCCCACACTTACCATGTTAGCTTTATGATTGACAACTTGACTTTTGGTATATGTGTTCTCGTAAGATTGCACATACACGATTGCTTCGGGTCCATCAAAGTAGTATTAATGCTAATGTCAGTCGGGAGGTTTTGGTTGAGCTAGTAATCCATTACCTGCGTAACTAGAGGTTTGCCTTATATTTTACTTAACCAGTTGTATGTTTGATGATCGTGCATCTCATTCACTGTGTCATGCATAGCATTCATATAGCAACGCTTATTGCAGATACGTGATTGAGAAACAAGTACGGGAGCTACTTTAAGCAATGGTGTTCCAGAAGGTCAAGTAAGCCCCAGACACGACCTGGAGAGCCCATCAGTCGTGTTTGGAAGGAGGAGTTGTCCAAGTGATCAAGGGGTTGCCTGGGGCAAAGCCTCACAACCCGACAAACTAACCTAGTTTAGTTTATTGGTTTGGTAAAGAATAAGCAAAGGTAGGCAGGACCATACTCTACCCAGCAAACAAATTATATTTGATGATTACGCATTTGCATTAGGAGTTGCTTGGAACCAATTGCATTAGACTCCCTAGCCGCCCTGGCCCTAGCACCTATGTATAGAGTTCGTAGGACGAGTTGTCTAGGCTCTGCTAGGTGCGAGTAAACACGAGTGAAAGGAGTCACTCGTTGCGTAGGTGTTTTCAAAGCTTACAAAACTTTTACTATTGAGAAAGTAATACTATGCTCATGATTTAAATGGAGACCGGGCGGAGAATAATTTTATTATTATTATTATGTGGTGTGCGTTTGGCTCCGCCCGAGTCGCATAAGGCCCGTTCGCTGTTCGCCTATTGGTCGGCATAACATTGCTAGAGTGCTTAACCGGGAAATGGGACCGGTAAAGTCTTTCCTGGGCTCGTCCGAAGCACAGAGACACGTTCCTACCCGCTGGTTGAGAGGAAGGTGGCCCGGGGGAGCTTGGTACTCATGACGGGGAGACCGAGATGTCGGCAGGCTCGTCATGGGGGCACAACCCGGGGGCTAGGCGGGAGTGAATCGAACTTGGGACGAGGCAGGTTAAGATTGGGGCTATATGTGGGAACGCGATGGCTAGTAAGCATATACCCCTGGCATGATAGTTATTCCCGGGAATTAAAAATCGATTCGAATCGCTGATGCCCACCAGGTGTGGGAATGCCAATACCTTTGACGTTCAACGTAGTAATTACTTAAACTCTCGGTGTTTAATACTCATGGTTTTTGGAATACCACATGTTTGAATTGAATTGTTTACATTACTGCAAGTTACAGTTGTGATGAAGATTATACAAATGATGAAGTCTTACTAATTATGTTACACATGTTACTGTTTAAAACTAAAGGCTAAGGATCCACTTGCTAGTAAGCCGCTTCGCGTCAGCCGTAAGCCAATTCCATTAAGACCTACTGAGTAATTAGTACTCAGGGTTTGCCCCCACCTTTTGAGAACAGGTACAGGCGACATCTGGACAACTGCTTGGAGAAGGGTAGTACCGGTGGGCTCGGTGCTGCTCGTTTCGATCAACGTTGCATGAAGACTAGTAAAGTATTTTCTTCCGCTGTGAGACGTTTTCAAATTCGCTTCCGCTGTCTGATTCAAACTTGACTTTCGTATGGTAATATGTTGAAACTTATATTATTATTTCGAATCGGTTTGTAAAACAAGCTTATATATGCTATATTCAACTGTCTGAGATGATGTATCTGTTGTGGCTCCATTGAGGGCTGGATGTGTATGATGTCGGTTCCTCTGGGAAAAGGTAATATCGGGGGTCGAATGACTCTCGACGGACGACCGGGTTTAGTTCGGTCTAATCGCACTGCAAGCCAGAGGTGGCAGGTGTGCTTAGCCCGGATTAAATCGGCGGTTCCGCCACAATCTTCACGATTGCGGTGCTGATAGGTCCCGGAGCGTTGGCCGGATGGCGTCGAAGACACCGAGCACCCGTCTAAAGGGCCCTAACTTCCCCGTCCGGATCCAGATTTGGGCCAAGTTTTTTTTTCCCAGGTGCAGAATCACATGGAGCACACCCTAAAGGTCGAAAATGGAGAAAACCACATTTCAAAAAAATAAATATAAAATATAAAACCCAAGAAGAACCGGTCAGGTCAAATTCAACGTCCTCCTTGCGACATTCTAACCGTGCCGCCAACTCGGCACCGTTACGCCATGATCCGGGACCACCTACCACCCAGGATATTCCGAGACAGTTCCTTCCTCAGGATAGGCCTGCCCGGTACTATCATCTTCACGATTGCGGTGCTGATAGGTCCCGGAGCGTTGGCCGGATGGGGTCGAAGACACCGAGCACCCATCTAAAGGGCCCTAACTTCCCCTTCCGGATCCAGTTTTGGGCCAAGTTTTTTTTGCCAAGTGCACAATCACATGGAGCACACCCTAAAGGGCCAAAATGGAGAAAACCACATTTCAAAAAAATAAATATAAAATATAAAACCCAAGAAGAACCGGTCAGGTCAAATTCAACGTCCTCCTTGCGACATTCTAACCGTGCCGCCAACTCGGCACCGTCACGCCATGATCCGGGACCACCTACCACCCAGGATGTTCCGAGACAGTTCCTTCCTCAGGATAGGCCTGCCCGGTACTATCATCTTCACGTTTGCGGTGCTGATAGGTCCCGGAGCGTTGGCCGGATGGGGTCGAAGACACCGAGCACCCATCTAAAGGGCCCTAACTTCCCCGTCCGGATCTAGTTTTGGGCCAAGTTTTTTTTTGCCAGGTGCAGAATCACATGGAGCACACCCTAAAGGGTGAAAATGGAGAAAACGACATTTCAAAAAAATAAATATAAAATATAAAACCCAAGAAGAACCGGTCAGGTCAAATTCAACGTCCTCCTTGCGACATTCTAACCGTGCCGCCAACTCGGCACCGTCACGCCATGATCCGGGACCGCCTACCACCCAACATGTTCCGAGACAGTGCCTTCCTCTAGATAGGCATCCCCGGTACTATCATCTTCACGATTGCGGTGCTGATAGGTCCCGGAGCGTTGGCCGGATGGCGTCGAAGACACCGAGCACCCGTCTAAAGGGCCCTAACTTCCCCGTCCGGATCCAGATTTGGGCCAAGTTTTTTTTTGCCAGGTGCAGAATCACATGGAGCACACCCTAAAGGGCGAAAATGGAGAAAACCACATTTCAAAAAAATAAGTATAAAATATAAAACCCAAGAAGAACCGGTCAGGTCAAATTCAACGTCCTCCTTGCGACATTCTAACCGTGCCACCAACTCGGCACCGTCACGCCATGATGCGGGACCACCTACCACCCAGGATGTTCCGAGACAGTTCCTTCCTCAGGATAGGCCTGCCCGGTACTATCATCTTCACGATTGCGGTGCTGATAGGTCCCGGAGCGTTGGCCGGATGGGGTCGAAGACACCGAGCACCCATCTAAAGGGCCGTAACTTCCCCGTCCGGATCCAGTTTTGGGCCAAGTTTTTTTTTGCCAGGTGCAGAATCACATGGAGCACACCCTAAAGGGCGAAAATGGAGAAAACCACATTTCAAAAAAATAAATATAAAATATAAAACCCAAGAAGAACCGGTCAGGTCAAATTCAACGTCCTCCTTGCGACATTCTAACCGTGCCGCCAACTCGGCACCGTTACGCCATGATCCGGGACCACCAACCACCCAGGATGTTCCGAGACAATTCCTTCCTCAGGATAGGCCTGCCCGGTACTATCATCTTCATGATTGCGGTGCTGATAGGTCCCGGAGCGTTGGTCGGATGGGGTCGAAGACACCGAGCACCCATCTAAAGGGCCCTAACTTCCCCGTCCGGATCCAGTTTTGGGCCAAGTTTTTTTTGCCAAGTGCACAATCACATGGAGCACACCCTAAAGGGCCAAAATGGAGAAAACCACATTTCAAAAAAATAAATATAAAATATAAAACCCAAGAAGAACCGGTCAGGTCAAATTCAACGTCCTCCTTGTGACATTCTAACCGTGCCGCCTCCTCGGCACCGTCGCGGCATGATCCGGGACCGCCTACCACCCAAGATGTTCTAAGACAGTGCCTTCCTCTAGATAGGCATCCCCGGTACTATCATCTTCACGATTGCGGTGCTGATAGGTCCCGGAGCGTTGGCCGGATGGCGTCGAAGACACCGAGCACCCGTCTAAAGGGCCCTAACTTCCCCGTCCGGATCCAGATTTGGGCCAAGTTTTTTTTTGCCAGGTGCAGAATCACATGGAGCACACCCTAAAGGGCGAAAATGGAGAAAACCACATTTCAAAAAAATAAGTATAAAATATAAAACCCAAGAAGAACCGGTCAGGTCAAATTCAACGTCCTCCTTGCGACATTCTAACCGTGCCACCAACTCGGCACCGTCACGCCATGATGCGGGACCACCTACCACCCAGGATGTTCCGAGACAGTTCCTTCCTCAGGATAGGCCTGCCCGGTACTATCATCTTCACGATTGCGGTGCTGATAGGTCCCGGAGCGTTGGCCGGATGGGGTCGAAGACACCGAGCACCCATCTAAAGGGCCGTAACTTCCCCGTCCGGATCCAGTTTTGGGCCAAGTTTTTTTTTGCCAGGTGCAGAATCACATGGAGCACACCCTAAAGGGCGAAAATGGAGAAAACCACATTTCAAAAAAATAAATATAAAATATAAAACCCAAGAAGAACCGGTCAGGTCAAATTCAACGTCCTCCTTGCGACATTCTAACCGTGCTGCCAACTCGGCACCGTTACGCCATGATCCGGGACCACCAACCACCCAGGATGTTCCGAGACAATTCCTTCCTCAGGATAGGCCTGCCCGGTACTATCATCTTCACGATTGCGGTGCTGATAGGTCCCGGAGCGTTGGCCGGATGGGGTCGAAGACACCGAGCACCCATCTAAAGGGCCCTAACTTCCCCGTCCGGATCCAGTTTTGGGCCAAGTTTTTTTTGCCAAGTGCACAATCACATGGAGCACACCCTAAAGGGCGAAAATGGAGAAAACCACATTTCAAAAAAATAAATATAAAATATAAAACCCAAGAAGAACCGGACAGGTGAAATTCAACGTCCTCCTTCCGACATTCTAACCGTGCCGCCTCCTCGGCACCGTCGCGGCATGATCCGGGACCGCCTACCACCCAAGATGTTCTGAGACAGTGCCTTCCTCTAGATAGGCATCCCCGGGACTATCATCTTCACGATTGCGGTGCTGATAGGTCCCGGAGCGTTGGCCGGATGGCGTCGAAGACACCGAGCACCCGTCTAAAGGGCCCTAACTTCCCCGTCCGGATCCAGATTTGGGCCAAGTTTTTTTTGCCAGGTGCAGAATCACATGGAGCACACCCTAAAGGGCGAAAATGGAGAAAACCACATTTCAAAAAAATAAATATAAAATATAAAACCCAAGAAGAACCGGTCAGGTCAAATTCAACGTCCTCCTTGCGACATTATAACCGTGCCGCCAACTCGGCACCGTCACGCCATGATCCGGGACCGCCTACCACCCAAGATGTTCCGAGACAGTGCCTTCCTCTAGATAGGCATCCCCGGTACTATCATCTTCACGATTGCGGTGCTGATAGGTCCCGGAGCGTTGGCCGGATGGCGTCGAAGACACCGAGCACCCGTCTAAAGGGCCCTAACTTCCCCGTCCGGATCCAGATTTGGGCCAAGTTTTTTTTTCCTAGGTGCAGAATCACATGGAGCACACCCTAAAGGGCGAAAATGGAGAAAACCACATTTCAAAAAAATAAGTATAAAATATAAAACCCAAGAAGAACCGGTCAGGTCAAATTCAACGTCCTCCTTGCGACATTCTAACCGTGCCACCAACTCGGCACCGTCACGCCATGATGCGGGACCACCTACCACCCAGGATGTTCCGAGACAGTTCCTTCCTCAGGATAGGCCTGCCCGGTACTATCATCTTCACGATTGCGGTGCTGATAGGTCCCGGAGCGTTGGCCGGATGGGGTCGAAGACACCGAGCACCCATCTAAAGGGCCGTAACTTCCCCGTCCGGATCCAGTTTTGGGCCAAGTTTTTTTTTGCCAGGTGCAGAATCACATGGAGCACACCCTAAAGGGCGAAAATGGAGAAAACCACATTTCAAAAAAATAAATATAAAATATAAAACCCAAGAAGAACCGGTCAGGTCAAATTCAACGTCCTCCTTGCGACATTCTAACCGTGCCGCCAACTCGGCACCGTTACGCCATGATCCGGGACCACCAACCACCCAGGATGTTCCGAGACAATTCCTTCCTCAGGATAGGCCTGCCCGGTACTATCATCTTCACGATTGCGGTGCTGATAGGTCCCGGAGCGTTGGCCGGATGGGGTCGAAGACACCGAGCACCCATCTAAAGGGCCCTAACTTCCCCGTCCGGATCCAGTTTTGGGCCAAGTTTTTTTTGCCAAGTGCACAATCACATGGAGCACACCCTAAAGGGCGAAAATGGAGAAAACCACATTTCAAAAAAATAAATATAAAATATAAAACCCAAGAAGAACCGGTCAGGTGAAATTCAACGTCCTCCTTCCGACATTCTAACCGTGCCGCCTCCTCGGCACCGTCGCGGCATGATCCGGGACCGCCTACCACCCAAGATGTTCTGAGACAGTGCCTTCCTCTAGATAGGCATCCCCGGGACTATCATCTTCACGATTGCGGTGCTGATAGGTCCCGGAGCGTTGGCCGGATGGCGTCGAAGACACCGAGCACCCGTCTAAAGGGCCCTAACTTCCCCGTCCGGATCCAGATTTGGGCCAAGTTTTTTTTGCCAGGTGCAGAATCACATGGAGCACACCCTAAAGGGCGAAAATGGAGAAAACCACATTTCAAAAAAATAAATATAAAATATAAAACCCAAGAAGAACCGGTCAGGTCAAATTCAACGTCCTCCTTGCGACATTATAACCGTGCCGCCAACTCGGCACCGTCACGCCATGATCCGGGACCGCCTACCACCCAAGATGTTCCGAGACAGTGCCTTCCTCTAGATAGGCATCCCCGGTACTATCATCTTCACGATTGCGGTGCTGATAGGCCCCGGAGCGTTGGCCGGATGGCGTCGAAGACACCGAGCACCCGTCTAAAGGGCCCTAACTTCCCCGTCCGGATCCAGATTTGCGCCAAGTTTTTTTTTTGCCAGGTGCAGAATCACATGGAGCACACCCTAAAGGGCGAAAATGGAGAAAACCACATTTCAAAAAAATAAGTATAAAATATAAAACCCAAGAAGAACCGGTCAGGTCAAATTCAACGTCCTCCTTGCGACATTCTAACCGTGCCACCAACTCGGCACCGTCACGCCATGATGCGGGACCACCTACCACCCAGGATGTTCCGAGACAGTTCCTTCCTCAGGATAGGCCTGCCCGGTACTATCATCTTCACGATTGCGGTGCTGATAGGTCCCGGAGCGTTGGCCGGATGGGGTCGAAGACACCGAGCACCCATCTAAAGGGCCGTAACTTCCCCGTCCGGATCCAGTTTTGGGCCAAGTTTTTTTTTGCCAGGTGCAGAATCACATGGAGCACACCCTAAAGGGCGAAAATGGAGAAAACCACATTTCAAAAAAATAAATATAAAATATAAAACCCAAGAAGAACCGGTCAGGTCAAATTCAACGTCCTCCTTGCGACATTCTAACCGTGCCGCCAACTCGGCACCGTTACGCCATGATCCGGGACCACCAACCACCCAGGATGTTCCGAGACAATTCCTTCCTCAGGATAGGCCTGCCCGGTACTATCATCTTCACGATTGCGGTGCTGATAGGTCCCGGAGCGTTGGCCGGATGGGGTCGAAGACACCGAGCACCCATCTAAAGGGCCCTAACTTCCCCGTCCGGATCCAGTTTTGGGCCAAGTTTTTTTTGCCAAGTGCACAATCACATGGAGCACACCCTAAAGGGCGAAAATGGAGAAAACCACATTTCAAAAAAATAAATATAAAATATAAAACCCAAGAAGAACCGGTCAGGTGAAATTCAACGTCCTCCTTCCGACATTCTAACCGTGCCGCCTCCTCGGCACCGTCGCGCCATGATCCGGGACCGCCTACCACCCAGGATGTTCCGAGACAGTTCCTTCCTCAGGATAGGCCTGCCCGGTACTATCATCTTCACGATTGCGGTGCTGATAGGTCCCGGAGCGTTGGCCGGATGGGGTCGAAGACACCGAGCACCCATCTAAAGGGCCCTAACTTCCCCGTCCGGATCCAGTTTTGGGCCAAGTTTTTTTTGCCACGTGCACAATCACATGGAGCACACCCTAAAGGGCGAAAATGGAGAAAACCACATTTCAAAAAAATAAATATAAAATATAAAACCCAAGAAGAACCGGTCAGGTGAAATTCAACGTCCTCCTTCCGACATTCTAACCGTGCCGCCTCCTCGGCACCGTCGCGGCATGATCCGGGACCGCCTACCACCCAAGATGTTCTGAGACAGTGCCTTCCTCTAGATAGGCATCCCCGGGACTATCATCTTCACGATTGCGGTGCTGATAGGTCCCGGAGCGTTGGCCGGATGGCGTCGAAGACACCGAGCACCCGTCTAAAGGGCCCTAACTTCCCCGTCCGGATCCAGATTTGGGCCAAGTTTTTTTTTGCCAGGTGCAGAATCACATGGAGCAGACCCTAAAGGGCGAAAATGGAGAAAACCACATTTCAAAAAAATAAATATAAAATATAAAACCCAAGAAGAACCGGTCAGGTCAAATTCAACGTCCTCCTTGCGACATTCTAACCGTGCCGCCTCCTCGGCACCGTCGCGGCATGATCCGGGACCGCCTACCACCCAAGATGTTCTGAGACAGTGCCTTCCTCTAGATAGGCATCCCCGGGACTATCATCTTCACGATTGCGGTGCTGATAGGTCCCGGAGCGTTGGCCGGATGGCGTCGAAGACACCGAGCACCCGTCTAAAGGGCCCTAACTTCCCCGTCCGGATCCAGATTTGGGCCAAGTTTTTTTTTGCCAGGTGCAGAATCACATGGAGCACACCCTAAAGGGCGAAAATGGAGAAAACCACATTTCAAAAAAATAAATATGAAATATAAAACCCAAGAAGAACCGGTCAGGTCAAATTCAACGTCCTCCTTGCGACATTCTAACCGTGCCACCAACTCGGCACCGTCACGCCATGATCCGGGACCACCTACCACCCAGGATGTTCCGAGATAGTTCCTTCCTCAGGATAGGCCTGCCCGGTACTATCATCTTCACGATTGCGGTGCTGATAGGTCCCGGAGCGTTGGCCGGATGGGGTCGAAGACACCGAGCACCCATCTAAAGGGCCGTAACTTCCCCGTCCGGATCTAGTTTTGGGCCAAGTTTTTTTTTGCCAGGTGCAGAATCACATGGAGCACACCCTAAAGGGCGAAAATGGAGAAAACCACATTTCAAAAAAATAAATATAAAATGTAAAACCCACGAAGAACCGGTCAGGTCAAATTCAACGTCCTCCTTGCGACATTATAACCGTGCCACCAACTCGGCACCGTCACGCCATGATCCGGGACCGCCTACCACCCAAGATGTTCCGAGACAGTGCCTTCCTCTAGATAGGCATCCCCGGTACTATCATCTTCACGATTGCGGTGCTGATAGGTCCCGGAGCGTTGGCCGGATGGCGTCGAAGACACCGAGCACCCGTCTAAAGGGCCCTAACTTCCCCGTCCGGATCCAGATTTGGGCCAAGTTTTTTTTCCCAGGTGCAGAATCACATGGAGCACACCCTAAAGGGTGAAAATGGAGAAAACCACATTTCAAAAAAATAAATATAAAATATAAAAAACAAGAAGAACCGGTCAGGTCAAATTCAACGTCCTCCTTGCGACATTATAACCGTGCCGCCAACTCGGCACCGTCACGCCATGATCCGGGACCGCCTACCACCCAAGATGTTCCGAGACAGTGCCTTCCTCTAGATAGGCATCCCCGGTACTATCATCTTCACGATTGCGGTGCTGATAGGTCCCGGAGCGTTGGCCGGATGGCGTCGAAGACACCGAGCACCCGTCTAAAGGGCCCTAACTTCCCCGTCCGGATCCAGATTTGGGCCAAGTTTTTTTTTGCCAGGTGCAGAATCACATGGAGCACACCCTAAAGGGCGAAAATGGAGAAAACCACATTTCAAAAAAATAAGTATAAAATATAAAACCCAAGAAGAACCGGTCAGGTCAAATTCAACGTCCTCCTTGCGACATTCTAACCGTGCCACCAACTCGGCACCGTCACGCCATGATGCGGGACCACCTACCACCCAGGATGTTCCGAGACAGTTCCTTCCTCAGGATAGGCCTGCCCGGTACTATCATCTTCACGATTGCGGTGCTGATAGGTCCCGGAGCATTGGCCGGATGGGGTCGAAGACACCGAGCACCCATCTAAAGGGCCGTAACTTCCCCGTCCGGATCCAGTTTTGGGCCAAGTTTTTTTTTGCCAGGTGCAGAATCACATGGAGCACACCCTAAAGGGCGAAAATGGAGAAAACCACATTTCAAAAAAATAAATATAAAATATAAAACCCAAGAAGAACCGGTCAGGTCAAATTCAACGTCCTCCTTGCGACATTCTAACCGTGCCGCCAACTCGGCACCGTTACGCCATGATCCGGGACCACCAACCACCCAGGATGTTCCGAGACAATTCCTTCCTCAGGATAGGCCTGCCCGGTACTATCATCTTCACGATTGCGGTGCTGATAGGTCCCGGAGCGTTGGCCGGATGGGGTCGAAGACACCGAGCACCCATCTAAAGGGCCCTAACTTCCCCGTCCGGATCCAGTTTTGGGCCAAGTTTTTTTTGCCAAGTGCACAATCACATGGAGCACACCCTAAAGGGCGAAAATGGAGAAAACCACATTTCAAAAAAATAAATATAAAATATAAAACCCAAGAAGAACCGGTCAGGTGAAATTCAACGTCCTCCTTCCGACATTCTAACCGTGCCGCCTCCTCGGCACCGTCGCGCCATGATCCGGGACCGCCTACCACCCAGGATGTTCCGAGACAGTTCCTTCCTCAGGATAGGCCTGCCCGGTACTATCATCTTCACGATTGCGGTGCTGATAGGTCCCGGAGCGTTGGCCGGATGGGGTCGAAGACACCGAGCACCCATCTAAAGGGCCCTAACTTCCCCGTCCGGATCCAGTTTTGGGCCAAGTTTTTTTTGCCACATGCACAATCACATGGAACACACCCTAAAGGGCGAAAATGGAGAAAACCACATTTCAAAAAAATA
Organism: Paspalum vaginatum; assembly: GCA_030272315.1. Taxonomy (NCBI): domain Eukaryota; kingdom Viridiplantae; phylum Streptophyta; class Magnoliopsida; order Poales; family Poaceae; genus Paspalum; species Paspalum vaginatum. The sequence continues at coordinate 43,390,425 of CM059019.1, forward strand.
AATATAAAATATAAAACCCAAGAAGAACCGGTCAGGTGAAATTCAATGTCCTCCTTCCGACATTCTAACCGTGCCGCCTCCTCGGCACCGTCGCGGCATGATCCGGGACCGCCTACCACCCAAGATGTTCTGAGACAGTGCCTTCCTCTAGATAGGCATCCCCGGGACTATCATCTTCACGATTGCGGTGCTGATAGGTCCCGGAGCGTTGGCCGGATGGCGTCGAAGACACCGAGCACCCGTCTAAAGGGCCCTAACTTCCCCGTCCGGATCCAGATTTGGGCCAAGTTTTTTTTTGCCAGGTGCAGAATCACATGGAGCACACCCTAAAGGGCGAAAATGGAGAAAACCACATTTCAAAAAAATAAATATAAAATATAAAACCCAAGAAGAACCGGTCAGGTCAAATTCAACGTCCTCCTTGCGACATTCTAACCGTGCCGCCTCCTCGGCACCGTCGCGGCATGATCCGGGACCGCCTACCACCCAAGATGTTCTGAGACAGTGCCTTCCTCTAGATAGGCATCCCCGGGACTATCATCTTCACGATTGCGGTGCTGATAGGTCCCGGAGCGTTGGCCGGATAGCGTCGAAGACACCGAGCACCCGTCTAAAGGGCCCTAACTTCCCCGTCCGGATCCAGATTTGGGCCAAGTTTTTTTTTGCCAGGTGCAGAATCACATGGAGCAGACCCTAAAGGGCGAAAATGGAGAAAACCACATTTCAAAAAAATAAATATAAAATATAAAACCCAAGAAGAACCGGTCAGGTCAAATTCAACGTCCTCCTTGCGACATTCTAACCGTGCCGCCTCCTCGGCACCGTCGCGGCATGATCCGGGACCGCCTACCACCCAAGATGTTCTGAGACAGTGCCTTCCTCTAGATAGGCATCCCCGGGACTATCATCTTCACGATTGCGGTGCTGATAGGTCCCGGAGCGTTGGCCGGATGGCGTCGAAGACACCGAGCACCCGTCTAAAGGGCCCTAACTTCCCCGTCCGGATCCAGATTTGGGCCAAGTTTTTTTTTGCCAGGTGCAGAATCACATGGAGCACACCCTAAAGGGCGAAAATGGAGAAAACCACATTTCAAAAAAATAAATATGAAATATAAAACCCAAGAAGAACCGGTCAGGTCAAATTCAACGTCCTCCTTGCGACATTCTAACCGTGCCACCAACTCGGCACCGTCACGCCATGATCCGGGACCACCTACCACCCAGGATGTTCCGAGATAGTTCCTTCCTCAGGATAGGCCTGCCCGGTACTATCATCTTCACGATTGCGGTGCTGATAGGTCCCGGAGCGTTGGCCGGATGGGGTCGAAGACACCGAGCACCCATCTAAAGGGCCGTAACTTCCCCGTCCGGATCTAGTTTTGGGCCAAGTTTTTTTTTGCCAGGTGCAGAATCACATGGAGCACACCCTAAAGGGCGAAAATGGAGAAAACCACATTTCAAAAAAATAAATATAAAATGTAAAACCCACGAAGAACCGGTCAGGTCAAATTCAACGTCCTCCTTGCGACATTATAACCGTGCCACCAACTCGGCACCGTCACGCCATGATCCGGGACCGCCTACCACCCAAGATGTTCCGAGACAGTGCCTTCCTCTAGATAGGCATCCCCGGTACTATCATCTTCACGATTGCGGTGCTGATAGGTCCCGGAGCGTTGGCCGGATGGCGTCGAAGACACCGAGCACCCGTCTAAAGGGCCCTAACTTCCCCGTCCGGATCCAGATTTGGGCCAAGTTTTTTTTCCCAGGTGCAGAATCACATGGAGCACACCCTAAAGGGTGAAAATGGAGAAAACCACATTTCAAAAAAATAAATATAAAATATAAAAAACAAGAAGAACCGGTCAGGTCAAATTCAACGTCCTCCTTGCGACATTATAACCGTGCCGCCAACTCGGCACCGTCACGCCATGATCCGGGACCGCCTACCACCCAAGATGTTCCGAGACAGTGCCTTCCTCTAGATAGGCATCCCCGGTACTATCATCTTCACGATTGCGGTGCTGATAGGTCCCGGAGCGTTGGCCGGATGGCGTCGAAGACACCGAGCACCCGTCTAAAGGGCCCTAACTTCCCCGTCCGGATCCAGATTTGGGCCAAGTTTTTTTTTGCCAGGTGCAGAATCACATGGAGCACACCCTAAAGGGCGAAAATGGAGAAAACCACATTTCAAAAAAATAAGTATAAAATATAAAACCCAAGAAGAACCGGTCAGGTCAAATTCAACGTCCTCCTTGCGACATTCTAACCGTGCCACCAACTCGGCACCGTCACGCCATGATGCGGGACCACCTACCACCCAGGATGTTCCGAGACAGTTCCTTCCTCAGGATAGGCCTGCCCGGTACTATCATCTTCACGATTGCGGTGCTGATAGGTCCCGGAGCATTGGCCGGATGGGGTCGAAGACACCGAGCACCCATCTAAAGGGCCGTAACTTCCCCGTCCGGATCCAGTTTTGGGCCAAGTTTTTTTTTGCCAGGTGCAGAATCACATGGAGCACACCCTAAAGGGCGAAAATGGAGAAAACCACATTTCAAAAAAATAAATATAAAATATAAAACCCAAGAAGAACCGGTCAGGTCAAATTCAACGTCCTCCTTGCGACATTCTAACCGTGCCGCCAACTCGGCACCGTTACGCCATGATCCGGGACCACCAACCACCCAGGATGTTCCGAGACAATTCCTTCCTCAGGATAGGCCTGCCCGGTACTATCATCTTCACGATTGCGGTGCTGATAGGTCCCGGAGCGTTGGCCGGATGGGGTCGAAGACACCGAGCACCCATCTAAAGGGCCCTAACTTCCCCGTCCGGATCCAGTTTTGGGCCAAGTTTTTTTTGCCAAGTGCACAATCACATGGAGCACACCCTAAAGGGCGAAAATGGAGAAAACCACATTTCAAAAAAATAAATATAAAATATAAAACCCAAGAAGAACCGGTCAGGTGAAATTCAACGTCCTCCTTCCGACATTCTAACCGTGCCGCCTCCTCGGCACCGTCGCGCCATGATCCGGGACCGCCTACCACCCAGGATGTTCCGAGACAGTTCCTTCCTCAGGATAGGCCTGCCCGGTACTATCATCTTCACGATTGCGGTGCTGATAGGTCCCGGAGCGTTGGCCGGATGGGGTCGAAGACACCGAGCACCCATCTAAAGGGCCCTAACTTCCCCGTCCGGATCCAGTTTTGGGCCAAGTTTTTTTTGCCACATGCACAATCACATGGAACACACCCTAAAGGGCGAAAATGGAGAAAACCACATTTCAAAAAAATAAATATAAAATATAAAACCCAAGAAGAACCGGTCAGGTGAAATTCAATGTCCTCCTTCCGACATTCTAACCGTGCCGCCTCCTCGGCACCGTCGCGGCATGATCCGGGACCGCCTACCACCCAAGATGTTCTGAGACAGTGCCTTCCTCTAGATAGGCATCCCCGGGACTATCATCTTCACGATTGCGGTGCTGATAGGTCCCGGAGCGTTGGCCGGATGGCGTCGAAGACACCGAGCACCCGTCTAAAGGGCCCTAACTTCCCCGTCCGGATCCAGATTTGGGCCAAGTTTTTTTTTGCCAGGTGCAGAATCACATGGAGCACACCCTAAAGGGCGAAAATGGAGAAAACCACATTTCAAAAAAATAAATATAAAATATAAAACCCAAGAAGAACCGGTCAGGTCAAATTCAACGTCCTCCTTGCGACATTCTAACCGTGCCGCCTCCTCGGCACCGTCGCGGCATGATCCGGGACCGCCTACCACCCAAGATGTTCTGAGACAGTGCCTTCCTCTAGATAGGCATCCCCGGGACTATCATCTTCACGATTGCGGTGCTGATAGGTCCCGGAGCGTTGGCCGGATGGCGTCGAAGACACCGAGCACCCGTCTAAAGGGCCCTAACTTCCCCGTCCGGATCCAGATTTGGGCCAAGTTTTTTTTTGCCAGGTGCAGAATCACATGGAGCAGACCCTAAAGGGCGAAAATGGAGAAAACCACATTTCAAAAAAATAAATATAAAATATAAAACCCAAGAAGAACCGGTCAGGTCAAATTCAACGTCCTCCTTGCGACATTCTAACCGTGCCGCCTCCTCGGCACCGTCGCGGCATGATCCGGGACCGCCTACCACCCAAGATGTTCTGAGACAGTGCCTTCCTCTAGATAGGCATCCCCGGGACTATCATCTTCACGATTGCGGTGCTGATAGGTCCCGGAGCGTTGGCCGGATGGCGTCGAAGACACCGAGCACCCGTCTAAAGGGCCCTAACTTCCCCGTCCGGATCCAGATTTGGGCCAAGTTTTTTTTTGCCAGGTGCAGAATCACATGGAGCACACCCTAAAGGGCAAAAATGGAGAAAACCACATTTCAAAAAAATAAATATGAAATATAAAACCCAAGAAGAACCGGTCAGGTCAAATTCAACGTCCTCCTTGCGACATTCTAACCGTGCCACCAACTCGGCACCGTCACGCCATGATCCGGGACCACCTACCACCCAGGATGTTCCGAGACAGTTCCTTCCTCAGGATAGGCCTGCCCGGTACTATCATCTTCACGATTGCGGTGCTGATAGGTCCCGGAGCGTAGGCCGGATGGGGTCGAAGACACCGAGCACCCATCTAAAGGGCCCTAACTTCCCCGTCCGGATCCAGTTTTGGGTCAAGTTTTTTTTGCCACGTGCACAATCACATGGAGCACACCCTAAAGGGCGAAAATGGAGAAAACCACATTTCAAAAAAATAAATATAAAATATAAAACCCAAGAAGAACCGGTCAGGTGAAATTCAACGTCCTCCTTCCGACATTCTAACCGTGCCGCCTCCTCGGCACCGTCGCGGCATGATCCGGGACCGCCTACCACCCAAGATGTTCTGAGACAGTGCCTTCCTCTAGATAGGCATCCCTGGGACTATCATCTTCACGATTGCGGTGCTGATAGGTCCCGGAGCATTGGCCGGATGGCGTCGAAGACACCGAGCACCCGTCTAAATTGCCCTAACTTCCCCGTCCGGATCCAGATTTGGGCCAAGTTTTTTTTTGCCAGGTGCAGAATCACATGGAGCACACCCTAAAGGGCGAAAATGGAGAAAACCACATTTCAAAAAAATAAATATAAAATATAAAACCCAAGAAGAACCGGTCAGGTGAAATTCAACGTCCTCCTTCCGACATTCTAACCGTGCCGCCAACTCGGCACCGTCACGCCATGATCCGGGACCACCTACCACCCAGGATGTTCCGAGACAGTTCCTTCCTCAGGATAGGCCTGCCCGGTACTATCATCTTCACGTTTGCGGTGCTGATAGGTCCCGGAGCGTTGGTCGGATGGGGTCGAAGACACCGAGCACCCATCTAAAGGGCCCTAACTTCCCCGTCCGGATCTAGTTTTGGGCTAAGTTTTTTTTTTGCCAGGTGCAGAATCATATGGAGCACACCCTAAAGGGTGAAAATGGAGAAAACCACATTTCAAAAAAATAAATATAAAATATAAAACCCAAGAAGAACCGGTCAGGTCAAATTCAACGTCCTCCTTGCGACATTCTAACCGTGCCGCCTCCTCGGCACCGTCGCGGCATGATCCGGGACCGCCTACCACCCAAGATGTTCTGAGACAGTGCCTTCCTCTAGGTAGGCATCCCCGGTACTATCATCTTCACGATTGTGGTGCTGATAGGTCCCGGAGCGTTGGCCGGATGGCGTCGAAGACACCGAGCACCCGTCTAAAGGGCCCTAACTTCCCCGTCCGGATCCAGTTTTGGGCCAAGTGTTTTTTGCCAAGTGCAGAATCACATGGAGCACACCCTAAAGGGCGAAAATGGAGAAAACCACATTTCAAAAAAATAAATATAAAATATAAAACCCAAGAAGAACCGGTCAGGTGAAATTCAACGTCCTCCTTCCGACATTCTAACCGTGCCGCCTCCTCGGCACCGTCGCGGCATGATCCGGGACCGCCTACCACCCAAGATGGTCTGAGACAGTGCCTTCCTCTAGATAGGCATCCCCGGGACTATCATCTTCACGATTGCGGTGCTGATAGGTCCCGGAGCGTTGGCCGGATGGCGTCGAAGACACCGAGCACCCATCTAAAGGGCCCTAACTTCCCCGTCCGGATCCAGATTTGGGCCAAGTTTTTTTTTTGCCAGGTGCAGAATCACATGGAGCACACCCTAAAGGGCGAAAATGGAGAAAACTACATTTCAAAAAAATAAATGTAAAATATAAAACCCAAGAAGAACCGGTCAGGTCAAATTCAACGTCCTCCTTGCGACATTCTAACCGTGCCGCCAACTCGGCACCGTCACGCCAAGATCCGGGACCACCTACCACCCAGGATGTTCCGAGACAGTTCCTTCCTCAGGATAGGCCTGCCCGGTCGTCCTCCTTGCGACATTCTAACCGTGCCGCCTCCTCGGCACCGTCGCGGCATGATCCGGGACCGCGTACCAACCAGGATGTTCCGAGACAGTGCGTCCCTCAGGATAGGCCTCCCCGTTACTATCATGTTCACGATTGCGGTGCTGATAGGTCCTGGAGCGTCGGCCGGATTGGGTCGAAGACACCGCACACCCATCTGAATGGCCATAACTTCCCCGTCCGGATCCTGTTTTGTGCCAAGTTTTTTTTGCCAAGTGCAGAATCACATGGAGCACACCCTGAAGGGCGAAAACGGAGAAAACCACATTTCAAAAAAAAATAAATATAAAATATAAAAAACAAGAAGAACCGGTCAGGTCAAATTCAACGTCCTCCTTGCGACATTCTAACCGTGCCGCCTCCTCGGCACCGTCGCGGCATGATCTGGGACCGCGTACCACCCACGATGTTCTAAGACAGTGCCTCCCTCTGGATAGGCCTCCCCGGTACTATCATGTTCACGATTGCGGTGCTGATAGGTCCCGGAGTGTTGGCCGGATGGGGTCGAAGACACCGCGCACCCATCTGAATGGCCATAACTTCCCTGTCTGGATCCAGTTTTGGGCCAAGTTTTTTTTGCCAGGTGCGGAATCACATGGGGCACACCTTGAAAGGCGAAAACGGAGAAAACCACATTTCAAAAAAAAATAAATATAAAATATAAAAAACAAGAAGAACCGGTCAGGTCAAATTCAACGTCCTCCTTGCGACATTCTAACCGTGCCGCCTCCTCGGCACCGTCGCGGCATGATCTGGGACCGCGTACCACCCAGGATGTTCTAAGACAGTGCCTCCCTCTGGATAGGCCTCCCCGGTACTATCATGTTCACGATTGCGGTGCTGATAGGTCCCGGAGTGTTGGCCGGATGGGGTCGAAGACACCGCGCACCCATCTGAATGGCCATAACTTCCCTGTCTGGATCCAGTTTTGGGCCAAGTTTTTTTTGCCAGGTGCGGAATCACATGGGGCACACCCTGAAAGGCGAAAACGGAGAAAACCACATTTCAAAAAAAATAAATATAAAATATAAAAAACAAGAAGAACCGGTCAGGTCAAATTCAACGTCCTCCTTGCGACATTCTAACGGTGCCGCCTCCTCGGCACCGTCGCGGCATGATCCGGGACCGCGTACCACCCAGGATGTTCTGAGACAGTGCCTCCCTCTGGATAGGCCTCCCCGGTACTATCATGTTCACGATTGCGGTGCTGATACGTCCCGGAGCGTTGGCCGGATGGGGTCAAAGACACCGTGAACCCATCTGAATGGCCATAACTTCCCCGTCCGGATCCTGTTTTGGGCCAAGTTTTTTTTGCCAAGTGCGAATCACATGGAGCACACCCTGAAGGGCGAAAACGGAGAAAACCACATTTCAAAAAAAATAAATATAAAATATAAAAAACAAGAAGAACCGGTCAGGTCAAATTCAACGTCCTCCTTGCGACATTCTAACCGTGCCGCCTCCTCGGCACCGTCGCGGCATGATCCGGGACCGCGTACCACCCAGGATGTTCTGAGACAGTGCCTCCCTCTGGATAGGCCTCCCCGGTACTATCATGTTCACGATTGCGGTGCTGATAGGTCCCGGAGCGTTGGCCGGATGGGGTCGAAGACACCGCGCACCCATCTGAATGGCCATAACTTCCCCGTCCGGATCCAGTTTTGGGCCAAGTTTTTTTTGCCAGGTGCGGAATCACATGGAGCACACCCTGAAGGGCGAAAACGGAGAAAACCACATTTCAAAAAAAATAAATATAAAATATAAAAAACAAGAAGAACCGGTCAGGTCAAATTCAACGTCCTCCTTGCGACATTCTAACCGTGCCGCCTCCTCGGCACCGTCGCGGCATGATCCGGGACCGCGTACCACCCAGGATGTTCTGAGACAGTGCCTCCCTCTGGATAGGCCTCCCCGGTACTATCATGTTCACGATTGCGGTGCTGATAGGTCCCGGAGCGTTGGCCGGATGGGGTCGAAGACACCGCGCACCCATCTGAATGGCCATAACTTCCCCTGTCCTGGATCCAGTTTTGGGCCAAGTTTTTTTTGCCAGGTGCGGAATCACATGGAGCACACCCTGAAGGGCGAAAACGGAGAAAACCACATTTCAAAAAAAATAAATATAAAATATAAAAAACAAGAAGAACCGGTCAGGTCAAATTCAACGTCCTCCTTGCGACATTCTAACCGGTGCCGCCTCCTCGGCACCGTCGCGGCATGATCCGGGACCGCGTACCACCCAGGATGTTCTGAGACAGTGCCTCCCTCTGGATAGGCCTCCCCGGTACTATCATGTTCACGATTGCGGTGCTGATAGGTCCCGGAGCGTTGGCCGGATGGGGTCGAAGACACCGTGCACCCATCTGAATGGCCATAACTTCCCCGTCCGGATCCAGTTTTGGGCCAAGTTTTTTTTGCCAGGTGCGGAATCACATGGAGCACACCCTGAAGGGCGAAAACGGAGAAAACCACATTTCAAAAAAAATAAATATAAAATATAAAAAACAAGAAGAACCGGTCAGGTCAAATTCAACGTCCTCCTTGCGACATTCTAACCGGTGCCGCCTCCTCGGCACCGTCGCGGCATGATCCGGGACCGCGTACCACCCAGGATGTTCTGAGACAGTGCCTCCCTCTGGATAGGCCTCCCCGGTACTATCATGTTCACGATTGCGGTGCTGATACGTCCCGGAGCGTTGGCCGGATGGGGTCGAAGACACCGTGAACCCATCTGAATGGCCATAACTTCCCCGTCCGGATCCTGTTTTGGGCCAAGTTTTTTTTGCCAGGTGCGAATCACATGGAGCACACCCTGAAGGGCGAAAACGGAGAAAACCACATTTCAAAAAAAATAAATATAAAATATAAAAAACAAGAAGAACCGGTCAGGTCAAATTCAACGTCCTCCTTGCGACATTCTAACCGTGCCGCCTCCTCGGCACCGTCGCGGCATGATCCGGGACCGCGTACCACCCAGGATGTTCTGAGACAGTGCCTCCCTCTGGATAGGCCTCCCCGGTACTATCATGTTCACGATTGCGGTGCTGATAGGTCCCGGAGCGTTGGCCGGATGGGGTCGAAGACACCGCGCACCCATCTGAATGGCCATAACTTCCCCTGTCTGGATCCATGTTTTGGGCCAAGTTTTTTTTGCCAGGTGCGGAATCACATGGAGCACACCCTGAAAGGGCGAAAACGGAGAAAACCACATTTCAAAAAAAATAAATATAAAATATAAAAAACAAGAAGAACCGGTCAGGTCAAATTCAACGTCCTCCTTGCGACATTCTAACGGTGCCGCCTCCTCGGCACCGTCGCGGCATGATCCGGGACCGCGTACCACCCAGGATGTTCTGAGACAGTGCCTCCCTCTGGATAGGCCTCCCCGGTACTATCATGTTCACGATTGCGGTGCTGATAGGTCCCGGAGCGTTGGCCGGATGGGGTCGAAGACACCGCGACACCCATCTGAATGGCCATAACTTCCCCGTCCGGATCCAGTTTTGGGCCAAGTTTTTTTTGCCAGGTGCGGAATCACATGGAGCACACCCTGAAGGGCGAAAACGGAGAAAACCACATTTCAAAAAAAATAAATATAAAATATAAAAAACAAGAAGAACCGGTCAGGTCAAATTCAACGTCCTCCTTGCGACATTCTAACCGTGCCGCCTCCTCGGCACCGTCGCGGCATGATCCGGGACCGCGTACCACCCAGGATGTTCTGAGACAGTGCCTCCCTCTGGATAGGCCTCCCCGGTACTATCATGTTCACGATTGCGGTGCTGATAGGTCCCGGAGCGTTGGCCGGATGGGGTCGAAGACACCGCGCACCCATCTGAATGGCCATAACTTCCCCGTCCTGGATCCAGTTTTGGGCCAAGTTTTTTTTGCCAGGTGCGGAATCACATGGAGCACACCCTGAAGGGCGAAAACGGAGAAAACCACATTTCAAAAAAAATAAATATAAAATATAAAAAACAAGAAGAACCGGTCAGGTCAAATTCAACGTCCTCCTTGCGACATTCTAACCGTGCCGCCTCCTCGGCACCGTCGCGGCATGATCCGGGACCGCGTACCACCCAGGATGTTCTGAGACAGTGCCTCCCTCTGGATAGGCCTCCCCGGTACTATCATGTTCACGATTGCGGTGCTGATACGTCCCGGAGCGTTGGCCGGATGGGGTCGAAGACACCGTGAACCCATCTGAATGGCCATAACTTCCCCGTCCGGATCCTGTTTTGGGCCAAGTTTTTTTTGCCAGGTGCGGAATCACATGGAGCACACCCTGAAGGGCGAAAACGGAGAAAACCACATTTCAAAAAAAATAAATATAAAATATAAAAAACAAGAAGAACCGGTCAGGTCAAATTCAACGTCCTCCTTGCGACATTCTAACGGTGCCGCCTCCTCGGCACCGTCGCGGCATGATCCGGGACCGCGTACCACCCAGGATGTTCTGAGACAGTGCCTCCCTCTGGATAGGCCTCCCCGGTACTATCATGTTCACGATTGCGGTGCTGATACGTCCCGGAGCGTTGGCCGGATGGGGTCAAAGACACCGTGAACCCATCTGAATGGCCATAACTTCCCCGTCCGGATCCAGTTTTGGGCCAAGTTTTTTTTGCCAGGTGCGAATCACATGGAGCACACCCTGAAGGGCGAAAACGGAGAAAACCACATTTCAAAAAAAATAAATATAAAATATAAAAAACAAGAAGAACCGGTCAGGTCAAATTCAACGTCCTCCTTGCGACATTCTAACCGTGCCGCCTCCTCGGCACCGTCGCGGCATGATCCGGGACCGCGTACCACCCAGGATGTTCTGAGACAGTGCCTCCCTCTGGATAGGCCTCCCCGGTACTATCATGTTCACGATTGCGGTGCTGATAGGTCCCGGAGCGTTGGCCGGATGGGGTCGAAGACACCGCTGCACCCATCTGAATGGCCATAACTTCCCCGTCCGGATCCTGTTTTGGGCCAAGTTTTTTTTGCCAAGGTGCGGAATCACATGGAGCACACCCTGAAGGGCGAAAACGGAGAAAACCACATTTCAAAAAAAATAAATATAAAATATAAAAAACAAGAAGAACCGGTCAGGTCAAATTCAACGTCCTCCTTGCGACATTCTAACCGGTGCCGCCTCCTCGGCACCGTCGCGGCATGATCCGGGACCGCGTACCACCCAGGATGTTCTGAGACAGTGCCTCCCTCTGGATAGGCCTCCCCGGTACTATCATGTTCACGATTGCGGTGCTGATAGGTCCCGGAGCGTTGGCCGGATGGGGTCGAAGACACCGTGCACCCATCTGAATGGCCATAACTTCCCCTGTCCGGATCCAGTTTTGGGCCAAGTTTTTTTTGCCAGGTGCGGAATCACATGGAGCACACCCTGAAGGGCGAAAACGGAGAAAACCACATTTCAAAAAAAATAAATATAAAATATAAAAAACAAGAAGAACCGGTCAGGTCAAATTCAACGTCCTCCTTGCGACATTCTAACCGGTGCCGCCTCCTCGGCACCGTCGCGGCATGATCCGGGACCGCGTACCACCCAGGATGTTCTGAGACAGTGCCTCCCTCTGGATAGGCCTCCCCGGTACTATCATGTTCACGATTGCGGTGCTGATAGGTCCCGGAGCGTTGGCCGGATGGGGTCGAAGACACCGCGCACCCATCTGAATGGCCATAACTTCCCCTGTCTGGATCCAGTTTTGGGCCAAGTTTTTTTTGCCAGGTGCGGAATCACATGGGGCACACCCTGAAAGGCGAAAACGGAGAAAACCACATTTCAAAAAAAATAAATATAAAATATAAAAAACAAGAAGAACCGGTCAGGTCAAATTCAACGTCCTCCTTGCGACATTCTAACCGGTGCCGCCTCCTCGGCACCGTCGCGGCATGATCCGGGACCGCGTACCACCCAGGATGTTCTGAGACAGTGCCTCCCTCTGGATAGGCCTCCCCGGTACTATCATGTTCACGATTGCGGTGCTGATACGTCCCGGAGCGTTGGCCGGATGGGGTCGAAAGACACCGTGAACCCATCTGAATGGCCATAACTTCCCCGTCCGGATCCTGTTTTGGGCCAAGTTTTTTTTGCCAGGTGCGGAATCACATGGAGCACACCCTGAAGGGCGAAAACGGAGAAAACCACATTTCAAAAAAAATAAATATAAAATATAAAAAACAAGAAGAACCGGTCAGGTCAAATTCAACGTCCTCCTTGCGACATTCTAACGGTGCCGCCTCCTCGGCACCGTCGCGGCATGATCCGGGACCGCGTACCACCCAGGATGTTCTGAGACAGTGCCTCCCTCTGGATAGGCCTCCCCGGTACTATCATGTTCACGATTGCGGTGCTGATAGGTCCCGGAGCGTTGGCCGGATGGGGTCGAAGACACCGCGCACCCATCTGAATGGCCATAACTTCCCCGTCCGGATCCAGTTTTGGGCCAAGTTTTTTTTGCCAGGTGCGGAATCACATGGAGCACACCCTGAAGGGCGAAAACGGAGAAAACCACATTTCAAAAAAAATAAATATAAAATATAAAAAACAAGAAGAACCGGTCAGGTCAAATTCAACGTCCTCCTTGCGACATTCTAACCGGTGCCGCCTCCTCGGCACCGTCGCGGCATGATCCGGGACCGCGTACCACCCAGGATGTTCTGAGACAGTGCCTCCCTCTGGATAGGCCTCCCCGGTACTATCATGTTCACGATTGCGGTGCTGATAGGTCCCGGAGCGTTGGCCGGATGGGGTCGAAGACACCGCGCACCCATCTGAATGGCCATAACTTCCCGTGTCTGGATCCAGTTTTGGGCCAAGTTTTTTTTGCCAGGTGCGGAATCACATGGGGCACACCCTGAAAGGCGAAAACGGAGAAAACCACATTTCAAAAAAAATAAATATAAAATATAAAAAACAAGAAGAACCGGTCAGGTCAAATTCAACGTCCTCCTTGCGACATTCTAACGGTGCCGCCTCCTCGGCACCGTCGCGGCATGATCCGGGACCGCGTACCACCCAGGATGTTCTGAGACAGTGCCTCCCTCTGGATAGGCCTCCCCGGTACTATCATGTTCACGATTGCGGTGCTGATACGTCCCGGAGCGTTGGCCGGATGGGGTCAAAGACACCGTGAACCCATCTGAATGGCCATAACTTCCCCGTCCGGATCCTGTTTTGGGCCAAGTTTTTTTTGCCAGGTGCGGAATCACATGGAGCACACCCTGAAGGGCGAAAACGGAGAAAACCACATTTCAAAAAAAAATAAATATAAAATATAAAAAACAAGAAGAACCGGTCAGGTCAAATTCAACGTCCTCCTTGCGACATTCTAACCGGTGCCGCCTCCTCGGCACCGTCGCGGCATGATCCGGGACCGCGTACCACCCAGGATGTTCTGAGACAGTGCCTCCCTCTGGATAGGCCTCCCCGGTACTATCATGTTCACGATTGCGGTGCTGATACGTCCCGGAGCGTTGGCCGGATGGGGTCAAAGACACCGTGAACCCATCTGAATGGCCATAACTTCCCCGTCCGGATCCTGTTTTGGGCCAAGTTTTTTTTGCCAGGTGCGCAATCACATGGAGCACACCCTGAAGGGCGAAAACGGAGAAAACCACATTTCAAAAAAAATAAATATAAAATATAAAAAACAAGAAGAACCGGTCAGGTCAAATTCAACGTCCTCCTTGCGACATTCTAACCGTGCCGCCTCCTCGGCACCGTCGCGGCATGATCCGGGACCGCGTACCACCCAGGATGTTCTGAGACAGTGCCTCCCTCTGGATAGGCCTCCCCGGTACTATCATGTTCACGATTGCGGTGCTGATAGGTCCCGGAGCGTTGGCCGGATGGGGTCGAAGACACCGCGCACCCATCTGAATGGCCATAACTCCCCTGTCTGGATCCAGTTTTGGGCCAAGTTTTTTTTGCCAGGTGCGAATCACATGGGGCACACCCTGAAAGGCGAAAACGGAGAAAACCACATTTCAAAAAAAATAAATATAAAATATAAAAAACAAGAAGAACCGGTCAGGTCAAATTCAACGTCCTCCTTGCGACATTCTAACCGGTGCCGCCTCCTCGGCACCGTCGCGGCATGATCCGGGACCGCGTACCACCCAGGATGTTCTGAGACAGTGCCTCCCTCTGGATAGGCCTCCCCGGTACTATCATGTTCACGATTGCGGTGCTGATACGTCCCGGAGCGTTGGCCGGATGGGGTCAAAGACACCGTGAACCCATCTGAATGGCCATAACTTCCCCGTCCGGATCCTGTTTTGGGCCAAGTTTTTTTTGCCAGGTGCGGAATCACATGGAGCACACCCTGAAGGGCGAAAACGGAGAAAACCACATTTCAAAAAAAATAAATATAAAATATAAAAAACAAGAAGAACCGGTCAGGTCAAATTCAACGTCCTCCTTGCGACATTCTAACCGGTGCCGCCTCCTCGGCACCGTCGCGGCATGATCCGGGACCGCGTACCACCCAGGATGTTCTGAGACAGTGCCTCCCTCTGGATAGGCCTCCCCGGTACTATCATGTTCACGATTGCGGTGCTGATACGTCCCGGAGCGTTGGCCGGATGGGGTCAAAGACACCGTGAACCCATCTGAATGGCCATAACTTCCCCGTCCGGATCCTGTTTTGGGCCAAGTTTTTTTTGCCAGGTGCGGAATCACATGGAGCACACCCTGAAGGGCGAAAACGGAGAAAACCACATTTCAAAAAAAATAAATATAAAATATAAAAAACAAGAAGAACCGGTCAGGTCAAATTCAACGTCCTCCTTGCGACATTCTAACGGTGCCGCCTCCTCGGCACCGTCGCGGCATGATCCGGGACCGCGTACCACCCAGGATGTTCTGAGACAGTGCCTCCCTCTGGATAGGCCTCCCCGGTACTATCATGTTCACGATTGCGGTGCTGATAGGTCCCGGAGCGTTGGCCGGATGGGGTCGAAGACACCGCGCACCCATCTGAATGGCCATAACTTCCCCGTCCGGATCCAGTTTTGGGCCAAGTTTTTTTTGCCAGGTGCGGAATCACATGGAGCACACCCTGAAGGGCGAAAACGGAGAAAACCACATTTCAAAAAAAATAAATATAAAATATAAAAAACAAGAAGAACCGGTCAGGTCAAATTCAACGTCCTCCTTGCGACATTCTAACGGTGCCGCCTCCTCGGCACCGTCGCGGCATGATCCGGGACCGCGTACCACCCAGGATGTTCTGAGACAGTGCCTCCCTCTGGATAGGCCTCCCCGGTACTATCATGTTCACGATTGCGGTGCTGATACGGTCCCGGAGCGTTGGCCGGATGGGGTCGAAGACACCGCGCACCCATCTGAATGGCCATAACTTCCCCGTCCGGATCCAGTTTTGGGCCAAGTTTTTTTTGCCAGGTGCGGAATCACATGGAGCACACCCTGAAGGGCGAAAACGGAGAAAACCACATTTCAAAAAAAATAAATATAAAATATAAAAAACAAGAAGAACCGGTCAGGTCAAATTCAACGTCCTCCTTGCGACATTCTAACCGGTGCCGCCTCCTCGGCACCGTCGCGGCATGATCCGGGACCGCGTACCACCCAGGATGTTCTGAGACAGTGCCTCCCTCTGGATAGGCCTCCCCGGTACTATCATGTTCACGATTGCGGTGCTGATACGTCCCGGAGCGTTGGCCGGATGGGGTCAAAGACACCGTGAACCCATCTGAATGGCCATAACTTCCCCGTCCGGATCCTGTTTTGGGCCAAGTTTTTTTTGCCAGGTGCGGAATCACATGGAGCACACCCTGAAGGGCGAAAACGGAGAAAACCACATTTCAAAAAAAATAAATATAAAATATAAAAAACAAGAAGAACCGGTCAGGTCAAATTCAACGTCCTCCTTGCGACATTCTAACCGTGCCGCCTCCTCGGCACCGTCGCGGCATGATCCGGGACCGCGTACCACCCAGGATGTTCTGAGACAGTGCCTCCCTCTGGATAGGCCTCCCCGGTACTATCATGTTCACGATTGCGGTGCTGATAGGTCCCGGAGCGTTGGCCG
Source organism: Paspalum vaginatum (assembly GCA_030272315.1). Classification (NCBI taxonomy): domain Eukaryota; kingdom Viridiplantae; phylum Streptophyta; class Magnoliopsida; order Poales; family Poaceae; genus Paspalum; species Paspalum vaginatum. Next base: position 43,406,928 of record CM059019.1, read on the forward strand.
GATGGGGTCGAAGACACCGCGCACCCATCTGAATGGCCATAACTTCCCCTGTCTGGATCCAGTTTTGGGCCAAGTTTTTTTTGCCAGGTGCGGAATCACATGGGCACACCCTGAAAGGCGAAAACGGAGAAAACCACATTTCAAAAAAAATAAATATAAAATATAAAAAACAAGAAGAACCGGTCAGGTCAAATTCAACGTCCTCCTTGCGACATTCTAACCGTGCCGCCTCCTCGGCACCGTCGCGGCATGATCCGGGACCGCGTACCACCCAGGATGTTCTGAGACAGTGCCTCCCTCTGGATAGGCCTCCCCGGTACTATCATGTTCACGATTGCGGTGCTGATAGGTCCCGGAGCGTTGGCCGGATGGGGTCGAAGACACCGCACACCCATCTGAATGGCCATAACTTCCCCGTCCGGATCCTGTTTTGGGCCAAGTTTTTTTTGCCAGGTGCAGAATCACATGGAGCACACCCTGAAGGGCGAAAACGGAGAAAACCACATTTCAAAAAAAATAAATATAAAATATAAAAAACAAGAAGAACCGGTCAGGTCAAATTCAACGTCCTCCTTGCGACATTCTAACCGTGCCGCCTCCTCGGCACCGTCGCGGCATGATCCGGGACCGCGTACCACCCAGGATGTTCTGAGACAGTGCCTCCCTCTGGATAGGCCTCCCCGGTACTATCATGTTCACGATTGCGGTGCTGATAGGTCCCGGAGCGTTGGCCGGATGGGGTCGAAGACACCGCGCACCCATCTGAATGGCCATAACTTCCCCGTCCGGATCCTGTTTTGGGCCAAGTTTTTTTTGCCAGGTGCGCAATCACATGGAGCACACCCTGAAGGGCGAAAACGGAGAAAACCACATTTCAAAAAAAATAAATATAAAATATAAAAAACAAGAAGAACCGGTCAGGTCAAATTCAACGTCCTCCTTGCGACATTCTAACGGTGCCGCCTCCTCGGCACCGTCGCGGCATGATCCGGGACCGCGTACCACCCAGGATGTTCTGAGACAGTGCCTCCCTCTGGATAGGCCTCCCCGGTACTATCATGTTCACGATTGCGGTGCTGATACGTCCCGGAGCGTTGGCCGGATGGGGTCAAAGACACCGTGAACCCATCTGAATGGCCATAACTTCCCCGTCCGGATCCTGTTTTGGGCCAAGTTTTTTTTGCCAGGTGCGGAATCACATGGAGCACACCCTGAAGGGCGAAAACGGAGAAAACCACATTTCAAAAAAAATAAATATAAAATATAAAAAACAAGAAGAACCGGTCAGGTCAAATTCAACGTCCTCCTTGCGACATTCTAACCGGTGCCGCCTCCTCGGCACCGTCGCGGCATGATCCGGGACCGCGTACCACCCAGGATGTTCTGAGACAGTGCCTCCCTCTGGATAGGCCTCCCCGGTACTATCATGTTCACGATTGCGGTGCTGATAGGTCCCGGAGCGTTGGCCGGATGGGGTCGAAGACACCGCGCACCCATCTGAATGGCCATAACTTCCCTGTCTGGATCCAGTTTTGGGCCAAGTTTTTTTTGCCAGGTGCCGAATCACATGGGGCACACCCTGAAAGGCGAAAACGGAGAAAACCACATTTCAAAAAAAATAAATATAAAATATAAAAAACAAGAAGAACCGGTCAGGTCAAATTCAACGTCCTCCTTGCGACATTCTAACGGTGCCGCCTCCTCGGCACCGTCGCGGCATGATCCGGGACCGCGTACCACCCAGGATGTTCTGAGACAGTGCCTCCCTCTGGATAGGCCTCCCCGGTACTATCATGTTCACGATTGCGGTGCTGATACGTCCCGGAGCGTTGGCCGGATGGGGTCAAAGACACCGTGAACCCATCTGAATGGCCATAACTTCCCCGTCCGGATCCTGTTTTGGGCCAAGTTTTTTTTGCCAGGTGCGCAATCACATGGAGCACACCCTGAAGGGCGAAAACGGAGAAAACCACATTTCAAAAAAAATAAATATAAAATATAAAAAACAAGAAGAACCGGTCAGGTCAAATTCAACGTCCTCCTTGCGACATTCTAACCGGTGCCGCCTCCTCGGCACCGTCGCGGCATGATCCGGGACCGCGTACCACCCAGGATGTTCTGAGACAGTGCCTCCCTCTGGATAGGCCTCCCCGGTACTATCATGTTCACGATTGCGGTGCTGATACGTCCCGGAGCGTTGGCCGGATGGGGTCAAAGACACCGTGAACCCATCTGAATGGCCATAACTTCCCCGTCCGGATCCTGTTTTGGGCCAAGTTTTTTTTGCCAGGTGCGCAATCACATGGAGCACACCCTGAAGGGCGAAAACGGAGAAAACCACATTTCAAAAAAAATAAATATAAAATATAAAAAACAAGAAGAACCGGTCAGGTCAAATTCAACGTCCTCCTTGCGACATTCTAACCGGTGCCGCCTCCTCGGCACCGTCGCGGCATGATCCGGGACCGCGTACCACCCAGGATGTTCTGAGACAGTGCCTCCCTCTGGATAGGCCTCCCCGGTACTATCATGTTCACGATTGCGGTGCTGATACGTCCCGGAGCGTTGGCCGGATGGGGTCAAAGACACCGTGAACCCATCTGAATGGCCATAACTTCCCCGTCCGGATCCTAGTTTGGGCCAAGTTTTTTTTGCCAGGTGCGGAATCACATGGAGCACACCCTGAAGGGCGAAAACGGAGAAAACCACATTTCAAAAAAAATAAATATAAAATATAAAAAACAAGAAGAACCGGTCAGGTCAAATTCAACGTCCTCCTTGCGACATTCTAACCGTGCCGCCTCCTCGGCACCGTCGCGGCATGATCCGGGACCGCGTACCACCCAGGATGTTCTGAGACAGTGCCTCCCTCTGGATAGGCCTCCCCGGTACTATCATGTTCACGATTGCGGTGCTGATAGGTCCCGGAGCGTTGGCCGGATGGGGTCGAAGACACCGCGCACCCATCTGAATGGCCATAACTTCCCTGTCTGGATCCAGTTTTGGGCCAAGTTTTTTTTGCCAGGTGCGGAATCACATGGGGCACACCCTGAAAGGCGAAAACGGAGAAAACCACATTTCAAAAAAAATAAATATAAAATATAAAAAACAAGAAGAACCGGTCAGGTCAAATTCAACGTCCTCCTTGCGACATTCTAACGGTGCCGCCTCCTCGGCACCGTCGCGGCATGATCCGGGACCGCGTACCACCCAGGATGTTCTGAGACAGTGCCTCCCTCTGGATAGGCCTCCCCGGTACTATCATGTTCACGATTGCGGTGCTGATACGTCCCGGAGCGTTGGCCGGATGGGGTCAAAGACACCGTGAACCCATCTGAATGGCCATAACTTCCCCGTCCGGATCCTGTTTTGGGCCAAGTTTTTTTTGCCAGGTGCGCAATCACATGGAGCACACCCTGAAGGGCGAAAACGGAGAAAACCACATTTCAAAAAAAATAAATATAAAATATAAAAAACAAGAAGAACCGGTCAGGTCAAATTCAACGTCCTCCTTGCGACATTCTAACCGTGCCGCCTCCTCGGCACCGTCGCGGCATGATCCGGGACCGCGTACCACCCAGGATGTTCTGAGACAGTGCCTCCCTCTGGATAGGCCTCCCCGGTACTATCATGTTCACGATTGCGGTGCTGATAGGTCCCGGAGCGTTGGCCGGATGGGGTCGAAGACACCGCGCACCCATCTGAATGGCCATAACTTCCCCTGTCTGGATCCAGTTTTGGGCCAAGGTTTTTTTGCCAGGTGCGCAATCACATGGGGCACACCCTGAAAGGCGAAAACGGAGAAAACCACATTTCAAAAAAAATAAATATAAAATATAAAAAACAAGAAGAACCGGTCAGGTCAAATTCAACGTCCTCCTTGCGACATTCTAACCGGTGCCGCCTCCTCGGCACCGTCGCGGCATGATCCGGGACCGCGTACCACCCAGGATGTTCTGAGACAGTGCCTCCCTCTGGATAGGCCTCCCCGGTACTATCATGTTCACGATTGCGGTGCTGATAGGTCCCGGAGCGTTGGCCGGATTGGGTCGAAGACACCGCACACCCATCTGAATGGCCATAACTTCCCCGTCCGGATCCTGTTTTGGGCCAAGTTTTTTTTGCCAAGGTGCAGGAATCACATGGAGCACACCCTGAAGGGCGAAAACGGAGAAAACCACATTTCAAAAAAAATAAATATAAAATATAAAAAACAAGAAGAACCGGTCAGGTCAAATTCAACGTCCTCCTTGCGACATTCTAACGGTGCCGCCTCCTCGGCACCGTCGCGGCATGATCCGGGACCGCGTACCACCCAGGATGTTCTGAGACAGTGCCTCCCTCTGGATAGGCCTCCCCGGTACTATCATGTTCACGATTGCGGTGCTGATACGTCCCGGAGCGTTGGCCGGATGGGGTCAAAGACACCGTGAACCCATCTGAGTGGCCATAACTTCCCCGTCCGGATCCTGTTTTGGGCCAAGTTTTTTTTGCCAGGTGCGGAATCACATGGAGCACACCCTGAAGGGCGAAAACGGAGAAAACCACATTTCAAAAAAAATAAATATAAAATATAAAAAACAAGAAGAACCGGTCAGGTCAAATTCAACGTCCTCCTTGCGACATTCTAACCGTGCCGCCTCCTCGGCACCGTCGCGGCATGATCCGGGACCGCGTACCACCCAGGATGTTCTGAGACAGTGCCTCCCTCTGGATAGGCCTCCCCGGTACTATCATGTTCACGATTGCGGTGCTGATAGGTCCCGGAGCGTTGGCCGGATGGGGTCGAAGACACCGCGCACCCATCTGAATGGCCATAACTTCCCTGTCTGGATCCAGTTTTGGGCCAAGGTTTTTTTGCCAGGTGCGCAATCACATGGGGCACACCCTGAAAGGCGAAAACGGAGAAAACCACATTTCAAAAAAAAATAAATATAAAATATAAAAAACAAGAAGAACCGGTCAGGTCAAATTCAACGTCCTCCTTGCGACATTCTAACCGTGCCGCCTCCTCGGCACCGTCGCGGCATGATCCGGGACCGCGTACCACCCAGGATGTTCTGAGACAGTGCCTCCCTCTGGATAGGCCTCCCCGGTACTATCATGTTCACGATTGCGGTGCTGATAGGTCCTGGAGCGTTGGCCGGATAGGGTCGAAGACACCGCACACCCATCTGAATGGCCATAACTTCCCCGTCCGGATCCTGTTTTGGGCCAAGTTTTTTTTGCCAAGTGCAGAATCACATGGAGCACACCCTGAAGGGCGAAAACGGAGAAAACCACATTTCAAAAAAAATAAATATAAAATATAAAAAACAAGAAGAACCGGTCAGGTCAAATTCAACGTCCTCCTTGCGACATTCTAACCGTGCCGCCTCCTCGGCACCGTCGCGGCATGATCCGGGACCGCGTACCACCCAGGATGTTCTGAGACAGTGCCTCCCTCTGGATAGGCCTCCCCGGTACTATCATGTTCACGATTGCGGTGCTGATACGTCCCGGAGCGTTGGCCGGATGGGGTCAAAGACACCGTGAACCCATCTGAATGGCCATAACTTCCCCGTCCGGATCCTGTTTTGGGCCAAGTTTTTTTTGCCAGGTGCGGAATCACATGGAGCACACCCTGAAGGGCGAAAACGGAGAAAACCACATTTCAAAAAAAATAAATATAAAATATAAAAAACAAGAAGAACCGGTCAGGTCAAATTCAACGTCCTCCTTGCGACATTCTAACCGTGCCGCCTCCTCGGCACCGTCGCGGCATGATCCGGGACCGCGTACCACCCAGGATGTTCTGAGACAGTGCCTCCCTCTGGATAGGCCTCCCCGGTACTATCATGTTCACGATTGCGGTGCTGATAGGTCCCGGAGCGTTGGCCGGATGGGGTCGAAGACACCGCGCACCCATCTGAATGGCCATAACTTCCCCTGTCTGGATCCAGTTTTGGGCCAAGTTTTTTTTGCCAGGTGCGGAATCACATGGGGCACACCCTGAAAGGCGAAAACGGAGAAAACCACATTTCAAAAAAAATAAATATAAAATATAAAAAACAAGAAGAACCGGTCAGGTCAAATTCAACGTCCTCCTTGCGACATTCTAACCGGTGCCGCCTCCTCGGCACCGTCGCGGCATGATCCGGGACCGCGTACCACCCAGGATGTTCTGAGACAGTGCCTCCCTCTGGATAGGCCTCCCCGGTACTATCATGTTCACGATTGCGGTGCTGATACGTCCCGGAGCGTTGGCCGGATGGGGTCGAAAGACACCGTGAACCCATCTGAATGGCCATAACTTCCCCGTCCGGATCCATGTTTTGGGCCAAGTTTTTTTTGCCAGGTGCGGAATCACATGGAGCACACCCTGAAGGGCGAAAACGGAGAAAACCACATTTCAAAAAAAATAAATATAAAATATAAAAAACAAGAAGAACCGGTCAGGTCAAATTCAACGTCCTCCTTGCGACATTCTAACCGTGCCGCCTCCTCGGCACCGTCGCGGCATGATCCGGGACCGCGTACCACCCAGGATGTTCTGAGACAGTGCCTCCCTCTGGATAGGCCTCCCCGGTACTATCATGTTCACGATTGCGGTGCTGATAGGTCCCGGAGCGTTGGCCGGATGGGGTCGAAGACACCGCGCACCCATCTGAATGGCCATAACTTCCCCTGTCTGGATCCAGTTTTGGGCCAAGTTTTTTTTGCCAGGTGCGAATCACATGGGGCACACCCTGAAAGGCGAAAACGGAGAAAACCACATTTCAAAAAAAATAAATATAAAATATAAAAAACAAGAAGAACCGGTCAGGTCAAATTCAACGTCCTCCTTGCGACATTCTAACCGTGCCGCCTCCTCGGCACCGTCGCGGCATGATCCGGGACCGCGTACCACCCAGGATGTTCTGAGACAGTGCCTCCCTCTGGATAGGCCTCCCCGGTACTATCATGTTCACGATTGCGGTGCTGATAGGTCCCGGAGCGTTGGCCGGATGGGGTCGAAGACACCGCGCACCCATCTGAATGGCCATAACTTCCCCGTCCGGATCCTGTTTTGGGCCAAGTTTTTTTTGCCAGGTGCGGAATCACATGGAGCACACCCTGAAGGGCGAAAACGGAGAAAACCACATTTCAAAAAAAATAAATATAAAATATAAAAAACAAGAAGAACCGGTCAGGTCAAATTCAACGTCCTCCTTGCGACATTCTAACCGTGCCGCCTCCTCGGCACCGTCGCGGCATGATCCGGGACCGCGTACCACCCAGGATGTTCTGAGACAGTGCCTCCCTCTGGATAGGCCTCCCCGGTACTATCATGTTCACGATTGCGGTGCTGATAGGTCCCGGAGCGTTGGCCGGATGGGGTCGAAGACACCGCGCACCCATCTGAATGGCCATAACTTCCCCTGTCTGGATCCAGTTTTGGGCCAAGTTTTTTTTGCCAGGTGCGGAATCACATGGAGCACACCCTGAAGGGCGAAAACGGAGAAAACCACATTTCAAAAAAAATAAATATAAAATATAAAAAACAAGAAGAACCGGTCAGGTCAAATTCAACGTCCTCCTTGCGACATTCTAACCGGTGCCGCCTCCTCGGCACCGTCGCGGCATGATCCGGGACCGCGTACCACCCAGGATGTTCTGAGACAGTGCCTCCCTCTGGATAGGCCTCCCCGGTACTATCATGTTCACGATTGCGGTGCTGATACGTCCCGGAGCGTTGGCCGGATGGGGTCGAAAGACACCGTGAACCCATCTGAATGGCCATAACTTCCCCGTCCGGATCCTGTTTTGGGCCAAGTTTTTTTTGCCAAGGTGCGGAATCACATGGAGCACACCCTGAAGGGCGAAAACGGAGAAAACCACATTTCAAAAAAAATAAATATAAAATATAAAAAACAAGAAGAACCGGTCAGGTCAAATTCAACGTCCTCCTTGCGACATTCTAACCGTGCCGCCTCCTCGGCACCGTCGCGGCATGATCCGGGACCGCGTACCACCCAGGATGTTCTGAGACAGTGCCTCCCTCTGGATAGGCCTCCCCGGTACTATCATGTTCACGATTGCGGTGCTGATAGGTCCCGGAGCGTTGGCCGGATGGGGTCGAAGACACCGCGCACCCATCTGAATGGCCATAACTTCCCCTGTCTGGATCCAGTTTTGGGCCAAGTTTTTTTTGCCAGGTGCGAATCACATGGGGCACACCCTGAAAGGCGAAAACGGAGAAAACCACATTTCAAAAAAAATAAATATAAAATATAAAAAACAAGAAGAACCGGTCAGGTCAAATTCAACGTCCTCCTTGCGACATTCTAACCGTGCCGCCTCCTCGGCACCGTCGCGGCATGATCCGGGACCGCGTACCACCCAGGATGTTCTGAGACAGTGCCTCCCTCTGGATAGGCCTCCCCGGTACTATCATGTTCACGATTGCGGTGCTGATAGGTCCCGGAGCGTTGGCCGGATGGGGTCGAAGACACCGTGAACCCATCTGAATGGCCATAACTTCCCCGTCCGGATCCTGTTTTGGGCCAAGTTTTTTTTGCCAAGTGCAGGAATCACATGGAGCACACCCTGAAGGGCGAAAACGGAGAAAACCACATTTCAAAAAAAATAAATATAAAATATAAAAAACAAGAAGAACCGGTCAGGTCAAATTCAACGTCCTCCTTGCGACATTCTAACCGTGCCGCCTCCTCGGCACCGTCGCGGCATGATCCGGGACCGCGTACCACCCAGGATGTTCTGAGACAGTGCCTCCCTCTGGATAGGCCTCCCCGGTACTATCATGTTCACGATTGCGGTGCTGATAGGTCCCGGAGCGTTGGCCGGATGGGGTCGAAGACACCGCGCACCCATCTGAATGGCCATAACTTCCCTGTCTGGATCCAGTTTTGGGCCAAGTTTTTTTTGCCAGGTGCGGAATCACATGGGGCACACCCTGAAAGGCGAAAACGGAGAAAACCACATTTCAAAAAAAATAAATATAAAATATAAAAAACAAGAAGAACCGGTCAGGTCAAATTCAACGTCCTCCTTGCGACATTCTAACGGTGCCGCCTCCTCGGCACCGTCGCGGCATGATCCGGGACCGCGTACCACCCAGGATGTTCTGAGACAGTGCCTCCCTCTGGATAGGCCTCCCCGGTACTATCATGTTCACGATTGCGGTGCTGATACGTCCCGGAGCGTTGGCCGGATGGGGTCAAAGACACCGTGAACCCATCTGAATGGCCATAACTTCCCCGTCCGGATCCTGTTTTGGGCCAAGTTTTTTTTGCCAGGTGCGGAATCACATGGAGCACACCCTGAAGGGCGAAAACGGAGAAAACCACATTTCAAAAAAAATAAATATAAAATATAAAAAACAAGAAGAACCGGTCAGGTCAAATTCAACGTCCTCCTTGCGACATTCTAACCGTGCCGCCTCCTCGGCACCGTCGCGGCATGATCCGGGACCGCGTACCACCCAGGATGTTCTGAGACAGTGCCTCCCTCTGGATAGGCCTCCCCGGTACTATCATGTTCACGATTGCGGTGCTGATAGGTCCCGGAGCGTTGGCCGGATGGGGTCGAAGACACCGCGCACCCATCTGAATGGCCATAACTTCCCTGTCTGGATCCAGTTTTGGGCCAAGTTTTTTTTGCCAGGTGCGCAATCACATGGGGCACACCCTGAAAGGCGAAAACGGAGAAAACCACATTTCAAAAAAAAATAAATATAAAATATAAAAAACAAGAAGAACCGGTCAGGTCAAATTCAACGTCCTCCTTGCGACATTCTAACCGTGCCGCCTCCTCGGCACCGTCGCGGCATGATCCGGGACCGCGTACCACCCAGGATGTTCTGAGACAGTGCCTCCCTCTGGATAGGCCTCCCCGGTACTATCATGTTCACGATTGCGGTGCTGATAGGTCCCGGAGCGTTGGCCGGATGGGGTCGAAGACACCGCGAACCCATCTGAATGGCCATAACTTCCCCTGTCCTGGATCCATGTTTTGGGCCAAGTTTTTTTTGCCAGGTGCGGAATCACATGGAGCACACCCTGAAGGGCGAAAACGGAGAAAACCACATTTCAAAAAAAAATAAATATAAAATATAAAAAACAAGAAGAACCGGTCAGGTCAAATTCAACGTCCTCCTTGCGACATTCTAACCGTGCCGCCTCCTCGGCACCGTCGCGGCATGATCCGGGACCGCGTACCACCCAGGATGTTCTGAGACAGTGCCTCCCTCTGGATAGGCCTCCCCGGTACTATCATGTTCACGATTGCGGTGCTGATAGGTCCCGGAGCGTTGGCCGGATGGGGTCGAAGACACCGTGAACCCATCTGAATGGCCATAACTTCCCTGTCTGGATCCAGTTTTGGGCCAAGTTTTTTTTGCCAGGTGCGGAATCACATGGAGCACACCCTGAAGGGCGAAAACGGAGAAAACCACATTTCAAAAAAAATAAATATAAAATATAAAAAACAAGAAGAACCGGTCAGGTCAAATTCAACGTCCTCCTTGCGACATTCTAACCGTGCCGCCTCCTCGGCACCGTCGCGGCATGATCCGGGACCGCGTACCACCCAGGATGTTCTGAGACAGTGCCTCCCTCTGGATAGGCCTCCCCGGTACTATCATGTTCACGATTGCGGTGCTGATACGGTCCCGGAGCGTTGGCCGGATGGGGTCGAAGACACCGTGAACCCATCTGAATGGCCATAACTTCCCTGTCTGGATCCAGTTTTGGGCCAAGTTTTTTTTGCCAGGTGCGGAATCACATGGAGCACACCCTGAAGGGCGAAAACGGAGAAAACCACATTTCAAAAAAAATAAATATAAAATATAAAAAACAAGAAGAACCGGTCAGGTCAAATTCAACGTCCTCCTTGCGACATTCTAACCGTGCCGCCTCCTCGGCACCGTCGCGGCATGATCCGGGACCGCGTACCACCCAGGATGTTCTGAGACAGTGCCTCCCTCTGGATAGGCCTCCCCGGTACTATCATGTTCACGATTGCGGTGCTGATAGGTCCCGGAGCGTTGGCCGGATGGGGTCGAAGACACCGCGCACCCATCTGAATGGCCATAACTTCCCCTGTCTGGATCCAGTTTTGGGCCAAGTTTTTTTTGCCAGGTGCGGAATCACATGGAGCACACCCTGAAAGGCGAAAACGGAGAAAACCACATTTCAAAAAAAATAAATATAAAATATAAAAAACAAGAAGAACCGGTCAGGTCAAATTCAACGTCCTCCTTGCGACATTCTAACCGTGCCGCCTCCTCGGCACCGTCGCGGCATGATCCGGGACCGCGTACCACCCAGGATGTTCTGAGACAGTGCCTCCCTCTGGATAGGCCTCCCCGGTACTATCATGTTCACGATTGCGGTGCTGATAGGTCCCGGAGCGTTGGCCGGATGGGGTCGAAGACACCGCGAACCCATCTGAATGGCCATAACTTCCCCTGTCTGGATCCTAGTTTTGGGCCAAGTTTTTTTTGCCAAGGTGCGGAATCACATGGAGCACACCCTGAAGGGCGAAAACGGAGAAAACCACATTTCAAAAAAAATAAATATAAAATATAAAAAACAAGAAGAACCGGTCAGGTCAAATTCAACGTCCTCCTTGCGACATTCTAACCGGTGCCGCCTCCTCGGCACCGTCGCGGCATGATCCGGGACCGCGTACCACCCAGGATGTTCTGAGACAGTGCCTCCCTCTGGATAGGCCTCCCCGGTACTATCATGTTCACGATTGCGGTGCTGATAGGTCCCGGAGCGTTGGCCGGATGGGGTCGAAGACACCGCGCACCCATCTGAATGGCCATAACTTCCCTGTCTGGATCCAGTTTTGGGCCAAGTTTTTTTTGCCAGGTGCGGAATCACATGGGGCACACCCTGAAAGGGCGAAAACGGAGAAAACCACATTTCAAAAAAAATAAATATAAAATATAAAAAACAAGAAGAACCGGTCAGGTCAAATTCAACGTCCTCCTTGCGACATTCTAACCGGTGCCGCCTCCTCGGCACCGTCGCGGCATGATCCGGGACCGCGTACCACCCAGGATGTTCTGAGACAGTGCCTCCCTCTGGATAGGCCTCCCCGGTACTATCATGTTCACGATTGCGGTGCTGATACGTCCCGGAGCGTTGGCCGGATGGGGTCAAAGACACCGTGAACCCATCTGAATGGCCATAACTTCCCCGTCCGGATCCTGTTTTGGGCCAAGTTTTTTTTGCCAGGTGCGGAATCACATGGAGCACACCCTGAAGGGCGAAAACGGAGAAAACCACATTTCAAAAAAAATAAATATAAAATATAAAAAACAAGAAGAACCGGTCAGGTCAAATTCAACGTCCTCCTTGCGACATTCTAACCGTGCCGCCTCCTCGGCACCGTCGCGGCATGATCCGGGACCGCGTACCACCCAGGATGTTCTGAGACAGTGCCTCCCTCTGGATAGGCCTCCCCGGTACTATCATGTTCACGATTGCGGTGCTGATAGGTCCCGGAGCGTTGGCCGGATGGGGTCGAAGACACCGCGCACCCATCTGAATGGCCATAACTTCCCTGTCTGGATCCAGTTTTGGGCCAAGTTTTTTTTGCCAGGTGCGGAATCACATGGGGCACACCCTGAAAGGCGAAAACGGAGAAAACCACATTTCAAAAAAAATAAATATAAAATATAAAAAACAAGAAGAACCGGTCAGGTCAAATTCAACGTCCTCCTTGCGACATTCTAACCGTGCCGCCTCCTCGGCACCGTCGCGGCATGATCCGGGACCGCGTACCACCCAGGATGTTCTGAGACAGTGCCTCCCTCTGGATAGGCCTCCCCGGTACTATCATGTTCACGATTGCGGTGCTGATACGTCCCGGAGCGTTGGCCGGATGGGGTCGAAGACACCGTGAACCCATCTGAATGGCCATAACTTCCCCGTCCGGATCCTGTTTTGGGCCAAGTTTTTTTTGCCAAGTGCAGAATCACATGGAGCACACCCTGAAGGGCGAAAACGGAGAAAACCACATTTCAAAAAAAATAAATATAAAATATAAAAAACAAGAAGAACCGGTCAGGTCAAATTCAACGTCCTCCTTGCGACATTCTAACCGTGCCGCCTCCTCGGCACCGTCGCGGCATGATCCGGGACCGCGTACCACCCAGGATGTTCTGAGACAGTGCCTCCCTCTGGATAGGCCTCCCCGGTACTATCATGTTCACGATTGCGGTGCTGATAGGTCCCGGAGCGTTGGCCGGATGGGGTCGAAGACACCGCTGAACCCATCTGAATGGCCATAACTTCCCTGTCTGGATCCAGTTTTGGGCCAAGTTTTTTTTGCCAGGTGCGGAATCACATGGAGCACACCCTGAAGGGCGAAAACGGAGAAAACCACATTTCAAAAAAAATAAATATAAAATATAAAAAACAAGAAGAACCGGTCAGGTCAAATTCAACGTCCTCCTTGCGACATTCTAACCGTGCCGCCTCCTCGGCACCGTCGCGGCATGATCCGGGACCGCGTACCACCCAGGATGTTCTGAGACAGTGCCTCCCTCTGGATAGGCCTCCCCGGTACTATCATGTTCACGATTGCGGTGCTGATACGGTCCCGGAGCGTTGGCCGGATGGGGTCGAAGACACCGTGAACCCATCTGAATGGCCATAACTTCCCTGTCCTGGATCCTGTTTTGGGCCAAGTTTTTTTTGCCAGGTGCGGAATCACATGGAGCACACCCTGAAGGGCGAAAACGGAGAAAACCACATTTCAAAAAAAATAAATATAAAATATAAAAAACAAGAAGAACCGGTCAGGTCAAATTCAACGTCCTCCTTGCGACATTCTAACCGTGCCGCCTCCTCGGCACCGTCGCGGCATGATCCGGGACCGCGTACCACCCAGGATGTTCTGAGACAGTGCCTCCCTCTGGATAGGCCTCCCCGGTACTATCATGTTCACGATTGCGGTGCTGATAGGTCCCGGAGCGTTGGCCGGATGGGGTCGAAGACACCGTGCACCCATCTGAATGGCCATAACTTCCCTGTCTGGATCCAGTTTTGGGCCAAGTTTTTTTTGCCAGGTGCGGAATCACATGGGGCACACCCTGAAAGGCGAAAACGGAGAAAACCACATTTCAAAAAAAATAAATATAAAATATAAAAAACAAGAAGAACCGGTCAGGTCAAATTCAACGTCCTCCTTGCGACATTCTAACCGGTGCCGCCTCCTCGGCACCGTCGCGGCATGATCCGGGACCGCGTACCACCCAGGATGTTCTGAGACAGTGCCTCCCTCTGGATAGGCCTCCCCGGTACTATCATGTTCACGATTGCGGTGCTGATACGTCCCGGAGCGTTGGCCGGATGGGGTCGAAGACACCGTGAACCCATCTGAATGGCCATAACTTCCCCGTCCGGATCCAGTTTTGGGCCAAGTTTTTTTTGCCAGGTGCGGAATCACATGGAGCACACCCTGAAGGGCGAAAACGGAGAAAACCACATTTCAAAAAAAATAAATATAAAATATAAAAAACAAGAAGAACCGGTCAGGTCAAATTCAACGTCCTCCTTGCGACATTCTAACCGTGCCGCCTCCTCGGCACCGTCGCGGCATGATCCGGGACCGCGTACCACCCAGGATGTTCTGAGACAGTGCCTCCCTCTGGATAGGCCTCCCCGGTACTATCATGTTCACGATTGCGGTGCTGATAGGTCCCGGAGCGTTGGCCGGATGGGGTCGAAGACACCGCGCACCCATCTGAATGGCCATAACTTCCCCTGTCTGGATCCAGTTTTGGGCCAAGTTTTTTTTGCCAGGTGCGGAATCACATGGGGCACACCCTGAAGGCGAAAACGGAGAAAACCACATTTCAAAAAAAATAAATATAAAATATAAAAAACAAGAAGAACCGGTCAGGTCAAATTCAACGTCCTCCTTGCGACATTCTAACCGGTGCCGCCTCCTCGGCACCGTCGCGGCATGATCCGGGACCGCGTACCACCCAGGATGTTCTGAGACAGTGCCTCCCTCTGGATAGGCCTCCCCGGTACTATCATGTTCACGATTGCGGTGCTGATACGTCCCGGAGCGTTGGCCGGATGGGGTCAAAGACACCGTGAACCCATCTGAATGGCCATAACTTCCCCGTCTGGATCCTGTTTTGGGCCAAGTTTTTTTTGCCAGGTGCGGAATCACATGGAGCACACCCTGAAGGGCGAAAACGGAGAAAACCACATTTCAAAAAAAATAAATATAAAATATAAAAAACAAGAAGAACCGGTCAGGTCAAATTCAACGTCCTCCTTGCGACATTCTAACCGTGCCGCCTCCTCGGCACCGTCGCGGCATGATCCGGGACCGCGTACCACCCAGGATGTTCTGAGACAGTGCCTCCCTCTGGATAGGCCTCCCCGGTACTATCATGTTCACGATTGCGGTGCTGATAGGTCCCGGAGCGTTGGCCGGATGGGGTCGAAGACACCGCGAACCCATCTGAATGGCCATAACTTCCCTGTCCGGATCCATGTTTTGGGCCAAGTTTTTTTTGCCAGGTGCAGAATCACATGGAGCACACCCTGAAGGGCGAAAACGGAGAAAACCACATTTCAAAAAAAATAAATATAAAATATAAAAAACAAGAAGAACCGGTCAGGTCAAATTCAACGTCCTCCTTGCGACATTCTAACGGTGCCGCCTCCTCGGCACCGTCGCGGCATGATCCGGGACCGCGTACCACCCAGGATGTTCTGAGACAGTGCCTCCCTCTGGATAGGCCTCCCCGGTACTATCATGTTCACGATTGCGGTGCTGATAGGTCCCGGAGCGTTGGCCGGATGGGGTCGAAGACACCGCGCACCCATCTGAATGGCCATAACTTCCCCTGTCCTGGATCCATGTTTTGTGCCAAGTTTTTTTTGCCAGTGCGGAATCACATGGAGCACACCCTGAAGGGCGAAAACGGAGAAAACCACATTTCAAAAAAAATAAATATAAAATATAAAAAACAAGAAGAACCGGTCAGGTCAAATTCAACGTCCTCCTTGCGACATTCTAACGTGCCGCCTCCTCGGCACCGTCGCGGCATGATCCGGGACCGCGTACCACCCAGGATGTTCTGAGACAGTGCCTCCCTCTGGATAGGCCTCCCCGGTACTATCATGTTCACGATTGCGGTGCTGATAGGTCCCGGAGCGTTGGCCGGATGGGGTCGAAGACACCGTGAACCCATCGAATGGACATAACTCCCGTCTGGATCCTGTTTTGGGCCAAGTTTTTTTTGCCAGTGCGAATCACATGGGGCACACCTGAAGGAAAAACGGAGAAAACCACATTTCAAAAAAATAAATATAATAATAAAAACAAGAAGAACCGGTCAGGTCAATTCAACGTCCTCCTTGCGACATCTAACGGTGCCGC